>CM041550.1:6144737-6747535 GCA_023238725.1 Scortum barcoo
ATGGTCCTGTAATCTGGGGAGCCCGGAGGAAATGGCTGACAGAACGACTTCCTGTAATGTTGGATTTGCAGTTACACAATCATAAATAATGTCGTCTCCTCTCCCAGGGCCAAGAAAGACAGCAGTGATAATATGATGTAGCTGTAATGTGGCGGGAAAGATGTAGAGTGATGATACGCTACTGTCTTATATGAAAAGTCCAACAATTTTGCATGTTGGAACAACAACAAAATAAATCTCTTACCTGTGATTTTTGACAGCACAGTCATTAATTCCCAGAGTAAAAAGCGACTAATGTTGACCAGATATTTCTCATGGTTTTGCTCTGATCTCTCAGCTCATGACTCATTTTTCTGTTTTCAATGAATGAACTTTTTCCAGTGTGTCAGAGGAGGAGGAGGAATGTGCAGCATGTTAAACATCGCGGCGATTTGTAGTGTAGTTAACTGTCACAAGCTTGGATCAGTCATCGCAGTTGAATATGACTGCTTGTTTTCCTGCTCCGCCCCAGTTTATTGTCATGAACTTTTATGGTCTCTCATCTCCCAGTCTGACATCACCGACATTATTTCACGACATAATTTAAATTATTAAAGAAAAACAGTTTAAGTTGAATACAACAGGGGTCATAGATTGACCTGTAAATATGGTGACGTTGCAAAAACTGGGTTCAACAGGGCATGAAACTCAAGCAGTCAGGTTATCAGACAGGATTTAAACAAGCCAACCTTTTAACCGGATTACTGAAACATTATTTAGAGTACGTAAGTGAGTGTAACCAACAATGTTGTAATAATCCCTCACAGGAAAACAGAACAGCTCAGCCGGTCAAAGTTGAAGCAGTAAATCCTGTAAACTGTGAAGGAGGTTTAGATCTGACCTTTACTGTTTATCCTCCAAATAAGCTTGAGTAACAGTGAGGTCTAAAACCTGCCTGATTGACTGACTCCTCGCGTTTCTTTTTCTATTTTTAGCAATGCTGCTGTGTTTCCAGATTTCAGAAACTGCTTTGGTCAGTACAGTGTAATCATAACTGATGGAACTGATGGACCGCTCAAAAACAAAACACGAGCTGTATTAAATCATAGTTTTTCTTAAAGCCTCGAAGAGATAAAGATCTTGTTGGAAGAGAAACCTGCAATCTGAGCAAGGTGCGTCAGTCACTGAAAACAATCGGGACACACTTATTAAAATAATCACAAATATCAGACTTTAAACTTTGCGTTGTTCATTGCAGTGTTCGCTTTGAATTCATATAAGGCGGTTCAAAATCTTGTCAGCTTGGATCTATGTGTCTTAAAATTAAAAACACAACAACGACTTCCACTGATGACCCTTTTCTTATAACTCTCAGTGATTTGAGGGTGTTGGCAGCAGCTGAGCATGCAGGATATATCTATTATCCAATGTAGAAAGTGTAAAATTTATTATGGGAGGTATTTTTCTCTCTTTTTTTCTCATCCTCACCTTCCTCTGTCTTCCCTCTTCCTGCTGTACCAACTTTCACATCGGCACCCGCATTTCTCTAACACGAGTTCTCTACATTGCCTCTGTTTTTCTTTTCTTCTCCATCTTTTTTCCTTTGCGTCTGATTACTCCAGGCTCTCCGTTGACCTTCCTGGCCCCCCCTGCTCTCTGCCAGTCACGTTTCATATGTTCCCATAAATGGGCCTTCATCACCCAGTGGCGTAATCTCCGGCGTGGCTAACATGACTCCACTAGACGTCCCCTCATGTTTATTTCAGTGTGCGGTTCTTGGGCTGCCAGCTTCGGGCTCCGCACTTGTTTCTTCCGTTGACATCAGCTCCGTTAGTGCCCGAGCACGCAGCAGAGGAGGCACAATGCTTCGCTGCGTGACGCCGACGCAAGCGCTGACGCACAAGCAAGGTTGAGCGTGTGCGTGTTTGTATATTTGACTCAGAGGGATGGATGTCAGCATAATGAAAAGATTAGCAGCGGGATACTCAACGGGGGTGAGCAGACACCGCTGTCGGTTTGATAAAATGCCTGTCAGCTGGCAGTCATTCATAACTCACTGATGTGTTGCTTCACCCAACGTCGCTCCATGTGACCTGTAAAAACGATCACTTTCAGGAACACATCAAACACACACCAAAATTCTCCCAGTCTGACATCACCAAAATGTTCACAGAAACCTCCCAAACAACTCAGTCATTATCAGCTTCTTTGCAACATGTCTGCTTGTTCCGAATACAAATATTTTACCTCCAATAAAGCAAAGAACAGCTTCAGTCTGTCACTACCAAAGTTATTTATTATGCATCTATCAAAGAGATTTTGATCCAAGTACGGCTAAATTTACAACTTGTGTTTGTCACCAGCATTGTCACCTGTTCAAGACAAATATAGTAAAGTAAATTTAGATGCATATGTCAAAGAAAAAAGGCTAACCATGCACATGACTAATGATTTAGTCATGTTGTGGTCAAAATATGAATGCTTGGAGCACGTTGAGAATAAAATGTACAGAAAAGAAGTGGATCGTTCTGCAGTAATAGTTTGAAAAGTGTCTTTGCTGTAAAACTGATCACTTACCAACAAAAGTGGCCACATGTACTGTTCATTCACAATTTTACATTCAGAGTTCATAGTCAGACATGCATTTTTAGTGGAGTAATCCCTTTAAGCTCCCCTTTTACTTAGAAATAAATAAAAGAAAGCAATGTTTACTCTGTAGCCACATTCAGGGATTGAATTTCAGATTTTTATGTTTGCTCAAGAACACGTTGCACAAACAAAACATACAATGCAATGCTAACAAAACAATGGCAGGACTAAAGGATAACCTAAATCAATTAAACGGTGCTGAACACTGCCAAAAAAAAGTTAAATGATTTCTCTTTTTCTTGAGACTCCAACATAAAGTTCTTGTTCTTGTAAATGACATTGAATGGCACCATGTGGAGATGATTAAAACCACTTCCATCCCTCGTGATAATGTGACACTAATGATAAGGCGATCCATCACAATCCTGTAAAAACCTCCATTTCAGCAGAATGATTCCTGTCATGTAACATTTAGAAAGTCATCTGTGAGTCACTGAGCGACGTGGTTCATCATAAAGTTCCTCAATAACCACTTGCTGATGAACACAGTTGTTGAATTTGCACAGCGTGGGGAGCCTCGATAGCGGCGTCGTGTTATTTTTGGATTAACGGAATCCAGTGTGCAGAATCAGCTGGAATTCTTGCATTAGTTAATCCACTGTGAATTCTCCTTCATTTTCTTCCAGGGCCTTCAGTGTCTATTAGTCTGAGGATAAGCATGAGCCAGTCAGATCGGGCCCACACCCTCCCTGTTTACACTGACACTAATGACTTGTCCCCGGCTCCAGCCCCGCCGCGGCCATCCACACATGGAACTAATTCTATCTGAGACCGCCTGCCGGATCGCTCCACCAGCATCATCCTGTAAAACAATCTGTTACCACAGCAACAGGTGGTGTTAGAAACATCCGTAACTTAAGCGGGGGGGAGCAGGAGTGGATCATAAGTGTCCAATCGCTGGGAAAAAAGGAGAGAGAGAGAGAGCATTAGAGAAAGGATGACATCAGTGTCCGCATGTGCACATGGTCTAGAAATAGAGTCGCTGTGTTTGTCTTGGCTGGCCTCTCTGCTATCGCTATTATTGGGCTTTTTGTGAAAAGCTTGTGTCAAAACGTGAGAGTTTGCAGGTATCATCTTGCACACGCCAGGAAAACTGTTTGGAGAAAGAGTCAATGAGCTTGAGGTATTAATGCGTACTAATGCTTTCCCCCTGTCAAGCTAACATTGCAACATCACTGGGCCGGCTTTGTATATTAACCCAGCAAAGACAACAGGAGAAGAAAAAAAAAAATCTTGGAAAAACACTGAGTGGTTGCTATCATTAAAATCTCCCCAACACTCTGGTGAGGCTGTTGCTGTTTGAATCGGACTGTAAATATTTGAGCAGAGTGTGGTTTCTTTCCTGGTGTGTCTTTGCTTTGCTTTACTGCGTGGAACGAGGGTCCCGCCTGCGTTTAAATGTAACGTCAGGTTCTCGTACAGTCTCGCTAAATCTAGGTCAGGGTGGCAGCCGAGCGAACAGAACCCGTTTCCCAGAGTGTAATATAAACACTTTGCCCCAATTGGTGCCTGCGTGACCACATTCCTCGATGTCTCACGTTCCTGAAATCCCCCATTTCGACCGCAAGATGACAAAAAAAAAAATACTGTAATTCACCCATGCATGCTCGGCATATTTTACATGCCTTTTAAAAATAAAGACGAACTGATACGTGACTTCTTCTCCCACCCCTCATTGTTTGGGAGATCTTTGTTGTGTGTGTACAGTCGTGATGCAATCGTGAGAAGTGCATGCACGCTGCACGCGGAGGACAAAAGAAGTTGACTTTGGCTTTAAGCTCTGCTGATAACAAACGTCAAGACCGACTGTTGATAGCCCGGGATTACAACACACCCACATGCAAGTTTAATGCTTAACTCTGTCTGTAAATAAAAAAAAAGAGACAACGACCACTTTGAGAGGGGATTCTGCCGAGTCACGGCACCGTGGCGAAGCAGAGGCCGGAGCATTGTGATGTTGTGGTGAGTTGACGGCGTAGCAAACGCCACAGGATGCAGACCTCGAGATAAGGTGGAAATAGATTTTTGACATGGGCGACTCATCCTGCGGGGTTGGTAGGAAGGGCTGCCCAGAGTTTGGATGGTGGTGTTGGTGGTCGTGGTGGGGGGGGATGTGAAGTTGTGGGTGGATGGATCAGTGGACCGGCGCAGATTGCTTCCGGGGCCTTTCTGAGTGCCAGCACCCAGACGGATGATGATTAACCGGGGATGACTGGTGCTGGCTGGAACTGACCCGAGATCAAATCAGGCCTCGATCAAAACCTGACTGCGTTTTTCCTTCAAGTCTCTCCTTTTTTACCTCTCCTTACCTTCCTTGGTCTTACCCTCCCTCCACCTCTGCTCTTTTCTTCCCTCCCTCCTCCTTTAAGTCCCCTCTCTCTTTCCTTTCCTCCTGCCTTTTCACATACTTCCCTTACGTCCTTCCTCTACCTATTTCGTCGCTTGTTCCCTTCCTCCTCTCGCCTTCTCTCACTTCCTCGTGTCTTCTTTCACTTCCTTTCCCTTTCTGTGGTCGTTTGCACCTTTTCCACCGCCCACATGTCCTCTTTTTTCCCTTTCCTATCCACAAATCCCCCCCTTTTTTTATCTTTCTTAGAAAGAGACAGACCCCTTCCTCCATAAAAAACCGACCACTAAGCCGCCGCTGCTGTGCATGACTTCCAATTTTAAACAAAACCTGACAATTCCCAGTTTGTCCCCCCCGTTCACGTGGTCTGCTCTGACTGCTGACATTGTCCTGTTCAAAAAGCCGCCGAGTGTGTGAGCCCAGCATGCAGAGAACAGGACAAGACAACTTTATTTGTACAGCGCACGTCATGTAGGGTAATTCAAATGACTTACGTAAGATGAGATGGGACAGCAACAACAGATGCGACAAATGACCTGAGATTGGCGAAACAGCAGACTAAAAGAAAAAAATAAAGAAAAGTTAGGACAATATCATAGTTGAGCATTAATATTTTAGAACTCTTAAGGTTGTTGAATACGTAAAAACACCTTCTAACACTCTGTCTGACAAAATCATATATCAACTTATTCTAGTTCTTCACTGAAGCTCTGTTTACCTGATGTGAAATATGCAATCTCAAGACTCACTTTTTTTTTTTTTTATGGCTGTACGTTCCATCAAATGTAAATATCTACATATAAAATACAACATATTTTCCCCACATTAAGCCTGACATATCAGGCTCTTGGAGCAAGTCTCAGATCTTCATATGACAAGCGTGACGTAGGGATGTCCTCCTGTTTTAGTCCATCTAGAAATATAACGACTACTGGATGAATTGGCATCAAATTTTGTACAGATATCCACTGTGACCAGGGGGTGAATCATACTAACTTATGTGTTCACCTGACTTTTTCCGTAGTGCCACCATGCAGGTTGACGTCAGTGATTTTGAGTGAAATATGTCAACAACTACTAGATAGATTACCATGAAATTTGTAGACATTCACGCACTCTTTAGGATGAACTGTAATCACTTTGGTGCTCCTCTGACTTTTCATCTAGCACAATCATCAGGTCAATATTTCAATTTGTACAGTATTTTGTTTTATGACCAAATATCTGCAAAATTGATGACAACCTCATCGGCCTCAGCTGTACTTTTTCTTGTGCCAATTATCTCATGTTTGCACGTTTATACCAGTTAAAGCACAGAATGTGAGAAAGCACCTTTGCGTGGAAGTGCTTGCATGGCCATAGATCTGTGCAGCACAAGAGCTCAGAGCTGTATATAAAGTACAAAGCTCAACACAGAAAGAGGACAGAGTCAGCTCGCATGTTCCTTCGCAGAGCAGCAATGTTGTGAAGGAACTGGAAGAAAGGACACTTCCTCCTTGATTATTCTAACTGCAGAATTGCAGAATGCAGATGCAGAATTACTTTGTCTCTTAACTTTACTTAAACTTAACTTTATTTGTTTTTTGCCACCACTAAATCTGATGAAAACATAACAATAACCATTCAGCATTTAAAGCAAAAGCTATAGATTAAAAAGTTCAGTTTCATATTCAACTTTTTCTCCTGACATGCAGGCTAACACACCTAATGACTGTGTCACAGTTTAACCAGCACAAAGGGGAATCTATGAATAGTTCAAACGGGAACAGGCGTCTGATCTGGTGAATAAGAACAAGGTTGAAGCCACAGTTTTTCTGTGCTCTGAGAACAATAAGGAGACCTTTCCTCATTCACCTGTGGGAGTATAATTTTGGTGCCATGGCAACGTGAGCAGGAGGTATGGAGTTCATCAATGTACTGCATTAGAAAGTGAATTATCCGCCGATCCAATAAAGGGTTATACAGTGCGATTATACAACTTCAGAGATATTCATAGGCAAACACTAAGATCCTCGAGGAAAAAGCAGTGCCTCGTCTCTTTAAATATGAATCTGTGAATGATGGATTTGATGATGGGTTTGGATATAAACACAGCTGGAAATTTTGGAGTAGAAGTCGTGATGAGGTGAATTTATAATGATCTGGTTTTCGAAGGAGTCATGTGGTTACCTTCAAGTGAAGTTCTGTGGAAACACCTGCTGTTAGGTAACGTGCAGAGAGAGAGCAGGGCGAGCCACAGGTTTGGTAAACACAGCGCTCACAAAGCATCCTCTCCAACGTTTTATAAATGGTTATCTAACTCTCAAAGTTATATAAAACTTTCCTAACACAAACACAGAGCGGGACAAGAAGACCAGCTGATATTTGGGTATCTGTTTGATTATTATTACTACTTGAATCTTTGACATCATGTATATTGTTTTATTATTATTATTATAATAATATTGTTTGTTGAATATTATATGGGTGAACATAATAGATTGTCTCCTCTTCATCTGTATTAGTTCAAAATGATATTTTACTTATGAAACAACTAAATAATTAACAAAAAGATGCCAAAGTAGCCGATCAGCACACACACTACACAGATAATTGCATGGGTGGCTGTCTGGCATGCTCAGCTGGCAGACAAAATTGTTTTCCTTGAAAATGTGTTTCCCTTGGCAGAGCTTCTTGGCCTCCATTTCACTTTAGGGAAGATGGATTGTTGTGGATTGTTTTCTCATCATAGTAAAATTATTAAAAAAAAAAAAAAGTAACCTACATCACCCTCACCGGGCGGCCAGCGCCGTTACCTCAAAGAGAAAAGTCAGTGTTTTTCCTGTGTGAAATATGTACGTCTGTGAGGGTTTACGTAAAATTGAGACTCTAAATTGCCTGTTGACTGATTTCTTAGTACTCTTTTAACAGTAATGAGAGTATAATGTAATGTGTTGTTTTATTCCTTTTCCCATTTTTTTGCTGTTTGATTTCCCGTGACTACATTACAACCTGCTGAAATCTGCGTGACTGAGTTAAAACTTATTATGACGTGATTATGCATCTTTGCCCTGTGCTGCTTCCACTGTCAGAAAGTGTTTATGGATCCTGTCAGGGGTAAACCCTTTGCTTTATCCCTCCCAAGAAAACATGTTTTGTATGGATGGGAAGAATTTAAATAAATCAGAGAGTCAGGAAGAAATGCAGGGCGCTCAAATGTTTTTGGTCGAAGCACCATATGAAGAAGATACCAGTATGACCTCTTGAAATGAGTAATAATTAATAGCATTCCTTTGTAATTCCCAATAGCATTGGATAGGTTTGTCTCATATCTGATGTCCATCTGGCAGCGTGAGCAGAGCAAAACAAGACTTTCGATGCCGGTGATGAATAAGACGTCACTTAAAAATGTATTATAGTGTGCCTGGCTCTAATTTCTCCCCATGACTAATTATGCTGTGGTTGGCTGCTTCTCATGATTCCTGACACACAACCAAAATCCCCGCTCACCACCGGACGTCGGCACGGCCAAGAAAACCGCGCAGGTGCCGAATGTCCAGGCCCCGCTGCTGTTTTCGACCCCCACCAGCTCTTTTAATAGACCCTCCAACCCTGTTATCCAAAAACAACCTCTCTCTCCCCCGTCTCTGCCCCCCCTCCGCCGCCCCGTCAGCCCCTCTGTGGTTACTGAATGAGTTTTGTCTGTGTTTGGATGAGCTCACTGGAAAAGGATGTGCCACCGCCTTTCATCTTCCTGCCTGGACAGACACTTGGACAGCACATCCTGATGCCTCAGAACAAAACAGGTTGGATGTAGGTCCACGCGGCGACAGCTCTGGGGGCCGTTTGCTTTCAGTCCAGCAGAGACGGACTGGAAATACAGCACCGAGCGAGCGGACAAAGTAGAAAGGAAAGTACAACACAAATCAGCTCCACTACAACTGCTGCAACTTGATCAGCATAACACTGCAAGCATACCCCTCGTCACCTTAATGTGGAAAGGTCTGATCATCCTCATCCTCCAGACGGTGGCCATAATTAAAGGAATACTCCATGGAAAGTCTGTCTTTTAAGGATCGACATATTATTCATGCCCCAAAGCCTTGAAAAGAAGCAAAGCTGATTTCAAAGCAGGCTAAAGGGGGCAACTGCTTCTCTCTTTATTTTCCCAGGTTCACTGAAGGTCAGTAAGATTTGGTAATTTGACAAACTTAAAAGTCCAAGTACTTTGGGCCTGTTTGTAGAGGGACCTTGTGTGAGTTTTAAGATGTTAATTATTTAAATTTACAGTAAACCTTTAAGCGTCTTACAGGACAGTCTGACCATGAGCTGCAGCTGAAGACAAACCAAATTTTATACAAACTTTTATTATCTACTTACAATTTGCATTTCTTTAATATAGATGCCAAGTTCTTGTGTTTTTGAAAAGATGTGGTCAAATACCTGACTTTTTTTTATTTCCCACATAGTTCTTGGAAATGAAGCAGCGTTTTTCTGAGAATTTAATCTCCTGCTCCTGATAGTTGTTGTAAAAACACGGGGATGTCCCTGACACAGAGGACACACAGATATATTTACAAAACCACCTCGCTGTAGCTTGAATTTTCTGGTTGGGCTAATGCAGAGTTATTCCCGATTGCCAGCACATGACAGGAGCGCATCGGAGACGACGGCCAAAAAGCTCTCCTGGCTGAGCAGTCAACGCGTTAAAGTCCATCTGTTACTGGAGCGCCGAGCCACCGGGCCACTGGGCTGCCAACAGCATACATTCATACACTTTAATGGTAATGTGGAGCCCACGGCGGGGATTCCCAAATGTTTTCTTGCCAAAATCTCAATCAGGTAGTTCCCCTAAAAACGTCATCAGAGACTATTTAAGTATATGCAGAATTATGTCTTCTGCACCAGCTCTGCAAATGAGACAGCCACTACTTTTATTTATTGCATTAATTAGTAGTTAAATTGAAAATTGTGCTCCTCTATGCAGAGCTCTCGCGGGCCCCTGGGAGTCCTCATACCCAGTTTGGAAACAGAGGTTACAGAGAACGGCCCTCTGAGCGCTTCAAATCCCCAGACCGGCTGGGAAAGTAACCTGGGAACTGTGGTGGCAAACAGTCCAGGACATCTCAGTGAAAAAATAGAGTACATGTTTAATAAAAAGATCTTCTAAATTGTTTTACTACTCCAGAGAGGGACATTTATAAGTCATAACATCTTATTTCAGGATGATTAAATCAAATTTTTTCTTATCTAAGACAAATAGTCATGATTATTACATTAGGTTATTACACTTTTATGAGGGTAATTGTTTGTAATTTATCTTATTTCTAAGTATTTAACCCCAATTGAGCTCAAGCTGACATGAAGCTTGTTCAAAACATGGATTGCTCTTGTCACAGTTACGCTTTTTTTCTTTAGTCTTTTGTTAAACTGATTGTGTGCCTTTCACAAATACAGGCAAGTATATCAGATAATCATGTATACATAAATGCAGATATAAAATCAAGTTGAATGAGGGAGAGCACTGAATTAATATCAAGATTAATGACACTTGATTCCAGAAAAAGTGATTAAATGAATCTGACGCTTGTCTGTGTGTCAAAAAAGTCACTGAGACACGAGATATGATCAGTCTATTAAAGTCATAATATTACTTTCCTTTTTCTCTCTCACTTTTGAAGCCTTTGAACATTTCAGTCGGGGGTGCTTCTTGCCTCTGGGGCTTTATGGTAAAGCAGTTGTGGCAATTTCTCTCACTTGTAATAGTCGTTACATGGATGCCCAGGAGGCCGTTTGAGGACCGCCGAGTGGATATTCGGCTTGTTAGAGCAAATTATGAAACTTATCCCTGTAATTAACTGCAGTATTTAGGTTAAACATGAAATGCATACCTATAATTACCTGCAAAATTTGGGTTTAAACATGAAATGTAGCCTCACAGTTTACCTCAGAATTTAGGTCAAACTATGAAATATATCCCTGTAATTAACTCCAAACGTGTCGGTTAAATGAAGGGGCAAAAACACTTTATTTCCTGTCCACCAGCCTCCGTGTTAAATCTGACCAAATACAGGAAGAAAGGGGCACATGAAGCTCTCCTTAAGCGGCCCCATTTGATGACAGATGCAGTAACAGTCTGTGATTGCGCTGACGACAACAGTAAAACATGTTTAAAGGCACGTAAAGACGTGAGACTGAAAGAGAAAAATGAGAGGGGGATGAGGGGAAGGGAGGGAATGAATGACAGGATAGAGATCAGGAGGAGACGTATGTGCGGTGATGAAAGACGTTGAAAGTCCAACAAAAGAGGCGAATTAGAGATTAAGCTGAGTGTTGTTTTTTTAGGATGTGCGTGCACACAAAACATAATATTAACACAGTTTGAATTGAGTAAAAATGACACTAAACCAGCTGTGAGGCACATTTATTAAACTGGGGGCATCTTAAAACTGAAAAGAGTGGCATTATTTTATTACAAATAATGTTTAATGTTAATTATATACACTTTCTTATATCATATCAAGTATTTTTTAAGCATGCACTTGAAAATTACTGTATAAAATCTGTTATTTATCGTCATTATTGTTGGCTGGATGCTGATTCTAGAGGCATTTGTGCTGTTGAGCAGTTTCTTTTAAAGAATATCAAAGGTTTGTGCATTAAGAAATAAAAACAGATAGATAGATAGATAGATAGATAGATAGATAGATAGATAGATAGATAGATAGATAGATAGATAGATAGATAGATAGATAGATAGATAGATAGATAGATAGATAGATAGATAGATAGATAGATAGATAGATAGATAGATAGATAGATAGATAGATAGATAGATAGATCGTAGATGCGTGCTGACAGCCTGTGAAATGGCCTTAATGAAGACATCATACAGTATGTTGGTACCACGCCCAACCTGTCTGTCTGTCTGCCTGTCTCTCTGTGTGTGTATACGTGTGTGTTAGCGGCACACGTGTTCGGGTTACTGAGTTTAAATGTTGTCAACGTGCATTTCATCATGCAGACACGCAGATCTCAGAGATCAGTGACTTACATTGACTTTCCCGGAGACGTGCCCCCACCTTCACAGTCAGCACCACATTGTCCCAGCACCGCCCTAACCTTTACCAAAAAAAACTAATCCTAATCCTACAGTTTGATATTTTACTTTGTGACATTTAGATTTTTGCCTCTGGCTATTTTCTCTATTTTGTGTCTGTGTGTTCATAATTTGCATACACACTCTATATCTAGCTATATCCATACAACAGAGCCTGTAAATCAAACATAATGTGCTGAATTATCATATTTATCTGTGCTGTACTTTTCTATTTATTATATTATGTTGTGTTATTGTGTACAGCTGCACATTTTGCACTGTCTTTCTTTGCACTGTGTTTCCTTCCTAATTTTTTTTGGTCGTACCATTAGAGGAACTGCGGTACATTTCCCACTGTTTACATATATGTGGACATTTGGCAATAAAAAAATTTGCTTGACTTGATTAGACCCGACACACTGCAGCTCCCAAATGGAGTCGAGCGTGGCGATGGGGCCTGTGAAGACAAAAACAACAAGCAGCGGAGACTCTGGCTCGAGGGGGGAAAAGCATCGGGTCGCGTGGATGTTGGTTAGTGTGAACCGACGTTTTTTACAAGCCGAGCAGACAGAAAGCGAGAAGAAGAAAAAAAAAAGAAGAAAGAGAGGGAGAGAAAGGGGGTGAGTAACAGCATGGAGTATGAATGTGGTGCAAAATGTTTGCATGCTGCAGGGCTGCACAATTAAGGTTATGATTATTTTGGAGGATTTTTAAGGAGGACAGATAGATAAATATTCATATAATTTGATTTTGTGGAGTTTTATGAGAGAAAATGAGTTTCTTTTCTTTTGGTTGAGCAGAGCTTCAGGAGGTGAGCTGTTACGAAATTGATGCCAATTAATGAAGCAGCGGTTACGCAAGAGTCATGGGAGTGCATCGGAGGTGTCGGAGTATCTCATGACCGTTTTGTAACGAGAGGTCGGAGGTGGCGAGTAAACTTGTTTGTTTTGGGACGAGGGCTGTCCTGACCTTCGTCCCCTCCGACGTTCTCCTGGGGAGGATGGCCAGGTTGATGCTGCGTTCGAACTAATTAAGAACTACTGTTGGATTTATCAGTGTTTTTTATTGAGAATTTATTTATTTGCTGAAAAATAAAAAATATGGCCGGTGTCGAGTGTAAATGCTGTAAACACCAAATCTTAACACATCTTGTCATCTCTTCTTTTGAACATTCAACCTTCATTAACTACATTCAGTAAGTTTATTTTGGTTTTACTCCAAATCTTGCAAAGAGCCTCTTGTCATGGTCCTGTTTTTTTTCCCTCTTTGTTTCCTTTTGTTTTATTTTCTATACTTACCTCTCTTCTCATGTCAGACACTTTACTTCCTGTCTTGTTAGATTACCTGCTCTGCCTTTGATTAGTTTCACCTGTTCTTTGTTAGTCTCCTTACTTGTCTCCACTTCCCCATCAGCCACCCTCCGTCAGTCCCCTTTGTTTGTTTCCTCCTTTGTTCTTTGTCCTGTTTTTCTATGTTTCGTTCTCGTGTTGCTATTGACACTATTCCTGTGTTTGTCATGTCTACCTGGATCCTGATCCCACCTGTGCTACCTGCGCGATCCTGCCAGTAAGCCTATTTAATAAACTAATAAAACCACCATCGTCTGCATCAGCTCTGCCTCCATGTCGTCCTGGATCACATCACACCCACAGCACCATTCACTGTACTTAGCACATTAGATGGCAAAAAAATGTGATGTGTGATGTGTGATGTGTGTGTCTGCTTCTCATTCTGTCTAATCGTCCTCATAACAAGCCTGCAGAAAATAGAAATCAAATGTTTAAATAATTATTGCGTGAAATCAAACACAAAGATCCATTAACAGATCCTACGGAGTACTAAAACTTATGTAGAAAAAGTTGTATAAAGCTCTTTATGTCTCCATAGAGCAATCTGGGGGTACATTTTCCATACTATAATAGTGAAATGCCAAGAATTTCATTAAAGTATGTGTTGCTCAACCTTTATTCAACAGCAGCACAGACACAACGTAGAATATAACCACGGAGATGCGACAGAGAAAAGTTGTGTGTGTATATTTATGTCAACTTTCTGACCACCAATCAGGTTGTTTGCAGCGATTCTGGTACGCTGACAGACACCATTAACATTTAAATCAGCTGTTTTAAACTCTCCATGTAAACAGCAGTTTTAAATCGCTGCTTTATAAACCAATGCTGCAGATTAATTGTTAATATACAGTAAATTAAGTCTGATGTATAACCCTTAAATATTATTCTAAGCCTTTAAACCAATGTGAGCTCCATGTAAGCCAACACAGAGAGACGTTAACTCTGCAGACATACTCCATTTGAAGCAGCTGGGCCTCAGCTGAACATTACTTCCTTAGGTGATCCATCTTTTTTTCAATGAAATGATTAATTGCAGTTGCTGAATTCAATTTACAGTGATAAAAAACAGAGAACCAAAGCACCAAATCCTCACATTTCAGAAGCCAGAACCAGAGAATATTTGATGTTTTTGCTTGACAAATGAGTTAAATAATAATTCATTGATTATCAAGATTGCAGCTGATATATGATTGATTGGCTGACTAATCATTAAAGCATTAGAATACAAAGGATTTTTTGACTGACTGATGAATGAACATAATTATATTAATGATTTATTAGATTTTTTCTAAGGATTTTCCCTGAGCTTAAACAATCGATCCACTCTTGACCATTTTAAAGCTGCATCAAGCAAATAAGCATTTGTGTTCATGCAACCGTGTGTGTGTGTGTGTGACAAAGGCACTGGACAAGCACACGTGTGTGGCGACAGTACTCCATGTTTGTTTATACAAAACATGCTCCAATTAATAGTTCAATATGTGCTGTCTTCGTTATGTTCTGTGTTTCAGGGGAGAGAGAAGAACAACAGAAAGAAATCAGCAGAGAGAACAACAACAACATGTCTGTGTGTGTGTGTGTTTTTACTGTCCATCAAAGTTACGTGTACATACGTCCAAACTTAAAGCTTATATAGTTGAGGTCTATAGTTGATGGGAACTAGGACAATTAAACTGTACGTCCATTCATCCTTACTGAAGCAGAACACCAAAAGTGTTGTTGGGTTTCTGAAGTTACGTAAGAGAACATTACATATGACATGACGGGGACAACGATCACTGGAAGGATGCTTGTGTCTTTTCCTTAGCAAAATTTGCCATACCGAAGTGTAAAAATACACTTAAAGTACTGAAGGTAAAGATACTTATTATGCAGAATGCCCCATATTATATCTCTGGATTATAATAAAAATCACTTTAAAGTTGCAGCTGGTAAAGTTGGACAACTTTGAGCTACTTTATATACTGCTGTGTAACATAACCTTTAATAATATATCATAACTTCTATATTAAAAAAAAATGTATTTATATTCTGAATCTGCGGAAGAAAAGTTATCAAGTAAATGGTGGAGTGAAAAGTACAGTCTGTGAATATCAGAAGTAGCACCAAAAGGGGGATGACATGACATTTTTTAATCAGAAGTAGTTTTTAGATTTTTTTTTAGATTAAAAATGTATATTTTGCATTTTTCTAACTTACCACAAACAACAATATTGATCTGTTTCACTTATCGGTATACATAATTATTGCAGATTAAACAAATCTTTTACACCATCAGCATGTTTTGTCCTTAGTAGGTATGTGTTAAAAGAGCTGTCAGTCAGTTAAAGAGCAGATTCTTTTCGACTGGCAGATATTTTATTATAATTTTCTCAAAAACAAACCAACAATTTGCTGCACATTTCCACTCAGCCTGGTCTGGACAGACAGAAAGAGGCAGTACCTTAAAATCTTTGACCTGATTCACATTAAGTGGCAGAGGGATATTAAAACTGCGTCCAGTCACATGCCCTGCAGTGAAGTCTGACAGAAGATGTTTCCTTCTCTTGTTGGTGGTTTAAACTTTTAACATTTTGCGATGTGGCCTCAAATGTCTCTGTTAGCTCAGTAAAAGCTCAGCGACTGATTCACACGTCCGTGCTCGTTCAGTTCTTCAGGTCGCAACGATTAATGGGATGGTTCTTAATTTTTAACAGATTTCTCAATTCTTTGACTTCAGACGTGTGGTGGCTGAGGTTTTCCTGTGCCGGGCATTTAGGAAATGTGAAACATCTTTGACCCAGATAGATGCCACATCCACCATCTGGTTTAAGACCCAACAAACACAAACAGCAAGAACAACAGTTAGCTCAGCTCTCTGAGACTTTTCCATACATCTGATTTTTTTTTTTTTTTTAGCTCTCAGCTTTCTTCTTTAATTTCTGACTCGAAATGTGAATTCAAAATCATTTGTATTCATTTTATGTGCAGAAACATGAAAAAACTGATAGTAAATGTGTAACTGTAACTGTGGATGTTGAGCTTAATACTCCCTCTACAAAAATGTGTGTGTGTGTGCAAAAGAGAGACAGAAAGAGAGCGCAGTTAATCTGATTACAGCTCATTGATTCAAATAAAAGAAATATGATGCACAAAGACTTTGTAACTAAGCTACAGCTTATTTCCAGCTCCCTCCTTTGGCATACAAATTATCTGACTTTGGAAACTATTCTTTTTCCATCTCAGTCTACTTTCTTTTGATGGTGACGCAGCAGAAAAGAAAAAGGAAAAGAAAGAAGAAAAATGAGATATTTCAACTACACACACAGTGAAGAACATAAATCAAAGAAGCAACGTGTTTTGGCCCTCATGCGGTAACCTTCAACATCGCTTATTCAAAAACGCAATAAGCTCTGCTGTCGTACCTTTGCTATCGACTGCTTTTGTAAAACCTTCACAGGAAATTACAGTGCATCCGGAAAGTATTCACAACGCTTCACTTTTTCCACATTTTGTCATGTTAAAGTCTTATTCCAAAACAGATTAAATTCTTTTTCTTCCTCAAAATTCTCGAGACAATCCTGTCTCTGAGGTCTACCAAAAGTTCCTTTGACTTCATGCTTGGTTTGTGCTCTGACATGCACTGTCAACTGTGGGACCTTATATAGACAGGTGTGTGTCTTTCCAAATCAAGTCCAATCAACTGAATTTACGACAGGTGGACTCCAATTAAGCTGAAGAAACATCTCAAGGATGATCAGTGGAAACAGGATGCACCTGAGCTCAATTTTGAGCTTCATGGCAAAGGCTGTGAATACTTATTTACATGTGATTTCTTAGTTTTTTATTTTTAATAAATTTGCATTTTCATGTTGTCATTATGTGATGTTGTGTGTAGAATTTTTAGGAAGAAAATGAATTGAATAATCCATTTTGGAATAAGGCTGTAACATAACAAAATGTGGAAAAAGTGAAGCGTTGTGAATACTTTCCAGATGCACTGTATGTTGTTCAGGTTACTCTGATTTTTAGGCCCTTTTCACAGCAGCTATTTTGACTTGACAAAACAGGAAAAGCACAAGTTTAATATGCTGCACAAAATGTGAATAATTGTTATTTATGGTGTAAAATGTTCCCAAAAGTGTGACTAGTGCAGCAGATCAGAAGAATCTGTGATAAAATCCTTCACTAAAATAAACACTGAAATACTACAAAACATGTGAAAGTATGAGCAGAAAAACATATGACAGCATTAAAAGTAAAAATGTTAATGGTGGAGGATGTTTTAAAGTTATAAATGGTCCAAATGGGTTGAAGTATTAAAATAGTGCTGCAGGTGATTAAACTTTGTATTGTTGCTTTCAGGTGGAAGCATTTTATCTCCACTTTCAGAAGTTATCTTGTTTTCAGATCAGCTGAAGGACTTGATGTTCCTGAACAGGTAGTGACTGTGTGAGCAATGAGCCGGCCCTATTAGGTGCATCACATCTAAAAATAAAAAGAGAAGGACAGGATAGAGGAAGACAACCTGCTCGCTGACTCCCTGGTTATGGCGAGCGTTGGCATAACGACCGATACACATAACAACCACGAGTCCACGAGCGTGATAAAGCCACTAATTTGCATCCGCTCCGTTTGCCCTGAGGTTTATTTTAGGAGCTGATTTAGCTGTATGCTCATTGTGTTTTCAAGGCAAGTCAAGATAACCTGCAGCGCTCACCTGCACCTGAGGAATGACCGCAAACACACACTCTCCTCCATCCAGCTCTGGTGGCAGTGAAGCTTTATAAACAACTGTTTGTATCTTTCAGTGTGAGCCTCATGCAAGTTAGTGTGAGTCTGTTTGTGTTGTGTCACCATTCCACCTGTATATGTAAGCATCTCTTTCTAAATTAGTGGATTTCAACATTTACCTTTTATAATGACGTATATTAAAAACCTGAATGATGAATAAAAAACATTATGAATTCAGATGCTTTCATACAGCGCATGATGAGAAGTGTCTTTACTTGTAAAGTCTTAATATGTAAATCTGTTGCTAAGAAAGCTCAGCAGCACCATCCAATCAAATCTAATTAATAGTAAAGAGGAAATAACTTCATCATGAGTTGTTCCCAGCTGTTCTTGCTGAGCCCCCTCCTGACCTGACATGTGTCACCATCCCACCTGTTTAAGTAAAAATATCTTACTTAATGAGTTTGTTTCAACATTCATGGCTTGAGACTTTTTATAATGAAATATATTAAAAACTGAATAAAAAACATTATGAATTCATATGCTTCATGATGACTTACATAACGTGTAGATCTGTTGCTAGGGAACCTCTGCAGCACCAATCTATCAAAACTGATTTAAAGTAAATAGGAAATAACTTCATCATGAGCTGTAAGGTGAAATCAAGCTTCTTACACTCCCTCAGATGGATAAAGGTACCACTGTGCACAAATTCAGTTTCTGTGCTCAGTTAATCCCATTTTTCGACAAACTGCATCTTTGTGAAAGCTTTATATCAATATATTTACCCTGTAGTGACGGTGAACACTACACCTTTTTTAAATGTTATTTTCTCATCGTGTCTGTGCTCTCTCTCTCAAAACCATACATGAAAAATGCTTTAACCTGCATCCATCCATAGAAAATCAGTGAAATATTCAAGCAGATCCGTATCACAGGAATGTTACTCGCAGTCTCCACCGACTCTTTAGCTTTCCTCTGCAGGTCTCGTAAACCCGAAGAATGCCTTTTGTTTGCCGTCCTCAAGCCTTTTATAATAACATTACACAATACGAGAAACACGTAACACATGCCATTTTGTGGGTGCTTTTATCCGCGGCGCCTTACAGTTCTGCGAATGGATCTATTTTTTTTTATATGGTGGTGGGAATAAAACTTAACGCTGGCGATGTTGTTACAGCAACGATCTGCACTCACAATAACTTAAACACTGGGCTGCACCTGAAATCCATCTTTGATCCAGAATACCTCCCCTGTTGTGAAAACAGACCTCCACAAAAGTCACTTCACCGCCAAGTGCCTTTTCTGACGTGCTGTTTAAAAATTAAAAGCTTGTACAGTTTGCTTGGCTTTGTACAAATAACCAATGAAAACAAACAGGCCAAGAAATGTTAATATGGATCGTTACTTCTCTATATCAATATAAATGATCTAGGTTCCCGTCCAGTAGTTAATAATATCTAAACCAAATAATATCAAAAATACAGATTTTAGGGTTAAGGATTTAGGATTTCAGCTTTTTAATAAGATGCAGCATCTTATTAAAAAGCTCTTACTGTAAGCGAGTGTTCCTGAGCTCATTCCTGCCTCGGTTGTCCTCTCTGCTGAACTCAGAGTTTGGCTGATGTGCGGAGACTTCTTCACCTTTTATGTCCTCAGCGAAAGTTTTTCCTCACAGTCTTTGTCGCCAGATGAGACAAATCTCATAAATGCATAAAGTGAATTATGTCATAAGGACACATGCATGATATTCGGTGCTAAAGGGGATGCTTTTGGATAGGTTTAAATGCTCAGTTAACTCCTCATCCCTGAGGGGGGCCCAGCATCAGCCGCTGAGCCCCGGCCTCCAAATTTCATTTAGCGAGGGAAGGAAGAGTCTCTCGATACGTCTGAGCCTGGCCGAGGGCTTCTCCCAGCTGCCCCTGCCAAGCTGGACGGTTGTGTAATGGCGGGATGAACGCAGAGTGCGATCGCTGTTCAGCCAACTATGGTAGGGTTTCTCGGAGGGCGAGGGGGCTTTTTACGTAACTGGGATGTGAAAGAGGGCATGGGAGGATACCGTGCCCTGTCATCTGTGTCTATCTTTGGCTGTGGATGCTGAGAGTTCTGACTGAGACAGCGACGGATGTACAGTGAGATAAATGGAGAACATCTGCTGGTCACCGTCCAGCCAGGCTCAATGGGAAAGCAGGGTCAGCTGCCACTGTTTGTGTTCTGCCTCCACATATGGAAACTGTACACACACATACGTACACTACAGGCCAAAAGTTTGGAAGCAAGATCAAATTTGTACAAAAAAAGATCATAGTTTCATTGGTATACTTTGCAACAAAATAAACATGATTATTATATAAAGAGTAACTTATCAGAAGACATTTTTACTGTAATTATCAGGTATTTGAGTTTTTCTTGCTTAGACTTTGCTTTCTTGTTTTCTCTTGTTTCTTTACTCAATTGCTTCTTTCTAGACATTTCTGCAGTAGTTTGTCAGAGATTTGAACACAGTTGAGATTTATTGGGATTTTTGTATGCAGACTCTCAAAAGCCAAAGAGTTAAAGTGAATAATGCAAACTGTGATTTGTTTTTTTACTTTTGCACTGAAGTTGTGACTCTTGCAAATCTTCTCGACCCTAAAACTAAGCCCTTCTTTTTTTTTTTGTTGACATTTATTCAGCAATGGTCTGGTAACATCAATGTATACCTAAAGGTAAATTGAGGTAAAATGGTGCATATCAATGAAAGAAAAGTCTGATCATGCAGTAAATACATCCACAAAATACATATAACTCATGCTGGTTTTTAAGAAAGGCATTGTGAACAGAAACTTGTTGCTTGTTTCATGGGAAAATGTACATTCAAATGATTAAAACACCCCCTAAACTTAACCCTAACCCCACATATATAAAAGTTAGAACAATTTAAATAGATTGACAGGTAAAACAAGACAGCAATAATAGCCTCAGTTCATGTAAACATCCATATCGCAATGAAAAACCTATAAATAAAGAACATTATTTTGCAGGCCTGTCCTCGAGAATATGTTTAGCTGCTTGAGATATAAAGACAGCAAACTCTTCCAGTGTCCACTTGTCTGAATTTGGGAGTGAACTGTCTTGTTTTCTCATAGGTAAAATGTGAAGGTTTCCTAAAGATACCTCAGAGGTGTTTCATCTCACACTTTGGCTGATTGAAGAACTTTCAACAAACCTAAGGCCGTTTTCCTCCAGAGTTTAAGAGAGGACTGATTTAAGATTAGTTTTAAATGACGTACACTGTGACTGACATTTTAACATACATAGTCATCACACAAAATACTTAATTTGCTGATCTGTTTAAATAATATCAGGATAACTGACTGACTGTCAGTATCCCACATATACACTTCCCCCTGACTGATCACTGCAGCTCACCGAATGCGTGCTCTGAGCTCAGCACCGAACATCTGGTGAATCTCTGCATCGTTATGGAGTTTATCAAATGAAATAAGTGTCTTGTTAAAAGTGCTGTAGAAGTGTGATGAACCACAGACCCAAGCATGACATTGCTTTGAGGTTTTCATTCATTTATTGTTGTCTTATCACCAAAGAAACAGCATTTAGATAGTGAAGGAGAGTCTTCTAGTCTTGTGTTTGCAGAACTTGCACACTCGCTGAAATGAGGTGAAGACATTTCACACAGTTTCGCTTGTGAAAACAGCAGCAAATGCAAAAAAAATCCAGAAATGAACCTGAGCACCGCCTGAAGAATCTGATCTAAACATAAAAACAGGACAAATGTGAATAGTTTAGTTCTGTTTCATGTCCTGCTGTTTGCAATTCATTTCTCTCAGCTGCATCCTCTGTTTGCCCTCCACACACACACACGCACAGAAAGCTATAAAAATGCAGGGAGGAATGCTCGGACGTCACAGCTCTGCTAATGTTATGTTATATTTGTTAAGTACAGAGGCAGGGGGAACATTTGTGGCACTGTGGACACTTTTCGTAGAGAACGCCCAGAACGAGATCATCCTATTAATCACAACAGAAACACAAACATTACAACACCGGCACCTCCAGAACGCCAAATAAGAGAGTTTATAGCTCATAATGAGACTGAATGAGGAGTTTTTCTGGCCATTTGTATGGAAATTAAAGGAGATGTGGAATTTGTTGTTGATAAGCTGCAGAACAGCCTGTCAGAGCAAACAAGCTGATAAATCTGGTGACTTCTTTTACACTACTTGTCGAGGCAGTTTTACAGACGTCATTGCGCAAGTTTCTGTCTGATTTGTAATCATTGTTTTCCGATGTTGTTTAACTTAATACATGGGGTGTGTGTTTCTTGTGTAATTCTCTATTTTTGAGTCACCCTTTCAGTTCCTAAAGCTTTTCAGTGCTTTTACACGTCAACATAAACCTGACTGTTGTCCCTTTCGAGGTTGAGCGACTGCAGACTCCAAACTATGATTGCTGCTACACGTTATCTACAGTATGAGTTTTGCCCTGAAGCTTGCAGATTTGTGTCGTAAACCTGCTCCAAGCTTTGAGAAAGGAAAAAATAAGGGTCAAGTAAAAACTATTTCTTAAGTCTACATTTCACTTTGACACAAAATAAGTTTCTGGAAATGATCCTTCTTTAAAAATATAAAATTGAAGCCCACGCAAAGACCTGTTTTTGTGGATGTAAAGTGTTTTTTCCCGCAGATCTTAGGTTGCTTTCAGGTTACATCTTGGTCTTTTCTGCTGTCCAAAGGAAAATAATGACTCAGTTTGACCAATTTTTTGCTGTAAAAGTTGTTAAACTGAGACTGACAGGCTGTGAATGTTCAGCATCTTACAGTACAGAAGAAGTTAACTTCTTCTTGAGTTATTTTTCATGTTTGAAGTCTGTCTGCTCTTGTAAAAAACAAACCAAAAAAAAAACCTTGTTTGAAACGTGGTCAAGTGTCTGCATGGTAAGTAATGAAATAACCATGGCGTTGCATACTGTGTGTTCATTCAGATGAATTGAATTGAATTGATCTTCTAACCTTTCCTGCAGAAACCAGGTTTCTTGGTAATGTGACTTTTAAGAGAGTCACTGCAGAGATACAACAGCTACCTGGCTATATAAATTAATGTAAAGACACTGAATGTGTTACTTTTGGGCGACACGTTTATGAATGCTTTTTCCATCCGCTGCCTAACTAATGATGAGCCTCAGTCTGACTCAAGCCTCAACCATCCCCCTTTCACAGACCCCCTTCAATAGCCCTCTTTTGTTGGGTCTGAATGATGTGGCTGTCGAGCACATCTCTGAGGCTCCAACAACAGTGATTCACACCAAATGAGTCACACACAGTGTCACTCATTAAATCATCTTACAGTGCTCGTTCACCCCGTGGTGCCATCGCTGCCTTTGAAACAGCTCACAGTGGCAGAAAACTTTGGAGTGAGATGGTTTAAACACTGCTGTGGATCAAATACAATCAAATACAAGGACATTTATCAATATTAAAATAAAACACAGCTCAATCATTCAGGTTTTGTAAAATATAATGTAGAGTTTGTCATTTTGTGAGATTCATGACAACATGATTTGTTTTTCGGTCCCCATTTGAATGTTACTCGGGAGATCAAAAAGTACCTTCACTCTACCAATCTGAAGGTCTTTTTATGCTCTTTCAACCAATCAGAGTCTGTCTTGGCTACCACATGCTGGGTTTCTTGGAAGTCTGGGATTGTGGTTATGTTGATTAGTGGCTTAGGGACGTATGCGTCTCTATATATACACATTTCAGAAACACACCCAAAATACAGGCCGTTCTGGAAAAGTGGTGGGGCAGAGAGGGAGGAAGAGATAGAAAAACAGAGTGAGAGAGAGAGAGAGAGAGAGAGAGAGAGAGAGAGAGAGAGAGGATAAAGTCCCCAACATACCACAGATGTTTTTGCAAACCATTTGATCCACAGGGAACTGAAAGAAAAAGTGACTTCATTATGTGCTTGAATGATACTGTATGTGATTTGTTCCTCTACAGCCAAAGAACAGAGCAGCCTCAGACCGTAAACGTGTTTCATCCTTTAGGGGTGCTGGTGTTCACTTTTCAAATCCTGAAACAAGCTTCCGAGTATGAGGCCTATGGAGGTACTGTCTTTGGAGGCCTGAAGGCTGAACGTGCCCACTGGTTCATAAATTAGATGGATTCATCATGTTCATCAGTATGCAGTTGCAGGCCTCCATGATGTCAACACACAGTTTTGCAGTCAGAAAATGTCAAAGCTGGAGACTTTACACGTCAACCTGGGTCACACTTGACTCACGAAAATGGGAACGAGATTTTACTTGGCATAAGAAATATCCAAGTCTGCAGTTTTTACTTTGTCATTGTCAAGTACTTGGTGTCAGTTATGTAAAATTTGTTAATGCTGAAAACATCTTGTAATAATAAAAAGAAAACAACTCTCTTGCAATTTGTTTATGAAGACTTGGTCTTGCCCCAAAGGATTTAACACTTGATTTAAGACTTGATTTTGGCTTGACTGCTGTAAGACTCAGCTAACTAAAGACTTGACTTGAAACTTGCAAGAAAACATATTATTCTCTCATGTTTGGACTTTTTCATTTAATAGACCCCAGTTTCAAAAGGGTCATTTTCATTTTTTTCTCTTAGATTAGTCTCATGCAAGTTTGACAGTTTCACAAAAATAAATAAATAAATAAATAGAATAAATACTTATTTTAAGCCTGTCCTATGGATAACCCAGAAGTAAGATGTTTCTGTGGTAACAATCAGGAAAAGGAAAAGAGTCTGTGAAGATCCTCAGTCATCCAGATCATGGTCATTTCATTTAAGAGTTTGAAGAAAGTCAACTGGACTTGCTTGAGGTTTTTGACGATTCTTCAGCTCTCATCTGAGAAGATGAACTAAAGAACTGAAGAAATGAAAGGTGAAACATGTAGTTGACTCTCTTCTAGCTCTTAGACATTGGAAGGGAAAGAGTTTTTAAGCATCCTGAGTCCTGAGTTGGTAGACGAAGAGAGCTTTAACACATTAAGAAGCCACAGCAGCTCAGCTCTGCACTGTGTTAAGACTTTAAACGTATGGATTTTTTTCTGTATCGTTACACTGAATTTTCAAAATAAAAGGCCTTTGCAACTTTTCCAGAAGGCAATCGATTTGATGATGAGGGCAGTTTGATGTGGTCACTTAGTCAACCATGTTTTTAGTTTGAAAAAAGTCTTTATCCAGAATTCATGGGAAGTTCAGCCCACAAAATAATAAAGAACAAGCAAAACATGACTTTAGACATCTACTATCTGAAATCCGATTATTAGTTTGATCTCAGCCATAATCAAAGTCTGTCTTTGTGAATATAATTTTGATGGCTTAGCATTCAGAGATACTTGAAGCTGTTTGCTTATAAAGACTTCCTTCAAACTAAATGCAAAACAGTTCTGTGAATATGTGACTTTCTCCACAGGAAGTCGTCCTGGATTGACTGCAGCGTCTTGTTTCGAGAGCTCTCAGTATATTTCTTCCTTCCATAAAGTTTTTGTTTTTTTCATTTGGTCTGGATTTTATAACCAAACTGAAACGTGCAACAAAGACACGCAGCGTGATACGTGTGTGTGTGTTGAAATTCAGGGAAGCATTCGTCGCGTTCACACTTTGGCCAGAACAAAACACGTTCGACAAGGTGGCAAACATTTAAAATTCAGAACTTTAACACGTTTTTGAAAGAGCAACTATTAATTCAAACCATATTTATCCACAAATAAGGTGAAGATGACTCTCCGAGGTGAAGATGGCTCACCATTTATTTTCTCTCTGCTGCAACACGTCGTATTTCCACTTTACGTTACTCTTCTTCCACAGAATACAGTGACATCAGACTCTGCTGGAAATGTAAATAATAATAATCCTCAAGGTGGAAAGCAACACCTGGCAAAAGGCAGAGTGACGGACTGACAGACATTTCTCAGACATGATGAGCAGCGTGAGTCATTTTTGTTGTGGGATCAAACCCCCGGAGGGATAATTTCCAAGCATATCTGAAATGTGTTAGTCATCTTAGTTGTAATTTTGTTATTATTTTCTCAGAGTTGAATACTTCAACAGAAACCACCCTGAAATGGAAACCATATGGGCGCATTTTTCCATCAGTAGTTGTGAGGATCAACAACTCTTTAAATGGAGAGAGGAAGAAAGAGGATGACAAACACAGAGGGTGGCGGTGATGGATGAACATGGATTATGTGTCTTAGTTTATGGAAAATAAAAGTGGAATGAGACATTTTTGTCGAAACTGCTGCATCATACTGAGAACTTTTTCTTAAATTTTATGTTCAATTTAGATAAATGAGGGTGGAGACAATAATAGAAACACCTCTCATTATGATGGCATAAAGTTAAATCAAGACTTCTTTATATCAGTTACCAAATTATAACATTTATAAAGCATTTATTGATCACAAGACTGTTAGACTGGATTAGTTTCTAATAACCTGACAACTAAATGTGGTTTAATGATATTGGTCAGTTGAACGTAATCATTATTTACTCATCAGTTTGCAGTATCTATGCTGACTTTCTATCGGTGCAGCTTGATGCTTCCTATCGTCATTCATCATCTCCACCCCCCTCTTACCCATTTAGTTGAATTCCATCTGCTCTATTTCACTGATCCCCACAGCACTCCCGTCTTTCACATGTGTGACTTCATGGCTGTGGTGTTTTTTGGAGGTGAAGTGGACCGGGACCGGCCACACCGGGCTGGCTCTGCAGACCTCGAGTTGGACGGAGACATTCTGCAGAGCTCCTTAATCATTCGGGCATTTAAGCTGTAAAAGCTGAACTGATTTCTTACATTTTCTTGCATTAAAAAAGAAAAAAAAATCTCTGAGGATGGTGTGCAGCATCGTACAAGATAAAATTGACGATAACAAGACGGGGGATTGATGTCTGCACAGGACCTCATAGGATAGGATAGTTTACCTACAGAGGATTAAGAAAGAGGTCAAACCTGACGCAGCTGGCTGGCATGTTTCCCTTTTGACTCACTCGGTGAACAACATTCATTTTCTCTCTGAGCTGTATCGCTGAACGCCTGAACACCCCCCCCCCAACCACCATAAATGTCATATTAACCTGACGCCCCTCTCTTGTAAAGTACAGTGCACACACACCTTTACAGCTCCGTATAAATCAGGTTATGAACAGAGTCCCTGTTCGTTCCTCTCAGCTGAACTACGCAATGCACCTCTTAAGCTTTCAAGAGTATTTCTGGTATTTCCTGTTTGTTTACTTTTCTGCAGCCGTCCAAACACATATTTTTGCTTCTCTAATCTTTCCGTATTGTATCTTTTTGATAGCGTTCATCCTAAAATTGTGGTGTTGTGTGTTGAAAGGTCACTCTTTTACCTCGGTGGAAATTTTTTTTTGCTGCCACAACAGCAGAGTCGAACTCTTTGCTTGATGACATAGACGCAGAGGAATGCTTATTTCTTGCTGTATCTAGGAATTTGTGATTGTGAAATGGTCCAACAATGGTGAATGTTGTCTATTTTCTGCTGCCAGTTGGGTTAATATTTGTTACCTGATCATAAGCAGATTAATAGAAAAAAGGATTAGTCCCTTAATCTTTGTCATTTGGTCAAATGACAAAGCATGAAGTTGTGCACTTGGAGTAACACGTTAGGAGGCAAATTGTGACTCATTAATTCGATAAAAGACAGGTTTGCACAAAAAAATAGCATCATACTACCTCTTACAGATCTGATATCCAAAACAGTGGATGTCTTTTTTCTCTCAGGGCCTCCTAAAGGACACCATGGTGGTCTCGAGTGTACCATGTATGCTGCGTCCTATACATGCGTCCTGTCCTGTCACCTCTCTACTGTCAGCTGTCTTGTAAATGTGTGAAATATCCAAAAATAATTAAAAAAAAAAAACATCTGGTGTACACCTCACAGGCTCAGTTTGTGTTATGAAGCCTATAAAGCACCCACTGAGCCGGGCCAGATATGTGTCAGACCCGTCAGAGGCCTTTGGGAAGCACACATGCCGCCCCTTGAAATGCACAGAGCTCCTAACAGCTGAATGTGCAGTAGGTGAGCGTGGTTCTGCTTTTACATGGTGTATTTCCCATCTCAAATGTTTGGATGTTTAGACATTTCCAGAACGGCCACCATGTCCTTTTGGTTTCATTTTTCACAAATATGAATATCAATCTGAAATTTGTGGGACATTTTTCAACAACATTCAAGCATTTATTTCATTTAAAGCTAGTTTTATGGATCAGTTGTGTCCATTAAAATGCAAAATTCACCTTTTTTTGAAAAGCAAAGAAACTAACTTTGACTTTAAGTGCAAACTCAGCTCTCTGTGCATGCTTTAAAGTTCATCTGGAGGCGCAGCAGAGCGAGTTTCTTTGAAGTGGACGGGTGGTGGACTGTGGCCGAGTGCCACCCGAGCTTTGTGCCAGTCGCCGAGGGATTTCAGCTGTGTGCCCAGTGGGAATGTCTGTGGCTCTGCTCCTTCGGTCCTCCAAACTTCATCCAGATCTGAGATTCCTGCTTTTCATTGCCTGTGTGTGAGGTTTGTCCCTCCGCGTGGCGAAGCAGAGGAATGCTACAGCACAGGACGCTGCAGAAAAGCCACGCCGCCCTAATCTGTGAGTGTGTGAGTCAGTGTGAATGTGTGCAGCTTTGTCAAGTAAGTACTAAGTAGGTGTGTTAACATGTGCTTATGTGGCTATGTAAAACTGCCCTCTTTGAGTATTTATGACATGATGTGTTTCAACAAAGAGCATATTCGTTATTTCTGCAGGTTAATAGATACAGAATAATAACACAGACACACACATATATGCTGTCAACGTAATGAGAGATGAGCAAGGTGATGTGTTTATGACTATATTTGGCTCAGGACGACGCTTTCTCCCCCTCCAATAAAACAGATTAAGTATTCTGGCCGCAGCTGCATTGTCTTCGTCACTTGTGTGAAGAGTTATTAGACAGCTCTCCCGCCGAGCTCTCTACAGGAATGCAGCTTGTTTATCGGTTTTTACACCGTGTTTTAGGATCGCTAAAGCTAATAATGTCAGGAATGTGGGACAAATGTAAACGTCGTAGTTGCAGTATTGATCTCTGGGGGATTCAGAGGTCAGCTGTGGAGGAGCAGCTCTGCGGCTGGAAGGAATGTAAAGGTTTTGCTCAAGGGCACTTTAGCAGGGAGGAGGCTAAATAAAGGCTAAATCTCCACTGCAGAACCTGCAGGCCAGCTGCAGACAGAGACATCTTGTTGACTTTATCTTCTTCTTCTGATGAGATTTGCATGGAAATTTCCACGTTCAGCCCCGATTTTGCAATCGTCACTTTCAATTATTTGACACGGCTGCATCCTTTCTTTACTGACGCTCTTTGAGGAAAACATTGGCTGACTTTACAAGCTGATTATAAACTATAATAAATGCTGTTTTGACTTGGCCTCACAGGGTTCCTGTGAAGTTTGAGATAAAAAACATTTCACCAGTGAGTCAAAGTTTTAAAAAGTTTTTATTTTATCATCACACCAACATCAACAACCACGGCTAATTAGTTTCATCTCAGCACATCTGAGTCATGGGATTCCTCCACAGAGCTCAATATAAATTAGTTACCGAGTACGACCTCAGCGTATGATACATCACAGAGGAAACTGTTGATTTTGGATATAATGTGTGGCTCTGAACGCAGTATATCATTGGATACTCCGTGGAGCTCTGTGCATCATTTTTCTTCTAAAGTGGAAAAGTTCACATGTTTTGAGAGAGCCTTCAAAAAACATCTCAAGCGTTCAGTTTGATTCTGGCACACACGTGGACCTCCCTCGTCACGTACCCAACTCGAAGCAGATTCACCTGTTTCGACGGAGATTAGCTCCAGTTCAGTCACTTAACTCAGATAAGATCTCTTGGAGGTATCACCTTACCTCGCCTCTCGGGGGAGAATGTTTTCTGCGGCCATATGTCACCGGGTGTGATATTCGCTGTGGGCTGTCAGTAAGATGTAAGAGCAGCAGCTTTAAAAAGGAACTGCTTCCAATCTGCGAGTACATAAACCACAATAACCACCAAATCAGCATCTGTCCTTTGAATCGATGCCCACCTTTGATTGTGCCAGAGATTCAAAGAGGTTGGTATTACTGATTGAACACGCTGCTCTGCTGTCAGAAAGTGATTTGAAGACTTTTATATTTGAGCAGGAGGTGAAGATTTTTTTAATTTATGTTTTCAAAAACCCACCTTCTGACAGGAAGTTGGATGTTATTTGACGCGTGGAGCTGCATGATGTAGTATCGAGATTCGGGAGTCATGCACACGCGGTTTTTTCTGCAGGCTTCTCTGACCTACGATTACCCATAACACCCTTTATGTAGAAGATTAACAGAGATGTGTTTGTGTATGTTTGCAGAATTACATTTAAATTCAACATGCTTCAGCATGTCTATTGAGTCCTACAGTGATAAGAGAAAGTTTGTTTTCAATGCAAAAGGCACATGTGGACTAAAATTTGATGCAGGATATAGAAAAACATCAACCATCGTTTTAAATCACTGCTCAGAAAAACAACATTTAAATTTTTGCATCATGGAAATCTCCAAGTTGTATCCAAACACCTGAAAATTACAAAGCAGTCAGAGCTTCTCATTATCAACTTCCTACCAGAAGGTCAAATTAAATAGTTGTAACTAAATTCAGTTTAGTTCCTTTATCATACCGATTTTATGAGGCCGGTGTCTGAATGCAGCAGACAAATGTCTCAGTTTCAATGTAAAAGCCTTTTCGTTCAGCTGGTGATTCACCGAATTAGAATCATAATAACAAATAAATGTATGTAGCTGGACTAACATGTATACGAAGGTTAGTAACGTCAGAATAAAACACTCTCACACACACACATTCCTGTGCAGCCAGTCATCCGCTGAGCGGAGGGATGAGAGGGGGAGAGAGAAGGAGGTAAAGGAGGAGAAGAGGATAGCTGCTGACAGTCAAGAGTTTCAACAGACATGAGTCATCGACTTCACGCCTTGCTGCAACTGTGTGTGCTTTGGTGTCCTCAGGCTGCACACACACACAAATATACTGTATGCATTACCGCAAATATGCACACACACAAACCTGCGCTTCGTCTGCTGATGGCGAGCTCAGATCCAGGTGTGGGAGTGTGAGGTCAGTACATACATCAGATTCCATCTGCTCCTTTCTCTGCCTAAACTCAGCTTTTAATCAGCAGCCTCACAGTCACCACCTCGAGTCGACACTCTCCGTCACCGTTAATCACGAAGAGTGTGGACACGCATTCGTGGATGCTATCTATCTATCTATCTATCTATCTATCTATCTATCTATCTATCTATCTATCTATCTATCTATCTATCTATCTATCTATCTATCTATCTATCTATCTATCTATCTACATTAGTTACTTGTTTAACTTTCACTGCACAACTCCTTGATATTCTTAAAAAAAAAACAAAGCACAAAATGTTCCTAATCTGTTTGATATCAGGTAGTAAAGGTGGGTAGTCAGGTAAATCTTGATCACACATAGATTAGTTTGATTAGTTCATAGATAAGCACTCTAATTTATGGCTTTCAAAAATCAGTATCCAGCCAACAATATTGACGATAAATAGGAGAATTTTCAAGGGCATGTTTACAAAATACTTTACAGATGTGAGAAATTTCAATTATGTATAATTACATTAAACAAGATAGTTTTTTACAATAACCCTTCTCTTTTCAGTTTCAGAATACTCCCAGTTTAATAAATGTGTCTCACAACTGGCACTGTGTCATTTTTATTCAATTCAAACTGTGTAAATATTTGTTTTGTGTGCACGCACATCCTGGAAAAAAGCCCTGCACTCAACTTAATCTCTTATTCACCTCTTTTGTTGCACTTTTATCTATTGATCCAACCATCTGTCTACCTAAAGCAGGACAGAAAAACTGCTTTTACATAATGTATAGTGTAATGTCGAATTATGTCTAATTAACCCTCATTAGACCTACAGACTGAGACGGTGTTAAAAGTTTGCAATGTTTTAGTGGAACTCTTATTTTTCAGTCATTTCAAACACCGGAGCATACGTGAAAAATGGTCAAATAAAAAAAGAACAAAAAAAAAAAAATCACATTTCACATTTTTCTCTCTTTTTAAATTTTCCTTTGTGCATTAGGATTTTATCTTTGCTACAGCTTCAGCTATCTGGTGCTTTCAAACACCAGATTTGGGTTTAACAAAGCTATTCACCCAGAATAAGCAGAAATTGAGACATTTTCTGACCCATTTGCTTTGACACTTTACTGGATGCAGCTCAATGATAAACCAGCTGATTATTAATGGCCGATGTGGGCGGATAACCCGCGGCGCTGCCAAAAACAACTGCGGCTCCTCCCAAGCTGCTAAACAGAGCTTTACTCTGAAATTATGTTTTGTTATCTTTCACATTCTTAGTTTTTTTTCATTGTTTTCTTTAATTCATTGGCTTCTTCCCTTCAGCTTAGAGTTAAGGTCAGCGTAATGGAATACTCTCCTAGAAATACCAGATATTAGCCAGTGATATTGACTGTCTCAGAGTGTGCCAGGCATGACAAACAACAAGACAACATGTGCAAACTCTTCTTCCTTTTTTACAATCACTCTGCTGTGGGTGGCATTATTAAGTTAGTTTCATAGTGTCCTAATTAGCAGAATACAGTTTGATTACATGAAAACATTCTTGTAGTGTTTGTCCACAGGATGCATTACTACTATTATTAATAAGCCACACAGATTTTCATCAGGGATTCAGAGTTTTCCAGAGTCCAATTTCATGTCAAGAAATTTCTTGAAATCCAAAACAGAACAAGAAAGAAAAAAAGAAAAGAAAGAAAAGCAGGAAATCTCACATTTCTGACACTTGTATCAGTGAATGTTTGGCATTTTTGCTTATTAAATTATTTAAATGGTTCATTTATCAGGAAAAAAATATCATTAGAAAAATGTGAATTTATTGTCTGTTGGCCTTTTTTAACACCACTTTTCAGAGAACACCCTGCAATGATTCACATCTTAAATCTACCCACTTGGATCCATCTCTTTTCTTTTCTCTTGTTTTAACTCAACAGCTATTTGAAAGGACATAAAAGTCCCCGTCCTTCCCCAAACTTCAACAAACTGCGCACTTTTCAGTCATAACCCCATCCCTTTGACCTTTTGGCTCAGGTTTATTCTCACGTTGAATCCAGACGAGGCGGCCTCTGCTGTTCGTCGGCCGATCTTCAGTAGCATTGCTCTCCGAGTATTTAGCTGCAGAGTGTTATTAAACACAATATTTAGCCTGTCTCTGGTGCAAAGAAATGGGCCTCATTAGCACCCTGAGCTAACTGTCCTAACGTGGAGCGATAATACTTCACTGGCAGCGAACCAGAGCGCTAGCTAATGCTCACACAGTCAGAGCCAGAGTTAATTTGCCGGGTGATGATGGCCGCAGTAAATTAAATTAATGAGACTCTCGATCATCTGTCAGCCGTGCAGCCTGCTCTCCAAAAGCTATGAATCTGCTGCTCTTAAATTAGGTCAGGAACACTCTGTAACACAACACCATGTAGACCGATCATAAAATGAAACTGGTCCATAAAATCCAGCAGCGTGGCTTTAATATAAGTTTAATAAAGTGAGAGATACAAAGTTAGACGTTAGTGGATTATGTCTTGATGTAATTTGTGTGAATGAGGAACTTTTTATGAGTCACTTCTTCAAGGAGTTTTTTTCCAACGAGAGCCAAAGATACAGGGTGATCTGTAGGTGGGAGAAAATGATCATGACAAGGTGAAAAAGGACTGAAGACAAAGAGGAATCCAAATGTATTATAAGGCATAGATGATGAATCACAGCGCGTTTTAATTACACAAGGTATTTTAGTATGACTCGTCAAAAGTTCTCTGTAAAAGGTGTCCTCTTACAACTTAAAAGCTCCTTGCACTTCATGTCCTATCTTCAGCATTTAACATCTGTGCTGAGAAAAGGCAGTATGATTTCATAAGCTTTTATTCTTATTTTTTAAACATGGCCGATATCAGATTCCAAAGTGAAGCGGTCACCGCCCTGAACTGACCCACAAATGAACAATAACAAGGACGTCACACGCGACGCGCTGAGTAAACATGGAGGACACTGAAGTCAGCACACGCGGTTTATTAGCTGAGGTGCAGAGAATTTATTAGCAGATAACGAGGTCGAGACCAAGAGAAATAGAGTCACATTTTAATTTTGACTTTTTTCTGGCACAGTGGCTGCAATTTGGTGGTATTCCAGGATGTCAGGGGTTACTTTTAACTGCATTTGTCAGCACCTGTTTTGATGACTATCAATCTAGTATGATGTAAAAGCTGCATGAATTCACAGGTGACTGTTCAAACTGAGGCTGCAATGCAAAAAATCAGTACCTGATTTAAGATGACACTTATTAGGAAAACAACTGATCCGAGTCACTTATGAGCAAAGAAAGTTCAGATTTTTGCCACTTGTGCCTGCAGTCTTGGCTCAGCCTCTCTCTTTCCTCCCAGCTGAGCCTCCACCCTGCAGCTTCGTCTTTTTGGTTCTGCACATTCAACACCTCCACCACACAAATGCACAAATGCACTGATGTCATTGCAGATCTACCCACTCCACTGTCTTGCGTTGACTTTAGTGTGATAAATCCTAACCTCTACCTCCTTGTCATTCCTCGAGCCAGTGATTTAGATCATTTTGTTCAGTTGAGCTCAAAGATTTGTTCCTAAAGTTGACAATGACATCACAGCTATGTATGTACATAAGTACCAAATCTTCATTTCAGCAGTAAGTTCAGTCTGTTGCTGCTTCAATCAGGCTCAGTTAAATACAAAACCAGGCTTATAAAAGAGCTGTTTATAAGGTTAATAGTTTAGAAGCCAATAAGTGATGCCACAGTTATCATATCATGACTGTTTGAGTTGCTTGAGCAGCTCTTTAATAAGCTTTTTAGGAGGAAAACACTTTGTGCTCCTTATTCAGCTCCCAATAAGTCAGCAGACAAGCCCACCTCCCAAAGTTTCTAAGTGAGGGAGCTTTGCTATAATTAGGGACTGTATTTTAATTGAATTTGAAATTATAATTCTTGGGATGCCCCGAGAACCTGGTGTTTGAGATTCATATCACGTGACTGCAACGTGATAAACTCTACGTGATGTGTTTCTACTCACGTCTTTCTCCCTGTGTTCCCCTTTTTGTCGAGGTCAATAAAACAGGCTTAAATTCCTCAAAATAATTTAATAAAAATAAAAAAACCTTACTAACCTTACGCCATTCTTTACTAAAAAAGTGACCACCTTACCTCACCCTGTTATTGAGTATCAGAGCTACGAAGTATTGTGTTACTCCCCATGCTGTTGTCACTGTGCAGCTGTCTAAAACTAAATCCAGATGATATTTCACATTGATTACAATCAGCTGCTGCACGCTCGCTGTAAACAATTTGACATCAGTCACGTTTTCTGAGTCCCCCTCCTGAGTCAAAGACTGGAAAGACTGATTTCTCTGGCGCTTTCTCTTTCGTTTACTCCGTCTTTCCACCTTGTCGTTTCCTTGCTCCAGACATCCACTACCAAAAGCAGTAAAGCTTTCAGAGTGAAAAGAACTGCGCATATTTCCCTCAACATGACAAGAAAATGGTTTTGCATAAATCAAGTATTACAGCCTTGAGACTTTCTTACGGCATCAATCCTGCATCTGTCTTGGATCATCTCCTCACGTGCGTAACAGTCTTGCAGCAGAGGAGAACAGATACAAAAAACTTTAAAAACTTCCCATTAACTAACTTTTTACAGGCGTATTTCCTTAAAATTGTGATGCAAAATGCAGCAAAAGCACCATTCAGTAAAAAGAGTGAGTTCTTAAAGTTTTTGAAGTGTTTATTCTTCAGTTCAGGATTTTAAGGTCGTAGTTGGCTGAATTGGAGCTAATAGCTACAAAATGTGATTATTTTCATCATGGATTCATCTTCTGATCATTTGTCTATTAATCAGTTGATTATTCGGTTTGTAAAAAAAAACACAGTGCTTCTTTTAGTCCAACCAAATCTCAAAAACTGATCAGAAAAAGAAAAAAGCATCAAATCTTCACATTTGAGAAGCTGGAACGATGAAATGTTTTCTCTGAAAAAAGTTTTCATCATTATCAAGGCAGCCAGTTCTTTGAATAATTTCAGATCTGCTTGTGTAAACTGTTGAGTAGTTTAATGTGAAATAAAGAGTCCCATTTTATAAGCGTCACTTTTTTTGTTTTAAAGTAGCTAAAGCTGTCAGATAAATGTAGTGAAGTAAAAAGTAAAATGTCTCCTTCTGAAAGTATAAGTTCTATAAATATAAAAGGGGATGACATAAAAATACTCAAGTAAAGTGAAAGTAATTAAAATTTGCATTTAGGTAAAGTGTTTGAGTAAATGTACTTAGTTACGTGCTGTAGATAAAGTAACGCAGATCGACTGGCTGAATTCCTCCTTTTGCAGCTTGCATGTCCTTATTTGACTGATGGCCCATATTTCATTTTTCACCTCTGACCCTTCGCTCTTATTTTAAAGCTCCCCTGAGAAGGAATAAATTCAACTCTTTATCTCAGATTGGAGGAGAGACGGGGCGAGATGTAGGTCTTCGGGGCAGCGTGCATGTGTGGGGCTTTTATATGCGTTATGTTATGCACGGACATGCTCGTAGGTTTGTGAACACAACTATTTTTGGAAAGAAAAAGGGAAACCTGGCAACGTGATGGCTCGCCCACTCTGCCTGTTTCTGTTACGAGTAAAGATGTGAGCGTAAGATTAGTCTCAGCTTCTAAAATAATACTACATCCAGCCTGGCCAGACCTCCAAGAACAATATTGACTTTTCCAGTTTTGAGACGTCCCATCACATGCTGATAAGATGTGTGTGGTATTATTGAAACACACACCAGATCACTCCTATCTGCCACAATTATCATTGTGTCAACACCGTCACGAGTGCCGCGTCAGTCGTGTGGATGAACAAGGTGGTGAGAGGTGTGCTCAAGCTCAAGCTTTTTTATCTGGAAATACTTACAGCATGTATTCTGTTATATGAAACTTAAATTCACAAATGGCAGCAGGCTGAATTAATTTACTTTGAAGGATATAAAATTGTGCACAAAACACTGATTCATTTTCATGTTTGTAGCAGTCTGTCTGTCAACATAGCAGCTGATGAAAGAGGAGGGTCACACTCGACGAAGAGGAAGTACTTTATTTACAGGAGACAAGAAGACCAAATGTTTACAGCCACCCGGCCTTCGTCAGGGTCACAGCTATGCAGTACAGATGTCTCTTGATTAGCAAAAAAACCCCACAGCTGATCTTCATTAAGCTAAACAGTGTTGCATCTACCTGCGAGGTAATTAGATGTTCACATAGCAAAGCAATCAGCACTCAGCACCGGAGGAAACTAGTTCATTATAAAAAAAATGTGAAAAAGTCCACCAGACTTGACCTTCAAATCTCTTCACATGTTAAATCATAATACACATTCAAATAATAAATAGACACCACATAGTGTTGGTTATAGTGCCTCAAAGTGTCTCCATAAGAATATGAAGAAAGTCAAGTCAATTACAGTGTTTTTTTAATACACTCAAGGGGCTTTACTGTCTGAACTCCCCCCAAAAAACTTTTCTGAGATAAAAAAAAAAAATGGAAGAAACCATCAGGAAGAGCAACAGAGGAGGGATCCCTCTATGGAGATGATTGATAACAAGGGTATAGAGTGTAAAGAAATAGAAGAGGTTGCATCCAGGAGGACGTCAAGCAACTTCAAGGAATTTGGGAGATGTAGGACCACGTCCTCTCCATCGTGGTGACCTGGAGGAGGGCAGACCACACAGCATTCAGATAGTGACGTGATAACATGGAGACGAAGAGGGAGGGGGGCGAGGGAAGAGATAGAGACAGAGGAAGGACTTGTGCAATATCTTTGCAAAACTTTGCACAAAAACATTAGTGCTTGGGAGATACTTTATTAAGGAATCATTATGTAATTGTTATTTCAGGAATAAAAGTCTTTGTCCTTTTTTAAACAGATTATTGAAATGATGATTGATGAGGTTTTATCATCTAAGACAGTGTTAATTGTGCAGTAAGCCACTAATAATGCCTTTTTGTAATGCACGTCTTGTAATAAGAGCCTACTGTTCCCTGTGTTATGAACAGGATCCACTGGCACGCTCATACTGTAAAGACACCTGTAAGGTGTTTTGGATAAAAGCGTTGTGACAGTAACCACAACCTTGGCTGCAGAGTTGCTGTGATTTGAAGCGTGCTGTGCCTCAGGGAGGAGGATTATCTAGTGTTTGATAAGAGATTTATGATAATGGCGACTGGCATGAAGCACAAATTCTTCAGATAAATCAGCTGTGAGTTGGTTCATGTTTTGTGTGAAGGACAACAGGAAACACAAGTACCCTGATGTGCTTTGTTTGACTTCTTAGAGGTATTTAGTGATTAATTATTACTAAATTATTATTAGATACAGATATTGGACTCCTTGAGTTTGTTGACTGTACTAATCATGTTTCATGGCCGAAACAGAAGGCTTGAATAGAGCCATTACATTTCTTTTTGTTCTCTCAAAAGTACATCTTACTTTTTAATGAAATGCATTTGATTACAGTTCATTTCATCACAGTGCATTGTTCCCTTCAGCTGTGAGATCATTGTTTTTTTAGTTGCATTAATTTGACATTTATGTAAATGAGTATGACCAATTTCTAAAATGTGGTGTTTGTAGACCTGCTTGATCCTTGCCACCTTTACATAAATTAAAGACAAAACAACACAACTTAAGAGCAAACTGAAGAAAGAAAGAAACTGGAAAAACAATATACTAGTCCATAAAAATTTTAAGGTGCAGGTAAAACACACTGAAACAGTCTGCAGTGCTGCTACTGGAAAATAAAAACAAACCAAAAAAAAAGCTCCTGTCAAACTCTGTCACATCTGTTGTTCTTCTTTCACCTACGTAAACTTTGGATATGATCAAAACTCAGCCCCTTGAGGGACACATAACCCTCTGATTGACAGTATACATACTTGACTGAATGAATGCCTCCTTCACTCCTGCAACCCTCCTCTCCACACACACACACACACACACACACACACACACACACACACACACATTGGCTCAATCACAGCTCAGGAATGTTTACCTGCTGGGGAACCTCGATTCTTGCTTGTCTGACCATCTCTATCCTCCACTCGGAGAGCTCAGGGTCAGCCAGGAGTTTACCTCACATCCAAAAGCAGCCTTCACATTGATTTGGCAAAATAACGGACGTCTCTTTCTGGGCCCCGTAGCTCGACGACAGTCCAACATCTTCTTCTGCTGTGCTGAAATGTTTTCACCATAGCTGCATTTAACGGCCTTGCTTTTTTTTTTTGAAAGTTTCCCTGCCACCCTCGGCTCTGCAGGCCTGGTGCACGGTGAGGTCAGCCAAACAAATCCACACCAAACAATGAGAAAAAAATTTGCTATCGCTTCTCCTGCTTCCAGCCGGTGCACCCCGGCAGGAAGCAACACCGGGAGCCAAAGCCAGGAAGGGTGCGCTGGAATTTTATCACTTCACCCAAAATACAACAAACACTTTTTTTTTTGTTTTGCCAACCTTGAGGCAGCTACAGAAGACTTCAGGAAGGTTTCTGAAAGGTACGAGGCTTGATTAAGGCCCGTAGAAAAAAATCAGTGTTTTGTCGTTCTAACTGGAGATTTCAGGTCAGCTGTTTATAAGGAATGTGACCTAATGAACAGGAAGTTTGCAGCCATTAAGTAATCAGGTTAAATTGTTTACGTGGTACAGTTTTTCTTCTTTTTTTTTTTTTTTTGGTTAATGAAAAAGTTTAAACTAACCTTGTGCAACTGATTGGAATTTCAGTTATTTTATAAAGTTAGAAATTACTGAAAGGTGGAATATCTGACAACCCATGATAACATCATATGTGCTTCCAATCCAATCTCTCTTGCCTCTTCACAAGCAAAAACACTTAAAATCAGTAGAGAAGGAGTTGCTTATTTTCAACATGACAGCTGTTTTGCAGTTGGATCTGGTATACAAGCCAAAAAAATCCAATCAACAACATCAGCCATATGGACATTTAGCTGCAGGGTGTGGTCGGGGTCTGCAGGTGTAAAGCCTCCACAAGCCCTCTTTCTCTCAGTGTGTTTACACTTGCGCAACACAGAGTAATTTCACCTAATAAGCACTGCAGCTAACTAAAGGGGCCAGTATACTCGATGAGAAGTGCCTGTCAGATGGACAGACAGCTTCAGAAACCCCCTCCCTCCAAAAACTTTCCAGTGTCAGAGAAACGGGAGCTGAGTCCTGCCTAAGTTTTACGAAACCGACAATCCTTAAGTTTCAACATTGTAAAAGCTTTCAGGAGAGACTATTAACCCCAAATTTAAAAAACGTTACATCTCTCCGGTCACTATTGCGCCCATCCTTTTACCCAACCTTCCAGTGTGACGGGTTTAAACACTTTCCATTTCCAACATGGTCGGATAACATTTCACTTGAACTAATCCCTCCCCAGAGTTAGTCCACCTCCAGCTCCGTGGTAGTAAACTCAGGCACTAAATGCAGCATTTAACCAGAGTTATAAGCATCAGGCTTTCTGTGTGGAGGTTTGCCTTCAGCTGTCGTCGCTGAGAGGAACAAAAAGCCTCCTCTCCTCTCCTCCTCTCTTCTTCTGCACAATGTGCCGTGGTCTGTCATCGTGGCCTCTCTTCCTCTGACTCATGAACACAATCGATTACCTCCCAGCCGTCCGTGTGCCCCTCCACGTTGCTGTCCGCCCTTATCTGTTGTCTGTGCTGTGTGACCTTTAACCTTTTGTCCTTCTTCTTACTCAACAACCTCCCCTCTCTTTGACAGTGACACATTTGTTACTGCACAGCAGCCGTAATCTCCCCACAATCAACGTGCTTCTCAGCACAAAACAATTATCATCTGATCTTTCTCTCACCCACAGATCCTGCTGCGCTGTTGACTAAATAATTACATGTAAATGTCAAAGACGTCAAGGCTATTTTAGGCTGCAAAGGTGGAGGAAATTCATAGCCTAGTTGACATCAGTGTGTTAGACCAAACCATCCGAGGCATCCTAAACAAAAGTAGATAGTAGTGGCTCAGTTTCTCATCTTGCAGCAGTGAGGATGTATTAGATTCAAGATTCAAGACAATTTATTGTCACATGCACAACAAATTACATCAAACAATCGCTGACAATGAAGTTCTTATGTCTCAGCCTGAGCCAAATTAATGCTTAGAAATATTTAGAAGAAAATCCACAAAAAATAGATATAAAACTAAGAATAAATAATAATAAAGTAGAAAAAATAAAATACAGATCTAAAACATAAATTATACAACTAAAATAAAAGATATAACTAAACAGAGATATACAATAGAATATAACTAATACTGTTGATGGTAGACGTACAAATATTACAAAGTGCAGGTGGTGTACAGTACAGGTGCAAAGATGGGTCAGAAATGAAACAGATGAAACTTTCAACAAGAAAAGACAGTGAGACTCTGTTTCTCTGGAGGTGAAGTCACTTTTTAAGGGATAATGTCAGTAGTTTTCCAAATCTAAATACAATACTTACAGGCCCATATATGTATTGAAAGAAGTATTGGTCAGTGAAATCACTCCTCCTTTCAATACTGGCCATGGAGAGATACCTTGGTAGCAAATCTAATGTAATAAGAGGGGGGCACAAAACCCACAGTCGCTGTTCTGTGGAAAAAAATACATTTGAAACTTTAGCAGCCAGGTAGCCAAAGCAAATGAACACTGCCGCCTTTTCAGAATAAAATTAGCTCTTTGTGTTTCCATGGAGTTGTCTTGCTGAACTGCAGTGGAAAGATAGAAACATGCAACCACCCATAATGAGGAAAATCCTCTGAATGACCTGACAAAGTCAAATTACTCCCAGATATCAGAGTGTTTGTGCTTTATTCTTCAAGAAAGTATTCATGGCCTGTGATTTAAACTGGACAGTATACTGGATGGCAAGATGTGACTTTACTAAACCCAAACTCCTCTTCAGAAAATGCTAATTAATGAACTAATTAATCTAAATACTGTTAATAGTTGGCTAATACTGTTTATACTGCGAACTGTTAACTGCGTCTTCTCTAAATAAAATAAAACAAATGGGAAAATAAGTTATGCTATTACATTTTTCATCTTTTTATATAGTTTTTTGGCACTTTTGGCTCTTTTTTACTGTCAGTATTGGCCATGAAACATTGGACCCAACCCGGAGCTGTTTGTCCTTTAATCTGTAAATCTAATATCTGAGACATTAACCAGAAAACTCCTTGTTACATTTGGAACGAGATCACAGATGTAAATATGCTGCGAGGTTAATCATTTTCACAGAGCCGTGTGTCATCTGTCTGTCTGTATCTGTGGGTGGGTTGCTGTCAGTTCAGCTTAGAGGTCGGGTCAGTTCAAGTGCATATTTGCACCGCCTATCATTTGACAATTGTTCACGACTGTGGTAAAAATTTAATGTGAGGTCAGCGGACATAAACCATCCCTCCCTGCAGAAAGTCAATCCCACAGGCAGAGATTTATGATTTACAGTTGTCATTAGAGGGGACATAAAATATCTCAGATGGGTAAACACTCTTAGTGGAGGAGACGGGGGTGAAAAAGATGAGGATTCAACCCGGACTTTATACAAACCAAAGAGAGAGAGTTTAGATGAAGAGGGTGAGAAGATGTGAGGAGGAGGAGCGAGGCAGATGGAGAGGGTGCGAGGAGAGGACAGGGGGGTGGGAGGGGGAGACGGAGCGAGAGGAGGGACCGCCGTCCTGAGGCTTCCCGCCAAATGTCAAATCACTCATTAAACTCCTTGGCAGAAGCTAGAGCTCCCTAACTAGCTTAACGTGGTGAAGACATCAGCTGTTGGTCAGGGCTGTCTACTCCACACACTCTGAGGAACCAAAAAAAAAAAGATTCATCACCCGGAGATCCTCTCTTTATAAGGGCATAGCATTCCCTTTGATAAGACCATGACCCAAGCAGGTGATTTGTCCAAATTTAATAAGAAATGGTGGTGATGGAAAGGGCGTTTGATGAATCCCCTCACATTTTTCTTGGAAATATTTATGATTTATTTGCGCTAACAGGGCGAAGACAATGTAGCTGTGATGCACTTAATTTGAACACGGTGCTATGATAACATGGGGCGCTAAGGAATGGAGAAATCACTGCATGACATTGTTATAAAGAGGAAAAAAGACTGTCAACAATATCGTCTGCTCTTAGTCTGAACTCATATCGGTGTCAACTTCTGCATTGTGTGAAATATGAGCGTGCACCAGCTTTAATTTTCCACGTGAGATTCAACATGTGCGTGCATCGTTTTCTGTAAATCCCCTGTGCAAAGCTATGAAGTTCCATTTTCAGCTGAAGATAATGTAAAAATAATAACTAATAACACTAATAACCAGCATCTACTGACAATAAAGCCTCTTTTATTCCTGATATGACTTAAAATGGGACACAGATATAAAAGAAAATAACAAAATGTATTTAAGTTGAGTAAAGGATCACTGATATTATAAAAAATCTGCTTTCTGATATGACTTAAAATAAAGACAAAGGCATAAACAAGGTATTTGCTGATCGGTGGTGTTTGTAAAGGTGTGGGGAACCAGATCTCAGACGTTCATTCATCAGGTGGCTTAAGATGAAACAGCAGATTGGATTGTGGGCTGACTGCCGAGCAAAGCGGGCGCTAATTAGACGCCTTGTATCGCTCTGCCTGCTTTAAACTCTTTGTCCACTCGTCTTTGTCCGCTGTCTGTTTGGCATTATGAAAGCTTGAGTGAGCCACGATCCAATTAGTCAAATCCAGATCCAGGACAAAGGTTGGCCAGCCGCTCAATTTGTTAGGTTTATGTAAGATTGACGGCTTTGAGCAGAGTCGGACCGGATAAACCTGCTGCAGCACCAGCACCAGCATACATGGAAGTGCATCTGATGTGGACATTCAGGAGTCATTTCATCAGCCTAATTTTCCATGCATGTACTTGCATTAAATCTGAATACATTTTAAGGATTGTTTTCGTTGCATTTCTGGCATTTATGGGACAACAGACTGTACACAGATATTTACATTTTACAATAAATACCTCTCTGGGTTATAACAGATATGTTGTTCTTGCAGTGTGACGGCAGCGAGGGTATAATCCTTACATATACATACACGTTGCTTCTATAAACGGCTGAAACTGGAGCGCAAGGCAAACCTAAACACACGAAGGGAGAGAGTCCAGAGAAGGTATTAGGCTCGAGTAAGAGTCCAAACACCACTGTCACTTCACCTTGTTATGTTTGTCTACAAATGCTTCTTTATCTTGGTTTATCTTGTCTTATCCTGTAATTTATCAAGAAAATTAGCTTGCTTCTTGTGTCAGAGATCATTATTCTGTGTATGATTATGTCTGCAATTTGAGGTTACCCATCTTTGGTAGGACATGAGGCAAAGATTTGTTGTATAATACTACAATACCAATACTAATACTGGCTTTAAAAGAAGACCTCACGTTTTCCTGCAGTGATAAGAGGTGGGATCACACAAATAAAGAAAATCTTTAAATTTGTCTGTTGCTGTTTGTGCACAATAACAGCAGCCTCCAACACATTACATCTGACCAATCAGAGATCCTGTTGCTGCTTTGTGGATTGAACCATATCCCATTTTTAGATGGCACACTAGCTATCACAGAATAATAACTGTGGGTGTTAACATTGTACGTAAACAATTAATTGCTCTGTGCGGCTGTATTTAGGCACAGCAGTGCTAAAATGTTTGCAATGGCGATGTGAACAAGTGATAATAACCACAAAATGCAAAGTACAGCGGAGGCTGATGGGAATATCATATGAAGTATTTATTCATTAATAAATATTGGACAAAGTTAAATTTTGACCTGATGGTGGTGCAAGGTGAAAAATCAGAGGTTCACCAAAGTAATTAGGATTAATCCTCTGGGGACTGTGAACCAGGAGTTGTGAGGATATGTCAGTCAAAACCAAAAACATCAGGGCACTAGAGGAAACGTCAATGGATCCCCAAACGCACAAACACAAATAGTGTTTGTATACTGTACGTACAACACATGTATATTTATTCCTATAGTACCACAGAGAGTAGAGAAAATAAAGACAGGGGAACACAGTGGATGCACACAGACACAGACAAACACCCTCTCCCTATTCAAACGTGTGTGTGTGTGTTTGTGTTTGTGTGGGTGTGCGTGTCTACATGGCTCAACACAATGCCGCCTATTCTCACATCAGCACAGGGCATTTGAATGTGCAACGGCTAGCAGTGGGTGGAGGAGAACAACGCCAGTGTGTGTACAGAATCTGTCTGCGGGAGGAGCGCCGGGTGACACACACACACACACACAGAGCAGTTTATTTTATCACTGTTTGTCTGGCTTGTTGTCTGATTTGTGTTTTCTCTTTTTTTTTTTTCATTCCAGGTTGTCATCCTCTGAGCTATGAGGATCCTCATTGTTGTGTTTTAGCCTCAGAGGACCCTTTCCCTTCCCATCACACATACATCCATCATAACAGATGAATACATTGATCATTCCTTCCCCCCTTTTTACCCTCCTCTGTGGCAGAGGACGCTGCCTGTCCCCCTCATAACCCCCCGTCATTCATTCCTCCTTTAATTCCCTTCTCCTCCTCTTCAGCCTCAGCCCCTCCCCTTGTTTGCCCCCTTCCACCTGACTAACCAATGGGACCAGACGGGCTTGTCTGGGCATGGAATGACCGGGGGGCGGGGGATGACCGACTGGACAGGACCAAACACCTTTCCGGCCAGACAGGCTGGAGGAGAGAAGCTGAGAGTATGTGAGTCAAGGTTCGGTTTGAGAAAATCTGCCTTTGCTTGCTTGTTGGTGGACAGTTTGTCTCTGGGTGAATGAAACTGCCTGTTGCTTTCTCTTAATGGATCTATAAGGCTGCAGGTGAAGTGGAGGGGGGGTCCTGAACCTGAGAGCTGAAAGGAAGAAGAAGAAAAAGGAGGAGATACACAGGAAGACACTGAAATTAAAGAGGGAGGGAGGAGGTAAACCAAGAGTGTCAGACTGAGCTGATGTCAACTGAGCTGGCTGAGTCTGTCAGCACAGACATCTGACATCCCAACACACAGAAACTCTCGCTCACACACACACACACGTCACATCCTGCACGATGCCAGCAGGAGGACGCAGGTTTTCAGACATGGAGATGCTCGTAGGGATGGAGGACAAGCAGCTGGGCGCAGCCAGGAGCAGGGCCGGGAGCTGTGTGGAGTTCCACAGCGTCAGAGTAAGTCTCCTTTTGCTCTTTCGCTTTCGATTAAGTCGTGATGGGGTTAAAGGGGAGATATTTCTGGACTTTCTGTGCAATTGTGAGAAGAGTTTGCCAGACTGGAAAAAGTAGATTGAGTGGAAAGTCACTAATCACTTCATGGGAATACACCAGAATGTGTTTTCCCACTTGTTGCATTTCTGAGGAATAAAATACTCCATGTCTGACTCATTCATGGAAAATCAATGAATATGTGGTCCAATAATCACACTTTATAAGAGAAAATAAAAATATACACAGTATACTGTGGACCACAGGGTGAAAAAAAGCTCAAAATGTGTTGCTTAAGCTTTGTTTCATAACCTTGGACGCGGTGTGTTTTCATGCTGATACAGATCTCCACAATACAATAAAGTACGCACAAAGTCGGTGGTATTCACAGGGATAAGTTCCACCGTTATTACAGCCACTTCTCTGTGCCTCTGTTAAAGCCAGCAGACCAGAAGAGATTTGTATGTGATTGGAAAGAGCTGAGCTGTTCGAGGAGGGTCTGAGCAGCGCTGCCAGACTCAACCCCAGCGGTGGACGGGAGCTGAACCTGATTGGGTTAATGAACTCAAACAGGTCCGCTTCCTCCCGAGAAGAAACACCGTACATGCTGGGTGACACTAAACTCACTTGAATGCTGATTTATGTGCAGTTTGGGATCTTCTTATCTTTTGGAGGAAAGTGATTCGAATTCAGTTTGATGAAGTTGAACCTAAAAATGTAAAGCTTTGTGCACCACAGACATCTTTCTCATCTTATATTGTGAAGCACAACCTTTTATTTAATCTTTTATAGTGACACACTTTGCTACTATAATAAAAAATACACTGATGGGCTGAGTTTTCCAAGTCCTGCTTGGAATTAAGGCCTTCTTACTTTGTGTTATCTGTTCGTCCTCAGGGGGCACAAAAAGAGGAGCTGCTGATGGTGCGCTAAAAGTCAAAGGGCCGATAGAAAACAAAGCAGGTGCGCTTGTTACAAATCGTTTCCACTGTGCTGAATATCTGATAACTAACTGAAAATACGCTTGTTGAAACACACGAGGCTGTTCACCGTTAAGAGTCAACAGCGGACCGTCAAAATAAAGTGATACCTGATGTGGCTTGAGCCGCGCTCTTAGCGGAGAGCGCAGCAGTTACTGAATTGATTTCAGCTGCGTAGAAAGAGGCCTGTTTACAATCAGCTCTGGCAGCGGTTAATCAGTTCTTTTACTTCCCTAAAACCAGCTAGGCAGCCGTCCAACTTTACTGTTGATCTGAGTCCCTTTGGAGAGAAACTCTGGCCATGAAAATGTTTCTGCTCTGTCATCACATTTGAAAGTTATTTATGTCTGCACTTTAACCTTGATAAATCATAACCATGGAATACCTCCATAATTGCTGGCTTGCATGTTCTCTAAAGGATTTGCGCTGATTTAAATATTTTACACAAACCATATAGTTGTCTGACTGCATAACATCATCTGACCTGACTTACTCTACTTTCTCCTCAGTGGATGAATCAGTACATACCTGTAGTTTCTGCCTGACCTACTATTTTACTGCCATATAATAGATAGAATTTAAGAAAAGTCACGTACACAGCACCATGAAACATTACTGTGAGTGTGTCTTTTTTCTCTCCACTGTGAAAATCTTTTTTTTTTTCATGCAGGTTATTCTCTCAGTCAGACAAATGATAAAATTTGGGTTGATGGGATTACAGCGGTGTAAGTGTGAGCCGGGGTGTACAGTAGGAAGTCAGGTGGCATCACGTGAGGTGGCCTACAGACCGGGCAGACTCAGAGGAATGCAGTTTTTGTGTGGAGAGGGACCGCCGGCTCTTTGTTAAAAAAGAAACCTGGCTGAGAGGCTGCTGTTGTACAGTACAGTACAGAGCGGTACATTCCCATGCAGCTGAAAGCATTAGTAAACAGATTATACAAATGTATGGATTTAGTCTTACAAATGTAAACATGTAAGTGCTTAATTTTACTAATTATTTTGCAGAAATTTCTAAATCCTTCTTGTAATGCAAAAAACAGAAAAATAAACTTGGTTTGAAGGTGATGACTGGATTTTATTTTGAAATTGTGATTGATTTTATCCTTCAGTGGAGCTTAATATGTTAACAACAGCCCACAGAGTCAAAGTGCAATCATATTTTGGGGCAATCTGATTGGATTTATTGGAATGATAAATAACAAGCATCATGAAGCAATACTTCAGTGTATGAAGTGAAAAACAATGACGTGACGATACACACCTTCCCTGGCCAATTATAACCAATCAGTCCTGCCAGCTGTGGGAGAATATAACACCAAATGACTTGTAGGACGTGCAGAAACACGTGAGTTCAGTATAGTTATGGTGAAGTTTATGTCTTTATATAATCAGACAGGATGTGCATACGTAGGTTGGTGCTGACATGTGATGGACTCAAACATCAGTGCTCCTCAGAAACAAAGGAATTACATAACGTAAAGGAACATGCCGCAGACTTTTCGTATCAGCTGCACTCAAACAGCATCAGCACACGGCGACAAAGTAACAATGAGGAAACTGAAGCACAGATTTAATGCTCTTCGTGATGCATCGCACACTTTAGAAATGATTCAGCTAAATTATTCCCAAACAAAACAGCATGCATTAAAAAATTAGTCAGGAAAATGACATGCTTTGTGATTAAGGAGCTTAAACTTGCAAACACATTATCCTTTATGATGTTAAATAGATTCTCCAAAATACTCTGACTTCAAAACATCAACGTATTTTTGCAGGTAGCGGAAGAAAAACACGAAGAAGGTCGTGTGACTCAGAGGTCAGTGTGTGTGTGTGTGTGTGTGGGGAATGACGGTCTGTTTGTGTTCAACACAGACCGGCAATACTGTGAGCCTCGGGTCTGATGCTATATCAGTTATACTGCCATCAGTATGTGCACACACACACACACACACACACATCAAGAGTTTGAAGTTCAGAAGCAGCGGAGCTCAGCGTATCATTAAAGTTATCTCCTGACTCGTCCAGGTATATCATTACTGCCCCGAAGTCATAACAGATCAGACCGTACTGATGCACTGTATATGTATTTAGACATGTATGGCGCCTGTGTATATATTCAGCCCTATGCGTGTGTGTGTGATGGTTCACGGGGTTAACAATCGTGCTATATGAAGGTATGCTGTTGTTCTCACGTGAGCGATTGATTGCATGTACAGTAGTTGTTCTGTGCGTCCCGCTAATTGGGAATTCATAGGACGGGAATGTGTTTGATCTTGTTTTTTTAGCATCGGTGCTGCAGTGTGAGACGTGTCAGGGTGGATGTGTTTATCAGAGCGGCAGATTTCAGACCTGAGACTTGGACTCAAGTCAGTCTGATGGGCCATCTGTGTCTGTGCTTTGGCAAAACTTGAGACTAGTCTTTGACTTATCGTGAGACTTGACTTGAGACTTATGATGAAAGGTCTTTAGGCTTAACTTTGCCTTTGAAAACTTGAGACTTGGTTTGATAACTTGGACTTGCTTTTCAGGACCTGAGACTTGACTTGGTCTTACTGTTGAAGACTTGAGACTTAACTTGAGACTTGACAAATCTTTAGACTTAACTTAACTTAGACTTGTCCTTATAGACTGGAGACTTGACTTAGACTTGCCACTAAAGACTTCAGACTTTCTTTTCACGGGCTTAAGTCTTGACTTGGACCTGTAATATCTGATTTGGGACTTGATTTGGACTCACTCTTATGGTCTTGTGACTTGAGACTCTTGGGATAAGAGATGAGACTGACTTGGCCCAATCAACTTGCGCCTCTCGCAATCAATGAAGAACCCACTGCAGTTTTATAGCATTCATTTTCAGATCCCGGGACTTGTCTATTTCTTGATCGACTTGATCTTTTTTCTCAGCTCCCCCCTCTCACGGGTGGCCATGTTGACCTGCCGAGGCCTCCTTACATGCCACCATCATCTCCAAAGACAGCGAGGGGTTCAGTGTCAGGCTGCGTCACGTCTCCTCAGGCTTCAGGCGGCGGTCGTGACACGGTGGGTTGTGAAGTCCGAGCCGTCAGGGTGGCGGCAGGAGGTATTAGGGCAACTGTAAGATGAGGGATTATGTCCCAGTGACCCAACGTCCCAAGGTCAGGGAGCGAGGGGGAGGCGGAGAGGAGGTGAAGGACAGTGGGGACAAAAGGAGGGAAGGCGAAAGGAAGGAAGGGCAGGACATGAGGAGAAAACAGGATAAAGTTTTTGATGGGATAGGATCTGGCAGGTCTTGGCTGCCTTTCCGATAACTTTTTTTTTTTTAACAACTACAGTGAGAGAGGTAGCTCCCTCTGCTGTTGCACCCCTGAATAGACTGATAAGAACCTCATAAAAATAGACTGACTGTCCCTTTTACTTACTGGAAACTGACCTCTTATCACAAGATCACAGGATAAGAGGCTTGTAGTTGACAGGTGACAGTAATTTTAGACGATCAAATGTGAAGCATTCAACTGTGGAGTTTAAAAAAAGACATGATAGAATTTAGACATGAGATGAGGGATGGAAAGTAAAGATAGCTGATATGCTTTGATTTTAAGTGCTTCCTCTCCTCTCACTTATGTGTTTTCTAGCAATGTTGTTGTGGTATTTGGTTGATATGTCTTACAAGCTGCCGTCGATTAAGTGTGACTTTGTGAGGTTTTATAAAAGTAAATAAATCAATGCCCCAGACTGTTTTTCAGATCTGCTACACATGAGATGCACAACTGAAGTGCCCACAGTCCCTAATAATAACTGCAAGGTTTTGTATCATCGCTTTGATGCAGCAGCGTGTAGCAAATAAAAAACCTTCCCTTAAAACAACAGACACAGATGGTCCATTAGCTCCATGGTTACTGACACAGCAACCAGTAATCAATATGTGTGTGTTGGAGGTTTTACCTTTTTCCCCCCGTATCAGTAAATCAGTGGATCTTTTTCAGACATGTTTAAAGACGTGGTGGCTGTTGAGTGGAGATTCTGAACATGATAAAAAAAAAAAACTAGAAAGGAAGTGGTAACAATTAGCAAAATGTGATCTTCATAAAACATCTTATTATTTAAAGCAGCACACAGTATTTAGTGCAAATGAGAAATGTGCATGACTGAACAACGTACACACGTAACTATTTTAACAAAAAGCACTTTAACAAAAAGCACTTTTTTTTTGTATTTTGCATGAACCAAGTATTATTCTGCTTCCAACCAACCACAAAATAATAATTATTTATTTTTGTCGGGCAAAGAATCAACCAATTAAGTTATTTTTACACTACAAAATGACACTAAATATCTCTCTGCTCAGAGTCGGAGGTATGTGCACTCTTCATATACAAACAATTATAAAAATTTCAGAGATGCTAAGGACGGGGTGGTGACCAAGGAGTACGTGTGTGTTTGTACTCACTATGTTTCTATAGCAACACCAACACACACACACATAACTATTGTCCCATCAGCAGCAAATTATCAGAGTGAGTATGTGAGCTCTGCAGCGCATGAGCTCGTCCAGATTGTTTCCAGAGTGTTTGAGGAGATGGAGGACCAGATTGGGCTTTGCTTTGCTTTGTTGTTGTAGTGTGTGAGCAAATGTGTGCATGTGTGTGTGTCTAAGCCATTCGTGAAGTAATTTGGTCATTAGGTCGGGCTGTTATTACGGGTTTCTGGGGGCGACCTGGTGTAAAAACACTGCCTATTTTCATCTGTGCTGTTTGAAGTCCACACACACACCCACACATACATATACTGTACACACACATACTGTATGGACGCACCTCAGTGTGTGAAACCTGATAGCATTGCTGGTTGTGCTGGAAATTAAAAATAATACACCAGCCAGGTTTCTGCGAATTTTCTCCACGGGAAGCGGGAAAGAGTTCACTACAAGCACAGAGATGGAAACGATGTACAAGAGAGAGATGTGGACGGGGCGACGCAAACAAGAGAGAAGCACACTGGAGAAAGTGATTCATCAGTAAGCCTTTACGTGATCTGGCTCGGAGGATCTCAAGGATGGATTACAACAGAGGAAAAAAAGAAGGGGAGCGGCGGATGATATATTTTATTGCCTGCAGGAAAATGTGGCAGGATGCAGCAGGAAAAATGTATTTTTTTTTTATAGCAGAGATGAGTTTAGGTCAGACGCTCTCAGGCAGCACAGTAGCAAAGGTTTGGAAACTTCTAAACATTTCCCCGTTGCTACATGAGAGATGCACCGCAGACTGACTTTGGTGTTTGCCTCGTAAACATCACAAATTGGACAAGTTTGTAATGTTTCCAAGACGATCAGTTGTAAAAAACTCTGCATGGTGGTAATACGTGGAGATGAAGCAGCTGCAGTTGTGGAAATATCTTGCAGACTCATTATGTGTATTTTCTGCTAAATCAATACTACTTTTGTTATGATTACTTGGCCAGTGTGCTGAATTTTTTGGCTCTCAGATCTTCCTTTAAAATCAGCAGCAAATTATGAGTGTAGCATTGTTCCAGTATTTACAAAGGTCAGATATTGCCTCTCTCAGTCGATGTTCTGCAAAACACAAAGCAATTCTGCAAACACACGATATCATGCGAGCCTTAAACATCTACAAATTACAGTCTGGAGACGAACACCGCACACTCTCTGATATCATTTACGGCTTCCTGTTTCAGAGCCGCCTCATGTTGGTGTGATGAAACCAAACATCTACCGCCCTTTGTTGTGCCAGCTGAAACTTGTCCGGCAGACACCCTCAGTGTTTCAATGTGACAGATAAGTCTCTCCCCCACTGAGAACAGTGGCTGCTGATATGAACTCGTGCCTGATGGTTAGAGCCTGTTCTTGCAGATAAATCTTGTGGTTAAATGTTCTGCTGACAGGAAGGGTTTGGAGAGCGCCGATCGCTTTTGCAAAGAGACGCGCCGCAAAGTTTCTGCAGAAGGGAATAAATAGGTAACAAATGAATGTTTTCCATGTTTGTTTTGTGCTGGGCAAGGTCTGTTTTTGTCCCTTCCCACCGCCACATTTATCTAGTTTAACCCTTTGACACTGTCTCACAGCTTCAGTGCGAGCAGCGCGATGTGGGAGGCTGCAGGGTGCATCAACTGTAGTCCTCCTCTGCAAATATGACTAATAACCTGATTTTAAAACAGCTTACAGACTGCAGACTGCTTACTGAGCAACACTGCCAACTAAATTGACAAGCATCCAACTTTTTTTTCCTCCAAGTTCCTCCTTTTGTTCTTTTTTTCTTTTCATTTTTTCTCTCATTGTTGTAAAAAGCTGCCCTCTGAAAATTAAACTGAATGAGGTTTATTTATTTTGGGGAACTATCAGTTGAACATGCATCTGTCTGCCAGATCAACATGAACAAAACTTTCTGATGAGAATGATGTCTCTTATGTGGCTACTGAATCAAGTTTTTTTTTATTTTGGTCTCGACACCAAAGCTTTATCTGCACACTTGTGCACCAAAGATGGCTCTGTAAAAATGCAAATATAATAAAATTAATAAACGCAGAATATGACATTGTTAAATAAATCGCATAATGCATCACATATAGCAAAACATATAAACCACACATATAGCATTTCCTTTTATGAAGTTCAGAGAAATTTGACCAAAAGTTTATCTTGCAGAGCACTTTCTCAGCAGATAAGGTTTTCAGATGGGCTCTTTTTGTTGACTGAGAGATAAAGGTCAAAGATAAAGTCGGACAAAGATGGGGAGGGATAATAACAGAGAGGATGGCAAGTTCATCAGAGCTATTTTTAGTCGGGGGCTCGTTATATGATGCCACTATTTCTCCTCCACAGTAGCTGGAGCTCTGCTATGGCAACACAGGCTTTAATGACTGGCGTGAAGGCTTACATTTGCCTCTGAGTGTGTGTGTAAGTGTGTGTGTAAGTGCACAGCCCTTTGCCCCTCAGGTGGCGCGCTGCCAAGAAATAAACACAACTGTCCATTAGTCTCCTCTGTATCACCATCTTCAAAGAATCACACACAGACCGTCTCTTTCTCTTTCGCTCTCTGTTTCTCAAACACACAGACACACATTACTTGCATGACACACTACTTTTTGTGGCTTGTTTAGAAAGTTTACTGTAGGACAGACAAGTTGCTGTGACTCTGAGGTGGCAAAAAAGATCAGCTGTGTTGAAAGAAAATAGGTGCAGCCGCTCCCAATGCACATGTATAGCACAGGTATATATTCATAATAAGAAGGTGAAATTCTCCTAAAAATCAAGGCACACTGATTTGTTACAGCATAAAAAACATTAAAAATCTTTTGTACATGATTAAAAACAAGCCCAGTGCATTAACACCAACCTTTCATGACAATAATTGTTCAATTTCTTCTCTTTCTACTTGACTGAAATAACACAATAATGAACAAACAATCAAAAGCAGATGAACTGTGGGTAGTTACCATAAGCTGTGATAAGTATCATGTTGAATGAAAAAAAAGAAAATGACAGTACCCACAGAACTCTTTCGAGTACGTCATGTGTTCATTCTGTACAAGAGACAAAAGAAACTTCTGCACATCTGTGTTGTGAAAGAAGTGGTGAGAAATGGAGAGAAGAAACACTTATATGAAAGGTGTTGAGTGATTTTGGAGAGATCTACATGTGTCTGAGCAGGTTTAAATGAAATAAAATTTGATTCCAAAATGCAGCAGTGTCAAATAATCAACATTAACACAACTTCGCCTTAAACCTCCGCTTTAGCCCCAACACTGACTTAAAGTCGGCAGGAAATAGAGCCCAGTTATCTATCAGTCTATCAGTCTGCCCCTTACTGAGCCGAGGAGTACAGTAAATCATGTGACTTCTTCCCACTGCTGTGTCCGTCACTGTGATGCATTTCCAGTCCTGCTGCGGAGAGTTCAACAGCTGAGAGGCGACATGAGTCAACTGTTTTTTAGGGGAAGTAAGAACATTTCTCCACACAGAGCAGTAACATCAGGCCAAATACCTCCGGCCTGTTTTTAATAATAATACAACTTTGACCTCGTCACGTCAAACAGAAGAGCAGCTTCATGCAAACTCTTCACACAAATAACATTCACCATTTCCACTCATAACTTACTGCTCATATATAGAAGAAATTGAAACTGTATTCTAAGAAACAGAAGCCTATAATGAATCAGAAAATGATGTTTGTTCTCATATGTGTTATGCTTTAATATTTGTTATATTATATGCTAATATATTTGGATATGAATGAAGCTCACACAGCCATTTTACCACTGTTCAAACTAAGAAGCAAACACCTTCTGTGAGGTGGAAAAAAAGCACCGCGCTGGCCAAAACAGTTTGATTATCCGGCTTTTCAGCATATCCCACAAGTTTTTATGTGTGTAAGTTTATGGTTTTCTGGGAGCACACAGCACAGTTTTAGCACTGATCTGAGGTAATTACAAAGATGTAAGAGAATCTGCCTCATGTGGCCGTTTCAGTGATGATTTTGGTGGTTTGAGGTCGGGGAGCTTCATTCTAGGATGATTTCTTGAAACGTTACGACTCTCCTCTGTGCCAGATGCTCCACCGGTTGAATCCTCAGCACCAAGATAACGTATGATTCAGCCACCTGCACATTATGTCTTTGGTTTACACATTTTGCACCCTGCTTTGTTGACATTTGTCTCACCAAATTTTGCTAAACTCCAAGCTCTTATTTGACTATGAAAGGTATAAGCAGCTGCAGAATGGAAAGTAAGACACTGATAACTGTATTTTAAAGTCACAGTCTGGCATTAAGGATGGATCAGGTTGTGTTTATATGGTTTGGAAAAAGTGGTGTTGTTTCAGTACATCCAGTCATCTTCGGCTTGTGAACATACAGACGCACAGAAGTTAAAAATCCCAGGATGCTGCAGTTATCTTTTCACCTTCCTCTACACACTCAAGGACCCGACAGAAAAACCTCTGCCGTCTCTAATTTAAGATGCTAACGTTGTACATCAGTGAGGAGGAGGATGATGTATGACACGAGAACCCACCGCACGTTCGAACAAGCACACAGATGTTGGAACAGCAGGGTGGTTGTGTTTTCAGGGCGCAGGGCCAAAAGTTCCTGTTATCTCCGGTTGGCTCTCGGCCGCCGCTGCACGTTTCTCCGCCGCTTTGTTTTGACAGGCCACATGACTGAATGTGCGGCAGAAAAGCCATTACAGCACTCAAGACTCTACAGTGGCTCTACGGCGCGTTTAAAAATAGCAACAGGCGTTCCCTGGAAGCAGAGAGGGGGAGAGCCGGGTGTGTGTTTCTGTGTGCGACTAACACATTTTTGTGATTGTGAGTGTGTGTGTGTGTGAGTGTGTGAGTTAGCATGTGATTATTGGGTTTGCGTCAGCGCGCTTGTGTGTGTTCTCGAACGAAGGCGGGTTAATTGCGGCTGCAGAAAATGGAAAAAGAAAAGTTCAACATTGCAATTCTGGTCCAGATCCTGGTTTATTTCTGGCACTGTATGGCCAAGACGTGCCATCTAGTCTCATTAAGGCACACACACACACACACACACACACATTTGCATCCTTGCCTTTTAATAAAATCCAGACCATGCCTTCCCTGTTCTTGCCGAGTTAGCGAAGCCGCAGTGGAACAGGATCCCGTCAAATTACAACTTTAGGGAGCCGCTCCCTCGACCTCGGATCGGCTTCTCTCTTCCTGTTCTGTACAAGCGGCCGTACAACCTCCATCCCCATCCAGAGTCAGCGGCATAAACTAATTGTTCATTTGCTGGTATGGTATTCACGTGTCTTATTTCATAAAGGAAAGAACCAAAGTGCTCTTAAAACTGGATCAAAATATGCCCCGTGAAGATTAATCTCTTACAGTGGTCCATCTTCTGCAGCGGCGGAGAGCAACTAACTATGTACTTTCACTCAAGTTCTGTACTTAAGTGCAATTTTCAGGTACTTGTACTTCTTTGTATTCCTATTTTATGATACTTTATACTTCTATACTTTCATAAAAATACATACTAATTACTTTTCAGATCATATTTTACATCTAAAGCTAATCTAAGGGTTAAATAGTTTTTACAGTAGGAGTTTTAATGCAGGTTTTTTACTTTTAATTGAGGATTTTTTGCTCAGTGGTGTTGCTACTTTTACTCAAGTAATGAATCCCCTTTCTTCTCCTTTCTTCTTCCATCGCTGGCTGTCTGTTATACATCATGTCTCAGCACTCATGTCAGCTCATTCATGCTCAGTCCGCAGTCTGACCTTTGACCTCTTGATTGTGGATCACCATCCAGGAGAGGAGGCTCATTCAGCTTTTAGGGCCACACCGCAGAAAAGTACTTGATCCAATGAATGTGAAAGTTTCTATATAATTCTCTTCTGATTATATATTTGTTTTTTGTTTAACAAGCACTAATGGTCCTGACCTCTGGTGGAATGCAGGCTTCGACCTCTTGACCTTTAACCCTTTGGTGGGCTGATAAGAGACGGCTGGCAGTGATAGCAGTTCACACACGCTGTGAATGTGGGTGCTGACTGATGCGCACACACACACACAAATGCTGGAAGATGGACCTTACAACCAGACTCTCCTTTCCACACACACACACACACCTCCAGCCTGAGTGATAAATGGTTGAGGTTGCTGACTGAAGTGTACATAAACACACTCATCCCCTTGTCTAAACGCTCCTGATTAGCTTTTCTTTCTTGGCCTGAGAGAGAGCAAGCGCTGTCATGAATGCCCAAATGACTCTCTCTCTCTCTCTTCCTTTCTCCCTGTTGTTGTTTTTCATTCAAGACAATATTGTTCTGTCGCCTTTTTACGGAAATCATTCACTGTTTTGTAGAGAAAAATGTCCTGTTAGGGTTAGGGTATCTCTGTTTGGAGTGATATTTATGACCCAAATTTAATAAAAGAAAGAAAAGAGAAAAGCAATCAATCACAGGAAAATGAGAAAGTTTGTTATTTAGATTTTAGGCAGTTTATGAGAATTTGAGATGGTCAGAAAGTTAGTTCAATCTGTGTGCAGCATGGTGGCTAAATGCATCTTGTTTGGGTCTGACCTGAGGTACTGATAACTTCCTTTAAGATCTAAAAGACTTGCAAGAGTTACAGCGATCTAACCTTATCTCAGTGCAGACAAACCACAGAAATCAGTGACATAAAAATGAACAGGACATTGAAACTACTTTAAAAAATAAATAACACTTCACTCAACATTTCCTCGTAAGCTGTTCTGCTCACTCAAACTCGACTGGAGCGGACCGCTGTGATGATGAAGGAAGTGATGTTTTCTAACTGGCTTAATTCTTCGCTCCACCTTGTCAAGCTGTCAGACGCTGTTGTGGCCAGGTCTGATGAGGTCAGGGGTTTAAAGCCCCCTCAGAGGGCTTAGCTGATGGGCCGGATATGAACATATATCAAATGGCTTTGTCTGGTCAGTGACATTATTGGCTGTTAACAGGGGGGCCAGTTTGATTGACTGCGTGAATGCTGATGAATCCTTAAATTATCGAAAATATTTGTACCGACATCGACTGTAAGCAGTTTTAACACTTCCTCACATTCATAATACCATTAAAGTGATGATGCAGAAGTTGAAGTTTAGGGTACTTTCCTGCGACAAAACTTGCCGGTGAGATATGAAATAAAAATTATTACTATGTCCAAGAGTCCAAAATAATGTTTTTAAATTGTTTTTTGGTTGTTTAACCTGAAGTCGAGAATTGAAAGATATTTAATTTCCAGTGACACTGATAAAACAGAAAAATCCTCACATCTGAGCGACTGCAATCAACAAATCTTTAGCATTTTTTTTATGTATAAATAACAATTTACGAAAACTTGATTAATCTAAGCATTAATTTAAGCAATACTACTAAGTTGTTTCTAGTTTTAAGAAGTATTGAAGCAGCTCTGTACTCTCCGTCATCCAGCAGAGGTGCTGGTGATGTTTTTCTGTTTCACTGGCAACACATCACCGTTTCAAAGGTTTTAGTTAAACATCAGGTGAGCTTCAAAAATGTATGAACGAGCTCCTGCGCGCTGCTTTTAACTCGCCAACAATCCTCTGCACGCGGGTCAAACAGTTTTACAGCAATCTTCTCTTCAAGCTGTTGGTGACGTTTCGGGGCTGTCAGGACTTTTGTAAAAAAAACGTGGCGGTTTTGCACTTGGAAATCAAACTCTTTAAATTCACTGGCATCTTCTTTGCTCTCTTTCACTGTAAATTGTGATCATTTTCCTTTCAGTGACCAATTTTTCAATTTTTGGTCTCTGCGCAATGAAATGATCCAACGTGACCACATTTACTTTGTGGAAGAACGCTGCTCTGATGATTTAAAGGCGACCTTTGCGTGGACCCGTCATAGTCGCTGCCCGAGGGAATTTTTCTTCCTCAAAGCTTTTCCTGAATGTACATAAAGTAAACTTTTGGAAGCTGACTTGACTTTTTTCTGCTGTTTGGATTGAGAAGTCCCAAAACATCGTCCAACTGAGCTGAGAAACACCAAAGATGTATGCAAACATTGGCTGGCAGCACGATGATCCGCTGTGATTACATCAACAATTGTGAGGCAGCTCCACACACACGGTTACACTGTGGATCAGTCAATGCAAACATTTTGTCAATCAAAAATTTAAGACAGAATATCAACCGGCGGAAGAACCAGCACTTGAACTCTGTATCTTGCTCGCCATCGCTGCACTTTACAAACAACCAGTCAAAACCATTTTCTGATGGCTGAAACAGGAATCAAGTTTTGGCATAATATTACAGCGATCTCCATCTTTTCTTTTCTTTGTTCAGTTTGGACGCATTTTGTTGTTTTTTTTCTCTTTTTGGATAGTTCACAGAAGAGTATAGCTGCATGGTGCTGTTAACGGGTTGTGCAAACATTTATGGAGGTCAAACGCAATTCCTGTTTGGGGAAAGATAATTAGAAGATGACCTTTGTTTGGAGATGTCACTGTTCGGCTGATGGGGTCGTGGAGGTCGGCCTGCGGGTGTGTGATCCTGTAGTTCCAGTATGTGCTGTGTGATTGGGTTTGCTTTACAAAGACAAAGTTTTTATTAATTTAAATCTTGGTACAATAACATTAGGGAAAGAGTGCGGTTATCTAGAGTTAAAACTGATTGTTGTATGGTGCATTTTTCTCATTTTATATCCAGCTCTGTTCCTCTTGCATTGGCACTGAACATAAATAAAGCAGAGCGGCATCATCCCATATGAACGAACATCCGCAGGGACACTGGGACAATCTGAGGCAGGCAATTTACATTAAAGGCCAATTCCTTTGTACTCCTCAGAGGTGTATTACAATATTCTGAACCCTGTATGTAGGTATGGCCCCCCTTATTCACTCATTTCAGTATCTTTATTGGCTGTGAATACTAAGTCCCCTTTACCCTCCTTAGTTCTGTACGCCCCTGAGGTGAGGTTTACTGCAGCACGACAGGTATTGTCACATGAGATCTCACTCATTTGCACATCTTAAACGGCTTGCTTCACAGAATATCACTTACACCCTTGAGGTATCCAGAACTGGATAAAAGCAGCTTTTGTTTAACACTAAGTTTTTTGGGGGGGAATGTGGTGGGGCGAGGTCATTAGAGCCCAGTACTTCCTCTTTTATTGAGTAAACAAAGGTGACGATCTGCTTCATTTTCTGATATAAGAAAAATCACCACTTCACTGCATGCGCATCCCTCCGTCAAATAATAGCTCATGTTTGATTGGTCGGTTCAGCCTCACGTCCCCACGCAGGACGGACCCCTGCTGCTCGCACATTGATGTTTGGTTGAACCTGCTGCTGACACCGGCATGACCCCCCCCACCCCACCACCATCACCACCACTGAAACCAAACAGTCCTCTGAGCCCCCGAGGAAGCACTTAACCTGTCATGCTGCATTCTCAAAATGACTTTTTGTTTTGTCCAAGCACACACACACACTCACAAACACACACATCTGCATGAATCGCATGTTCACACACTGAACAAACACAAGAGCACACAAGTGTTTTGATTTAGGGACCACGGCTCAAAAGCAATACGAGAAATTTGAGGCAAGACTTCAAGAAAAGAAACAGTCAAACAGAATCATTGTTGTTTTTATTTTATATTGTTTATGTGGCACAAAACAACATTACAAAATGATCTGTACACAAAATGATAACAAACATGATGTGTGACAATAATCAGACACAGACTAAAAGAAAACACTTTAAACATTTAGAATAACATTAAAATGAAAAAATACCATGAACCATCTGTGCTCTTTGTTTAGATTTGCATGTTGTGTACATTTTTGCAAGTGTGTAATGTGATATACACACCAAAAGTAAACCGCACATATGCGACGGTCTGAAAAACAACAACAACAACAACGATACAGCACAAACATGCACGTCGCGGTGTGTCAATGGCATCTCTCGCTCTGTAGGGAGACTGTGCTAATCAGATTAGCGGGGTCTGCAAGGTGGAGGAGGGGTGTGTGTGTGTGTGTGTGTGTGTGTGTGCACGTGCCCAACAAGAGAGCAGATGTAACAGGCCAACAGCGAGGCTCAGACCGTCTGTTTCTCTGATTTCTGTCCCAGCATTTCGCCGTCTGACTGACTGGACGACCGCCTGCCTGTCTGTCTGTCTGTCTCACTGTCTGTCTGCCTGTCTGTCTGTCTGTCTCAGGCAGGCAGAGCTCAGGACAACACAGAGGAATCAGAAAATGTTGGACAATTTGCAACTTAACACTCTTGTGACATCTAACAACGGGCATCGTTTTGATTTTACCTTCCAGTGATTTGACTGATTTGAAGTTTCTGCCACAGTGTTGAAAAAGTATTTTCCATTGAACAAATAGTCCCTTTGAAAACTCTTGAGGTTTGTGGACACACACAAGCTCCCAAGCAAATACCACTGAATCAGCATAATTAGACACCAGCAGGACTAAGTGTTTTCTAAGAAAGTGTGTGAACTGATTGTTTGATTCGAGTGGATTCATCAGCTCAGGACATTAATTTAAAGCCTTCTGCTATTTCATCTTTTATTATTATTAAAGCAATGCTGTTTAAACTCAGGAGGCAGCGACAAGCAACAGTTTAGTTTAGTTTGAGTAGACGAATGCAGTTAAACGTACTAAAATGTGTGAGGCAGGACACAAACTCCTGATAAACTCTGATAAAAGTTTGTTGCTCTTACTCTCTTACTTCTCCACGGCACATGAGAAAATCCCACTTCCTGAATTTTGTGAAAATGTTGGCAGAAATGATGCTTCCTCCAAAACATGTTTTCATCTGTTGGTATTTAGTCGGAAACACATTTGCTTGTTCAGCTTTTTTTTAAGAAAAGACAAAAAAAATTCAGTTAATTACAGAACAAAAAAAAAAGTCTAACATGACAGATGACAGATTACATAAACTGTCCAATAAACCAGCTGCTTTTAAGTCACAACTTGTAATTAACAAGCCCTGGTTGCAATTTAGCAGGTCGAATGTGAATCAACCGAACACAAAATCAAATGAATCTTTCCCATTTTGGCTCGAGTCAAAGACAACAGAAGGTTTGTATACATCTTAAAAATGTTCAGGACATTATCAGGTCTGAAGAGGCCTCGATGGGAAGAAAACCAGGCTGTTGGGTACTTTGAATGTCTCGGGGCAAACCCTGAAAACATCATGCCGCCCGAGCCAGGTCTGGTCATGGCCGCGGCTGGCTAACCCGCAATTTCCATCTCCAGCACAGCGTTCTTTGGACGTCTGCCCTCCCTCTCCTCCACCTGAGTCACTCCCTCTCACCGCAGGCTTTGTCTCCGTCTGCCTTGCCCGGCCTGCGTCCGTCTGTCTCCTCCGCACGTCTCCAGCGCCTGATCCGCCTCAGCCCCACTGCGCCGCAATGTTTAGACAAAGCGAGGGAGACAGAGACGCGCTGGCTGTGGAGGAGAGGGAGGCCGAAAATTTCCGCCTTCCCTTTCCGTATAAGTGACCCTGATGTTAGTCTCGGAGGCTTTAAAGGCTGGATCCGAAAATCCCTGGAGTGTAAACAGATGATGGACTCGGCATGTGAAGACGAAAAACAGTGGAAATGAGAGGGAGTCTTCACTTTCACATTATTTGAAAGGGCATTAATGTAACTTTAAACTCTAAACGTTGGAGAGTCAGAGTGCTTTACCTTGCGCTTCGTGTGTCTGGGTGAATAATGACTGTTATCTCCGAGGTGAAGTACCAAAGACATTTTAGCAGCACAGAAAAACTTCTTAGGAAAAACGCTGCGGGTACAAAGCCTCTGACTTCACCACATTTTAAATCCAGTCTGCCACAAACAATAAATATTGGTTTCTCTTACTGTAATGGTGACCCACAATTTTCCTGACCTTAATTAAGTAGTTTTAGTAGCTGAAACTTACAACAATAACAACAAACCTGAACTGCAAATCAACACCGTGTTGCATCATTCGGTGATAGATAGCGGCCATAGATTTCCTTTTACTGGTAACTGATTAGTAAATTACGTTTCAGTGTCAGTTTAAATGATTAAAGTTTGTTTGTACAGCAGCATAGAAACTTTATTAAGACTGTGAAGTGTGTCAGACGTAACAGTAATAAACACCTGAAGCAAGGCGTACAGTAAAGGACACAAACCATAAATATTAGCTCATTAAAAACAATTTATAAAAGAAGTGCATGAGGAACAAATAAGTGATAAAAATAGTCATTTATAAAGTGTTTTAAGAGATAATAAAGGACAGTTAATGTCTTTCTGTCTTACTTGTAGGCACTACAAACCACCCCGAACCACGCTGACATACTCAGGGATTGGACGAATGAAGGTCGGGTATATTCGTTTTCGATCCACACTGAAGTGACGGCTTGAGAGTGACGCATCTTTGAGAGCACATGATGACAGATCAGCTGATATCTGAGCTCCGCTTGTGGAGACTCTGTTTATGTTTTGACCAGAAGTTGTTGGAGATGGCGGGATGCTGACCGTCGTGGCACTGATTATCATATATACGGTCTTTGCTCCATTCATTCATTCATTCATTCATTCATTCATTCACAGCGAACTCAATGGCTGAATCCAAGGCCAGGAAGAGAGCCTGTCTGTAAATGAAAAGTCATCAGCATATGTGATGGCTTTTCAACTGTCTGATATGTGATGAGTACTCGATTACATTGCTACTTCACTGATCCTGTCAGTGGGAGGTCCAAAGCAGAAAATGTTCAGGACACATAAGACGAAGTAAACATTTACGTCATGTAGAGTTTCTGAGGTATTCTAAGTCTGTCCATAGCTTTTTAAAAACACAAATCTTACGAAGCAATATGGACAGAAAAATGTCATAGTTTCCAGAATTTGCAGAACCATAGCTCAAACATTTGTCGCCCAGAAGCTTTTGCCATCCAGGGAAGGAAGGGAAACAGTGGCTCTTTTATTTTTGGCAGGCAACATGGATGTCTGGCTTCTTAAAGTAGCAGCAGCGGCTGCGGCAGCAGCGGTGGATGCTGTTTTGGGCCACAGCAACTCCTTGTCTGCCTGAAGCCCCTCTGTCATCTGTCACCCGTCCGTCCATCTACAGAGCCTCTGAACCTGCCCATCCTGTCCATGTGGCCTCACCTCAACCTCTCTGCACATGAGCATGTGCGTTTGTTTTCAAAGGAGGGAGGGGAGAAGTGCTTTTTAAATAGATATTCAGCTATCTATAGAGCGAAACCTACACAGATGAAAATAAAGCCTTCATTTCCAACTCCCGTCTGAGCTCTGGACTCTCTCCAGCTCATTTTCTCTCTCTGGATTTCGACCGTTTGCCGTCCAAGTCAATACCGTCCTCGGCTTCAGGTTTTCAATAGCCTGAATCTCCGGGCATGACAGAGACATTCCCTCTCAGACACACTTCAAAGGAAATGTCAGACGATATATTCGCGAGGATGCATATTGATTCTGAGGCGGGTGACCCACTTTGGGGTTTCTGGGCTGAATAAAATCTGTGTTTCCAACTTATCAAGCAGAGATGTGTTGCTTTTTTGCCATGGATACCGAAAGAAAAACCACTCCAACACTTTATTGTTGCAACCCGGCGTCTTCCAGTGACAGAGTGGAACAATGAGGAGGCAGAAACGAAACAAAACAGAGCAGCTCAGTGGCAGTCGTGGTCGGACGGTGGCGTTTCCAACCACATCTCTGACACACCCTCAATTTAGTCTCTCTTTTTTTTACTTTGGGATCCCTCCAGACTGGCTGCTCCTGACAAACAGCAGGAAACAAAAGCAGTCATTTAACCCCTAAAGCTCAGAAACCAGGAGCGCAATTTCAGTTCAAGAACAAATACGACTACGGGCCCTCGATTTAGTCGCAGAGAGGAGGGATGCGGCTGTCTGTGCGCTGTCCTGCAGGCTGAAATCAACAGTTTCCACCGGCTGTTGTTGTGTGCAGCTTGCGACGTGATCAAAGGGGATGGCACTGTCAATGCTCTTATCATGCTACGCGTGCCACTTTCCAGGGGACTGATAAGATGGAACAATTGATGCATACCTCTGTGCTCGTGCAGAGCAGACAATGGTCTGCAACAGGCTGCTGTGGCAAATAATCACATCAGATGCAGCCTCGTGTCTCTGCCAAAGGTTGTGCATGTCTGTAAAAAATTAAAATTACAAAAACGTATCAATGTAACAGACTATTTTTTATGGTTATCCACATCTGTAATATTTAAGTGCCAACCAGTGGACTGGGATTTAATACTAAGATGTCCAAACACTCTTTCCATGGTAAAAAAAATGTGTTTTACTTCAGACTTTTAAAAACTTTTAAAAGTACACACTCCCACCCACTCTGGGAGTCATCCTACAGTGGGGTATACTGTAACTGTAGCTATAAGGCAAACGTGTCATGCGTCATGCTTATGCAGAAGAAAAAATCCTGTGGACATTCCTCCTCATCAGTCATGTTATTCTTGGCCCCGGGGGTGCATTCTTACACCTGGCCCGGACCCTCTGCAAACCGCCTTCCTGTCGCACTCGAACAGACGGCTCCTATGTGGCATCGACTGCCAGGCGTGGAAAACACATGATGGGCCCTTCAAATCAGAACACACACTTGTAGGTGCACAGACAGGCTCAGGAGTTAAACCAAAAGCCTGCTTTCAGGTACATGAGCTGCGTCAAGACGTGCAGGTTAGGACAGGATACGGCCAGACCATGATTCTGTTTTCAAAATAAAAGGAACAAAAAAAAAAAAAGATGACGCATCAAAGAGCACAGATCAGCCAACATCTAATACTGACTGTATGTAAGTCTTAGAGAAATATCATATGTATGTTATATAGGCTTTACAATTAACAGATGCATCCATCATCTATTGAATGTATGATAACAAACCCCTTTCTGTTGTGACATAAAAACAACTGTCTAAAAATGCTCAGAATGACAAAGGTGGGTGAGATAATTCAGATAGTAGAGACAAAAGTAAAGCAACACACACAACATGGATGAGAGATCAGAAAATTGCAAGCTCCCGGTGTGTTTGAAATGCAGAAAAGAGCTTAATATAACAGAAATATCATTAGTATAATGAATCAATAAGTACAAACATAAAACAAAAAGTCACAAACAGAAGAGCTAGATGTTATTGTGAATGCTTAAATACATAAGTTGGTTTGTGTCAGTAAAATTAAATGCAACATGAACACCTCAAAAAACTTCTTACATTTGAAACTAAGTCAAAACATGGTCCCAAATACATGTACATATCCAGGAAATGACCCACCTTGCAGACGTATCCAACCTTTTTTAGTTTAAATATATCGCTAGAGGTTCACATTATTTGTAAATTAGTTTAAACGAGCACCGGTAACAGCTGACATCTTGACTCTTTTTAATGTTGGCAGGTCAAACCACGCTGATGTCACGCTTTTATTTTGAAAAGCACCATCGGACATGGTGTGTCTCCTCATCACCAGCTTTACAACATGAGGGTGAGTCGAGGCGGACCGGAGTGTGAGCGCTCAGAGCAAACAGCTCAGTCACACACGCACACACACTCTCACACACGCTCAGAGAGAGAGGAGCGCAGCGCACTCGGTTCACCTCCTCCTCCTCTTCCTCCTCCGGATCAGCTCCTCTCCATCATGGACCCTCCGCGGGCTGCCGCCCCGCTCTCCGCAGGATAAACTCTGGACTTGCCATGGGAATATACCGCCGTGGATCTATACAGCCTTGATGGAAACCATGTCACCGCAGCAGGGGACCATGGGACAGAACAGGTCCGACTCTCTGACGGGAGACAGCAAAGTGCTCCCCGACAACAAAAAGGTACGCGCGGCTCCGCTCGGTCCGGGCCGTCGGTGCTGATGGAGGTCTGTGGATGCGCTTTTACGCACAGAGTTACCCGGAGCGCGCACTGAGGATCCATGATTATATTCTGATTAAACTCTTAGGAGAGAAACATACTCCTGAATATCTCTACAGGAACTCTTATGGTGTAAAAGTTAATATTTTTCTATATGAAATCTCTGGTTGCTTTATTTTTATTGGCTTTAGTGGCTTGAGCTCTTTTTCTTCAGGTTCTCGTAAAATCTGCAGTGTTTTGGTAGTGAGGTCAGTTGTTTTTTATGGACTAGAAACTGATGGAGCTGGTGCTCTGATGTCACTTTACCATGGCTGTATTTTAAATAACAAGCTCTAATTTATGTTTTTATTATCAAACCTTTATTTTTTCAGTGCGTTTGATTCATTTTGTGAGTTTTGATCTCTGGAACTGGAAGATTGAGAGTGTTTGTAACCTAAATCTGACATGATTTATCAACTTTTTAACCCCTTTTAAACTTCACAAACCTCCCTTTGCTACTTTATTTTCCTGCTTCCCGGTTCGTTTGTGTGATCCTGAATGTGTGACTGAGCTGAGGAGTGGAGATGAAGCAAACAGCAGAGCAGTCTCAGTGCTGATAGTGATTATTGGTTCATGGAGAGGAGTCAGCCTGCAAATACAGAGGAGAGACTGAGGAACCATCCACTCAGGCTCCATTTAAATCACTCATTATTCATTAAAATAACATAACAGACATCATTATATTCTTTCTTCCTCTTCTTTGACTGTCTGTGTATTTATTCCACCTTTGTAAACCCAGCTTCTCACACAGACATTTGATAGACAGAAGAGATGATCCTTCAGCAGCTGGTGACTGAAGTTGCAGTAAACAGCGCCCCCATCCAGCTCATATGTTAAAAAAGTGTAACTGCACCTTGCAGTGAGCAGTGAAGGTGGGCACAGATCTGAAAAATCTGTGATTTAGTGGCAAAAAATTGCTAAAATACAAGCTTTAAAATATACACCAGCAGTGAAATCCAAAGATAAACCTTTTCTGATGATGTCAAAGTCCTTTTTTTTGGGCGCTCTGAAACCCTCTATTGTCTCTTTATCTGCAAAAAACAAGGCTGAGCAGAGTTTATGTTCCTGTTAATGGAGTTTTAATGACAGAGCAACCCAAACCAACTGCAGATCTGTCCACTGTGTAAACTCGGCTACACATTAACATCAGAATCGATGCATGATGATTTGCAGAAACTGTGCAGCACATACGGTCTTTCCAAGTGGCTTTTTTATCCTCTAATATCTTCAGCCCAATACATCACTTTTTGGCACCTGAATGCACTTTTTGTCATGTTTTTGTAAGTATGTCAGCACGTCCCGGCCCTGGGCTTGTTGTTGGTGAAGTTTAGTCTCATGAATCTGCAAATGTTGTTGCTGTAGCCCCTTTTTTATACTGCACTTTGGCCTGGTTTAGGTTTTTGCTCCGTGCTCCACTTTAATAAGTTGTGAGAAATGCGCTGTCAGACATTGCAGAAAAACTGCAGCTCTACTTCATTGTTTGCTTTGCGTAAATGTGGAGTCTCTGCACGTCTCCCTTCACTCAGGAGCTGTTTGTGTCTGAGAAAGGTCATCTAGAGCTGTACCTGACATGCATGACGGGCATAAAATGTATGTGCGCTGTGTACGGTTACACTGCAGCGTTAGCTGAAACTGGTGTCACTGCGTACAGGGCATGTTTCCTATTTGGTGTCTGCAGAAAGTCAGCATAATCTGAGACACGAGGGCTTTTTTTCCCTCAAGAAGCCTCATTGTTGTTTCATCATGCCAGGTGGAGTACTTTCATGTCAGCGCTTCGTGCCTGCTGTCAATCACCTCACACCTTTAACAATTAGTGAGCTTCTGAATGCTAATGTCGCCTTTAAGCCACAGAGCTGCAGAAAACGTGCCCGAAAAACAGAAGTCTGTCACTTTGTGTGCACTTGTGTGGTAAATTGCTGACTTTGCAGGCTCAACTTGGTCAGTTTCCTACACGAAGCTAATAAAAACCTTACCCTGAACTCAGCCATAGAATTTTTTCACAAACCATAAACCAAATTAGCTGAAATAGCTGTCAGGGAAGTTTTGCATTTTAATAACAGCACGTCTTTTTTTTCTCTCTCCAAGCACTCGGCCTAATGTCCCGTGATGCACATCATGTAATATTCCACGGCGGTCTGTAGTAACCTTGTATGACTAACATGAGTCAAATTCTTCTTGTAAGGGGAGAGCAATGTTACCCATAATTCACAGCTTGTTTAATTTCTGTCCCTGCTTTTGACTTTTACCAGATTGAATGACTGTAGTGTATGTTTTAGATAGGGGGGGGGGTTTGCATGTTGAGGGCTCACGTGGTTTTGGTATGTCGTAAATAGATTAAGTTTAATTGAAATAGCTGCGGTGGCCACAGGCATGCCTCTCATACTTCTGTGAAGGAGCTTACAATTACAATTTATCATGTTACAGTGAGAATATAAGAGGGACTGTAAAACTTCTGCAACTGCTAGACAACATATTTCTCCACTTCAGACACCCTCTGTGTCCCTCTGTCACTTGCTTTTTCTTTTGGATGCCATCTTTAATCATTTAACTCACTTCCTCTTTTCCTCTTTTCCTTCTTTACTGCTGTCACTTCTCCTTTTCTCTCAGTCACCATGCTCCCCTGTCTCTCTCTCTCTCTCTTTCACACACATACGTGCACATACACCAGAGGTTTTTCTATTTCCCCATCTGTGTATTTCCTTTATTGACCACCACGGCCACCAATGCAGTGCTGACTTTGTGCTTTGCAACCATTTTGTTTCCCCCTCCATAAACATTAAAACCCATATGTCTGTATGCAAAAAAACCCCAAAAAAACTGTGCAAACCATCAACTCCAGCCTCTCCTTGTGCTGACCTATCTCCTCTCTTTCTCCTCTCTCTCTCTGGCTTTGTAGAAGATGAAGACCTTGGCCCAGAGACGGCAGTCGGCTCCCTCGCTGGTCATCAGCAAAGCACTTACCAGATCGAGAAGCACGTCCAGGTATGAGCAAACACACGTACATTCTGCTTTCCCAATAAAGAGCTGCGGTGGCGCTGACATCATTGTTGGCCTGCAGTTCCTCAATGGAGCAACGTTTCGTGTCAGTGGGTGGTGTTATCAATGAAGCAGCTGCAGAAAGAGATCTTAACCCCTGGATGAGTTCACTTCATGGTTTCTGAGGAATTTATATTCTTATCATTTGCTCAAAGCTTTAGTATTTCTTCTAAGGTACCTCTCCCTGATAAGGCACGCTATATAAAAGGTTTATAAGTTGTGACTAATGGCATTATTGTTCTTGTATGACACTAATTTGATCTTTATAGGAGCATATAACTTCTGGAAAATATACATTTGCTAACAACTGACTTTATTAGTAACATTCCAGCATTTGCAATGGCACATGACTTCATAAGATTATTTACCTTTTTAGATGACTCATCAACGTTTGTCACTGCAGATTTAATGTCTTTTTATGGACGATCACAAACTTTTCATGTTTTTGACTTAATTCTCTCAGACATTCATCCCCAGAAAAACACAGATCCGGGGATTTGAGTGGGTGATAGCACAGAGATTAAAGGTGGAAAAAGCAAAGGCTGCAGGTTAAAATCAGTGAGCGGAAAGTTGTACCTCTCTGGACAAATACAGATTACAAGATTTAAAGAAAAAGTTTAAAACTTTACAGATGAGATACTCTCAGATAGTTCTCCTACGTCGCCTTAAATGTCTCTCAAACATCAGAGCTAAGAGGTCGGCCCACCCGACTCATTCATGGCTTAGAGGGGGTTTAAACGCTCACTTCTCCCAGAGCTATCAGGCTTTTCATCACCCTCGTATCGCAATAAATCCCTTCCTCCTCCTTTAACAGGGTCGGAAATAAGCCATTACAAACCCCTTGGGGAGGGTATTTATTTACTAGACTCTCATATATCTTTGCCGGTGCCAGCTTTTTGGGGATTTTTTAACTGAAAGTCAGAAAAACCAGCAGCTTTAAATAAAGAATTGCCAAAGGGAAGTGCTTCAGGATCCTTTAAGGCACATCGTGGACTAAAAAAAACCTTGAAATGCTCCTCAAAGCACTTTCAGGCTTTAAAATGTAGGTTTTAATGCCATCACAGTCTCTCCACTGAGGAAATGCCTGGGGATGAAACTTGATGTGGAGCGACTGTCTGACATGTTTATGACGTGTGTGTCCGAGCTTGTGGCGGCTTTTAAGTGTTTGCAGAGGGAGATCAGGCTGGGCCGAACTGTGAAACTGGACCAATTTAGACCAGTGCAACGCTCCACACTGTTAAATGGGTCAGTGCTCCTGGGGCATTGTCTGTGTGTGTGTTTAGAAAGCGAGACAGACAATTCACATATTCAGTTTGTAGGCCGGAAGGAAAGGGGGAGACAGGCGGGCTACTAAGTGAAAGTTAGTTTGTCTGACCAGTGTGTGTGTGTCTGAGGAGGTATGGAGTCAGGGCTTGACACTCTCAGCTGTCACCTCTAACCTCTGACCTCTCATCAGTAGGCGCAGGGGGCCGGTGGGGGGCGTCACCCGGGGTCACCACCTCTCAGTCAGCGGCGATGGGAGGTGTTCATTAATGTCCGGATGCGGATATGTGCACTTGTGCGGAGATGTGTCATGTGACTCTCGGTATGTAAAGGTGACAGGTCATTGCGGAGTTTCTTCCAACAGAAACATTTATTCCCATATTTTTAAAGATTATTGTAGCATTAATTGTTTTTTTTATTTTGAATTAATACGTATTTGTAAAAAGCTTTTCAGATCATCTCCATGCTTTGGTAACTGCTGTATAAAAAAATAAAACACACTGAAGTCCCATTAATACAGTTTTACTAGAAACATCAGTTCTGCCAACAATACTTGGCAGTGGCTCACTCTTTATTGCATCACCGCTTTGACTCCTTATCCCAGTAAATCACTGCCTCGGGTGGTATTACAACACTAACTAACATATTACGTGTATCAATTACTAAAACTGAGCAGCTTATTCAATTTTGAGCACAATATAAAATCTGTTTTTTTCTGCCTCTGCTCTCTCCCCCCCTTTTCTTTTTCCATCCCTTTCCAGTTTCCAATGAACAGCATCAGCTCCTGGTAGCTGTATTTAGAGGATGCCTGAAAAAAATTAATTCAAACATGAGAGTTTCATCTACATCACAGCTTTTCCTTTCTCTTATCTATAAAGTGAATCTCTCTTTTGCGCCGTCTGTCCTGCCGTTCCCATCAGGCCAAGAGGTGTTGAAAGCCTCTCTGGCCTTCAGCTCAGGCACTTACATCACCTCCACACACACATGCAGCTCATCCAGAAGTATAACCTCATCTTTCAGCCTCCAGGCTTACAGTGCAGAGTACTATGAATCCCCAACTGGACTATAAGAGCCCCCCCCTCGGGCAATGAAATCTATACTGCAGGGAGGAAGGTGGCTGCACCGTGAAGCATAAAAACATATGAACGGCTAACACACCTGACCTCATTCTCACTCTCTAAAAGCCACAGTGTCACCGCAAAGTGACACACACACATTAAAAGATCCTGACTGTACACGTGCATTCAAAGCACGTGCACATATTTCATTCACCTCTCTGTCTGTTTGTCTTGCACATTAATAGACAGACACAGATTTGTATTAATATAGCTGTCAGGATATGACCCCATTTCTAATCTCAACCTGAAACCTGAGTCCTAACCTGCATCGAGCTCACTGGTTTTAGTGATCTCTGATTGATTTTTCTGGTGGTTTAAGGACATTTGGTCCTCACAATGATACACACAGGAACACACACTCAGTCACACATCATGCAAAAGGCATTTCCTGGTTTTAATAATGATTTCTGCTAAGGACATCATGGCTGACGGCCGCTGGTCACTTCTATTTAACCGACTGAAAAAAAGGGAAGAGTTTCCAGTATTCTTACCTCATCCTCTGTGTATATGTCCCTGCATAAGTGTGTGTTTCTGGCTCTATAGAGAGCTCTGTGTCAGCCAGGAGTGACATTATAGTTTGCCTATGGAAATGATCTGCTGCAGCCAGCTGCAGGGTGGCTTTTTAAACCTTGTTGTAGTTATCTGGCCTTCAAACATTTCTCTTATAACCTCATTTCTGGTAGCAACAGGTTTCAGATTGTAGCTCAAGGAGTTCTGTAAAAAAAGAAAAAAAAACCCTTAAATGCATAAAAGCAAACTAGCCACAAATAACAGAAAAATACAGAGTCATATCAAATAATCAGCAATAAAATAGGTTTACTTAAGTTAACCATGTGTTAAGAATGGCCTCGGTTCATTCATTGAAAATATACAGTACATAAATATAAAAATATTAAATTAGTCATAGTTGGAGTGTAATTTAGAGATGTGTGTAGTGTCTTTACTGTCAGGTTTCAATGCAATGATGAACAAAAGCCCCGTCTGTGGATGTAGGAGATGGTGCAGACTGGTGTGTGACAATGACGCACACACTGAGCTGTCAATTGCCGTCTGTTTGGACGGCCTTTATCTGGGAGAAAGAGGTCAAACTACCAGTGATGCAACCACCCCCCCCCTCCCATGCCGAAACACACATGTACAAGTTCAGTGGGTGACACACAAACAGCCTCGTACACACGCACACACCCTTTCCCTTTCTTTTCTGCAAATTCACACACACCCTCAGTGAATCACTGTCACATCTCTGACTCTCCTCTCTAACTTTATTTTTTATCCCTGTCAAGAGTTCACATGTTGCGTAAGGAACAACGCAGCGAGCTGTAAGGTTTCTTCTCGAGCCAGCAGCCTCCTGTTCATTCATTTATTCGCTCTGGATTGAAGCCACGATACAAACTTAAAAAGGGGCTGTTGGCCTTTGAGGCAGCTTTTGCTACCAGAGGCAAATCAGCTGCAAATAAATGATGATACAGATCATAAAGAAACACACACACACGCAGAGGGGTTATTAATAAAGCTGAGCAGATGGACAGAGTTATATAAACTCGTGTCGTCGCTGGCCTGAGGGACTCAGTCTGCTCGGTCTGGGTAAGCTGTCTGACAGCCGGGATGACATTTCGCTGTCGCACAATGAATGGAAAATAGCTGGATAAGTGATGGCAGGAGAGATAAAAAAATCGGCGTAGAAAAAAAGAGGAGAAAAGAACAAAGAAAAGATAATCATGGAGAGAGAGGAGAAAGAGAAAGTGGCAGCTCTATGTCCAGCTGTTGTCCTCTGGGTGTAAACATACAAGTGTGTGTGTGCGCATGTCGATCGTGGTTGTGCCTATGACTAAGACTTTACTAATCTTCCTGTCTCAGCCTCCTTGATTTAAGGACTCAGAAGAAGAAGTGTGTGTTTGTGTTAGCCTTTGCTGCACAAACACAAGGATTACTGGCATGTCTGTTCAACTTGGAACTTTGTAGTTCTTGGTTTTATATTATTTTCTCTTCTTGTCTATATTGTGATTCTACTCCTAATCAAAGGTCAGAGGACAGAGAGATCTCTTGGATAGATTTGTGATTTATACATCGAATAGACTCGTCAAAGTCCCACTTTGTGATTTATGCCGATAAGATGCATCGACATTGCTGCTTAATTATTCATGCTGGGACATTAGTATGCCGTGTTGTGTGGTTCATTGTACGCCGGCCCCTCATTGTGCTCCAAAAAGTCAACAGATCTCCTCAACAAAGGTGTCCATGTATGCACGGGCAGGCCGAGCACTCAATTTATCACCATCACCTGATGTACAATGGAGCCATTAGCTGCGCATCCATCAGATTCAAAGGGCGGCCGGCTCAGCTGTCAATCCCACATTCAGGAGGGAGGGTCGTGTGGTGAATACGGAAGATGTTGCCTTTTTTGGGGGGGCAGCGAGATGTGAAAAGGGGCTTTGCAGGAAGGTTTGTCCGTTTGTGTCGGTGTGGTCTCTCCTGATGAGAGCGTTTCCCGGATCTCGCGAGGACAATGAGGACAGAGGAGGATGTGTGGATAAACTCAATGGGAATGTTTGAGACTTTTGCTCCGTAATGGTGTTAATCCCAGTGCAACTTAATCAAGCAACCCAAAACTCCAAACAGACTCCCTCTGAGGTGGTCTTTCACCCCCCCGTGCTGTTTTCGAGAGCATTTACTGCCACGTTGAGTCAAGCCAAGTCAGTTTTACTATATAATCCAGGATCACAAATCACAACTTTGCATCAAGGGGCTTCAAAATCTGTACTTATAAACTCTCCTTAGACCCTCAGTATGGATAAGAAAGAGCTCCCCCCACAAAAAAACACTTAATAAATTCAATAAATGCTGGGCTTTGATGCTGAAGGAGTCACATGTAAAGGACGGAGAAGACTAATTTTGAACTTGAAAAGGGCTAAAATATAGAGGCCTGTCACAGAACAACGCTATGCAGAAGAAGTCGAAATCTGTCTCCTTTACAAAGAAAGAAAGACGTGCTTCCTTTATGGCAGTTGGAGGGTGCAGAGTTGTGTAAATGTTTTCAAAGTGAGGAGAAATTCACACTTTACCACATGGCAAGTATTTTCTTTTTTTTTCCAAGAACAACACCTGTCAACGTTGTGTCAAGTCCTGCTGCTGCTGACTGAAGAAATGGGCCGTCTTCTTCTTACCCCATCCCTCACTATTTTTTTTTTTTTTTTTTACTCTTACACAGTTTCAGTTCGAGTTCCCAAATCTCGCTCTTGAAGGGCGACGTGTCCCGCCAAGCATCGCCGCTTAATTGGCTACATTCATGGCTTTTAATTGAATTCACTCAGACCCCTTTGGATTTATTTTTGGATAACACACAAAGACACACACAAAGGGACGCACTCCAGCGTGGTCGCCTCTTCTTGGTTAATTAATTAATTACGTAACCAATCACTTACGCAATGTAGCTGGAAGGACCGTGGCGTATGAGAGAATCCGAGATCCTTTATCTTCTCAGACATGGACTACAACCAGGCCTTACCAACAGAAAGTGTGTGTGTGTGTGTCCTCCTGGGTATTGAGTATGTGCATGCACGAGAGAGGGAGCGAGAAGAAAATCAGAAACTGTGTCGAGAAGTGGGTGTGTCCATGCGTGAGAGAGCGCGTGTGTGTGTTTGTGTACATGAAAGAGACGCAGAAAAGGCAGAGATAGAAAATGTGTATGTGGGTGTACAAGTGGAGATTTTTTAGGTCTTTTATCTGGTGGTGAAGGGTAAACAGGAAAGGATGGTGCTCTCAAACTATTTCCTCCTCCTTAGAAAAAAAAAAAAACACTTCCAAAAACTCCCCTGTTTTCATCTATTCGTCAGATATTGACAGCAGGGAAACAGATAAGAGAGAGATATTTTTACTTAAAACAAAATTCTAAGATATTTCTGTCATTATCAAGCAAGCAAACATTTTCAAACGGCTTTTAAAAACAGGACAAAGTGCTTTATCAAAAGGAGAAATGAAAAGTGGGAAACAAAAGAGGCAGACAAGGCAATATGAAGAAAACAAGACAAGTTTTTGGATGGACATTTCAAAATAAAATTCACTGTTTGGCTCACACGTTCTAGTAAAAACTCCCATTGATGCTGGCAGCTTGCTGGAGGCTGTTAAAGTTAACAGAGCCATCTTTGTGCAGCTCTAAAACATGTAAATATTAATAGGTAATCTGCAGCCAAAGTTTATTTTACTGACGGTGGTCGATTATGTGTGCGGTTGCAACTGTGAGGAGGAATCGATAAAGAAAGAAATTATGAGTAAATGTTCCTTTAATTAGGCTGCACAAGCTGTTTGGACACTTAAGCCTTCGCTTGGCCTTTTTCCAAGTTTGGTTCACCACAACATGGGCCTCGTGTTTTTTTTAGTGACTTGCTCGCTGCTGCATCGTTATTCCACGCTCTGGAGTTTGGAAAGCCCCCCTCAGTGTTAATACAGCACAGTAAAAACACTGGAATGAATAAAGCTGAATACAAACTGTTCGAGGTTATTCAGGTTTTGCTTATAACTCTGCCTCGTTAGATTTAACTTCTTAAGCTTCGGCCTGCGAGCGCTAAATCATTCCTCAGTGTTTACTGCAGTTTAGCTGGTTTCCTCACACGTTGGTGGTTTTGTGTAAATTACACCCCGCAGAGCTTTCAGATTTGATTGCGCTCTCAATCACGAAGCTCATCAAACATCTATCAGATAAATATTGTTGATGGCTGGTAGCTCAAATGTTGGAGGAGCCGGGCTGTAAAAGGATTGCCAGTTTGAATCCTTTAGCAGACTTGACAAAGTGAGCGAGAAAAGTCTGCAACGTTTAAAGCGTCTCGCTCCGGTGGCATAGAGGAGCTGGCAGAGATTGTTCTCGGAGGTTTCAGGGAGTGTGACTGTAAAATGTGTAAAAATATGCAGAGTTTATGTTGTAATAGTGGGGAAACTTTGCTTTACTGGACAAAAAGAAGTAGGGCAACGCGTACAGTTTAACAGCTTTTATGACTGTTGAGCATACTTCCTATTGTAAAGATGCAAATGTGTGATTTGTCATGTTGCTCTATATAGATAAGACTGAGTTGACATGAATTTGAGCCCAACAACATCCAGTCCTGTTGATCAGAAGCATGCATCCAAACACATCCAACAAATTTCTGTTCAATAGTATATTTCACTCTTTGTCTCTGTCTCTTGGTTTTGTCCCCCAGGGAAAGCTGCCTGACGCCGGTCAGCCCAGAGTCCTGTCACCTGGTCCAGGCCTTCCTGGCCGAGTGTCCAGGCCGCCTGTTCCTGGGTCACGCCCAGACACAGCTGAAGACGGGCCTGCAGACCCAGGAGAGGCACCTCTTCCTCTTCAATGACACGCTGCTCGTCGCCAAAGCCAAGTAAGTTTCTTTCTGCGCGTCTTGTGAAATGACAGAGGGGATGAAGGAGTGTGTGTTTATGTGGTGGTGTGAGTGAGAGGGAGACGGAAAATGGAGACAGGGAGACATAAACAGGAAAAAATAGAGAACAAATTTGAGAAACAAAGAAGCAAAGATTCATCTGATCCTCGTTCTTTCTCTAACACAGATAATAAAAAAAACTATCTGTAGAAGACGGAGTTACCTTCTTGCTATCTTTCCCTCTCCATCCTTTATTCTTCAGCTTCTTTCACATCCCGCCCCTTTATTTTCTCCACAGTATGTAATTATTTCCCAGCCAATTAAATCCATATGAAGCCTGGCTCAGATCAAAGCCGCGCTGGCCTGCCGTAGGCCCACAGTGTGGGGCTCCCCATCCACAAACTGCAGGCACAGCAACACACACACGTTCAAAAATAGAAACCTAAAGAGCACAAACACACACATACACACAGTAAGCCATGCATATAAACACACGGACATGTGGAGATGGAAACAGACTGCTGCTCTGTGTACTTACTGTACACACACACACACCTCGATGCAGACACAGCAGGACCTTTGTGGTCATGTGCGAGTGGCCGGAGCTGACCCCTCCAGCACAGAGAGTATCTGTTATAATTGGCTATTACACTGTGGCTGAATACACTGTGAGTTACAGGAATGTGTGTTGGTATGTGTGTGTTTTTTAGAGAGAGAGAGGGAGAAGAAGTTAATTGATGTGTATGTGTGTTTGCATGCTTTTACATGTGTGCGATAGGAGCGAGAGTATGTGTGTGTGTACACCACATGTGTGCATTTGGCGTTTTTCCCTCTATAATCACAGATGCAGCGGTTAAAAAAATACTTCTAGCGAATGTGGCTGTCTTAAAGTGCTGAAAATAGTCAAATCTTTTTATAATTCTCATCTATACGAAGCGTTTCTTGAGGATTGCCTTATGTTAGAGGTTTGCGGAAATTAGAAAGCAGCAGAAGGAGATCACAGATTGTGCCATGTGGAACTCCATGAGAAGGACATTTCTCCTAACTTTGTTGTTTAATTGATTAGCTGATTATTAATCTACAACAATTCTGATACTGATTAATAATTTAAGTAATTTATAAAGCATAAATTTAAAATTCTTTACTGGTTTCATCTTCTCAAATGTGAGGAATGGCTCTTTTTAATTGTTATAAATGGAATATAAAATAAAATAAGTTGTGATTGCCATTTTTCACTATTTTCCAAGATTTTACAGACTAACACAGATGAATCGATGGTGAAAATAATTGTTTGCTGGTGCCTGAGTCTAGTTTAATGCACCTCACCGTGTCCTCTGCAGGTCTCCCACTCACTTCAAGGTGAAGGCCCAAGTCCGAGTGTGTGAGATGTGGACGGCCAGCTGCATGGAGGAGGTGTGTGAAGGAAGCACCAACCCAGAGAAGAGCTTCGTGATGGGCTGGCCCACCTGCAACTGTGTGGCCACCTTCAGGTACACACACACACACACACACACACACATGCAACATGAACAAGTAGTTCACTTTAAAGGTGAGGAACGCCCAGAGGGTAAACTGTAGTTTTATTTTGCAAGATTATCTTAATTTGATCAAACCGGAGTAATACAGTGTAACTTAATTTCCTCTTATATAACCTCATTTGGTTCATCTGTTGCATAAATGCCAAACACACTAAAGATATTTCTGAAATGCCAATGAGTCACTCCAGTATACTTCTGAAAGAGTACACTGTGTTCTGAGGTGCAAATACACAGCAAAGAGGGGAACTAAAAAACTGAACACGCAACCACAAAATCCCTAAACACTTAAGCTCTCAGGCACTTCCCAGTCGTAAAAGCCGCTCAGTCCAACTGCAGTTAGACGAGAGAAAGAGCAGATAACATGCACAAACATGCAACAAACATACAAATACATTCATATTTTCTGCGCTGTATGTTTGTCCTTGAAGGTGCACCCACACTCAGACTCACTGACACACACCCATTGCACTTTCCATCATCAGGAATTTAGTCGTAGCTCTGGGCGAAGTCTGCGGTTTTAGCTGGCGGGAGTTATATAACAGAGCGAAAGAGACAGTGGCTTTTAACTGATTATGTTTTTACATCTCTCTTCACTCCCTTTTAGCTCCGAGGAGCACAAGGACAAGTGGTTGGCGCTCATCAAAAGGTAAATGTTTGGTAATATCCCCCCGATTCTCTGTCTGCAATAATTTGTTTTTTTTTGTATTTTAGTTGTTCATATTGCAAATTGAATTTCCCTCACGGGGCAGGAAAGATTTGATTTGGATGAAATAGAAGTGATTCACTATAAATCAGCTCATTAAAAAGAGCGACCACAGTGTGAATCAAGTGGCCTGACAGAAGTTATCAGATGAATTTATATGATTATGATGAATGAAAGGTTTTATTTTAACACTGAGCTCTTCCCTTTGTGTTTCCCCTCCTGCGCTCAGTCGGATAATTGAGGGAAAAGAGAAGGACGATCCCAAGACCATCCCTCTGAAGATATTTGCAAAGGATATTGGAAATTGCGCCTATGTAAGAGTCTCTTCTTTCTTCCCTCTGTGACTTTCATTGCTTCAATCAGCACAAAACGAACATTGTTTGATGGCCTCGTCTGTCTTTAAGTGGGTAATTAATGACATCGACGGCAGTGCTACCGTTTTTGTAATGCACAAACAACTGGATATTTCCATAATGTTTCCATGATGCTTCCACCAGGCCAAGACACTCGCGGTCAGCAACACTGACAGCACCACTGATGTCATCCGCATGGCTCTACTGCAGTTTGGCATATCGGTGAGCAACCAAAGACCACTGGTGATGCTCTGTATGCACTGACTGTACTCTGATGTGATGTTAAAAAGAGGTTCAGGTGAGGCAGTGATTTTAAAAGTAGCCTCTACTGTAGCTTTTATCATTATCTTCAGCATTCAATAGCAGGTAAATGGAGGCAAGGCATGGAAAAATAGCAGAATTTTTCATTTAAATCTCAAATAAATTTGTTAAATTAGTTCTTTCTTTGTTTTTCCAGGGTTGCGTTAAAGACCACCGGTTGTGGGTGAGCTCCAGTAAGGACGACCCTCCGTACCCTCTCATCGGTGAGCCCACCTGTCATCGATATTATTACTTTTTGGCTTTATTATTATTATTTTTTTCTTTACATTTTCTTTCACTTTGAAGGCTCTCTTTAAAAAGGTACGTCACCTTCAGTGTGGGATCAGGAGGTCCCAAAGTGTATTAAATGTGAAAATAAGAGTGTGATTCTGGTGGTTCTTAAAAATGTACGTGTGTGTTTCCTTTTACATCTTTTAAACAAAAAAAAAACCCTTCTCATCTCTCCCACGATGAATATTTTGGAATACCCACAGCAGGAGTCAGCTGTATACCAAAAACTCAGCTCGACATCTGGGAGCATTTCAGAGCAGTTCGTTTTTTGTCACAGTGGTATTTCTGTGACCTTCTGTTACCATAATCTTTTGTTGTGCAGTTCACACTGAATTCCTAACATCCCAACTTCAGACTGCTGATTCATCTCAGCGCAGCACCCGTTTTTTTTTTTTTTCTTCACCAGCCGTAATTTTTATCAGATGTTTTTTTCTTTTTGCTTTGACTGTACGTCACATACCAGACCTCTAACCTCTGGACTCCGACCTCTCATTCAGGCCACGAGTTTCCCTTCAGCATTAAGATGAGCCACATTCGGGACGGCGGCAGCAGCGGCGTCGGACTGGGTGGAGGAGCAGGGAGGGATCCCACGAGCCCCACAGACTGTCCAGGGGTACTACTGCTGGACCAGTGTCTCCCCCCGGACACCGTGCAGTGCCAGTTCATCCTCAAACCCAGCAAAGTTACCCCGGGACAGGCTCCTCTCATAGGTAAGACATCTGGTCCGGACTGTAGACTCTTTTCATTTGATCACGTGATGACTTTTTTTTCAAAACAGAAGAAAATATGTTTCAGAATTAAAGGCAGCTTTATATGTGGGCGACTTCAAACTTCAAATAACTGTGGGAGGCACTTTGAACTTCAAAACCAAGAACTTTTGCTGCATGTTCAAGTTTAGCATCAGTCTCTGGTGCTACCAAAGGAAAGAGAAGAAAGGCAAAAGAGCAGAAATAATGCTGCTGAATATTGATTTATCATGTGAATAAGTGAGAGGAGACACCAGACTCTTATGGCATTAACGTGGCATTTTGCTTTCTCTGTGTTTTGAGCATAAAAGTGTGGCCGAGTGAAGCCAGCGTTCTGTTTTTGTGGTCTAGCGTGAATTAAAAAACAAATTTTCATGACAGAAAGTTGCAGCCTCAAGGTGTATTCCAAAAAAAATCAGTCAAATCAATCAGTAAAATAACTTCCAAACCAATAATCCAGCGGGCAACGGGAATATAACCGCCGTCAACAGTGGCCATCCGCTCTTCATGCGCCGAGGATGATTCATGAAGTAAGACCGCTGCAAGTATGCGCTGTGAAAAATGTGTTTTTCATCAGCGTTACAGCTGAGGTTTCCCAGTAGATGGTTGGTCACTGTCAGGAATCCGTCCATAAATCTGATTCTCTATGAAACCCCCGAGAAGAAATATGAGGATACAGAAGTATTAATGCAGAACAGAAAGTGCTTCCTCAAAATTTGTTTCACTTTCATAAAACATCTCGTTTTGTTTTGTTGCTCACTCTCGACACTCACGGTCATGTTGTTAGTTAGTTCGGAGGATGACTCAGTAGGCGATGAAGATGAGGAGACAATGAGAACGGTGGGAAAGGAGATTTTAGCGGACGAGGGGTTACAGCAGGGGTTAGGAGAGACGCGGTGTCAAAATAAGAAAAACATTAGACAAAACAAAGAGGAAGAAACCCCAGAAGGGACGGAGGAGTGTGAGAAGAGGAAGATGGAAAGTGAAAAGAGATGACACAGCTATTGAGTAAGTCCGGAGGTCAGTGGAGTTGAAGGAAAAAGCAACAACAGACTGCGACGGATAGAGAAAGAATCAAGACCGGAAAAAAAGGGGGACAACACGAGCGAGAGGGACAGAAAAATGAGGAGGAAGGGATAGAAAAACAAGAGGATGGTGGACAGGAACAAGGACGAGGAACTATACAGAGGCCGGGATGGAAAAAAAAAAAAGAGTAGGGGATGAGGTTTAGAGGAAAACAAGTTGAGGAAGAAAAGTGTGTTTTCCAGTCAAGGAGGCTTCGCCATTCGCCAACCGCAAGCTTCGCCTCAGATTCCTTCGCTTCAAGCAAAACAGCATCTTACATAATAATCGCCCCGTTGCAGCCCCGCCGAGGTAGAGGCCTCGCACCCGACCCGAAAGCTAACAACGCTTTTCAGCCATTTATTCTCAATTAATCCAGCAGGCAGCTCTGTCTTGAATGTTAGAAACCAACATTAAACCAATATTAATTGTGCAGTAAAGAACGTATCGTTGAAATGCACATTTGTGGAAGATTCAAGGCGATTGAAGGCAAACTCGTGGTTCGTCCTCTGGAGCTGACTGCATGGAGGTTAATCAAGAAGAACTGAGAACATAACAGCGTTGGTTTATTTACGGAAAGAGATCTTTGACTTTACTTTGACTGGTTTTGGTTGTGCTAATCTCCTCCAAAACAAAATCCCAGTTCTATTACATGGATAGCTTTTATAAGTTCCTGCTAAAACACTTATGAGTAATACAAAAATGATCCACATAACAGCAGTTTGTGTTAAAACAGATTCCTGGTTAAACTTTGGAAAAGAAACCAGTATCGGCTTGTGAACATACAAAGTACAAACTCTTGTATTTCATCGCCTCTGAGGAGAAAAACTGCATCTCGCACCTGTTTTCTAACAACGTAGGAGAAGATTATAGTAGGATGACAGACGTTGCCCACCCGGCGGACAAGCGCTCTGTCTCCGTTTCCTCCGTCTCCAAACCGCTCCCTGACCAGAGGGCTGTAATGATGTAACGCCTGATTTACAGCGAGGTCGTGTTTTTTTTTCATCCATGGCGAGGCCTGCTGTGAAGCGCTGGAGCGGGCCAGTGATTCTGTTCCTGCTGAACTTTGCTGCAGAGTGTATTTGGGCACAACGCCACGGCAAATCGTTAAATAATGAATTCTCTCCGAGGTATGCCACATATTTTGCGGGGCCTTTATTTTTGGGCTGCTGGGTCCTCCGCCCACTGAAAGAATCTTTGGGTTATCAGGAAAGTCCCACCCTTGGATACGAATCACAATCTCTTAATAATGTAAATGTTATAATTTCAAGATTGTTGGCAAGTCACAGTTGCTTCAGTTGAATCTCACCACAGTGGCTCTTTAAAAGATTTACTAATCTAATTTTTGTAGTTGTTCAGATAGTAGCCGCTATCCCATCTTATGATTAGTTTCATTATCTATTCATCTATTGAATCTTTTTTGATATATTAGTTTATTATAGTTTTTTGGATTAGTTGTTCATGCCTACTACAAGTTCCCTGAGTCCAAGGTGACATTTTCACACTGCTTGTTTTGTCCAATCAATGGACCAAAACCCAAAAATATTTTTCACAGTAACAGAAAAGCAGCAAATAATCACATTTCATGCACTGAAACCAGCAACTGTTTGGCATTTTGATTATTAAATCACCTTTATAATTGGTTAGTTAACAAAATAAATTTTATGTCTAAAATCTCAATAAGAGGTATTCGTACTAGAAATAGAGAGTCACCCTGCGGTCACAAGTCGGTCGCTTATTTGTCCCCTTTATGACACATGCACAGATTCGAAAAACGTCTCTGCTGTTCGGTCTCATTCAGTTTAAGTCATCTGATGAGGAGATTAGATCATACAGTAAATGTTTACTACGTACGTTCTTGTTAGCGCGCACTTCAGTGCACACGCAGCATGCGGTTTCATAACTGTGCCAGAAACATGCTGGGCGTCACAGGGAAAATGCAAACTCGGTGAAGACAGACCTGCAGACACAGGTAGACGTTGTGACTTGGCACCCAAACCGCTGAACAAAGAGCACACAGTCGAAAGCCGTAAGACACACACAGAGGCCCTTACATGTGTATATGCTTTCACACACAGAAACACAGGCTAAACACACACACACTCACAAACCTCAAATTAAATGGTGCTCTCGAGCATGAGGGCATGTCTACATACGTTTCTCTGGATCAGTGGTTCTTTCTGTCTCTCTTTTTAACAGCGTGTCTGTATCTAACTCACCTCTTTTTCAGGCTGTGAGTGTACAGTGGAGCGACCGAGCAACGTGCATGCTGGAAAAGTTCCAGACCAGCTGCTGAACAGTTCGCTTCCTACTTTGTTGCAAATTCTAGCAAAAAATAAATATTACAAAACCACAACACAGGCTGCAGTTTTGCAGTTTGGTGAATCATAACACGCTGCAGGATACTCCGTTCCTGTATGCACGCCAGCGGCTCTGACCGACATGCGACATCTGAAACCACAGCTCACCTCTTCCTCTTCCGTCTCCCCGCAGAGCCTGGTCAGCAGAAGTCTTTCAAGAGGAAGAGGTCTCTGATCAACTGGCCCTTCTGGAGAGGCTCCAACACGCAGCTGGACAGCCTGGCCCTGTCCCCAACCTCGCTCTCCCCCACCCAGGGACGGCTGTTCGGGCGACCCCTGAGCTCCGTCTGCTCTTCGGACCACGGCATGCCCAAGCCCGTCATGGTGAGCAGAGATTGAGGTCACGCAGGTCGGGACCCTGTCTGCAGGGGTCGCAGGATAATTTGGGGTTTAGCGTGCATTCGGGGAGAAGGGAAGGTGTGGTTGTTTATTTTTAGATCAAACAGTGTCTGGAGACATTCACTGCACGTCTCAGATAAATGACTGAAGGTCTAAATTATATAATAAATAATGGACACGCTGGAGCTTCGAGAGAAGTGAAACAAAACTGTTTCCTCTCTGATTATTTGGTATCAGTTTGATTTGACATTTTTGCATTAACCAAATAATCCTGGAGTCACAATAGTTATTGATGCACATATTCGTGCAAGTTTACTAACCCTAATACATGTGAAAAACATCACCTAATAACTGTCCTAGCGTCCTCTGAGCTCTTTTTTTTGTAATTAATGAAAGGCACCGATAATTCAGACTGCTTCATCCTGTTTGTCCGAATGAAATTCTGATTCTGGGAAATAATGACTCAAAAAACCCAGACAAACAGCAGCAGGGCCCGAGAAAGCTAAATTCTCTTAATCCCTGTCTCTGATTTCCGCTGGTTTAAAACATCCTGAACTCCTGGCAGGGTTTCTGCATTATTAAGCCCTTTGGTGTCAAATATGAAACATGAAATGCTTTCTGCTATTAGAGGTTGCAAACACACAGAGTTGTTCACCACATTTTTGAGTTCTTAGTGATAAAAAATGTCTGTGCGGTTTGAAAACTTTCCTCTGCTCCATTTAGAATAATGACAAAAAGATCATTTGAAGGGATTTAATGTTCCAGTTCTCTGTTCCCTCCAGGACATGCTGGTGTTCCTGTACCTGGAGGGGCCGTACACCAGGGGCGTCTTCAGGCGGTCTGCCGGGGCCGGGGCCAAAGCCTGCCGGGAGCTTCGGGACCGACTGGACAGCGGGACTGAAGATCCAGAGATCACACACCAGTCAGTGTTCGTCATTGCTGCTGTCCTCAAGGTAACACACACACACACACACACACTCAACCACACACAGCTCTGCCTTGTCTCAGTGGTTTGAAACCAGACAACAGAAAGCAGCAGCGACTGATGTGCGTCCAAAGTCACATAAGTCCAGACAGGATAATCTGTCTCTGTGCAGCCCGGCACGCTGCCAGTCACACACACAAGGTGCTGCATTGTTCAGCATCCAGGCCAAACAGCCTGCGCAGCGTCGGGCATCCAGGAAGCAAATAAGGTGATTCAGCTCCCCGCTTTGTCGTGCTTTACCTGTTTTCTGCACATTGGACAAGGATTGTGCCTCACCTGAGTTGAAAACAAGGTTGTTGTTCGTCAATTAGTCCACTGAGAGAAAACCATCAGATTATGATATAAGAATAAATGAAAATGATTTGATGATGATATATCAATAACTCTTTAACTGTCTAAGTTATTTCTCAAGTAAAAATAATGGATATTTGTTTATATATATATATATATACATATTTATATAGTCTTTTTGCAATTATTTTACACATTGTGGTGCTATAATAATCTTGTTGAAGGAAAACTTATTATATATTATGAAAATCTGCAGACCTTATTCCTTTTATGCTTTTGACAGTGTGATATCTCACTTTCTGACCTTTTTACCTCAATAGCTATTTCTGTTAATTCCTCAAGGTGTTTCATGCACCAGATGCTCTACTTTCTGCGGCAATTATTCATTTAAAGTCTGTTTAAATATATCAGCAACGTTTGTCCTTATACCTGGAGAAAGTTGGTTGGATTGAATGTTGCATGAACAAGAAATAAATTAAACCAGCAGTGACGCAATGTGCAGGAGTGTTACTTTACTTTATTTTTATTACAGTGAACAATTTCAGTGTTTTACTGTGTGTGATTGGAATTTGGTATTATTTTTTTTACATTTTATAGACATTTTATTAACTCAGATCTGGATCATTGAACTCAAGATCTCTTTTTATTTTTGGATTCAGGACTTCCTGCGAAACATCCCAGGCAGCCTGCTGTCTGTGGATCTGTACAACCAGTGGATGGACGTCATGGAAGGAGAAGGAAGGGAGGAGAGGACGCAAGCTGTCCAGAGGTAGGAACACTTTCCTCAAATCCTAAAACTTTAACTAATAATATGCCGCAACCACATCAAGTCATACAGATGTTCCTTATACAGCTCAGTGAGAAATTAAAGGAAAAACCTGAATAAATTTGGTGGTCTAACACCTTACACCGACACTTTGTAGGTTTTTCCTTTAATTAGACTCTGTTTATGTCTCGATGGAGAAAAACAGACAGAAAGAGGGCATTGCTTCACTTCCAGAAACAACAAATTTAAATTCCTTTTTCTTTGGAAACATGAAAGCAGCAATGAAAATGTTTGTGGAGAAATTCCTGCGGGGCATTAGATTGACAAACAACATAACAACACACACACACATTACATATTATGAGAACAAGAACAAGGATTTATCTCATATGACGTCCATCTCTTACAGACTTTCAACCCCTCTTCCTGTTCTCCTGTCTCTCGTTCGTCCTCTCTCTCAGGCTGCTTCATCTCCTGCCGGATGAGAACCTGCTTCTGCTGCGACATGTCATCGCCGTGCTGCACTGCATCCAAGGCAATGCCCACGACAACCAGATGAACGCCTTCAACCTGTCCGTCTGCATCGCTCCCAGCATGCTCTGGGCCCCAGCGCCGAGCAGCCCCGAGATGGAGGGGGAGGGCACCAAAAAGGCCCCGAGATGAGGAGGACCAAAAAGGTGAGGAGGAAAAAAAAAACTGGGAGGAAAAAAAAAACATGTTAGACTCATATTAAAGGCACGAGAGGGGTATCAGTCTCCTCATTTCTTGCTCAAATAATGGCAAGAAAGCAAATGATTATATTTCCCAAAAAGTCAAACTGAGATATCCTCTTACAAAGCTGCTGCAAGTGTGTGTTAGAGAGGTTCGCTGAGACAGCGTGCAAACTCTGAGGAATTTAACATTTCGAACTCAAACTGCTTCAGCGTGAGTGTGTACGTGCGGCTGCGATGTATGAAACCCATGTGACCAGACAGGCAGGGGGAGAGTTTGACAGACGGGTGCACACATACGTGTTCACGTGCACACACCATCTCCGTCGGCCCGAAAACACACAGCTGTAACACACACACATACACACACTCAGTCACGTTCACATGTCATCGCTGACAATCACTCATGAGCTAAAATCACAGTGTTCTTACACCCTAAGCTTCAAATCCCTGAGCTCGGAGCAAGACTTGACAGGAAGGAGGAGAGCTTCACAGTTTCACGCTGACTTAGTCTCAAGCACACAGGAAAAAAAATATTTATGTAGTTTACCACTCAGAGAAATATGTCAGCATTAAAGAGTGCTTTCCCAAATTACAAAACACACTTTTTCATGTACCTCTGGTGATACCTAGCACGTTGGTTTTATTTATAATAATATAATAATTATTTATATGTGAATCTTTTAGTTTTTTCCTGAAAATATCTGCACACATGTTAACCTGAAATGTATTTGAGACGTCCTGATATTTGATTATAACCAGCACCTGTCAGGGAATCAGAAACAAGTGTACGCTGAGTTAAGATAGTGACAGTTTGTAGTGATCTTCTTTGGATATTTTTCTCCCTTTAAAGTAAACTCAACAGTGAAGCTACACTGCTCGCTCTCCCCCCCTCTTATCTTGGCCAGCCAGGCTAACCTGAAATGACTTAACTCCCCAACAGTGGCTGCAGCCAGAGCCCACAGAGGAAGCCCCCTTTGCCCACCAGAGCCCACCGTGTAGTCACTAAGACATAAAGCATACAAAGCCTTTTGATTTGTGGTCTATTTGGAAAGTTACAGTAATCGAGTTACACACAGTCTCTGTGTGTGGCTGCTTTGCTTATCTTTACAAATGTGTGTGTGTGTGAGTGTGTGTTAGTGTGTGTGTGTGCTTGAGGTGGTTGAGGTTCATTGAGAAAACATGCAAGGAATTTCCTACAGAATCTCGAGGCCAAGTGTGTGTTTTAGCGGAAAATTGTGTTGCTGAAACACCTCTCTCTCTCTTTTCTCCTCACACACACACGCACACACACACACACACACTTGTCAGTGCAAATACCCTCAACACCCACAAATACCTTAATATCTCTTTCACAAATACTCCCCTGATAACGCTCTTCCTCTCGCACACTGCTTGTTTGTGTGCTCAGGCCGAGCGCAGGCGGCCTTTTTTTCTGGTAAAAAACTTTAAAAAATAACAAAGTGAGATTTCGACATTTCCCTCCTTGCGGTCGGAGCCAGGGGCCAGTTTAAACTAGCGTGGGCCCCTGGCCGTGTAATGGCCAGTTTCCAACCTCGTCTGGAGACACGTGAGCGCTCAGTTTTAGCCAATTCAGTTTAGTCTCTGCGTCTCTGCCCCTTTCATGCAGCATATAATTTAAATGTTTTTGGCTGAACGTAACCGTTTAGGAGTCTGAGGTAAATACAGCTTTAGTCTGTAGGGAGACAAATCATCCAGAGGAACGTTGTTTTTCACTTGAGCTCGGTTCATAAAATGTGGACCAAACTTTCCTTCTTCTTCTTTTTGTTTTGCTCTTTAAATACAATGACCTTTTTGCATTACTGTATCTGAAGCTTGGAAGACTTCAGGATGTATGTATTAACTTCAGAAACACTCAGAAATGACCCACTAACACACAGCTGTGACATCTCTTAATGCACACACACGCCCACGCACACGTGCAGATGATGTACATGCTCTGTGTGTCCTGCAGAGCCGACGTATCCCGTGCCAGGCTACGCTCTCAACCTACATTCATACTGAAGACAAATATTTTGTTTTTTTTCTGGTTGAGAGAGAGTTTAAGATAACATCCTATTGAGCTAAAGAAGAAGAAGCTGCTCTGAATGGACTGTTGACAAATGGGCTAAAGCCTCCTGGATGCCCACGGGCTCTTTTTCTCGCAGTGCTCCGTATCACGTAGCAGCCCTCTCTGAGTGACAGCCGGGAATACTGAAAGAGTGATCGAATGAGGGCAGGAGGGCTAAATGAAAGAGAGAGTGGCAGGTGAGAAGAGTGAATCACGAGAGGGGGGAGAACGAAAGTGGTGACAACAGTGGAAAGAAAAAGATAAGAAAGAGGTTAAAAGGGCTTGTATTTGAGTGAGATATATCATAAGTTGTACAATCAACACGTTTGTATTAATTACTTTGATCAGATGGTTCAATAAAATAACATTATTTTGGGGAAAAAGAACAGTATCATCAACAAAACAGGGAGAAATACAAATGTTAATTTCCTGTTATAAAGTTTTCTGACTTTCTTTGGTAAGAGTTGTTTGACAATGTTTGAGGGGATATATAGTATAATGTACTAAACTAGAAGCTAAATTTCTCTGTAGTTATGGATTTGGATACCGTTTGATGCTGCCCTTTCTGGTGATTGGTAAAGATCGAACATTAATTTAATCATTATGATTCAGTTTTTAGTCAGAATCTGCTTCACTAAGAGATGCACTCATTAAAAATCAGTTTAGCTAATCTAAAAACTTCTAGAATACCTTCACTTTCCCACCAAACTGAGCCCTAATGAACTGAGACATGTAGATGTTTGACCCCTAGATCAACTGATGGGCTAATTTGATCATTTGTACCACTGATTGCAATCTGTTTACCACTGATAGATGTGTACTTAACGCAGTTTGAGTGCCTGTCACATGTTGTGCTGTTCAATTCAGGACTGAGAAAGAGGAATGTCATTGTGTACTGATGGCAGACAGATGTCACAGAGACGCAACAGTATCTAAAGGTAATGATTGAGTAGAGTCACCCTCCCTGAAGCGAATCACTGAAATGCTTTTCAGTTGTATATTATGAAGGCGGATGAAAATGATGTGTAGAAACCTCGACTCAGCAGCCGTGGGTAATCTACCTTTAGTAATGTCAGCCATGTTGGAGGCAATGAGGGAAGGATCACATACAGATGAGACCCTTTGCGTATAAGACAATTCATATTAACTTGTTGCGTAAGTTGTTTGCTAACAATCACCGCAGAGCTGAGAGTTACCCATAATCCTAGTAAAGTGTAGCCTCAGGGCTTTCATACAGCTGTCATTAGCCCCCCCTGGTATTTGAAGACAGGGCAGAGTAAACACACAGGAGATAAAAACAGAAGGTTAATGTCACATTTGATCTTTGGTAATAATCGTGGGGGATTAACTGTGCCTGATTGCTTGAATGAAACTACCGTGGAACTCATTAAGTTACGTAACTCTGAAAATGCAGCTCTCATCTCCCATCATCTGTCAGGTAAAATGTGAGAAACTCGTTCAGGGAACTCCATAAACCCGACAACGAGATCTCCTAAAAGAGACCGTCCTGTTCCCTTCGGTCACGTTGCATTTGGGCGGATAATACATCACCATTTTGGGAAGCTGACTCTAAAACATCATATTTTCTGTTTAATATTGAACTTATAAAATTTAATAAATGCACCCTTAGTAGTAGTCTTAGTACACAAAGCCAAAATATTTAAGATCTGAATCCAAAGGTTGGTCTATTCTCAGACTCTGAAGGGTTTTTTTTCTCAAACATGTGATTTTTGTAGAAATAATCAGTTTCCTGAGAGACAGACTAAGATGGTTTGTTTGTTCTCGGAAAGAAGGAAATTCTAGAAACAAGTTGATTTTAGCAGAAACAATTATCTCATTACTCTGTCATTTGTTTAAAGAAAATAAGGCTTTTCTAACATTATAATGAGCAGAAGATACTTTGCAGCGCAGCCTTGTCGTGCACTCTCTAACCAGACAGACTCTCTCTTCTCAACACTGAGTCATCCAACACATATGGACGCCATACAGACGTACAGACAGACAACATCTGGCCCAACAAACAAACAAACAGCGAGGCCCCAAAGTGTGTTTGTCTCCGCCGTGTTTTCCCAAAGTGTCGCAGAAGCAGGAAAAACAGCTCATCTCTAAACACAACATTTCACATTTCAGTGGAAACTTTTTTTCCACAAGCTGGGGAGGAGGTGACTCCGGCGTTGCCAACTGTTCATGTCGCGGGATGTCTTATGTGTTTGGTAAATGTTGTCTGTTTACTTTAAAAGGTGGTGGCTTCAGCCAAGTAGTGTGAGTTGTTTGAGGACAGATTCCAACTGGACTGATAATTCCCGAAAAGCACAGACGCTGTCGGGATGTTTAGAAACTTCAACTGATTGCAGTCGACTCTTAAAGAAATCAGCAGACTGTTCATATGAAAAGCTATTCGCAAAATGTATAGTTCCCTCAGTGGCTTTTGTAGCTGTGATTTGTGGGCATTTGCTCCAATTATGAAGACGAATAAAGTAATATGCATGATCTTTGAGACTTTGCTTTCATTAAATCTGCTGTCAAAAACTCCTACGCTGGGTTTGTCTGCTTTGGTCATTCAACAATCGAAGCCAATACATGATGTCATATATTATTATCAGGACATTATCCAGGTCTGGGAAGAAGGAGTTTGATGTTTTCTTGGTGGGTGTGGAATGCAAATAGTCGGGAGGTTGACATCAGCTCAAACAAACGAATACAAGCTTTTCTCAGAATGATAATATGGGACGCACACACACAACTTTGGACAGCTGTGTGGGTGTAATATCGCAAAGTTATTTAGGCCATGATCTCAAAAAATAAAGCAGCCAGTAGCTTCACACTACTTCTATTTGCAGTGTTTCAGCCATCCAATCCTCATCTAATCAATGTCAAAATGTCCATTAGGCTGCGTGAATGTATGAAGTGGAGACGAGTCAACCTGTTCATTCTGTAACGTGGCAGTGTTTCTTTCACCCCTCCAGGTGTGTGAGCTCGTTCGCTTCCTCATTGAGAACTGCAGCGGCCTCCTGGGAGAAGACGTCACCTCGCTGTTCAGGAGCTTCAGCCAGAAGAGCAGCAGCAGCGACCACGGATCAGGTAAGAACTGAGAGTCAGCAGAGCACATGATGTTTTTTTAAAGATGGAGGCTGAGTGTGTGTCACCAGTTTATTTCTCTTAGATGACGTCTCCAACCAATCATTCATATCAGCTCATGATCCCAACATCTCTAATTCAACTCTGTAATATTTATAGTAATAGTATAGTATAGTAATGAACAAAGAAACATGTAATATATATATATATATATATATATATATTTTCCTAAGTCACTTGATTTGATCTTTTTTCTATTTCATGTCTCACTAAATATGTCAGATACATAAAATGGAAAAAACTACAACTACAAGATCTAGAAGTTTTTAAAAGTTAAATTCTTGAACAGTTATTATACATGCAAAGAAAGTGCACAACTAAGTCTGTAAACAAAATACTTCTCTATCTAAAATATCCTCTTAAGACTTTCAAAATAAATGTCTGGTCTGTTTTGGTCATATTAAAAAGATAGTTGCTCTTGTCAGTGCCCCATGTTGAAAACATCTCTTTAGACGACACTGAGGGTTGAATATAATTCTTAATAAGGATCAGGATCAAGGTCAAAGTCTTAAAAGTGGCTAAACACCCGCTCCTTAACTTCTTTTATTCTGAAAGGGCTCGTAAACTGTCAACATATCGTCTTGTTTGTGGGGTAGCTCACTGTGTGTGTGTGTGTCACACATATTAAAAGCCTCAGCTCTTTCTGGCCTGTTGATTGGGGTCAGGGGATCGACCCGCAGTAATTTCACTGATTGCCGGGGTCACAGGTGCTGATTAACACCGCACTGAATCTCCTCATTCATAAATACCCCCTGACTCTCTTCCTCACTCTATAAATAACCAGCCGAGGTCAGGGAGCCCAAAGCAGGACGAAACTTCGTCCCCTGTTCTCCTCGTCTCCAGCGGTGAACCGAGGCTTTGTTCGTTCGAGATTCTTAGTTTCTCTCACACTGCTCTCACTTTTTTGAGCTTCGTAGAAAAAGTGTCTACCAGGAGAAAGCAACGTCTGTCTGTGATTTTTATTGTATTTTATCTTTTAGGTTGTTGTATGATTAAATAAAGTTTGGTTTGCCTCAAGTTGGAAAGTTAATTTTGGTAGCTAGTAGGTTGAAATAATATAAATTGCAGGATACTTACATGGTGGAGTACGTCTGTTAAAGCTATGTAATTTGAAGACTACTTTACCATTACAGGATATGTAATGGTAAGGTAAGACTGGCAAGTTAAGTCCTTGTGTATTTTATTTGCTAGATTATTGTGTTTTTCTCTGTATTTTTGGATTAAATGATCTTGATCCTAACTTGTAGATTTACCACTTGTCATTATGACTCTCATGATGATGTTCTTTCTCTCCTCTTTCTCTTATTTCTTTGTCTTTTTCCTCATCTATCTCCTTCTCTACTTTTCCTTTTCCCAGATGTGTCGTCCTTCCAGATGAACGACTCGTCCTACGACAGTCTGGAGAACGAGCTGAATGACGACCCCGAGTCTCCCTGTCAGGAGCAGCTGCCCCTCCGTGACAAGGACAAGCCGGACAGCCGCAGCCGCGACTCTGTCATCACCCTCAGCGACTGTGACCCGGACCCAGACCCTGAGAGCGACCTCCTGCTGCAGCTCCCCCCGCTGGCCAGACCCAGGAGGTTCAGCCCGGCAGTTCGACAACCTCGCACCCGCCAGGTCAACGGCCAGTCGCAGGGTCCCAGGAGACTGAGGAGGAGTTCAGAGCCCGCCCTCACCCTGGCAAGCACGCCGCCCTCCGGCATGGTGATGGTTTACACCGATAACCACCACCTGCCGGTGAGAAAGGCGAGCTTTGACGCTGCCATGGAGGGGGAGGGCGAGGAGGACGAGGTGTTCATGGAGAAGGGGCTGAACGGGCTGCAGCTGAAGGAGGAGGAAGAGGATGGGTGCGAGAAGGGAGGGGCCAAAGTCCAGAACGGTGGGCGGAGGAAGATGAAGCACGCCCCTCCGCCTCCTTTGCGACTGGACGCCAGTTGTTCCAGCCTGTCGTCGCCTGCGACCTCACCCACAGGCTCCTCCCTCAGCTCTTTAGACTCCGCCTTCTCACAGTACTCTACTGACTATGCCACCAATGGGGCGATTCCATTGGGCGAGCCTGCTCCTGTTTCCCCTCTCTTCCCTGGACGGTCCCAGCTGTCACCCAGAGACTCCCCTCCTCAGAGAGAAACCCAGCCTCATTGGCCACAGCCCAATCGGACCAACCAGACTCACGCTCAGCCTCATGGCCTCCACCCGAACACGTGGCTCAAGAAGGACCGCCGCCTGTCACTAAGGCAGCCTGATAATGGACACACGGGCGAGGACTTACCTGTGGTTAACGGGAAAACCCCCCCGACCAGTAACGGCTACTCCGTCAGTCCTCAGGAGGTGACGCACCGAAACTGCCAGCGCAGAGCCAGCAGCCCTCCGTCCTACCAGCAGGCTCTGCTGCAGCTGCAGCGCAGCCGCTCTCCTTTCTACAGGGGGACGGAGAAACCTCTGACGGTCCGAGAGCTGAGGCAGCTCCACGATCTGACCTGCACCTACAGACCCCCGATCCCAGGCTCCCCTAACATCCCCAAACCACATGCAGGAAGTGAGGCCTCACAGAGGCTGTCTAAAAATGAGTGCGTGCAGCCGCCACAGGGCGTTTTCTACGGACAGAGCGCCACCACTCTGGTCCTCCAGAGGCAAAAGTCCCACTCGCTGACTCCGGCCATGGAGGGACACAAAGGGACAAGGACCCTTCTCCATCCCCGCCGGGCATCTGAGCCCACCAAGATCACGTCAAACCCCTCATCCAGCCTCACCCTGGACAGACCTCGCACTTCTAAGGGTCAACCCCAAGACGGCGGCCTGAGAGTGTCGGAGGTGGAGCCGAACCACGCAGAGCCGCGCTTCTGCCTGTCGCCATCAGCCACCCAGGCTGTAAGGGACTACTTTTCCTCGCAGGGTCAGGAGAACTCAGACGCCTGCCTGAGGAGGAGTCAGGAGGTGGCGCTGGCTATTGTACAGGGGAAGAGGGAATGGCGGAACAGGCGGTGCAGCGACCCACGAGTGGACGACTTTGACCAGCTTTTTTTTGCAGAAGAGTCTTACGTGTAAATAAGAACTTTGTACAGGCGACAGACTGGTTATTATTTGATATGTTCATTTGTGTACAGCTGTCTTCATTGTTGATGTGGTAATATACTTCCATATACTCGGTTTTCCTTCTGGCAGCAGTAGTCAGCCCAGTACAAGAAGGTGTTGCAGTATACTGTAATGGTACAGCCAGGTTTAAGATTTTAAGGTACAGATGCACTTCCTGCTTCCAAGTTTCACCTTCTTTCGGTAGTAAACTCTATTTATTCATTTTGATTCCTCATCCACCATGAAATTGTGACAGATGTCTGGGAAAATGTTGATAGAAAAGTGTCAAGTTGTTCATTATGATCCACAATACTTTAAAAATACTTTATAAAAATTAGTCAAAAATGCTTTCATGTATTTGACAGTGACAGTGCAGCTCTTCAGTTGGCATCCTCAAATAATTATTTATTGAAAGGTGATGCCCAATTAAACAAATTCATTGCAGAGAAGAAGAAGAAGCAGTTTAATCGGACATCTGGATACCGAAACGATCGTTGAAGCTGCCATCGAAACGGGTCAGCGTTACAGCTCTTGTGCCAAAAATTTGGTTCCTCTGAGAAATATTTTTCTCTGGCAGCATGTCCTTGTTTAGCCTTTGGAATGTGTTGTTGCTTTTTTAGCGCATGAAGAAAAAATAAAGGATGGAGGAAGGAAGGAATAGAAAATCAATTTCTCCAGAGATAAAAAAGAAAGGCCTCCCTAGAAGCTTGTAAAATGAATTTTTGTCATTTCAAAAGCAGATAACTCAGAAAGAGTGGTGCTAAATCAAGGCCATGACACATTTGGGTTGTCACTTTTTAACAGCAAAGCATGTCAAATCTCATTAAAAATGTGGCTAAATCTGCATGAGAATTCAGGCTTTGCTTTGCATAAAGACACGCACCAAGGTCACACATTTTTTTTAGAGGACACAAATGTTGGCACCACAACGAAAAAGCTGCTCTCTGTAGCAGTAATGACAACAATATGGTCCTGATGGCTGCTATGACTTCATGCAAATACCATGAACGTGAACTTTCAGCTCTCTCCACAACACCTGTTATGTTTGCTGGCGTGCCAGAGGAGGAAAGTTTTCGGTCAGATTGCACCAGATTGTACATATGTGTTCCTTCAGAAAACATCTTTGACTATTTAACTTTTTTTTTTTGTTTTTAAATCATCAGTTGTATCTGTAAAGTGAAACATTTTTTTCCTCAGAGAGCGAGGCGTCTGTCTGAAACAGTGAATCAATAGGGTCGGTATTTATTCGTATGAGCCGAGTTTCCACACACACACAGCTCACAGTGTTGTCCTCTGTAGCTCTGGTTTATGTCTCTGTGACCTGGGAGGGGAGGGAAGAGGGGGAGGAAGAAGGAAAACTGTCATGGTGTGTGTGTGCGTGTGTGTAAAATATAGTCAGAATGCTGAACGTGACGTGATCACTGACAGCGTGTCCCGAGCAGGAATGTGAGAAATCATGTGCCATTTAGGGGAGAAGTCTCCTTTATCCTTGCTTTTATAGCACTTCATTATTCTCAAGAAAAAGCTTCAAGTCTCACAAGAATGACAAGGACACAGCCTGTTGCGTGTGTGTGTGTTTTTGAACTGAATGCATCATTGAAAAGCAGTTTCTCTACTGTTGTATGTTTTGTTCATAATAATATGATTTTTTTTGGCTCCAGTGCTGATTTCTTAGGTGACTCTCAACAATAAATGACCTTATTTTTCTGTGTATTCATTTGCTGAAAGTTAAGAGAAAACTTACAGATAGATGTATTAACACATTGTTTTTATGAATTTAACATAGCTCACACACTGAAATAAGGTCATTGTCATGTTAAGTGTTGCCATTTTAAAAAGTACTTTATCCTGTATTATTAATATTATAATTGTTATCTCCATTACAGTGAAATTGTGTTCAACGTGTATAGTTCTGCATATTTATGATACAGAAATATATAATTATTATATATAAATATATTATCTTGTTACTTTGGTATGTTGTGTTGTGTGAAAAAATCAAATGTGTATTTTTGTACATGCCAATTCTGCTGCTGCTGTCTCTATAGAAAGTATATTTGCTACAAAATGCACCATTTGTATATTGTGTACATCTGATGTCCAATGCTCACGAGAACAAGGTATCATTGATTTTAATAAATGTTGCTCTTGTGAAACTATTTTGTGGATCAAACTGAATTTGTTCTTTAGTTCGGACACTCAGAGAATGAAAGACGTCTCTCTGCAGGACTGAACACAGAAGTACAGTTCAGGCAGAGTCTGAATCTTCGTGATTATACAGTTAGATTTGCTCTGTGGGGAAGTTCTTAAAGATTGAGCAGTGATGATTTTGTTTGGTGAACTTAATTCTCAAAGTAAAATTTATAAGAAGCTTGGGGTGGGTTGGGGTGGTGAAGGGAGAGATTAGTGTCAGCATTAGTACATCAGCAGATAAATAATGAGAATAATCAGCTTGTAATGTCCATGATGAATGCACATATGAATATGACTGGATGTTACTAGTTTGCTAGCCAAAAGCTGATTAATGAGCCACTGATGGTGAAACTTGAATGAAGCCGCCACACAGTTAATGCATGTATATATGTATATAACACAATAGAATGAAATCAAGCACAGTTTTCTTGTAAATGCTTCTGGAAGTGTGGAATGAGAAAAATCTGGGTCATGGAGGATGTTGGAAACCTTCAGACTCTCTTCTTGACTGCTTGGACAGTACAGTTTATACACTTAGTAGTAGTAGGACAGCTGGAAATTTGAGTTAAAATGCCCATGAGCGACCCATTTCTTATTATCGTTTCATACATTGTTATAATAATAATATTAATTATAGCCACTTTAAAGACTTAAAAAATTACTTTATGCACATTTCCATGATTTTTCATGACTTTTCATGTTTGGAAATTTGAAATATTCACCAGCATTCAATAACCTGATGAGATTCTTTGACAGCAGTTGGAGAGACTAAAGAAGTCGGAGCATTACACAATCCGTGTTGGAGATCATGAGATAATTTATGGAAGAATTTGTGAAGGAACGCCGTGCGGTTCCCCTTCTGACTGCAGTCTGAAGCGACCCAGAAAAGTTTGCTTAAGCCCCGTGAGTTATGAGCGCAAACCTGATATGGATATTTACTGCAGGGAAACTTTGAGAGCAAAATTTACTAACACAAGAACCAACCGTGGCTTTGTAATTATTTCTCCAACCTTAATTTATAGACTTTCCTGAAAGCCATTAGCACACAGTCCAACAAGAAACAGAACATCAGCGGTCGTGGTCGTATATTTAGAAAACACATTCTGGGACGTCAAAACCGGCAGAAATATGGAGGGAATCATCAAAAGCTTTCAGATTTGTACACTGTTGCATCTTATTCTCCTCATATTTTCCACCCGTACTCGACATTAAGATACATATTGTTTACTGAGGTGGCCTGATGTCTCTCAGGGAGGGACATAAAACCCCAAACTCACAGTGACAAGACAGCGTTTGGGTGTTTGTGCTCCATCACACACTGGATGGAGAACGACAGGAAGGGTGTGTGTGTGTGTTAGAGCAGCTGCAGGCAGGAGTTTTATTTTCCTTTCAACTTATCTGTTTTTAAGGAGTCATGAGCGGGTTATCTGCCTCTCGCAGCGATATTAGTCTTTCCCAGACAACTCAGAGACACCCCAACTCCTCCCGTCTCCCTCGAGTCACACAGACTGACTGACGCAAACAATAATTCAAAAAAGAGTTTAACAGGTAAAGAAAATCTACTGATGATGTAATGTATCTTCTGTACGTACTAGAATAAAAAATCCGGTCTCCTGTTTTTGGTTGAGAATGGGGTTTAGTGATCTAGGTGTCTAGCGTCAACCTCTATCACAAGTAAATGAATAGGGGTGGGGAAAGTGAAGGCTCAGAGAGTGAATCTCAGCAGCTGCAAATACAATCTGTAGGAGTCCCTGCCCTTATCAAACTTCTCTCGATGCATTCAAGTCAGTTTGTGCTAAGAGGAACTGAAAAGATTTGTTATAACACAGATTATAACTGATGGGATAAAGAGCCTCCTTTTAGACGTCGACTAGTCAGAAACAACTGGAACTTCTATGTGAAGAATGCAGGAAGTCTGCTAAGATAGCCAGAAACATTACATTTAAGACAAAAGTCTTATTTTGTAGTGAGAATGGTAAATATCTTGGGTCACCTTTTATCTCCTCTAATAAATCACTTTAGCATTAGTGTTGTACTTTGTTACATTTTTGCATCCCTTACAGAGCAAAAACAAAAGTCACATGGATGAATTGTGATGAGCAGTGTGAGAAAGGAGCAAAAGAAAAGGAGCCAAATCAGCAGCTTCAGTAAAGAAGAAGCTGCTGGTGGATCTTGCATTATTGCATCTCTATTGCATATCTGTGGCACTGATTTAACGCCACACCCGGAAAATCAAATCAAATGGACCCATGTTGTTGCACGACCAACAGGTGCATGCTAAAATGTTAAAATGCTCATGGTGGATCATCCAGGAGTGACTTCTGCATTTAGTGTAAAAACATTTACCTTCAGTGACGTGTTTATTTCTGCCATTTCTGATCATCCTCGACTGCAGAGTCATTCAGCTTAAAACCTTTTAATTGAACAAAGTGGTCATTTTTTGCATTCAGCATAAATGAAGATGCAACAGCAAACTCAATATGGCTGTAACTCACTGTACAAAGGAGGAACAACCATTACTTCACCTGGAAAAGTAGCATGGTGTGAAAAAAATCCTCAGCATCCTTTGCTATAATATAAGTGTGTTTGTATCTGTCTGCTGTAAGTTTCTCGTTAGTTGTAGAGTTGATTGTAGTCTGGTTGGCTCAAGGTTCAGTCGTGAACAAAACCTCCCTTTGTCTGGCCTTTGAAGGTATCCAGATATGTGAGAACCTCCACTCAAGTTCACCACCTGAAACAAACCATAAAGAAAAATTTCACGCCTTGCATCTCAGATCTAACGATCTGTGTGCACCTGAAGTCAGAGAGAAGCCAGCAGACATGTCGGAGCTCAAGGCATTTAACAGCCAGCTGTAAAACAGCACTGATGCAGCCGACATCAGAAAACACCAGGAATCCTCTGAGGGGAACAAACTGTACCAGAAATGTCAAGACATGGTGTGAAATATTTTCGTCTGACAGTCAGTGATGGTGGAGTTTGACGCTCTCAGTGTCCTCTGAGACCTTAAAGATGATGTAAGCAGGGAGGGGTTCATTTTATTATTCACAGTGGCTGCTGGTATTTATAGCTCAACATACCCGTGTGGTGGTTTACCTGCAGGATGGAAAGTGAACACTAACAATCTGGTGTTGATTTGTTATTGTTCATAATTATTCATAATTATTTATGGTAATACAATTGTGATCTATTAAAATAAAAGAAGTGAACCCTAGAAAGCAAATCAGATGTAATATATCCCTTTAATAAAGAGAAATTAGAGCATAAAATCAAGAAATGAAATAAAATAAGATGCAGATGCAGATGCAGGTATGCACGGCCTGTCCACATGCAGTGCTGAGCTGTTCATGGAGCCGGTCAGTTTCTAAATCGTTCAGCTTCACTCTGATCCGCAGAGACAGTCACATCTGCAGCAGCTGTGGGAACACATACAGCTGCCTCAGCCTGGTTTCTTCTTCCCATCCCGTGCAGCAGAAAGCAGAGCAAATCACACCAGGGTGACCGGTCCAGTTCCTGCTGGGGGAACTCAAACCAGAGACAACTGCACTGTACATGAATACCATGTGCTTTTGATAAACTGTGACATCCAAACACCGGCGTGTCTTTCATTATGTGCTGAATCTGAAGAGTAGGTCAGCAGCTGAACCTTCATCCTCACAGTGATTCAAAGTTCAACTCAAGCATCTGGAGCGGCCTGTTTTGTGCTCTTTTCTGCTTTTACACTAAAATCACATGTTTGGATCATCATCAAACTATCACTGTTTGTACATTGTGAATATGGAGAAAGTTTTTAACATGTTTCTTTGCAGAGGAAAGCGGATTCAGATTCACAACTGTAACAAAAGCTTATAGAGGAAAAAAAGGCCATATAAATGTGTTACTGCTGCAGAATAATAAGTTATCTATCTATGTTAGCTTGTCACCGAAACGACAGAGTTTGCATTCATCATATCAGAATCAGAAGCAGCTTTATTCTCCAGGTATGTGAACACATACAGGAATTTGACTCTATGATGCTCTTTCTGTATGTACACAGAAATACAAAACAAGGTAAAAATGAACATAAACATAAACTACTGTGTACACATATGAACATATATGAAAGTATATAAATATAAGAAATAATGTAAAAAATAATAATAACAGTAACATGTAGACAGTGTGAAAATAGTGAAATGGGCGGAGTGCAAAGGAGGCTGAAATAACTGCAACAGGTGGCTTGTATATAAGAGATAGGTGGGTATGGCAGTGTAGTATATACTGTACATACAGAAAGATTAGATTTGTGTTCGACAGTGGTGATATTTACATGTTAACCTGTGTGTATTAAAAGGTAGTAATACGTTATTAATATATGTTGAAACAATGAGTGTTTGGAACAAACCGAGCAAACAGACAGGCAACAGAGAAGTTTTTTTATAGTGAAACTTTAGATTTAAGTATGTTTATTGCATACTTGCAGCAAGAAGGTCTTGGATGTGGGTTTTCTGCGTTACAGGATGGATGGATGTTGAGACTAACCTGACTACAGCTGCCATCCTCCACAAAGGAGCAAGTATGTCTTTATGTTTGCTTTCTTGTTAGCCTTTTCAATGTCTCCTTGTTGTCGGTTTCACAGGTGCAGCTCGCGCTCTCAGACCCTCGGCTGCCCTCTTGGCAACACAAGAGTTTGCTTTTGTTTTCAGAAGGCCGATAAGGGAGTTTTTTAGGGCAGCTTGGCTTTTCGGTCAGATTCCTCTGCCAGCTCGCAGCTTTCTGCGCGATGAGGTCACGCCTGATATGATCTATCTGACTTGTGAATTTCAGTCAAAACAGCCATTAGTCGTGTTTTCCTCCCTACGCTCTACTGTTGACCCACTCTGAAAAGCATCTAACTCCCTGCGCAGGAGTCCTGGTGATATTCCCACATATTGTTTTTCAGTTGTGTTGCAATGAAAAGCAGGCTTGACTAAATTCCCCCCCCTTTCAGCCCCCACGGGACCCTGCATCTGATGTCGATTAAGTTTCTATGTGCTAAATATCCCAAAATAATGGCACCAACGCGGGAATGTCTCCGTGCCAGCTTGTATTCAATTTTACAGTCAGATCCCATGTGATGGAAGTAGCTGCTGTAAAAGAACAAAACATATTATAGCATTGTTTCTCCCAAGCTGGATCTAAATACCACAAATTTTAGGCACAGCGCAGAAGAATTCAAGACCTCCAACAAAGTTCAGTTACACAACAGGAGCACAGAGGAGCACATGTGACATGGAGGGACAAAAACACCTGTTACAGAGACAGTGAAGAAAGACTGTATGTGTGTGTGAGCATGTATGTGTTTGTATGCATGCTTACAGTATATATACATGTGCTTCGTCGTATGTTTTCTGTCTGTTTGTGTACATAAAAATGTGTTTTCTTGCATATGTGCATGCATGTGGATTCTATGTTCCCTCCATTTATTAATACATAGGTGTGGTTGAACTTCACTGTGCATTCAACATGAACAAAAAACGTTAAAATCCAAGCTAAAGTGGCAGAAAGGTGTGCAGTCACAGTTTTTGTGGTTACTCAGTGGTGCTGAAGGAGGTTTAGGGTCAGGGTCGTGTAAAAAGTGGCATCAGTACCCTAAAGGTGACTGGTGGATGTGACTCACCGCTGTGCCAGAATGCAATGCTTCATTAAGAGCGAGTTCAGAAAATTTGGCGACTGGCGACTGGCACTGAACGCACATTCAGATGAGAGAAACAATTACAGCTCTCCGAAGCGGGGCCTGAACAAATAGTGTGCACTTCCTGTTGAGCTGCAGCTCGCCTTTCAATGCAGTCAGTGTTTCTTTGCCCCAGTTTGTTCATGTTGTGTTACTGCTGTTTGCCAGTGAGGCTGCCTGCATCAGATTTGACGTGCAGAAAAGTAAAGAATGAAAAAAGCCATTAATAAAATCTGGTGCTTGTTCCTCTTTGAGCTGGCCCGCAGATAAAAGCTCCTGACATTAGATGGACTATGTGGTTAAAACTGACCCTGCAGCCTTTTCCTCTCATCTACAAAGGCTGGATTCCTGCCTACAGCTCCCTTTTGAACAATTATTCCCCGTCCTCTCTGTGCAGCTCACACACCCATGCACTCACCGGTAACATGCACAGAAACAATGACACGCTCGCAAACAAATATTTAAGCATGCACATTTTAGTAGACCTCTGCCTCAAGTGACGTATCAGATCATTATATTAACAGGCAAACATGCGGACATATACACACTTCAATCTGCAACACGGGGGAAACCTCAGGATTTCTCCCCCTGCTGTTTTCCACATGCTGCTGTGTGTGCTTTTGTTTTTGTGTCCCTTTCATGTGTGTGCGCCGGTGAAGAAGGTGGGAGGGAGGCCGCGTGAGTCTGACCTTTGCTGGCATTAAAAGAAACGGATTAGGCTAAACTTTCATCCGCCCCTTTGTCATCGCCACCAACGCTCCTCTGGATGTTCCCCTTGAAATAAATAAATGCCAAAAAGGTTTGAAGTTTTTTTTTTTTTTTTTTCCTCCTGTAACAGGGAAACCCCAGAATATTGCCTGGGGAATCCCTGCATATGATCCCTCTTTTGCAGATCGAGATGTGAAGCGCGGCGTGTGTCTGTCTGTATTTTGATGGTTGGAAAGTGACAGGGACACAGTGAGGTCTGTTGTCTGTTGAGTTTTCTGTATTTGCATAATATTTGGAGCAATTTCGCAGCATTTTTTTTAATGCTGTGCATGCATCGTCAGATTGATCGGGATATTATCTTTATTTGCTTGTGTTTTGTCTATTATCATATAAATAAAGAAAACAGCTGCCCCGTACTTTACCTCTGACTTGTTTTTACTTCACCTTTGTCAGCAGAGGAAAGCGAAAGAGTTTAGACATGTGGATCTATAAAGAATCAGATTCAGGATCCACTTTGTTTGCGACATGTCAGCGAAACATGGATTTAAACATTAGAGGGAGGGGGAAATGGCAGGTGAGGTGGGGGTGCTGCTGTGACCTATGAGTAAAACTGAGGACATCAAGAATCGCTGATACCCCCCTGCCCGACATTAAGGCTTCAAAAGCGCACAGTTCTCCCCCATCAACACCCACTGCACGCCCCATGTCTCTCTCTGATGGCTGACACGTGTGTGACTCATGTCACAAAGGAATAAAGTGTCCTTGCTCATTCCTATTTATAGATCACTGCGTGTGTCGGCCATCTTGTCACTTTGATCCATTTTGGGTCGTTGCGCAACAGACTGCGCAACATTTCTTCTTTTAAAAGGCATCTCATTTTACCGTCCATAGATGACCTATTGAGTTAAGTTCATGTTAAGTGGCAGTAAACTTCTGAGGTTTGTTGGAAAACCTCCCGCTTCTGTGCGCACCTCTGGTTTTGACTGGTGTGTGTGTGAATGCTAATGAATGTGCACAAGCAACATCTGCTGAGGTTACCGAGGACAGAGCAGGTGCCTCAGGTACATTTTTTCTCTCAGAAATAGATGCTACATTGCCGGTCGGGTCGGTCGTAACGTCTGATGTAACTCATTTCAGGACATTCCTAAACAACAGAGAGAGTCAGTCCGTCACTGCCCTGCTCACTCGGTGTGTAATTTACACCACAAAAACCATCCGTCTCAGTTATTACCTCTTATTACCAACTGAACCTTTTGATGTGACACCAACACACACACACACACACAAGATGTTATATAATGTGCCGACACAACTGTAACCTTTTTTTTACAGTGAAATCATTGAACACATGATGTCACAGGGCGGAAAAGAGTTTACATTAACAGCGAGCGGCATCAGTGGCACATGGGATTTAGATTAGAAAATAATAAGACGTCTTACTAAAGAAAAACAAAAAAAAACATATAACATGATTATATAATGAACCTTGTGACAATGTGGAAAATGAATAATAACTAAACTTTCTGCCTGCAGTTGGAGTAAATAAAAGCCATTGTTTGAGAGCTTAAGCTTAATAGGGATGGATGGAAACTTTACATTCACAATATTCACTATAATGATGTGTTTGTGTGTGCAAAGGACGTGATTCAAAAGCATGAGCTCAGAGGAAGAAGTTGGCAGACATGTGAGGTGTAGTTGAAACCATAGCTGCCCATCGTGTGTGTGTGTGTGTGTTTTCTTTCTTGTTGCCTGGTCATGGTTGGCCGTTATAAGCATGACCTCCGACCGCCTTACATAAGCCTCCTTGTTTACTACACTCAGGCTTTTTTTTACAGTTCCCCAGCAAGCACGGTCTATCCAGAACTTTTGATATGGCCAAAATATAAGTGTGAGTTTTCTGCAAGCAATACTGGGGGTCTTGTGCAACAGTGGCCGTGCAGAGCATCACCTATAGTCAAAAGCTCCTGATGCTGACTAAATGAATGACATTGCACATGAAGTGGTGCAAGAATCTAAATCCTTAAATGCCTCCTTCTGAAGGAAATCCAGCTGGGAGGAGACCAGAGGGCAGAACATTAAAAATAAGGATAATATCCAGGAAAAGATACACCACGAATATTCATCTATTGACAAGGAAAAGAAAAAGAAAAATACTTATGTGTTCTGTATTATTTGCTGATTGGATTTTATCAGACCCACAGTGCTCATCTTTCAGTTTTATGGTGTCCTGTTTTGGGATTTAGATGCCTAAAATCTGTCCAAAACCCCTCTTTCCCTCTGTGTTGTTTCTCGCGTTCAGTCTGACCTCCTCGCCTTTCTGTTCGCTGCACTGCCTGACGGTCACTCCAACTTTCACCCTGCGTATAAAAATATCCCTCCTGAACTTTGCTTCATGCTTAACCTCCTCCATCAGAGTCACACTCACACAAGCGGTTGAGGTTTCTTGCCAGTTTTTCATCACTTGAATTTGTCACCGAGGTCCTCTGCCAGGATTTTATTTAACAATCAGGCCGATCAGGGACGCTGTCGTAGACTAAAGGGTACTCTGGATGCTGTATGAATGCCACACGTTACGCAATTAGTGATGTAACCCACTGCACTGCTCCAATTCAGTAGAACATTGTTTTCATAGATGAAGCACGGCGAACACCTCCGCCAAGGCCCGAAGGCTCCCTCGCTCATTGTTATAGTCAACACAAGGGATGAAATCATACTTACATAACACTGGTCACTGGAGTTTGGTTTGAGAGGTGGTTGGGTCGCCAACATCTTTTTGCTGGGACTGTTGATTTGCACCGATGAGTAAGAAATCTCAACTCATTCATTTCAATGTACGCTCCTAAATCAGTGCAAAGTTTTATTACCCCAAATGACACATAAATCTCGGCAGATGATGATATGAGTGCTCAGGTAATTGTCCTCATAGATTCAGAGCTGCTTGTTTGTTGAGGATTAGTGACAGATTAGCATCTCTCTGGCTCTCAGAGCAAGCTAGAACTGATCCTGGGAGCTCAATCAATAGACATTTCAGTTATATTATATATTTATAGTTATTTATTGATGACTTCTTGGCCATATAACATTTGAAAACAAGCACGTTACAGTATACTTGTATATTTTTTCTTGTAAACTCTTTCCATTTGTGAGGGTGCAGCTACAGCGGGAGTTTACAGAGAAACTAGACCATCAGATAGAGAGGGAGATAGTTTTCACCTTTCTGACAGCATAAGACGATAAAATGTGAATAGTCTTTATAAAAATAAACTTTCACCCTCATCTTCTCCAAACTCCAAAAACTGCAACATGTTGACTTGGCCATATGATTAATGAAACATATTTAAATTCTTAATTTTTGCCGTGTTATATTCTTGCTGTGCAATATTTTGGAGGACTAAAACAAAAGAAACAGGAAGAGAGGAATCAGGGTGGCCAAGAAACACCTGGAGACGCCCCACGTTTCAAGACTTGAAGAAAATCGCAGTAAGCTGGCAGGAAAGAAGAAGAAGCTCAGGCCCAGAGGAGAGTGAGATGGTGAGCTCTGGTGGATGTCTAATGCCTCTAAATGTGGCATTATAGTTATATAGTGATGCAGCAACTAGGAGACAAACAGACACTGACTATGTACCTCTTAGCACTAACTGTGGATAGTTACTACACAGTAAACACGTTTTAGACTTTGGTAAAGCATGCACATAAAGCTGATGTAGAATAAAAGCTAGATTTATCATTTGTTTCCTCCTCATGTTATATTTATGTGGTGTAAAACATAATATTAGCTCCAAAGCACAGCAGTGTGGGTGTAAAAATACAAGTGTTTTTTTGTTTTGGTTTCAAAATATCATCGTAAATCAGGCTGATGTGACACAGAATTAACATATCTGTTAATGAATTAACCTTCGTCCCATTTATAGACAGCTTTTATTATGTTTGAGTTACCACATTATCAGATCACATCAACCTCCGCAAGAGGAACTATTTCCAGATTTCATCAGCTCAGTAAATCGCTTAGAGGGATTTGATTTACAAATACCCTCCAATCTGATTAATATAATTATTGTAAGTGGCCCTAAGAGGCTTTGGTCTGATTCGTTCCTATCTGACAAACTGAACAATAAGAGAAGAAAAAACAAATACTGGGGCACGTCTCCATCGCTGATGGGAGTATAATCTACCACGCTGACCCACTTTCTGCTTTTCTATTGGCTCACAGCCCAGCAGTTGTCAGGGGAGACAGAGTTCACCAGCTGTCATTCACCAGCCTATTTTCTGGGCTGCAGTTCAGATTATCAGCATGCTTATGTGTGTGTGTGTGTGTGTGTGTGTGTGTGTGTGTGTGTGTGTGTTCAGGTTCAGGTTCAAGCCAGGTCCGACCTGTCCGATGAGGAGTTTAAAAGTGCAGAGATAGGAGGACCGAAAGATCATAAACCTTCATTTTTTTTACATAAAGAATCACAGAGAGCGAGAGTGCAGTAGTTACAGTCGGTGCAAACCTAAAACGGTGCATCGCATAATAAATTATCTGCAGTTTTACCACGTTTTGTTCTGACTCTGGGAGCGGTTAGCTGACCTGCCCCAGATGAACTTTAGAGGCCTCATACGGAAGAAGTAGATCAGAAATGTATTTAGGCCGTGAAATGATTTACAGACACCCAGGAGCGACTTAAAATCACCTGGTAGGCAGTGCAGAGACCTCAGAAATGAAAATGTTATGTGCTCAGCTTCCAGTATGAGAAGCTCCCTGTGTGCTCTTTGGAAAGACTTGAGAAAAGATCATTACAGCAGTCTGACCTACCTGAGATGAAGGCACGAATCGTTTTCTCTAAATCCTGTGTGGATGTGTGTCTTCAAAATCTCGCTGCAGTTTTGTAATTGATTTGATGTGGCTGTTAAAACTGAGGTCTGAGTGTGTAATAATGCCAAGATTTCTGACTTTGGACTTCAGAGAAATGCAGATTTCTGCAGGTGCTGAGGAGAAATTCAGTGTTTGAGATGTTTGGTTCGGAATCTGAAACCGCCTGAACTCTTGCTTTTGTTTGTTTGGCTCTGCACCGATCGGAGAGCAAGAATGAAGCGGGAGAAACGTGCCATGTGGAGAGGTCATCCAAAAAAACTGTCCCACCTCCCTGACCAGATCACTCCCTGTTTGGTCTGCAAACCCGACATTCCTCACGCCACTTCCTCCCTCCGTCAGACAAAATGAGACAAGTCCTCTCTGAGGCGGTTGGAAGAGAAACAGATGAGAAGGAGATGGATAGTAGAGCGAGAGGGACATTTAAATTTCTCATTTCTCTCCATTCAGCTTTGTTTGTTCAAATCTGCATCCCAAAACATGTCCTCTAGTATCCATGAGTCATTTATTATCATTATCTCGCCAAAATGTGTGATTCCAAATTAGTATTCATTTTTCTCCAGATTTAAACAACCATTTACATCACAGGAAGTCATTAGATTCAGTATTAATATAAACATTTAGCTAAAAGCAGCTTTAACGCATGGCGAGGATGTTTAAGTGCAGATTTAAACACGCTGCCTCCGCTTACAGTGTGTCCACACAGGCACAAAGTAGAAACAGGAGCTGCGGTCCCTCCAGCAGACAGCCAGCTAAACATTATAATCAGGAGAGCAACAGAGGAATGTAAATGTGTGCGCAGAAAAAAAAAGGAGGATAACCTGGCTGTATTTCCAGATTTGAACATCTGCGCGGTGTGACTTATTGCAAAAACTTTCCTCGATTAATGAGAGAAGCGTTTAGCCGAGACGTCACCTGGCAGGTCGCAAGAGCCAATCAGTGTCGGAATCGTCTCGGCCTACAGCGAGAACGAAACTCCCCAAAGTTCATTTTTTGGGGGGGGGGGTTTATTGCGTTTTTTTTCTGTTCAGCTCACGTGTTGCTGCGAGGGGCCAAATGAGGCCCTCTGACAGCATCACTCCCAGTTTAACATCTGCCATGATGGATCCGACGGAGACACATGCTGCACGTATCACCTCCTGCTGCTCCCGTGTGACACAAAATTGGATGCTGCGATATGAGACGCGATGACTGAAAGGCAAAAAATGACAGTTCAGCCTTCCTTCCAGGAAGTAAGGTAGAGATTATAAATATTCTGAATTAATGGTGCCAGCTGTTTTCTCCGAGGAGGGGAAAGAAGAAGAGCTGAGGAATGTTTTTAATACAAATTGAGGATAATCTGAAATGAGAAAGAAAAAAAAAATGAGGAGGAGAGGAGATCCAGAAGGAAAAAAAACGGAGAAAAAACAGATGGTGAGGAGGACGCAGAGTGAAAAGAGCTGTCAAGTTCAAAAAGCGCTCTCGTCTTTGTTAAAAGCATCAAAGCGTTGAGTCCTGACGGGGTTGAGGAGAGGTCAACCCGCGAGAGGAGGCTGTCAGCGAGGTCAAAGGTCAAAGGTTGATCTTTGGTGGAACAAGACGGACCCAAACTTTTACTTTCAGTCAAGGGAAAGTGGGATTCATCTTGCCTCTCTTCATTACACTGAACATCAGGGGAGGATTCAAACGTGCGTATATTTTTGGAAAAAGACTCCTCACTTCTAAAGCTTTTAGTGATGCAGCGATGGCAGAGGACAAAGAAAAACAGAGACAATGTAGTCAATGTTTTATTTAGCAAGCTCGGTCGCGCACCTGTTTAGTCCAAAAGATGAGTTTGGAGCCAGAGAGGGAATCAGCGGATCTGAGATCGAGTGACTTTCTCACTCCAGCAGCTGAACAAATGTAGTTTTTGGCTGACAGGATGGCAGTAACTAGTTTTCAAGCCTCCAACATTAATATAAAAGTTTAATTTAATTTTTTTTTCATTTAAATACTTAAAGAAAGTGCACACACGATGTTAGCCAGAGAGCAGGTGTGTGCAGAAAGTCAAAGGGAAATAAAAAAATGCAAACACAGCATAAAAATGAAAACACAAACATCTGCAGGGCACGGTTGCAAAGTCAGACGTAGAAATGACATTTAAATAACAGCCCCTCCTGTCAAAGCGTGGCCAAAGAAGCGACAGTGGGGTCGCCTGGAGAGCAGTAAAAGGTCAGAGATAGAAAAGCATTAGTCTCAGCGCACCGCGTGAGGTCTGTTTGCTCCTGACAGGTTTGGAGGAGCTCCCGTTTTTGCCTCCTGCTCACGTAGCCAGCCCGAGGAAAGAAATCCAGCCGGGAACCTTTTCAAACATGGATGGTTTGCTCTCAACATTTTTAATGTCTGCAGAAATATCAGCATTTCTATCTTTGCTTGTGTTTTATTTCTTGTTTTTTCTCTTGCGCGTGTAAACTGTAACAACGTGGTGAATTTAGCATATTTATAGAGAAACATATATATGCTGAGATGTTTATTTCATCTACACGTGTCTGTTTGCTTTCATTTTCCATAATGTTGGAGGATGACAGGTCAAAATTTAGAAAGCAGAGTGAGATATCCTGACCATTAGTCTCTAGTATTGGATATTTTCTTTAAGTTTAGGCAGCAGTTCTACATAAAATAAGGAAGGCCACATCACTCACTGGCAGTGTGATGTTGGGAACGTGTAACGCCACAATGAATGGGCTATTAGAGAGTTGGATTGTTTTTCTGCCCTCCACAAGCAGCCAAAACCTCAGCATCAACATCTCTAAGAGCTCTGTTTACTTTGTTGTGTCTCTATCGCTTCTCCCACAGTCACTATTTTTCTGACTTCTGTATTTTGAATACAGTGATTTTAATATTTATAGCTTTTTCCCTTCTATCTCAATACATGAAATAGTAAATGAGGATGTTCCAGACTTTTTCTAACATGATGAAACATTATGACGTGTTACATCTTGCAGTGGGAGAGTTTTTCTTGTAGTGGGACATTTTCTTGTAGTCTGTCAAAAGGGGATGTCGGGACGTGCGGTTCAAGGCTTTTATCTAGATTTAAAACCTTCTACAGCCTTACCTTCTGTTATCATTAAATCACGAGCGACTGAATTTTTCAAGATGAAAAGCTTTTAAGTGTATCTGTGTGTGAGGAGTTTAGGAAAATACAAACCAAACATGATGTGTCGGATGACGACCCGACTGGACAGTTGATCTCGCCTTTCTTTACAAATATTTACACGACGATACCATTTTTAAACAACTCCAAACAAAAATACAGCGTTTTCGTCTGCACTCATGTTTCTAATGGAGTTTACTGGCAGTCCGAGCTCATATTCACGGCATCCTTTGAGTTTACAGGAGGGGGGATATTATCCTGTGAGCTGCGCTGTCCGCACTGTTTACATCTGCATAGAGTCAGTGAGAATTCGTGTGCACATTAATTAGCAAAACACTTCCATTATCAACACAAGGACCAATTAACACGTGTTAAAATGGCTGCTCTGTTTTGAAGTGGATGCTGTATTGACCTGCATCATCTATTTCTGCCTCTGTCTAATGTGCATAAAGACAAAAACACACTCTCTCACAGGGCAAGTTAGTTCAAGCTAAGTGCTGACTTTGACTTCGGAGGGAAAGAAAGTCCTCACTCTCTCTCTCTCTCTCTCTCTCCTCTCTCTTTGTGTCTGTCTCTCGCTGCCTGAAGATTCCCAGGAAAGAAGATGTTATCATCCCAATACCAAAATAGGTCAGAGCTGCGGGACCGCGGGGGAGAACCGGAGGGCGAGGACGCGACGAGCAGACGACCTTCAGCAGTTCAAGGCCATGTCTGATGTTCTAAAACTTCATTTCCCAGCAGCCAAATGTGTAATTTAAAAATATATTTTCTGCAAATTTAAACAACTCAGTGAACTTGTGAAACAGCCTTTTGACCATCGTGGGACTCCAGTGAAAGTCGTAAGCAAGCGTAATTCCAGATTCCAAAATATTTTACAACTGTGTTTGCATTTTTGTAGTTTTTCCCACGTTTCTGAAAACATCACATTTTACAGACTGACTCCTCTGTGACATTCTTATTGTTATTGTGCACACACACACACACAGTTTCGCCTCTAAAAAAGTGACCTTTCTGAACTATTAACTCGTTAATAACATGCCTAACATTTTTATTTCGCCCCTTCGGATCTCAGCTATTAACTTGAGAACAGTCTCATGATAAATAAAAGTTGGACAAAATTAAGTAAAATCAGACACAGTTTAAACCATAAGACAGCTTGACCAGTGAAATCCTTTCAAATGTAGAGAAACTCTCTGATACATCTCATAGAGCCACAGGAGTTGTGTTAAATTATCCCCCCCCCCTTCCCTCCATGACTTGCTCTTCTCTTCTCTTTTCCCTTCACCTCTCTGTTTCTGGCCTGTGCTCTTCGATGTTGTGGTTCCTCTATATAAAGCCATGGAAACACTGAGGGTCCCGGGCATGAGGCGACACGTGGCGACTGTGACTGTGACTGATTGGGCTGCGAGTGAAGGTGCCCCTCTGAGTAAAACTGTGATAATAATCCCACAATACCTAATATGGAGAAACAATACATTTAAAATCTCTTGCTGGCTTCATTTATTCATTCATCATTTATCATCAAATGACATTTTTTTCATAACTGATATAGACATTCAGGTTTTCAAATGTAATTTCACAATATTTAGGGTCATTGGAGGTTATATATCTCATAACGCTGACATTTAAAACCAGTCAGATATCACTGAGGCCGGGCTGAATGTTGAAATATGCTCCTATTAATTTATTGTAATCTGGGTGAACTGTCTGTTTAATTAATTTGTCTTTTTCTGTCCCCTTTTTTACATCAGAATAGGCCTCACCGCAGCAATAACAGCGGATCACAATGACCATTCCTCTCACAATAATTTGATCTATTCAGCCTGCGGGACGTTTATTCCACCTGCAGAATATTTCATCTGAGCTGTGATGGCCACTTTCCCTGTTTCTCCTCTCCACAGATTAAAAAACATCACGTCACCTTGCGGGCAAAGCCAAACTTTCTGCTGACTCTCCGAGTGTGTTTTGGTCCGGTTGCCAGAGCTCGACGCCCAAACAAATCTCCCATGACTGACATTTACAAGACGAACCGCGTCCAGGTGACGTACGGAGCAGCGGATATCTGATGAGAGTTCAGCTCGTATGTCTGAAAATATCTCGCTGAGGGTGATTAAGAGAAGCAGGTTTATTTTCTGGGCCTGTTTTGTGGGCAGCGTTGAGCTCCGTGCGAACCAAAAACTGAAATGTTAAAAACTCCAGAGCTGGAGTTATGAGCTCGTAAGATGAAGGATACGAGTAATAGCTTTTACGAAGTGGGCTGTCTCTAGCTAATAAAAGGCAGACATTACACGTCCATTTGAAGTGTGTTTTACGAGTACATGATAAGATTAGAGAGAGAACAGTGACAGTAACACATATTAAAGGGGGAATTAATAGCATTTCACATGTAAGGCATCAATGAGGCTACGTTCATAGAGTTAAAGGGTCATTCTGGTGTTATTCTATTTTTTTATTGTCAACAAAACTCATGAAAATACAAAAAAAAATACAATTTTAGACTCTCATTTGTCCCTACAGAAGACATACTGTACTTTACAAACCTTTCACAACTGTATATTATTAATTAACCAAGAAACATTTCCTCGAACAGTCATGTGCGCCTGCTGGTTGTTTTGCATGCGTGACAGCTGCTACAGCTGAACAGACAAAGACAAGAGAGCCACAGAGCAGCAGAGACAGGAAACTACAGAAAACTGCAACAACAGACAATCGCACCGCGCTGCAGAGTCCCGTCTGACTGCTCGGTGATCTGAAAGTACAGAAGAGAAAAGGGGACGAAATAAAAAATGGCCGCTTGTTGATTAGATTCAAGATTCAAGACTTTATTTGTCATGTGCACAATTACATGGAGTAGTATCTGAGAGGACACTAATACAGTAGCTCAAGCTCTTAGCTGGTAAAGTAATCAACAGTTTGACGTGTAGATGTAGTTTTATTGCAGTTAGAATGAAAAAATGAATGAAATTAATGAAAAAACATCAGCAGATATCATGAGAAAGGAGGAAAAAAATTCCTACAATGTGGAAATGTTTCTGAAGGTGTTCTGAGGTTGAAGCTGGACTATAAATCATTCACAGCGTCTCAGCTCAATGTAACCTTTACCTGCCTTATAAATACCTGAAAGTTCAGCCGCACCAACACACAATGTCAAACCGCCTCCATGTACAAACGCACGGGCCATTGTGAAATGTGCCGTACTGTAAAGTCGCTCATGATGAGGACATAATGGGGGACTGCGCGCTGTATTGACTTCTCCATCGAGCAGGACAAACCTCTGTTTGCGTAAAACTTCAAGGGATCAATAGACAAAGAATGCCACGTGCAAACATCAAGAATCAACCTCACAGAGCTGTTTAATGTTTCAGATGTTAAGAGGATTGCGTTGTGTGTGTGTGTGTGTGTGTGTGTGTGTGTGTGTGTGTGTGTGTGTAGTGATCTGCTGTCCCCATGTGGCTGCACAGGAAACTTCCAGTCAGATGTTAAACCATGTCTTTGTCAGAGTGAAGTCAGCCACCTCATACGACTCCTGATTTTATAAAGAGGTGTCATATTTGAGGTGTAAAGAAGTTGTAGTTGTAGCTTTCCTTGTGCTGCAAAAGGACAAATGTGAGGAATTTATGGGGGCCTTTAAAATGTACTAAAATTTAGTTTTGGAACAGAAGAGATTAATGGATCGAAAAGTAAAACTCCCTTCTAGAAATATAAAAAAAGGTCATATTTTGTCATCAGTGCAACCAAAACCAACCCAGCAATGTCAGCAGTTTTACTCCTAAACACACAAAAGTTATAAAATTCATGCACTCATGGATGCATCAGGTGAGTGAATAACACTGAACAGGCAGATAAAGTGACTCCAGATGACATTTTTAGATTAATTGATGCCTCTAGGTTAATGAGAAGAGTGAAAATTCCAATTAAGACCTTAGAAAAGCGCTCGTTTAATGATCAGATGTAATTTAAAATCGTATAAAACAGAAATAACAGCAAATTCTTCATTTTGAGAGGCCATCATATATTTGACACATTTTGCTTGATCTAAATGATGAATTAGTTAAGAGGTCAAGAATTGTCTGCATAAGTTGAATAACTCATTAAATGTAACCTTCTTTAATATTATAGGACACCACATGTATGCTTGTTATTAACAACAAAAAATCAAAAACCTGTTATAGTTATAAGGCACTGACATGAACGTTTGTGCTCTCCTGTTTGTGTGACTGCGTTCAAGTGGTTAAGGTTATAGGTGTAGATTATTCCCCTTTTTTCTGCTTTGAAAAGAGTCATTTCTCATCTCCGTGGGGACTACATACAGTTTGAGCAGAGCGTTAACTTTGCTCTTTTGTGATAATGTTTCTGAGGGAGGAGGAGGTGAACGAGTCTGCGGGTCTTGCCCTGATATTTCCTCCAGGAAGACAGAAACCTGCAGACTGGGAACAATAATCATCACGTGGGAAGATTATCCCGACCGACCGTTTGAAGGTCAGCGACGAGCAGCCTTTTTCTCTTCGACCTCTTAATGAAACGTGACAGTTCAAAGGATTGATTTCATGCACATAAACACTTCCACTGAGCGCTGTATTGGCAACTCCAGATGTGGGAGTCCCCTGGAGTTGAACGCTGAATAATTCAAGTAATAGATTCATGGAGGAGCATTCAGAAGTTATTGAAAGTTAGTTTGACTTAATACAGTAAAAGGAAGTCTGTTGTAGTTTGTGCGCTCTCAGCAGATACCACACGCACTCTGTTGTTGATCTGTTTCACTTCACTTTGTATTATAGTCACTTTCTATCTGTGACTTGAATGAAGCTCTGTGTTTACTTGTGTTTTTTGTTTTAATTTTACCAACATTTGTAAAAGACAGGGCTGCTGTGGAACGAGGAATGATTGAAAAATGATGAAAAAGGCAGAAGAACACCCGATTTTTAGGGTCATGGAAAGGAAAAGGGCAGAGCTACACCCTCTAGTGGTTGCACGATTCCAACTTTTATTCAAATTTACCAAAAAAAGACATGATTCTGTATTTCACAGAAAGATTCAGATGAGAGACGGTAGCTCCAATCTTTCTTGTCATATTTCCTCACATTTCCATCCTTCACATGGAGATCAGGTTAAGCTCAAATACAGGCTTTTTTTCAGTGTCTTGTTCAATGAAAACAGAACAGATGTTTGAATTTGGATTCACCTGTATGAGGAACAGCCTGTCCTTTCCACACTCTCTGCACATCATTACAATTATGTGATCAAATAGGAGGAAGAAGTAATGGATTTCTAAGAAAAAAATAAAAGAATGATCACATTAAACTACTATCAAATGATCAGTGGGGACTGATTTATGAATACAGACAAGAATTATTCCATTTTTTGAATGCAGGGTGTTGGTTATGGACAGAAAAGATGATTGGTGGTGTCAAAAGTGTAAGAAAAAAGGTGAGAAATGCTTCTTGTGTTGCTCATTTTTCACCGCCACCTGCAGAGAAAATTACACATCTGATCCCAAGTCCTCATACAAAGAAACTCATCATGTTTGAGAGCTTTTTTTTTCTTTTACTGCAGTGCCTTTGTATCATCGTGTTGCCTTGGAGACTAACAAACTGCTGTCGTGTCTATAAGTGGCCACAAGGTGTCACTGTTGCACAACAAAAAAAGTTGAACCAACCTGTGAAACAACTAAAAAGACTTAAAATGTCACAGAAATGTAAAACTAATTTCAAGAACACTTCAATAATTTAATAAAAAATTAGTAGCTATATAATAATTATTTGTATTGCACCTTTCATGCATACTGTGCAGCGTGCTTTGTATAAAATTGTAAAGAAATAAACTCATAAAATAGATTTCATAATGTTGTCAACAAACTAAAACTGAATAAAATTTAAACATTATTCAATGAACTAACAAACAACCAAACAAACAGATTTCTTAAAAACAAGATTAAAAAAGTGAATCTTAAACTGCTTCTAAAAGTAGTTTCATTGCATGTCAGATATTTATGTGCAGCTTCTCGCAGTATTTTGGTTCATAATCACAAAAAGGCCCTTTAAAATAGTATGAGCTGGGTTTCATAATCATTAGTTACTTAAAAAAAAGGCTTAAAAGACTTAAAAAAGACTTCACTTCACCTGAAAGACAATTCCACTCATAGCTGTGTTGTTGGAGTGCATCCACCAGATTACTGTAATCCCATTTAATGTACTACATTATTTCCTGAAACTGCAGAAAACACACCGGGGAGTGAAAGTGAGAGGTCGCGGCCTTGAAGAGGTGAAAAAGAGAGGAGGCACCAAATGTGGGCGGGAGGATGTGAAGAATATATTTTAAAAAAAATGTGCTGGGCATTGAGCTGACTTTTTTTCTCAGACGTCGATGCAGATGAATCCATGTTCAGTGTTGGATTCACTCACATCAGCTGCTGCAGGAATGAATTAATGAATCGAATTAAGGGGATGAATTAACATGAATCGCAGCAGATAAGATGAGGGTGCTGCTTTGTGTTTGTCCTTAGCTGTGTCTCCTCCGTCACAACAAAGTAAGACACTGAGTGTTTTAACCTGCAGCGTAGATGTTTCAGAATAACACTGAATGACAACGAAAGAGGGAAAAATTGATTGAAGTACATTTATTTAACCATCTGAGTTCATCTCGTCTTCACCGTGCTGCCTTTTTCTCTGTCCACGTTTCACATTTATGTCGGAGATTTTAAAATAGGCCAGAGATGCAAACTGATGAATCAGCCTCCCAAGAGATCTGTCATTATAATCTGGCCTCCATTTTCTACTGATTTCTTTCTCCTCGTGATGGAAGTGGTTGGCATCCAACGGAGCGGTGCAGCACAGCCACACACTGCTGCAGCCCGTATTCAAAAATTAACATTTGATGCACACTTAAGACGATCCCTGATCTCTTAACACGTCCTAAATATGGCGAGCATCATCTTAAATATTGTGCAATTAAAATAAAAGATGGACAAATGATTACTTCCCTCCTGGGTCTCCACATTTTAAGACCAAATATTGTTGACTGTACATAAGGGGATTGAATTAAATGTTAAATATGATCAGCAGTGAGTGAAGAATAACGTTAAACACACATGTGACACTGATAGAAACATAAAACGACACAGAGGGAGTAATAGGAAGAGAATCCAGAGATTATTTACTCGTATATTTATGTTTTAATATGAATCAATACTGAGTTTAGAGCCTGACTTATACATCAAGGTGCAATTATTTATAGATTTAAGACTTAAAACGTACTGTATATGTTATTGCTGGTGTCTTCTAACTCTTTACCAGCCACATTTGAGGATAAAAATAGTGCAATAACACCTTTAAGTATATAATACTCAGTGTATATGGTAGTGAAAATGATATCTGGTGACCACAAATGTTATTGCTCTTCAATGTTGACATCAGCAGCATCTAACTGAGTGTACGCAGCCGTTTACAGATCAGCGGTGGCGGCGTCCTGCTGTGTGTTTTTCTCGTCACGGCTTCAGGTTGAGGCCGGCTTCATGCTGGTGACTCACAGCTCAAAGATGACACATCTCTCCTCCTCAAAACCACACGGGCTCTGTTTCACAACGCGGCTATTTTCATAAAGCCTTCATTTAACAGGCGGCGATGAATGGACGGCTTTTTGTCAGGAGATGGAGATGCGCAGCCCGGCGAGGTGGAAAGAAAACCAGAGAGACGAGCGTGGCTGAAGAGTGAATTATTTTTACAGTAATATGTCACAAGAGCTGAGACGTCTGTGCAGCTCTGGAGTAAATTATCTGTTTGACGAGCACAACTGAAGCTTTGACACGTCTGTAAAGCAAATTGTTGTCTGTTAAATCACCTCTGTAGCATCACACACGTGCCTCCTCTCGCCTCTGACATCCAACTGTGAGAGTTATTACTTCAAATAAAGTTTTTTTTAAATGAAAACAAAGGACCAATTATCAAGATATGATCTTGGATTTAATGTGTGCAGTGTTTACACCCTTTCCTAAACCCCTGAGCAGTATGAATATCAGCTTCCTTTAAAATATATTGTGTATTTGAGGCACATTAAAGTATTAAATTGAGTCACTTATGGACCTGCTGGGTTGTGAAAATATAATATAAAGTTTATAAAGTACCAAATGGGAGTGATTTTCTGTTTTGATGAAAGTGTTGTTTGCCATCTTGTCATTGTGGGCACACAGATGCGTTCAGGTTGTTGTTCTAAAACCACCTACCACAAAAAAGGAAGCTCAACAACTTCATGCAAATAAACGGAAGTGTCACATTTACACGTTCACGACCTTTCTGCTGGATCACTGCGAGGCTGATTTTCCCACATGATAACTCGCGACCACAGCGCTGCTCATCAGCCTCACCATCGCCTCCAGGGCTTTTCTGATGAACAGATTTGGTGGTCACACTGCAAAAAAAGTGAAAGGTGATGCTAAAATTTGAGTTTCTCTGAGGAAATTTATGGTCTTTAAATGTATATAGAAAATTCAGCTCTGTTATTTTCTTCACGGCTGCAGTTTCACCACCTTATTTCAACAATCATATTGATTTGTGCACTTGCAGATAGATGCTCTTTTTGAAGATGAGAGGAAAACCTGCTCATCACTCTCATCCTGCAGAAGCTTCCCAGCAACATGAGGCACAAATTAATGCAAAGTTTTACACAGATGTGACTTTATTGTGTTTTCACCCTGTATTTAAATAGTTTTTTAAGTGGAAACCACTAATTGTGCAGAAAAGTGTTGCTTGCATCTGCTGCAGACTGAAGCTCTCAATCAAACCAACAAAAAGCACCTGGACAGTGAATTTTTACACCTCATGCACATCTCCATAAAGCTTTTTTTCTTTTTTTTTTTTACTGTGAGTGTCATATTTTCAATGAAGTACCTGAAATAAAGTGTGAGCTCACAACATTTACCAGCAGGGCCCCTGAGGATGTGTCACTTCTCCTTTTCGGTAAAGTTGGGGAGCCCTGGTGTGCAGCGGGGCCGCCCTGCAGAGTTTCAGTCACGGGGTGAGGAGCAGGAGGAGGAGGAGGAGGGGGTGAATCTGCAGGACTCGGCTCACCACGCCTCGGTACGGTAAGTTCGTCAGCCATATTGACTGCCTGCACCTCCTCTCCGAGCCCGGCGGAGGGGAAAAAGTCCGCGTAAAAGGAGCACCGCGTCCGGGAAGGAGCGCAGAGGACGGAGGAGGAGGAGGAGGAGGTGAACTGCTCTGCTATTTTTACCCCCCCCCCCCTCAGTGGATATATAAAGTAACCAGCTGGAAGAGGGAGGGAGGGTGACGGGCGGACACATCCTCAGCGCAGCCCGGCGTTAGAGGTGAGTTCATCTCTGCCTTTAAGCCGGAGGTGTGTGTGTGTGTGTGTGTGTGTGTGTGTGTGTGTGAGAGAGAGAGAGAGAGGTGGTGGGGGGGATTTATTTTCCTCTCCGGGCTGCGTCTTTTTTTTTACGCAGGCCCGTTAACGACACACAACTTCTCTCCCGGCGCGTCGTCGGTGTGACAGACGCGGCGTGGAGCGGCTCCCCTCACCGCCTCTCTATCTGTCTGTCTCTCCCTCTATCTGTCTGTCTCTCTCTCCCTGTCTCTCCCACCACCCTCGCCGCCGGCTTCTTGCACGTTGGACGGGAGGAGGAGGACGGGTGAGTGCTCCGGTGTCACTTTGCGCCGTGAGGTGCCGTGTGTCACCTCAAAAAACGTTACGCAACGCAGCCAAGGTAACGAGATACTGTCCCCATTTTATCTCTCTCTCTCACTCAAACCAACTGTTTAGACATAGATTTATTTATCTTTTTAACGGCGGGGTGTTATTGAACTCCCTCCCTTATCACTCCTCCTGTATGGCGCTGTTTGGTCGCTCTTCATGTCTTTCATGTTTTTATTTTTAAGCTCAGAGCGGAAACAATGTCCGCAGTTTCTTTGCGCCGTTTGCAACTTTTGTAGCGCTGCTGACGCGCCTTTGTTTTCTTCTTCTGCGGTTTAATACTCAGCCTCTCGTTCCTCCTGGTCATGGAGGAGGTGGTGGTGGAGGAGGTGGTGGAGGAGGGTGTGTGTTTGTATAAATGGGGGCTCCTGAATACCTGCGGTCGAGTGAAAATTCCGCTATTTTTCTTCGCGCCTCTCTTCAAACTCTGTTTTAACTTATGGTCACCAGGCTGACACTTGTTACTGTGACTTACATTAAAAAAAAACACACACAATTTCCCATGAGAGCTGGAGGGGGGCTGCTGCGTACGAGCTGTCTAACTGAGTTTTGGGGACTTTGCGCCGCGCGTAACACGGGCCGCTCCTGCGTTTTTTGCGCGTAAACGTCGGTCCTGAATGCGGTACCGATGCTAGCGGTCCATCTGGCACAAACAGATGCTCCGTCGGCGTCAGGGACCGGCAGGGGCTCTCTGATTGGCCTCCTTTGCGGCAGCGGGAGGGAGCCGGTTGGCCGCCGCCCCCCGTCGCTCAAACTTCCCTCCTGTTGCTCTCAGCTCCGCCTCCTCCGTGGGGACCAAATTACAACTGATCTGAGAGAGAGAGGCTCCCTGCATCGTGACATGAGATACCCGCAGAGGCCGGTTTTAGATTTCTTTCAGGAGCAGAGCAATTTTTTTCCCCTGGTGACCTGTCGAATAATGTCAGAGAGTCATCTTATCCTGGACGGACGTGCACGTTCAGGTGTTGGAGTTTGTTGTTTTTGTGTTGTCATGCAGCTTTGAATGCAGTTAAAGTTGCTCCTTTTGGTTCCTAGAGAGCCCCAGAGTTATTTTTTAAAACTATGCATGTCCATTTTAAACAAAGAGACAGACTCTCTATCATTTGTGACATCTGAAAAGAGTTTAGAAACCTTTCAAGTCTTGTGGTCTCCCATTGCAGAAAGCATTTTATACATTTTTACTGCTCATTGTCATGTATTTACTCAGAAAGACACTCCTCAAGAAGAAAGCACAAGCAGCCTGACCTGTCCTTCATCAAACATCTACAGCAGTGTGTTGGAGCTAGAAATCGAGCATGGTTTACTTTAAGCAGAAGCACATTTAGATAATTTTGCAGAAACAAACGGGCGCAAAATCGAGGAACCACATTGCCAATTTGGCCTCGGATTCGGCATGCGAAGCTGGCCGAGTCCTGAAGATTTTTCTTCACACGCCAGCTGCCACTGTGAGACTGTCTGAAAGTGGTCGCTAGTCTGTCTTCGTACTGAACGGTCGCAGATTTGGCTCATTGAAGCTGCTGTTAGAGGAAATTTGCATCCACCTTTTTGTCTCTGGGAGATTTTCTCATTTGCTATTTCCAGTTTCCAAAGTTTACATTTGCCCAGTCCTTTTAAAACCCAAAGAAAGGATGAAACAAAAGTGAATGTTGCAGAAATATCTTTTATAATCATTCACTGTATTATAAGTGCATGAATGCATTAATAATAAGTACAGTAGATCAGAGCTGAACCAGGAAGTTGCTCTGCATTGCGTTTAACTTAATATAGTGACCATTTCCAAATCAGTGGTTTAGATAATTTAAAGTGTTATTTAAAACATCATGCATCTCATTGTAAAGTTTTGTTTGAGTGAAATAATACTACAACCAATAAAAATTATGGTATTAAACAACCCACATAATAATGTAAAAAGGTAAAATAATGTCTTCATTAAAGCAAACATAACAAATATTTATGGGTTCCAGCTTCTTGAATCTTTGGATTTGCTGCAGAGATACTTAAAACAATCATTTATTAGTGGATTTAGTCAGTAATAAAAATGATTGCGAGTTGCAGCTTTGAAAGACGTTGTGCAGATGTTTTACTTGGTTGGTATCAGTGTGTGAGGGGAGACCAACGCTTTTAGTTTCACAACCTTCATCACAGCCAGGTTCACTGACAGACGCTCTCCAGTTTCTCTTTCTCTCTCTCTCACCATCACGTCTTCTCCTGTGTGAGATCTGTCACTTTCCTTTTCTGTAACTGCGATTCTGTCGTGGCGGCGCTGCTTTTCTGAAACATTATGCAGCAGTCAGCCGTCTGAGGTATGAAGTATTCTGACAGAGAGGCCAGGGAAGAAGGGAAAAATGTCTTTTTAACTTTTGGGTCCAACATCAGTCCACTGTCTTTGAGCGAAACACTGAACATCAACCTGATAAGTAAACATGGACGATTGAGGAGATTCAACAGGTTTTAACAGCTTTTAAAATCTGTTTACTTAAGTAAATATTGATCAGGTGAATGCTAATCATGCTGAATATGTCGCCTTGCTGTTGTTGGACTCCTCAGAAGATGACTAAACAAAGATGGAAGGATAAAAAAACCCTTGCAGGTAGTGAAGTGTTTGGTTTCTCAAGGTGAGGTAGTTAGGGGTTTGTTTCTTCTTTATTTGTACTGTGGAGCCACTATGACTCAATTCAGTCTGGATCTAGACTTCAGATGTCTATATTTACTCTTGATGATCACTTTATGTGAATTTGGATCCATTCATTTGTTTGTAGCTGCTTCATTTGAACTCACTTCACTGTCAAGATCCACACTGATGCTCTGTATTTTCCTACATCTCCTCCTTTATCTCCTTCTCTTCTTTTAATGCCTCTTTTTGTTATAAAACTCTTCTATTCTGCATGTTTAGTCTGATTAAAAGGAGGAATAGAGTCACTTTTAATCAACATTTAGGAGCATTAACTTTTCATTTCCAGTGGCAGCTTTATGTTCTTCTGTGTTTGTGGCTTCTCAGGTCACACCCCGACCAGGCCATTTGTGCCATTTGACAAACGCTCTCCTCCTTACACTCTATGAGGAATTAGTTGGCTCTTGTGTTGTACAAGTAAAGCCTTGTTGTCAAGCAAAACAGTTGGTGCAGTTTCCTGCTGTTAGAACAGCTGTTGGAAGTTGTGTGTGTGTGTGTGTGTGAGCTCGTAGCGTCAGCAAACTCACATGTAATGACAGACAAAACACCTAAATTAAATATTCTTCTGTTGAAAAAGACACTGTTTTAAAATAAATGGCTTCATTGTTGTCTGTGAGGTGGATTTGTAAAACATCCTCATGTGGCTATTTGGACCACACAAAGGTTGAACAACATCACACACTCACTCACAAAACCACAAGCACCACGGGAGCTAAACCTCAACCGCCAAACCAAAACAGTGTTTAGCAGCCGCTCAGCTCATGCATGCACAGTGAAAGTTCATTTAGTCAGGATACTCTGAAGTCACAGAGACAATAAAATTCACTCAGGTTAGTTAGATCACAGCAAATTATTCCATCAGTCCTGAATGAAAGCAGACCAACCCCACCTGCAGTGCTGTTTGAAGGGGGAGGAATGTGGAGGAGGAGCAGGAATGTGTAAAACAGTGTTAAAGGACGCTCTATAAAAGTGTGTGTAAAACACAAGTGTGTAGAGACTGAATCAAACAAAACGAGAGAGAGAGAGAGAGATGAAAGAGTGTAATGTGCACAGAGAGCAGAGTTTCTTTCTGCATGAATGGTGACATGGAAGCTGCATCCGCTTGGGAGCGACCCTCTGGTTTCACTGAATGAAGGGACACACACACACACACACACACACCCTGACCCTGAAGGCTTATACATCCAGGTTTACGAGGTAGTGGGCTGCTAAACAGAGCAGACCTGTGTACTTTTGGAAAGCTCCGGATGCTTTCAGCTAAAACACACACTAAATGTCACCCTAAGGTGTGTGTCTGTTTCCAGAAAGCCTGGAGCATTTAAATCTATTCAGTTTTGTAGATGGTAATCACTTTAACCTTGCCAAATGCAGAACAAAGCTGATGTTATCGTTCTGGTGGCTGCAGAGTCGACTGAACACAGAAAAAAAAAAAAAAGAGAAATAGAAAGCTTCAAGTCAGAGGAATAATTTTGTCCAGAATATATTTCTTGCAGCAAGGATTAATAAAACTTAAATACTCTTTCAAAGGCATCATCTTTAAAGCAGTTTAAAGCAGTAAAGTAAAGCAGTGAGGCAGTGAAGTCTGTTAGTTATTTTAGTATTCAGTGTCTTTACCTATCTCCTGGCTGCAGGTATATGGGTCAAGGCAAGCTTTGCATTCTTATGTGTCCCTCCCCTCGCCGACTCTCTCCTTCCTCTTCCATCAGCTCGCTATTCTTTGCCTCACTAGATGAAGTTCAAGAAATGGAGATAGAAAGGTGGAAGGAAACTGCACAGAGAGCTGATAAACCCACCGCAGGCTGCACATTGTGGAGTTTTATTGAGTCTTTAAATTTAACAAAGGTTCAGTGGCTGATTTTAAAAATTAGGCGCCAACAACACATTTAGGATGTGTATGGTTGTTTTTATCTTTCCAAGCCGAACTGCACCAAGAAACTATTTAATTTACAGAGATGCAACAGTTAATTTGTATGCATCAATTATAAACTGATGCTGGTTCACTGACCTGCTGCAGGATTATTCAGGTTTCAGCAGCAATCGGTATGAAAAACTTTGCCGTATTTGATTTTGAACTGAAACTGCTTCTTTCTCTATTACAACTGTGCAGTTGTGTTGTGTGGGCCCGTTTTTTTTTTTTTTTTTTTTTAATTAAATATATTAATTTATTTCAGTGACCTGTGAACATGCATGTCTTGTGTTGCACGTAGAGAGTGTGATCAGTGTGTCACATTAGCAGGTCAGATAAAGTTGTGAGTGAGTCTATTGTACATAAAGTGAAAGTACAGTCTGGGGTCATGTTCAGGCTCAGACTGTGGAGTCTGGTTCAGCAGGGTCCAGTCTTTAAGACACAGGTGGAGGACAGGTTTAGGTTTCAGCTTCAGGCCTGGGCAGATGTCGGATGACTGTTACTGCTGCCACTGTCACTGCTATTGTTAAACTACAGCTGTAACTGCTGGGAGGGACATCTGTGCTCAGCATGATTTAAATTCGTGTGGAACATGTAATGAAATTATTTAGTTAAATCATTTATGTTGTTTATGTTTGTGTTCATGTTTAGATCTCTGTTTAATAGTGGTTGTAAACACTTTATTGTCCTGAAGCCTCTGTGCGTTTGGTATCATCATAATATTTTCTAGCTTCATTTGCCGTCATGCCTTGTAAATGAGGCTGGTGTGACTACCAGAGCTCACTTTGAACAAAGACATTTTTCAGGCCTCGTATACCTCCAGGATTTGGCCCCCAAAAGGCCACTGATGGGATGATGGAGGGTCTGACTGAGCCGTGCATTGATTTGCAGGACATGGCCTGCAGTTATGTGGCACATCAAAGTGAATATTTCTGAAGACTTGATGTGAGAGAGAGAGAGAATTAGGGCTGAATTAGGCCACTTTTTTTCCAAAGTATATTCATAATGCTCTCTGATGTGATTATAAAATTTGCAGTTTGCCCCGAGAAATTTCGATGCATTTAAAATATGGAGAATATTTTCTCAGTCAGGGAACAGGATCCTAATGGAAACGGAAACATTCAGAACAGTTAAAGAGGCAGTAAGACATCTGTGACCTACATCGAGTCAACTCCGGAAAAGTTTGAAAAAGATAAATACAAGAGAGCAGAGGCCCAACTTACACATGCTGTTAATATTAACTGTGTGCAGCACTGTCCTCTGCTCAGTGTGTTTATATGTGGCCTATTAATTTGATTATAATCAGTGAAAAGCCAGATTTAGGCTTCTTTGTCATGGTGACTGTTTAAGCTGTTGATTGTTGTACCTGCAACAGCACATAGACATTAACATCTTCAGGCAATGTCATTACACACCCATAGTCTTCATATTTACAGTACATATATTGTTTAAGTCACATAAGTCTGGGTATCTCTGCATACAATACACTGCTTACTAGAAAAAAATTCAGTCAAGTTAACCAGAAGACACATGAGATATATCACTGAAGGTGTGAGGTTTGAGGTGAGCCACTTTAAAAACATACTTTTGAAAGAAATTTTCCTTTCTATTTTTTAGCCCTAACCTTTATTTTTCATGTCAACACACCACAAACCACACTAAATATATCTGAGACAAATCATCTCGACCAAACCACACAGAGTTTATTTAAATGTTTCGGAAATGAAAATAAACTGAAGTAATGTCGGACAAACCGGTCATATTGTTCGTGCACGGCAAACCTTTCTATTTCTCAGTGAGACATTTGAAATCAAAATCTTCTTGCAAGCTCAGTTTTCATTTTGTGTCTGCCCTCTTTCGGAGCTTGTGACTGAACCTGGTTTAATTCTCTGTGCTGACACTTGAGAAAGGTCTATTTCTGGCCTCGTGCATCACAAAGATCTGGCACCTATAGGACACCTACGGACCGCTCTCTCTATTTTAGATTCTGGTCGTGCAGCTGACAAGCAGCTCTCGATGAACCCACGCTGTCCAGATAACCATCAGACTGACAACAGTGAGCAGGTCAGGTGTCGGCATAAAGAAGTCACGTAGATTCATTCTAGAAGAAAGAAAAATGAGAGCAAAGGAGAAGCGGAAACTTTTTTTCCCTTAACACCCTGTTTTTTTTTTTTTTCTCTATCTACGATTTCTGTATCTATTTTTGGACTTCTCATTTTTTTCCTTTCAGCTATTTGCTCATTCTCTCTGTAACTGCCTGCTCCTTCTTCCGCCTCTTTTCCCTTTTTTTTTCTTACACTCTGTTTCTCATTTGTTATTTCCAACCCGCCACTAATCGTGTTGTGTTTTATGCTGGTAAAAGTCCAGATACACTTCTGCCATTTGAACTCCAGCTGGACTCTTCAGCAGCAGACAAAGTGTTGGAGCTCAGTAGCAGCTGTTAACACGAGTCCTTCTGTTTGTGTTTCTTTGGGCGACTCTCACAGTTTCTTCTTGATTGAATCAAGTTGATTCTGCTGGATTCGTTTGAGCCGACCCTCACGCCAACTTAATTTGTTCTCAGTCATGCTGCAACATAACTTGGTATTGGTATAACTTAGTCTTAAATCAAATTAACTAGCTGATAATCAAACTGAATTTCTGTGTCTTTATGTCATTGTGCCAACATTGTTTTCATGTTAGCAGTTTTCTGCTTGTGTCAGGGCATATTTGGGCAAATGTGGTATCTCTGTGCTTGCAGTTTCAGTCACCATAAATATGGTTGCTGGTAGTGATTGCTAAGTCAGTCTCATTTTGTGTTTATCATTTGAAGAAATACATCGGTTTAAGAATTGTTAACTTTTACCTGTACAACTTTTACAATGGTCCTCTTGTTTCTGTTTTTCTGGCCTGTTTTTTGGAGCCACAGGAAGATGACATCCCCATTTTCAGTCTCGCCTACGAAGCTCTGATTGATCTGATAATGGATCAATAGTTGGAGTAACAATTTATCAAGCCAAAATGACAAATATTTCCTCATTCAAGTCTCTCATATGTGAGGATGTTTTACAATTCTCTGAAACTGTAGAGACTAAATGATGAATCAGTCAGTGGGGAAACTAATCATCAGAGTATTTGTTAGTAAAGATAATCCAGTGTTTGGGTGTGTGCGCGCCGTACAGAGAGCAATTTTGTTGACTAACTTGAACCAAAAGGGGGACAGGGGTGCCGTTGGGGGGACGTGGCGCCCCCCCCCCCTAATATATTGGTAGGGGACACACTGGATTCATTGTCCTTCCCAGCAGTACCTGATCCATCTTTGTTGAAATGGGAAAACGTCAAAACGTCCATCATCCATGCTGTATTTTTTCCCTTTGTAATCTCTTTGATTGGTTATGAGTTACAAGAGGAAATAGAAGAGGTTGCAGGTGTCTTATTATTCGTATTTATTTATTTTTTTCTTTTTTCTCTCTCCATCTGTCTCCGTCTTGCTTCATTTTAATCTTTTTCATTTTTCACGCTGACCTTTGAATCTCGCCTTTTGATTGTTTCCTGTCATTGTCTCTTTCAGCAGTGACAAATTGATGCAGAGAGACAAAAGAAAAGACAAAACAACACAAGTAGAGCTACACATGACAGCCTGAAGGCCACACAGCGAGTCTGATATTCATCTTGTTTGTTTTTGTCGTTGTGTATCAGGCGCTGGTGGCCCGGAGAGAGGCAGGAAGACGGAGGACGACTTCTTTTTGTTTTCTCAGCAACAGGGGACGGGCGGAGAGAGGAGAAAGATGCCCAAACCGGTTAGTGCCGAACATTAATGTTTGATTTACAGTACCGCACAGAGAGTTACTGCCTGGACCGCTGCAAGGGTTTCCCACTTATCTTCAGCATCATTTTTCACTATCGGGTTGCAGAATCTTATCACCACTTTAGTTAAAGAAATGTACAATAACTGTCCAAACAATGTTTTATGTAATGTGCACACTGAAAAGTATTATTGAGGTTAAAGAGAGAGGTCGAGAACGAGTTTCAGGCACTGATAAGAAAATAAGAAATCGATTTGAAACAACTAGAAATAAGTCGTTGTTCTTTATTCCTAAAGTGCATTATGAAACAGTTGTTCTGGTGCCATTCATACCTACTATCTGTTTTTTTTTTAAGAGAGCCAATAGTCTGTCATAATCAGAAGTAATGTGTCACAGGAGCGCACCGGGTTTTGGGAAAACATGCACACTCACACTCACACAGAGGCACAACAGTCAGTCACTTTGTGGGACTGTCCTGTCTGTTGAAAAGAGCAAACACAAAGAGGGCTTTTTCTGCTCTATTTTTGGACCGAAGGACAGTGGGAGCTTTCATGTCACTCCGACGCAGACACATGCAGGCTGAGCTCGCACTGCAGCTTAAATAACAGGATTATAGTCTAAGGGTTTGTGAAGCCATTCGGACCTTTATTACCCTTAATATATTTTAACCTTGGAAACAGGAACATAAACTTCTCGGTGATAAAGCCTCGGTGTGGAACAGTAGTGTTGTTGTGCTTTGTGATACGATCAATAGATATATTTTAAAGGTTGCACTGATGTTTTTAAATGTCATAATGATCATGGACTGAACAAAATTACAGGCAGATGATTACTACAGGTGTAAACTGAAGCAAAATTAACACATTAAAACAAGTATGAGTTTCAAGAACAGACAGTTTTTGATCACTTAAACCTGAACTGTGTAGTTAACATTCACAAATTCACTGATTAGTTTTGTTTCAGTAGATAGAAAAGTCAATTGAATCAGCGTTTGAACAGCTTCACTTTTGTTTTTCAAGCAATCCAGCCTCTGACTGTAAACCTAAACCAAATTCTGATGCTCCCATCAGCTAAAAATAGATTGATAGAGGTCAGCAAAAACTACAGCGATGATTGAAAGCTTGTAATCAGTGTGCAGCAGGGTGTTTACAATCCTGCCGCCTGTACACTACACGTAGGCTGCCTGCACATTTATCTACAGCCAGCCAGCAACTGTACCGAGCCCTCTGCTCCATCAATCTCAGTAATGGGGAATTAGGCCAGGCCCAATCCCTGGAAAGAGACCAGGGACATGTGATGGGAGACAAGTCGCAAGAGGATGGGAGGTGAAGAGAGAGACAGAAGGTGATAGAAATGGAGAGAGGAAGATGAGAAAAGAGGGGTGGGAGATAAAAAAACAGCTCATAAGACAGGAAAATAGCTTTAAAATGTCATAAAACTCTCATTCAAACTGCTGTTACTGTAAAAAAAAAAAAATACTTGTCTGATGCAGCAAAATGAGAAGATTAACATTTTACAGTTTAGCTGCATTGACTCTGAGAAGTGTCAATGCAAAGAAGTCAGGTTGAATCAGAGAGGAATAAATTGTCAGGAGAGATGTGTGGATGGGCAGATGGAGGGAAAATTTACAAGCGTGAGTAATAGAGAAAGTTGGAATGAGCGAGTAAAGCTCATCTTATCGAAATACACTGCGGGGAAGAAAAAGGGCACACAGAGGGATAAAAGAGGATTTGGTAGAGGACTGAGTGACAAGCACTTTGTTCATATCTAGTCCAGAAAAACGACACCCAAGCCGCCCTCGAGGGGAACTCCCACTCCGGTTACATCAGCCTATACTTTGACATTAAGCCCACCAGTTGGACAGTAAACACATCAGCCCTTCCACTGCTTCGTCTGTGCGTTCTCCGCTTGTTTTCAACCAAGAAAAACACTCAAATGTCACTTTGGATTAAAAGACAAAGCTGAGTGGCGCCTGCAGGCACGCTTCATAATCAGTGAACATGTAAGACAGCTCGGAGCTAATGAAGGATGACAAAAGAATAAAATGTAGAGATGGAAAAAAAACAAACAAGCGTGCAGGTGAAGCACGTAAAACCACCCACACTCAGAAAGAGCCTCTGTTCTGTGGAGCGACTTCGAAACAGTCTGCTGTCTCCCTGAAAGGCAAGACAGGCTACAAGCTAGTTCGCCTCAGGCAGGCCATTAAAAAGTGAGTTTGGTCTGGGTCGTGACCCTCCTCAAGGCTGTGTTTTAATGGTGTTTTTGTGTACATACACCCCTAATGCAACATGGGTGTCCCCCCTGGTATTCACATCTTTCATGTTGTTCAAAGGCGGGGGGGTTGTATAAAAGGGGACTCTGTGTCAACAGAGGAATGCTGTGCAAACAGGAGGTGATTTAATCAAATTAAGAAGAGGAAATGCCATGAAGCAATCTTATCTTTACATCACTGTGCTGTACATGAATTGTTAGTGATGTGACACACAGGTCTGTGTCAGAGAGGGGAACAAAACAGTGATCTCGGTCTGTATTTGTATAAATTTTATCAACCAGCTTTGATGACTCTCACGTTCTTGCTGCTTCAGAAAAATCTCAAGTGCCTGTTTCTGTTGGCTCACAAGAGTCTTATTCAAAGTATTATCTCAGAGCCCCAAAGTCAAAGGTCCGACTCATGTATCAGTTGGATTATGAATGATGACAAGCAACTCTTTTCCTCCTATGCACACACTCGGCCATTTAGTTTTGTGTTTCATTGTGTACATATAAGCCAACTAAGCCCAAAAAAAATGTTTTCCCTTTTTGCTTTAATCCTTCTGTTTTCTAGTTGGAAACAGCTGTCTCTCAAAGCGGCCAAAGTGCAGGATGAGGTGCAGAGCGACACTTTTGATTGGATTAAATTAAATTATCAGGCTAAACGGCACCTCAGACGCACAAGAGGTCTGAACACAAAATGTCAGTTTTTCTCATCCATTTTCTCCAAACTCTGAAGTGAAAGTATTAAAAGTCTTTTACTAAGTGGTCTAGAGCAAGACAAAGAAAATATGACCAACAAGAGCTGACATTAGGTTTTCTTCAAGGCTACGAGGAACGCTAAGGACCACCGCCTCTGTAAAGTGTGTTAGTAGGAGCCAAAGCTGCATATAATGTGCAGATAATCATTCAGATTTAAAGTTGGCCGTGTTGATAAACAGCAGAAAATCTGACAATTGCAGAAATATTTTAAAGGATGTTATAGTTCTTTGAAGAATATAAAGAAAGGACATTTCAAACCGTGCTTATTGTCTCACCTTCACACAGCTGGGCAACCGTCAAGGCACGTCAAGATTTTATTTACAAATCACAACTTTGCCTTGAGGGGCTTTACAGTCTGTAAAACATACTACAATTAATCGCAGTTGGTTGTTGGTTTCAGAAAAGTTATAGAATTTGATGAATTCAGACAACATTCAATGGTCCAACAAGCCTTTTTCAGATATCATCTATCTGTTAAAGTCTCATTCAAACACAGCTGCTTTTTATGTTTGTGTTTGCGTGTGACATGACAGCTTGAGGAAGAGGAGCGTTTTCTGCTCTCACAGCCTGGATTTTAAAACTCATTTTACTGTTGAAGCTTTAATGAGCATGATGGACGCTCGTCATATTTTATCCACTGATGCATCAGTTTCATCACTTATTGTTATTGATGGTAAATTCTGCTGCCTGTTTTATAAAATCAGACTGGCAGGACTTTAAATTTTGACACTACTTTGATTGCTGTTTTGCTGGATATTTATATTCTTAGTGTATTAAACTAGTGATTGATAAAATAAACATTTCTCAGTGATTTTAGAAGGTGGAACAAAATGCACATTCATCAAGTTTAACCTTGTTTCGCTGCGACCGACCCAGTAAGATTGGCTTTTACAAACAAGTGACCAATGTGCTCATTCAGACATGAGAGCTTCATGCGAAAAACACAAAGGATTGCATGTCTGAAGGGGGCTTTAGTTGAAAACAGACTGACCCCTTTACAATTTCAAACAATGCTTTTGAGAGGGGGGAAGGAGTAAAAAAAAAAGGAGACAGGAGAACAAACAGGGAGACAATACAGGGGAAAAAAAGAACATGCTACTCCAATAAGCCAATAACACACACCCTCAGGGGTTAAATGCTGCTGGAGAATCCTTTAGAAGATGTATTGATTTCCCATATGATTTGATCAGTGTATGCGTTTCCCCAATGGCACTGTGAGTGAGATGTGTGAGAGTGTAGGTCTGTGTGTGTTTGCATTTGTAGGAATAAAGGTGTGTACACGTGTTAATTCATTTATTTTATCAATATATCCGCCTGCTTGAGTGAAAAGCAAGTTCAGGAGCTCATAATTTGTGTGAATAAGCGAGCGTGGTTGATCCAGGATGCGAGATGTGGTGGGATGTCGTACATTATTGATTTATGGCTGCGTTTTGCACATGTTGCCCCTCCTGGTGATGGTGTCCCTGGGGGCTCGGTGCTGGTGGAGAGAGGTGGAGGCAGGGGGGCAGCAAGCCTGCGCTGGAGGCTTTAAATATTTCAGAGGGCCATTTTCATTTATATAATGGGAATTATCCAAGTCACTAAATCTAATTAGAGGGAGGGTGTGAAGTTCACCAGCGCTCCCACCTCCTCTCCCGGCCTCGACTAAGCTCAGTCAGAAAAAGGTGCATTGTTTAAACATAAAGATAAAAAATTCACTTCTAAAGCTGCACACGGTGTGATTTATGGCCAAAAGTACGTGGACAGCTCTCTACAAGATTCGTGGAAATCTTAAGTCTACAGCAGATAATTATATTGTAGATAAAAGTGAACCAAAACATGACACCGCTGCTGTGCACAAGGAGATGGTTTTCCCAGGTAGGTGTGGAAAAACTTGGCCTACACGCGGCTTTGACCTCAACCCCGTCCAACACCTACGGGATGAACTAGAACTTTGACTGTGAGCCAGACCTCATCGCTGACCTTATGACCTCGTGGCCACTTGTCACCCTCGCTGATGCTCCTTTGGCTGAATGGGAGCAAATCCCTGAAACCAGGTTGTAAGATCACGTGGAGAGCCTGAAATCAGACGAGTGGAGGCTCATATAGCTGCACGTCGATGCTCATAGTTTGAGAACGAGATGTTTAAAAATTACACATGGGTGCAATGTTTGTCCACATACTTTTGGCCATTTAGTGTGCAAACTGTTAACAAAACTAAACATATGAAAGTACCGCAACCAGTCAATGAAGTACATGTTTACCATATATACTTAATTGGTTAATTTCTCTGTTTTGTATCATTTAAAAAATAGATCTTTTAAGTTTTGGATTATTTGTTGAGAAAAGCAAAAAATTTGAGAACATTATTTTGGAGCTTATGGTGGGATGGCACCTTTCATTCTTGCTGGGAGTTGTATTTTTTCTCCACAGCTGAAGGCAAAGTATTCATGTTAACTTATCGTACTCCAGTCCAAATCAGATCCCTGTGTCATCTCTCTGCCCTGAAAAGCTTCAGGTCCAGGACTGGGTGAACTCTTATTGTCTGACACAGGCACGGATGAATAAATATTCTCTCCTGCGTCCTTGATACCTCTCTTTGAGATTGAAAACACAAACAACCGACATGAACGAGCTTAAAGCAGGACTGATAAACACTCACATTTCTCTTTATGGCGGGACCTGAAAGCATTAGGACAGAGAAGAAGAGCGGTGAAGTGGATTTTGAGAGGAAAACAAGAACTGTTGAGAGAGAGAGAGAAAAAAGGGTTTTGAAGAGGGGGAAAAACTCAGCAGCAAAAGAGGAGAGGTGAAGAGAGAGAGATGTGAAGGTGAAGAAAAGAGGAGGAAATGTTGAGCGGTGGAGTGGAAAGAGTGATGATGGAAAAATAAGAGGAGAGAAAAAAGGTGAAGAAGGCAGCGTGGCCTTGGTTGCCTTTAAAGCCTCTGTTAACCAGCTTAGCTACCAACAGCCTTTAATTATGGCTGTCTGAGTCACACGCACACACAGTCAACAGGTGGGCTGTATTGCGTGGGTGGATCTGCCTGTACACACTAGCCTGCTATTTAGCTGTCACTACTTGTTGTGAATAACATGGATGCATGGAGGATGCTGGTAAACACGGCCAGCTGAGACAGACATGCCCGCTCTGTACCGAGCCAAAGATACGGCTTGGTACAGAAAGCACAGGTAGTAACACAGCTAGAGCTCGTTCATAACAACAAATCCTAATACGTCTCGTGTCGCTTGATTTAAAATAATGTTATGCAACATCCAGTCATCTATTGCTTCTAGTGTCGAAGCTGCACAGTAGATTAGAGCTGTGTGGCTCATCAAAGCTTTTCCATTTGCAGTATCCTTTCTACGTTGCACATAACCTCTGAGCAGATCTGGATGCAAATGAGGAAAATATCCTGCACCACCTTTGATTTTGCATAGTTTGTACTGAGTTTACAACAGCCTCAAATCAGAGCAGGGCAATAACAAAAATAGGTGCTACAGAGAGGCATTATAGTGCAACCAATTAACCATTTTGTCTAATATCATCAACTTTAACAGTACGCTGGTACATCGATACTCGTTTTAACATCAACACATAAATATTTTTTATGAGGATGCCTTTTAAATTGGTAACTAAATAATAGCAGCTGCTTTTTAGCTGCTGAGTGGCATTTTAGAGTTGTGCTGCAATTTCTTGTTGCTTATCAGCCAACATATACGCTGATACGATATATAAATGATAAGATAATATCAATATCAAAGTCAGTCTGGCAGGATTATCAGTGTGATGAACATTCGGAGAAAACGGCATTTCCTATAGAGTAAGCAGCTTTTTCAAAGATTGACAACATCCTAAAGAAAGGATGGAAAGGAATAATATGTATGTACAATAATAGACTGGTAGTTTTTGCTTCTTGTCATTGAACTGTTGTCTACTTTATATTTTATTAAAACACTAGTGGACATATAATTTTCTGATATATTGATTTATTATATGTTTAAAAACTACAGTGTATTTACCACTTCTTTACCCAAGTTCATACACCACTCTTCTGCATCAGGACCTGAATGGAGCACATCTTTGTACGTGGTGGTTACTGAATGAGTCAGTGTTGTTGATGGTTTGCATAACGATGAATGCTGCTCATTGGCTCTCACTCCATCTCTGCAGAGGGTGCTAACAGGTTTTTAGCATTAGACTAACATGCTGTGTTGTGGAGGTAGTAGTCATAGTGGTTGTTGGAATAAATTTGTTTTATGCTTCAAAGTGCGAGTCAGCAAACTGATCTCCACTGTATCGTCCAGATATTTGCCAGAGCTTTTGTCAGTATTTAAAACAGTGAAAAACAGTGTGTGAGTTCACCCTGCTACTGCAGATTTGCAGAAGATTTGCAGAGCTGTGTTCGGTTTTAAACAAACCAACAGTGCATCGGATCCCGCTCTGTAAACACAAGCTGAAGTGGGACTGCTTTCGCTCGATTTGCAAATTTCCTCAGCGTGCAGAACAAGTTCAGGCTCTCAATAAGTCTAAGAAAACTGCTGCTCCTGGAAACCTCCCAACCTAAACTTGGTCCAGCCACTCGTATTAATTTATCCAGCTGAGTAGATTTCTATGATAAATATTTTAGAATTCACAGCATACAGAGACTTTCTGCATGAACTCAGCTTTAACAGTGAAAATATATTTTTTGGTGTGGGACATTTTTCCTCCTTAATTATAAATGCACTTTGTCCTGGCTCTGTACACCACCACTGTGGATAAATGGCTGATATATTTCTGCTAATGGCAGTTAAGTTTTATTTTTTATCTTGGCAGTATTTTTAATTGTAGCAGCAGTTGCGTAAATTTTAGAATCACTGATAAAAGCAGTTCAAGGAATATAAATAGGCAGTAGTGATAATTACCAACAAAAGTAGATGATGACTAGCACACTGGGCTGTAAGCAATAGTGCAAGAACACTGTGTGCGTTTAACACAAAAAGATATTCGTTATGTCTCTGACACGTGACCAAGAAGGGTGTTAGCAGGTGCAGTCGGTCAGCAGTAACACAGAGGATTGTGGTCAGTGGAGGCTGAGACCGCCTGCTTTATCTGCTAACGTTTTGTAGTTATCAGTGAGAAGACATGTTGCTCTCTCTCTGTATCTGTGTCTTTCTGCTCCAGCAGTCACACACAATCTCACACACACTCACGCTTCCTCACATGTTAAAACAGCTCATGTTCAAATTTCTGCAGGCACAGACAAACACACGAATACACATTCACTCCCACACTTGAAACATTTCCCCTTATGGCTAGTGGACTATATAGTGGACTATATTTGAAGTGCTTTTCTTACTGTGTTGCACAAAGGAGTTTGATTTTAATTCACATCTGTGCAGTGTTCCACACTGTTTTTCCTTTTCTCCCTCATCTGTTTTCTTGCTATGGCACTCCTTAATAAAAACTAAGTTTCACTAGAGAGTTATTGTATATTTATACAATAGGTTGTATGTAATGTATATTCAGGATATAATGAATATGTAATTTACAGAGATTACGCTCTGACTCTGGTTGAATTCGAGTTTCTACAGCTGCTAATTGAAGGTCCGGCTCCTCCAGGTGAAGTCGTCTCCTTGCAGCTAAAGCGGAAGAAACATGCAACCTAACGTTGGGTGAAACATTCCCGCCTTTGTCCACATGAACCACCAAAACCAACACAAAAAGTTCCACTGAGCTGCTTTATAATCCAAGATGTCATTTTTCGTGGTGGCAACATGACTTCAGATCAATTTAAGGACTAAAAGATGAATCAATAAATCTAATAAATGCTATTGTTATATTAATTTTTATTTAAACAAACACTACTTGCAGCTTTAACTAGTTTTGCTGCAGTCATTGTTCCTCTTGTTTTGCTGTTGTCTCTGTTGAATTGCTTTTCTCTCACCTCAGGAAGGGTCAATCCTCTCTAGGTCACCCTGGCAAGAGTTAAATCCCTCTTCAGGACACCCACAAGGCTTTGTAGGAAATTACATTAAAATCAGCTGCAAGGGCGTTGCTATCAGTCAGAACACAGAGACACGCGACGTGCAACGATACGAACGCGCTGAAAAACACCATATTGTGTGTTCATATTGTTCCTGCACGTAAAGCCTCCATATGGCTGCGCTCCCATACGTACAGTGTACACACAGATGTCCGTCTGACACACACACCATATGGTTACGTTCCCATACTCTTCCAAGATGTACTGTACAAACACTGTTTCGTCATCATCTGGTGCTAAACAAATGCAGAACACATGCTTAAAACACACACTTAGAACCAAATCCCCTTGTTTTATCACTGGACATTTGATTTTCTCTGGCAGCAAAAACACACACCTTAACAACAATCAGGTTTATAAAGAAAAATGACAAACATTTGGTCATATCCTTTGTCTGCAAGATATTGTTTGTGTGCCTGCATGTTTGGGGGTAGAGTGCCTTTGTCTGCAGAACATGGTTACTGTGTGTGTGCGTGTGTGCGTGCATGTGTAAATTTTTCAGGTCAGTTGAGCCATCTATGAGTCCTGTATTTTCTGACTGCTGGTTCATGATTGATGCACGCTGTTCACTTCAGGCGTTATCTGTCTGTCCGTCTTTGTCTCTCTTTCTCCTTCTCTCTCAAACACACACACACACACGCACACACACTATACTGATGCAGCAGTTTTATCCCTGAGACAGATTACAAGTTTTTACTGTACCATTGTTACAAGCTTTCTCATCTGCTTGGTTTCTCTCTCTCTTTCACCTCTTTCTCTCTCTCTTTCTCCCCCCCTTCTCTCTCTGTTTGTCTCTCTCTTTCACCTCCTCTTCTCTCTTTGGGTCTCTCGCTCTCTGTCAGGGTTACTTGAGGACAGTCGGTTTCACTGCAGCTAGGTTTGCTTACTGCAGCAGCGAACACCACAGCACAGTCGAATGTATTAGACCACCAATGGGACAGGGACACACACACACACACAGACAAATGTGTGATTGCATACTTTATATGCAGTGTGTGTGTGTGTGTGTGTGTGTGTGTCAGTACTCTAAGCAGGTCTCAGAAGAGATTACAGTAAGACACTGCTGCAGGTTTGAAGCCTGATGGTCTCATGATTTCACACTGTGACATAAGACACACACACATTTCGTTCCTGAGTTAAAACTTGTCACTGTGTTAATGTTGTCAAGTGTCGATGTGGCAGCAGCCCTGAAAATAAAGTTTCCAGATGCTCACATTTGGCTCGGAAATTCACACCTGACTGCTTCACTCCCACAATCCTTTTCTGTACTGTACTGGCTTTTTTCTTGTTTTCTCATTTCTGCAGCAGAGCAGCGTTTCAGTGCCCCTCACTGCTGCCTTCGCAGTGCCAATAAAGCATTTATTTATTTTATCGTCATGAATTATTCAGGATGATGCGCCCATATTTGAATTTAGTTAATTTTTCATGGGATAAAGATTAAAGTACACAGAAAGCCAACTTAAAAATATAACAAAAGATGTCATTTTAACCTGATGAGTATAATGATTTATTGGAAATCTGTAAATAATTTGGGAAATAAGACATGAAAAGAAGGAACCTAAAGTGAGAAGTGGAAGATGGAAGATGGCATCAGATGAGGTGCATTGATTTTAATAGATTCACCGTCTCATAGCACGTGTTCTCTTATCATTTCATCTGTCGTGTGATTCATCAGTTTGAAGAAACCTTTATTTGTTTTAAAAATCTTATCTCTGGTTCCCAAAGAGGAAACGATTCATTCTGCAAATTGTGGTGGCTGTTGTGGTGCAAACTTGCACTTTTTCTTGCCTGAATGCAGACGACCTGCGGACCCTGCAGAGTCAGAAGAAATGTTCCTGAGCGCTCTCAGTGGCTCTGCATGGACACTTTTTCTTTTTCTCTCCTCTCCGATACGCACACAGTTTATTTTTATATCAAAAATTAACGCGTGGGAACTTAATCGTGGTTAAGGTTAAGCTGCTGGAACTGCTAAGCGGAGTTTTCCTAATAATTTCCCCTCATTAGAGCGAAGTGAAAGCGGCTTCCTGGCAGAGGGATGTGCAGCATAAACAGCCTGCGCCTTATATGGACACCGGCTGTAACACAGAGAGAGTGTGTGTGTGTGTGTGTGTGTGTGTGTGTGTGTGTGTGTGTGTGTGTGTGTTCACTATGTGTGAAGAATATTTATAGAAGTCTGATAGGAGGACACACACTCACACACACTCCGCTGGCACCGGCTGTCCCTCCAGCAGAGAGGGTCACAGTGGAGCAGAGGTTTGACTTCTCTCCCAGTTTGCTTCGTATTTGCTAAACTTCTCCTTCAAATTTTCTTCTGAGTTTTTCCATCACATGTACAAAATTGGTTTCAAACCATTTCATATGTTTATTTTTATTATTCTTTCACACTTTTTTGCCCTTTCACGCACTTCCATATTGTTTCCTTTCTACATTTTATTTTTAATTTGCACTTTGCATTTCCTCTTATTCTGCTCTGACACATTTTTAACATACTATTTTGCACTTTCTGGCCTACTTTCACTCTCTATACTGGCCCTTTTAAATGGTTATTCTGTGGTGGAACCAGAGCCCCGATATTTCAAGATTTAGGTATCCAACAGTCAGCATTACTGTCTGATATTTGTTATGTATGTATGTTCAGTAGTTACATTACTGTATATATCTGTGTGTGTGTGCCAGTACTGCATCATGTTTGCATCTCTCTTATATCTTTAAGTGTTAAATATTCAGGTAATGCTCTCACAGAGCAGCAGCAAAACAAGCTTCATACTTACACAGTATAAATCCTTTCAGAATAAAGTTTTGGTCCTAACCATTGTACATAAACATTACAGAAGTGATCTGGTCTGTTCATATTCCTCGTATTAGGACAAAGCATGAGCTTTCCTTCAGGCAAAATGCACCTGTGTGTGGAACACCATCTGCTGGTGACTCTTAATTGTTTTAGGATCCCTCTTCAGTACTCCTAATAGAGCAATGTGACCAAGTCTTAACACAGCCAGTGTTGGATTTTCAATGATAGTAATGAGTTTTACTTTCCAGCTGGGGAAAGTATCCAGAATTATGGACATGAGGTTATTTTACAAATGGATGAACAGCAGAATTTTACAGTAAAAATCACAAAAACAGAACCAGGAAAAGGGATGATATTTTTAAGATATGTAAACTTTTACAGTGTGATGTTTTTTAATTTTAAATTCTAATTTATGTGTTATGTGTCGGGCCATTAATTTAGTCTCATTTTCGTCTTTCCTGTAGATCAACGTGCGCGTCACCACCATGGATGCTGAGCTGGAGTTTGCTATCCAGCCCAACACGACAGGCAAACAGCTCTTTGACCAGGTAAGAGACACACACACACACACACACACGTTTTATTTTAAGGACCATGATCCCTGAGTAGATTGTGAGGGCGAAACACTTCAACAGCAGCTAGAAGGAAGCAAAAAACATCCAGGGGGAGCAGAGAGTCACAATTCAACTTCCATCGAAGTGAAACTCTGTGACCTGCACAGAGAGAATCACTGTTTGTTATTCATTACTAATGAAAAGCAAGGCTGAAGGTGTGTGTGCGTGTGTGTACGTGCCAGTGGGTGCTTGGCTGGGTTTGGGTCGGTGCTGGTTCTGTGCAGAGATGACACACAAAGCTCTCTTTGTCTGAACCGGGAGCTTTCAGGAGACAGTGGACGTAAGTGTTGGGTGGATGGTGTGTTTTTGTGTGTGAGTGTGTGTCCTGGGAAGTAAAAGGGCAGCTTTCAGCATTGTTTTCACGTCGGGCTCTGAAGGTTTGTCGGGCTTTGTGGTGACATAGCGGGAAGAAGAAAAGAGAGAATCTTTGTTTTCTGCTCTTTGTCGTTGCTCTTTTGTCCGTGTTCTGCTTTATAGCACGATATCAAATCACTGTATAGCTTTTAAGGCTTTACAAATCACATTAATAGAACAATACGTCTGTCTTAGGAGACTAAATCATGAAGTTGTGCTCTGCGTCCGTCCATATTATAAGAGTCAGAGGGTCAAACTCTGGTGTTCCTCTGGTAGTTTTGTGTATTTTTCTTTCTTCCGTGGATAACTGGTCCACTCAAGACAATACAGTGACACAGTCATACATCCAGGCTGGCCAGGCGGGGCTCAATAATGGCTTTTACAGAGTCTGTAATGTCAAAATGAGAGCAGACCACTTAAAGAAGACAGATGGGTTTTTTGGTAAACAGGAAGGGTTAGAGTTAACCCGGTTTTAAGACATCACCTCGGGTTTAAACATTTAAATAGACCAGGTGACTAATCAGTAAATTAAATGAATAAATTCATTGCCCGCTGACTACTGAAAAAGAACGAAGAAAGTGAAAAGTGAGTGAGCCGACAGGTGTGTACGTGACGATAGACCTCAGCGGTGGATGACACCGTGAAGTTTCATATGTCCGTCATCAGCTAAAAATGGATGCAGATAAAACGGATACCCCATCAGGGTGATTACCAGCATGAGCAAAGCACACAGTGAGGTCCAGCTGAAATTATATGACACATGAATGCTGCAAGTTTTTGGGAAGTTGCAGGTCACAAGTTGACAAAGATAAACTGAGTGCAGCATAAACAAGTGCGACAGGAAACATTACTGATGCTGAATGTGATGCTGATGTCTCTGTGTGCATATCAAACACAGATCAGCTTCACCCAGCAACATTTCTTCTTCACTGTTTAGTTTTGTGGTTTGAAAACAGTCATGTCTTCTCCCCGGTCGTTCAGCTGCAGCGTGTTCAGGGTCCGTGCAGGAAACCACCGTCCAGCTCTGTGACAGTGAGTCATGCAAGAGGCAGCCCTCAGTTTGGTCCCGAGAGCCATTTCATTTGTAAATAGTGCCGATTCACATGAATGAAGAGAACGCTTCATTGATAAAGAGGCTGTGGCACTAAATATAAACAGCCATAAGCTCATTCACACACACATGCAGAATGATAAAAGGCCTTAGTGAGAGAGGAAAGCTTTTTAATTAAACTAACCCAAACACCGACATGTAAGTCCGCCTCTGAACATGCTTTGATGGGCCGCGATCACGCACACTTTTAAAGTGTGAAGTGTTTTCATCCGATATGAAAGTCCCAGAGTCCTTTTCAGTCCAAGCAGCTTGATTTTTTTTTTTCTGCCCCTTTCATGTCACGCGTGTCTGTCTTCCTCTCTCATCTCGACGTTCCCGAATCATTTATCCGCATTCTGAAGCTTCACTTTTAAATATGCACGCTGAGCTCTCAGCATCTGCATAGCTGTCTTTGCATACCGCATTCCCAGCCCCGCTGGACGCCCTGTGTGTTTGCACAACAGTGTGTGTGTGTGTGTGTGTGTGTGCGCAGTTATAATTGCAACAGTATGTTTTGGATGGGTGTGTTTTTGCATTTGTTTATGTCTGTGATAATCGTTTGATACTCACTGGTTTTTAATGTGTTTGTGAGAGCGTGTCTTTGTGCGTCTGAGTGTGAGAGAGAGAGAGTTAATTATACGGTGGTGAGTGCCGTCGTATTGACTGTGTAAATCACATTAGAGCCTGAGTAAGCGTCCGCATCCCCTCAGGGACTCTCTCTCTCTCTGTCTCTCTGTCTCTCTGTGTAAATAAATGGGACAGCGGTTTGTGAACAACAACATGTGAGCATGTTTAAGAGTGTAGGGAGGGAAGACAAAGAGGAGAGGAGGACTGAAGAAAAAAACTGTTACTCTGCAGTTCTTGAGCAGCTTTCCCAGGGGATAGCATCTCCTGTAGCTGTTAATTTATTTGTATGTGTTTGCATTTCTTATGGCAGCACCGATTAATCACACACAACTAAGTTTAAGTTAAAGTAGACTAAAGTAAGTGGACATCAGTGTTGGACCTCACTAGTGCTTTTGTAGCTGGATGGAAGCAAATCCCTGCAGTGAGTCTTCAAAGAAAAAAAGAGAGTTTTATAGCAGCAGCAGATTAATTCCCCATCATGTAAAAATAGCTGAAAACAAAAAGCCTCTGTGTTGTTTCAGGTGGTGAAGACGGTGGGTCTGAGGGAGGTCTGGTTCTTCGGCCTGCAGTACACGGACAGCAAAGGCTACGTCACGTGGCTCAAACTCAACAAGAAGGTGAGAGACCCGAAACACAACACACACTTTCAACTCGTATGACTACTTTGAGTTCATTACTTTGTTCCTGTTTTTATCATATGTGTAAATTTATCCCGACAACTTGGAAACATGCTAATATTAAAGTTTTGGAAGCTGTATAAACAGTAAACAGCGCTGTTCACGCAGTCTCTTAAATGTTATTTCAAATGAAGACGCAGAGTTTGATTCTTTAAAGACTTCTTAATGTTTTCATGCTGTGAAGACACTCGGAGGCAGAGGGCGAGGGGTGGGAGATGAAATGATCGTGTGGGCGTTCTCTGGTTCTCTGCAGGTGACCCAGCAAGACGTGAAGAAGGAGAACCCGCTGCAGTTCAAGTTCAGAGCAAAGTTCTTCCCAGAGGACGTTTCTGAGGAACTCATCCAGGAGATCACACAGAAACTCTTCTTCCTGCAGGTACTGTGAACTGAAGAGTATTCTTCCTGCCAAGAAGTTGGTGGTTCGGTCAACCAACGTGAAACCGACAAGAGGAAGACGTGTTCTTAAAACTGAGCTTTGATTTACAGCTGTTATCTTTGTCTTTTGGCAACTGCCTTTACATTTATGATCTTATTCAATCATTCCTTGATCAGATAGATGCCAATTATAATCAGTGTCACTGTATTAGGCAAGGCTCTGCTGCTGTTATATATTTATTGTTTGGGAAGGTTGTCTTCTTCTGTATAATGATAAAAGGCAGAAATATTTTCTATATATTTGTCAAAGTAAAGTGTCTACGAAAGGATCGTCTTGGTATCAGTACTGAAACTCAGGTGTTGAATCAGTATTTGTATTGATAACATAACAATACCCAGGTGGAAAAGTAAAGATTTTTTTAGATCATTTTATTAATGTTTGTAGTAAATTTCATGGTGATCCTTTTAGTAGTCCAACATACTGAAAGATGTGACTGCAGATTTTTATATTACCCCTGAGGTGTATTTTACCCAGAAAAGGCTGCCTGAGCATTTTCAATCATCTCTAGGAAATTTGTGTGTGTGTGTGTGTGTGTGTGTGTGTCCTCCGTGCAGGTGAAGGAGGAGGCCATCCTGAATGATGAGAACTACTGTCCCCCAGAGACCACCGCCGTGCTTTTGGCCTCTTACGCTGTCCAGGCCAAGTACGGAGATTACAACAAAGACATTCACAAGCCTGGATACCTGGCCTCCGACCGGCTACTGCCACAAAGGTAAAGTAACACATACATAAATACTTTACTATACCTGTGAGGACATTGAAATAATTGAACCCAAAGTTATGATCAGAGTGTGTAAATGGAATTTATTTACACACTTATTGATTGCCATGGAGCTGCCACGCAAAGCTCGATTGGTGTTAAGTGTGTGTGTGTGTGTGTGTCCTGCAGAGTTCTGGAGCAGCACAAGCTGACAAAGGAGCAATGGGAGGACAGAATACAGACCTGGCACGAGGAGCACAGAAGCATGCTCAGGTGAGTGACAGATTATGATTTCTGAAGATACTTACACCTGAATGCCCTCGAGTATCTGTGTGTGTAACATCATTCTCATGTTTTTGTGTGTGTGTGTGCGTGCGTGCAGGGAGGATGCGATGATGGAGTATCTGAAGATAGCTCAGGATCTGGAGATGTACGGCGTCAACTACTTTGAAATTAAAAACAAGAAGGGCACAGAGCTGTGGCTCGGGGTCGACGCTCTGGGACTCAACATCTACGAGCACGAAGACAAGTAACCAACACACACACACACACACACAGAGCTGTGTAAAATGCGTTAATTATGTTGATTCATCACAGTTTCAGAAACACAGTTTATACAAATATTTTTGCCGCCATATTTGATGTGGTTGGTTTAGTTAATGTTTAGCTAATTATATTTTTTCTTTGATTTATCTTAAGCGTTTGGTTTTTCTGGTAGATTTAAACATTAAGAAATAGCAAAACAGTCAGAAAGGAACGACTCTTCGGCTGGCATATTCAGTGTGTGAAAAGGGTTCAAATTACTGACACATTATTTTAAGGGCGTGTGAGGCCAAACTGTGAGAACCACTGCTTTAGTTCATGCAATCAGTCCCTCGTGAAAACTGAAGAGGAAGAAAATGAAACCACAAGAGAAGTTGCTGTCAGTGACAACAACGCCCACTCGCAGTTTATTTTTAGGAATATTCCCTGCAACAGTTGATCCACTATTGCAGTAGCAAGTGACAATTGGATTGCAAAAGACTTAATTTGGAGAAATAAATCAGTGGAAACATCTCAATAAATAAATTCATGTTTTTAAATTACAGTCTTGATCTTACCTTTCAGTATGTTACATTTTTCAAGTGTTGCATTTTTCCATATAAAGTCTGTTCAGGGGAATATCAGCAAAATATAATCTGCTTTTAAGATAATTATTATATCATCTTAGGAGTGAATGCATTAAAAAAGCCAGTTCTGCCTCAGCTGTAGCTCTATTATAACAAGTTCAGATATGAACTGTGGACTTTCTCAGCTCCCAGAGGGCATTGAATTTAATTAGATTGACAATAGCGCCCCCTTTTGGTGTTGAGCTGGTAAAACACCGGTCAGCACAGAAAGTGAATTATTCCTCAAAAGCTTTACTCAGACATGCAACATGAGGAAATGTCTTTTTATTTTGAAATTTTCAAAGCATGCTCATGTCCTTACAAGCTGAGTGGAAGTAGAAAAAAATTCAGAAGTTAATCATTAATCTATCTTTTAGTCCATAATTAAAAATCTCATCTCTCCCGCCTCAGGTTGTCCCCAAAGATCGGCTTCCCCTGGAGTGAGATCAGAAACATTTCCTTCAATGACAAGAAGTTTGTCATCAAGCCCATCGACAAGAAAGCTCCAGTAAGTTTTAGATGATATTTGAATGATTGTCGATATTTCTTTACAGTGTTTTTACGCTGTCACGTCCATCCTCTGTGTCTCCTCCAGGACTTTGTGTTTTACGCCCCTCGATTGCGGATCAACAAGCGCATCCTGGCATTATGTATGGGAAACCATGAGCTGTACATGAGGAGGAGGAAGCCCGACACCATCGAGGTGCAGCAGATGAAGGCTCAGGCCAGAGAGGAGAAGCATCACAAACAGATGGAGAGGTAAAGTACACTTTGCTTTTCATTTTTCAGTATCAGAGCGGTTCATACAGAAGCTCCATCGTCCGTTTACTCCTGCTGGAAGTGACACTTTGTGAGCGATAGGGGGCAGTGCTGCATTGAACAAAAGTTTTTTTTTTTTTTTTTAGTCCTCATTACTGTGGGAGTCGAGTATCTGCTGCTTGTTTTTAAATGACTTTAATGTGGGCGGTGGACACTGCTGCATTCATTTCTATTTTTGTTGATTGTGTTTCGTTTCACTGGAAGGCATCACATGTCAAAATGTCCAAATGTCTTTTATCTTGTTTTAGTAAATTTAAAATGACCCAATTCAACACACATGGCGTTTTTTATCTAACTTATAATCCCAAACTAGATCTCTATTCTCAAATCTCATTACAGTATAATGGGTGTTTTGTATTTATTTTTATTGTTGTGTACTGTTCAGAAGTGTCTGAATGTCTGCTGCATTACATTTTATCAAGTGAAGACATTACATTTATTGTTCAAACTGGCAAATGTAAATTAGCAGTTTAATGTTCGATATTTTAGTACGATGTGACAAACATTAACCAGGCAATGAGGAGCGCCCATTAAAAAATTACAAAAAACAAATACAGTTTATAATATTCAAAATAATTTTCTTACATATTGGTAGGTTTACAAGCATATAAGGAACCAGGTTACTTTAAAAAATCAGGTAACACAACTCCGCGTCTGTCCAAAGCTCGGATAAGATCAGACTCAGTACAAACATTGTACGAATTTTCTTGTAAACTATTTTCATGATGTCGAACTTTCTGTGTTATTTTGACAGAGCGCAGCTGGAGAACGAGAAAAAGAAGCGCGAGCACGCGGAGAAAGAGAAGGAGCGGATAGAACGAGAGAAGGACGAGCTGATTGAGAGGCTGAGGCAGATCGAGGAGCAGACACAGAGAGCTCAGAAAGGTACAACTCCACTAACACCGAGCACGAACAGGAAGTGTTTCTGTCTCCGATCACTTCTGTCAGTTATGATCAGCTTGGACTTGTTGAGATTGAGCAAGGTGGTGAGCAATTCATGTTTTTAATTTTTCTCCTCTTCTACCACTGAAGCACGACTGAATGATTGTCAGTGTGAAGTATTAAAAAAAACATTTTGGCATCAGAACTGAAAGTCAGGTACTGTATTCTCATTAGTGTACAAATATTTAAATACTGAGCTTTTAAGAGCTGAATATTTCATGTGAAATGTCTGACAACAGAAGTAAGCAAAGTGAAACTGAAGTTAAAATGGGAACCTATGAAGTATGAAGCTCACACTGAATACTCCTGCACACCTTAACTCATTATTTGCCTTTTTCAACATTTTCAAAAGCTCAAAGGTCACCTGCTTACCTCTAAACAGTTCAGTGTTTGATGTTCATAGAGCAGGTTTTTTAGAGATAATTCAAACTGCAGCAGTGCTGTCACCTAAAGGTCTAACAGGAAAAACACACAGGCCCAAAAGATGTGAAACCAAACATCCTCCGTCCTCTGAATTTGCATAATGCGAAGGCTCCGAGTCAAACTGGGAAGAGCAGCTTCAGGCAGCAGCAGGCCACATTTTGACTGCTCCGGATAAATCCTGCGAGTTCACCCTGATGAAAGTCTCACAGCTGCAATAACAGCCCTTGTCGTAAATTAGCATTGTACAAAGAGATTTAAAGATATGGATTTTACAAGCCTCGACTCCATGCGCAGGATGTTTGAAATAAACGCAGAATGTTCAGTCTCCATCTGAACGAGAGACCAGGAGAGAAAAGATGCTGTTATGCAAACACTGAGAAGGTGCTTATCCTTATGTACTGCACAAAAAGTCACATATCATCAGTGACATGAAAATTAATGTGGGAAGTGTAAGGATAAAGAAACTGACAAAGATGAGTAAGACAAACGGCTCCGACTGTACTTGTTTTGATTGTTTTAGCAGAAAATCTTGCCTTGATTGGTTAATTCAATTACAAGTAGTCACAGCAAAATGTAAAATGAGTTCATCTTTATGCAGAAAAATCAAGAAATGTGACACAAATTTCAGAAATCATCAGTGGCAGGTTTGATTGAAACTTCAGTTAAACTTCACCTGAGACTCTTCGGCTCTTTCCCTGTGATTACACCAGTGATTTTTTTTTTTTTTAATGTGTGTGGCACATGGTGAAACTAATAAATCAGATTTTATGTGTGTAAATGATCAAACGTGATTTTACAAAACACTGTTTATGCACGGTTGATAAATGAGGAGCTCACTGAAAGGAGATGATGCAGCATGTTCACAGTGTCTTTGCTCTTTGTCGGGTCCCTCACACACTCACAGTTTTAACTCCAGTTTAAGATGATCTGTAACTCACCTGTGTGTGTGTGTGTTCGCAGAGCTGGAGGAGCAGACTCGCAGGGCGCTGGAGCTGGAGCAGGAGAGGAAGCGAGGGCGAAGGAGGAGGCGGAGCGGCTGGAGAGGGAGAGGCAGGTGGCGGAGGAGGCCAAGGCAGCGCTGGCTCAGCAGGCCGTCGACCAGATGAAGAACCAGGAACAACTGGTACTCATTCACACATCAGTCACAGCGACTGTTCCCGACTACGTTTACTCCTTAAATTTAAGTTTAGTGCTGCTGTTCGGGTGAAAATAGTACCATTTGAATTAATACCGTGCATGTTTGTTTCCTTTTAGCCTAAAATATGACAGAAATGTTTAATTGATATTGTTTTTGTAACTTGAAACTGTCAGAACACACTAGTCTCATCTGAGTAAAAAACAATGATTTAAGATTATTATTACATATATAATACATTAGTCATAAGAAGGAATGAAAAACATAATTTCTCAAGCAGAACCGCCCATTTTCAAACACGAGGAGATCCTAATTCTGTGTGTCATTTTCGTGAAGTGCAAAAAGTTTTTGGAGCGTTGCTGAGACACCGCACTTTCAGTTTGGTGACTTTTTACTGGAATGTGTTGTCTTGTTTTTTTGTTTTTTTGACAGGCTGCTGAGTTAGCGGAGTTCACTGCCAAAATCGCTCTGTTGGAGGAGGCCAAGAGGAAAAAAGAAGATGAAGCAACAGAGTGGCAACACAAAGTAATGAAACCTATGAAACCCTGTATATGTATATATGTGTGTGTGTGTGTGTGTGTGTGTGTGTGTGTGTGTGTGTGTGTGTTCGGTTTAAAAAGAAAAAAGGGGAATAATGCAGGCCTTTACGCACACAAAGTAATTGAATTATAACATCATGTGCCCGTGCTGTGGGTTTACCTTTTTAAAAGTAAAGACACTGGTTGATAAGCAGCTTTTACATTTTCGTTTCCAATTTTATATTTTATAACCGTAAGCTGAGCTGACCTCACAATCAGAGGACCTGTTTACTCTGACAAACAGCAGAAAATGTTTTAATCGGGGCTGGAAGCAAAAACTATTCTGATATGTTCCTTTTCCTGAAAAAGATCTTTTGTAGTATTTTTGATTGATATTATTTAAAGGACTAAACGATTAGCTTGATGATATCTATTTCATTTTGCTAGGACTTTTTAAGAAATACTAACATAATCAAAAACAACAATATGTGTGAGTGTTTGACTCTTGGTGTAAATATTTGTGTATTTGATAAATGTGCATTTTAATGATTTAGTATGTGTGCACTGCTGGGAGTGTCATCTGCGTGTTGTGTATCCACATGTATGTACGTGTGTGTGTTTCACAATCCTGTAAACAATCCTTGCGAGGTTCTCTCTTCACCCGAAGAAACATCTAAACCACAAACATTTCAGCTCCGAATCACTCGGGGACATTTTGCTCCACATCAAAGTCAAGTTAATAAAAACGTCCTCACATCTCACATGACATCCCGTCAGTAGCTGCAGCCATTTCTTTGACATCAGCACCACGACAGCCTCGAGACCACAAGACCTTTTAGCCATGCACAGCTGCCCTTTGATTCCACGTCTTCTTACACGATCGGTCAGCTTGATTCCTTTGTTGATGTCGATGTTGAGGCTTTGTTCAGTGCGTCATTAAAAAGTCACGACAGGGGACAAAAAAAACTTTTAAATACAGAAAAGGAGAAGCAGAAACGCCTACGCTGTAATAACCTCTGTAAAAATACCCCTCCGTATCTTAAACAGTGTTTGTTTACAGCTGGTGGTAGACCAGTTCCTCTGATGACCATTAGCTGATTATAGCATCATGTGTGAAGCACCTCTTGTTATACAAAGAAGCCCACATTAGCACCACTCATTATGTAACGGCACAATTCCTTTTAAAAAAAAACCCACAGCACCAGTTTCCAATTCAGAAGTTTAAAATAATTACACAGTTTATAAATAGCTAATGATGTTTTATCTGATATGTTGGTAATGTTGCTGCCCAATCATGAGATGGGGAAGTGGAACTATTTAGGATGAATAGAGACCTAAGACTTGTTTTGTGTACTCTAGAAAGAGGTGCTTTACCCCTGGTGCTAATCATCATTGAATGCATATAAGTCAAGTTAATTGTATTTATGCAGCCGGATGTTTCCCTTTACAAGCTGTATGACTGGTTAAAGACAAAATCCACGAGAAATAACAGCCACATATTAGATCAGCCTTAAAAATTCTTCTTACAATAATAATAAGTTAGACGTTTGACTAGTTTAGCTTGATTTTTATTAAAATAATATTTTACCTAATTAGTCGCTCCACTTGTTTATTGGTATTTGCTGCCTTTCCCTTTTTATGGACTTCACATCTGTATTAAAAAGTTTGATATTAGAATAAAATATGGCTTTAACCATGCGTGACGTTTTATTAATTTCACTATTCACAGTGTGTGTCAAACAAAGATGTGTGAGTCATTTTTTAAGTAAGTAACATAGTAGGGACTTCAAAAAATGTTTACAAGAGCAACAAATTTCCCATTTCCCCCTCAGTGGGTGATTTTATTTTTGCTGACCTTTTAGTGAGTTTCATTTGATATGCATGCATGCAATTAACAATGATGTACGATTTTAAAGTGCATTAAAGTAGATTTTTTTTAGATTTATTTTAAATAATCAAAGCAGGAGCAGTGAAGAAGAGAAGTGTTAAAACTAAACTACAAGTATTCGTATGTTATTTACAGGCTCTGTCTGCGCAAGAGGACCTGGAGAAGACCCGGGAGGAGCTGAAGACGGCCATGACGTCCATCATCCCGCCGGCGCCCGAACACGACGAGCACGACGAGAGACGAACGAGGCAGAGGCGAGCGCCGAGCTGCTCAGTGACGCAAGCGTCACGAGCCACCGCAGTGAAGAGGAGCGCATCACCGAGGCGCAGAAGAACGAACGGGTCAAGAAGCAGCTGCAGGTAGAGCGGCAGAGCAAGAGAGGAGAGATGCATACATACTGTAATAAAATCATTTACTCGTGTAGGTCAAATGCTAAACATAACTTGTGTAAAAAAATGTGAGAAATAATGCATGTTATGACAAGAAAGAACCACAAACCACAAAACCAAGACTGAACTCGATTCGAGCTGCCAACTCATATAAAAGGTAAACTGGATAATTCAGGCTCAGGCTTATTCATGTTGACGTCTTACACCAGAATACAGACTCTCAAGTGGAAGAACAAATGATTTTCAAGTATTGTAGATTCAAAATAATTGTATTCTGGCTTTCAGTGATACTGAGTCACAATGCTAAAAGTTACTGAAGTGTTTTTATAAGTTCAAGAGCTTAGTTTAATGCCCTTCACTTCAGTGGGACTCAGTGGTCGATTGCATTAATAATTAGTTTTTGTGTATTTTATACATAATATTTCATACATCTGTCCATCAATCATGATAAATATATGAAAACCAAATATTATTATTAGTATCATTTGATTGATTTCAGTCATATCATACAGCCTTGTGAAGGGAGAAATGTTTTTTTTGTGTGTGTGTGTGTGTGAAACTGTCAGCTCCTTACACTATCACACACCATCCTATTAAATCCAGCCAGGAGACGTCAGTGGACTGACAAGAAAGAAAAGACATGATGCATCTTTATGTGCTCCAGTGTTTAAAACACTAAATTGCTAAATGGATTCAATTCAAAGTTATTTCAAAATTTCCATCCAAAGGTCAGATGGTCCAAATTTGTAGGAATGTCGTTGGTACTGTGTTCGACTGTTTCAATATTACATTATCTGGCTTTACAGGGCTGCTTTAATGAAAATCTTTTCCATGGTTACACAAATTAAACTGTTAAAAAACAAACTGATCGTTTAAATGTGCCATTATAACAGAGAGACAGTTTTTATTTTGAAATATGAAGTCTGATGGTGTGTTCAGGTGTGTTTGTTTTAAACACACCTCAGTTTGACCAAACCAGAAGATGATGCCTGGATCATGATCTCCCCTCTCTCTCTCTCTGCCTCTTTTCTGTCCAGGCTCTGAGCTCAGAGTTGGCCGAGGCCCGTGACGATACCAAGAAAACGCAGAACGACATGCTGCACGCCGAGAACGTGAGGGCGGGCAGAGACAAGTACAAAACCCTGCGTCAGATCCGCCAAGGCAACACCAAGCAGCGCATCGATGAGTTTGAGTCCATGTGAGCCGAGAAAGAAGAAGGGCGGACACGATGAAGAGAGATGGCCAGTCTCGTTGCCATGTCATCGCCTCACTTTCTTTGTAAAGCCCAGAACCTGCTGCCACCCGAGGAACTCCTGTTTATTTTTTTCTATCCAGGAGAAAGACCGGCTAACGGGCTTTGTAGCTTCAGCCTCGCCAAAGCTCTGCCTCGCAGTGGTTGGCCGATCACACTGCTACCTGCTTTTTAGAGCTGCGCCCCCGCCCCGACAAAGCACACGTCTTTTAATCTGTCCGAAACGTAGCAAGCGACATATCCTGTCGAACGTGGACTCCCTCCTACAACTCTGGCAGTTTTAACGCTTGCATGTATGATAATTAAAGAGCAGGACCGTTAGAGAAATGACAGACTGGACAGAGCTGGTTGATATTGTGCTTTTACTCAAATAATGAAATGGCCATTTGTAGCTTGTTGATGTTGCCGGCACGCTCGTCCGTAAAGCTTTAAAATCTGTACCTTACTTTTACTTTTGTCATCAGTTCAACAATTTAAATAATTTGTTTAAAAAAAAAAAAAAAAAAAAAAAAAAACGCCTTATTCGTCTCATTTCCTTCCTGTGTAGTTTTACTTTTTGTCTCGTTGTGTTGGGAAAGTTAGCCTGTTCGGTTCTGCCGTCAGTGTTGATGATCTGTTAACGTTTCTCCTTTTAACGGCTGTTGGTTTGCAAACGCTCCCTCTGAGAGCTGTGAGCAAACTACATCTGCTTATTTTACATTCTTACTGTGCTGGCATTCTCCATCCATTGAGACATTTGTTCAAATATATATTTTGCCCCACAATAAAGGATGAATTTATATTTCCAAACTCTGCAGCGACAGCATGATGTGAAGAGTCTGACTGAGCGTAGAGGCAGTGCAGCTGCATTTACTGACACAGGATGTTGTGTCAGAGATAAATGTGTTTTAACCTGCCACAGATTTTTTTTTTTTTTTTTTAAAGGCAGTTTGTCATGAATGAGTCTTCTGTTATATGAATGATCTGACTGTTCACATTAAGACACAGCAACAGAACAACACGGTGAATTATTTTCAATAACAAGACAGTAAAACGATTCTGTACAAGCAGGAGGGTGTTTAAAATAACAGCAAAAAAACTCATTCACTGATTATTAATGTAAATCTGTTATATCAAGATCTATCATGTGATCTTTATCTATTACCAGTAAAGATGTTGTGCGACTTCAAAATATTTAAAATCAAAACTTTAAACATTTAACATTTGTTGTACATTTGTTCTGTAAAATCAGTGTTTTACTCAGAAGTATGTATTATCTGATTATTTAGATATTTCCAAAGAAAACTGGTTCAATATTGAGAAATGATTTAATTAATAATACAAATACGGACGTTAAAAAAACTATCTCATCTTCCCCGTAAAATAACAGGAAACAAATAAGGACGAGACAGCAGGTGAAAGCTTGAGTAGGGCTTTTATTGCTCACTTTTACATCACATATTTCATCAAGAACAGTCAACACGTCTTATTTGGCCACAGTTTCCCAGATTCTGTAGGTGTGACAGGTTTGTTTTTCGTGCTTTTATTTTGGATTTCATCGCCTAAAGCTCAGTTGTGTCTCACCGTCCTGTAGCAAGAAAGCCACTCCTAAAATACTTTTAGAAAACAGAAAAATGAACAAATACACAATTAATGACACAAAAGTAGAAGACGGTTTCATTTTAAACTCAGATTTGTTTGTTTCCTTTTGTTTTTCTAAGACAAATAAGGTATTTTGGCCTCCTGTATGTGGAAAAAATCAACTTAAAGCAAAATATTATTTTAGTATTGCGCACAATGCTTAAAAAGTTTAACTTGGATTAATCAATAATTGACAGCTTTGGGTTTCTGGACCGTCTTTTGGAATGAAATTCTTCATCTGCCAGCAGGCTCGCAGTGAGACAGCAGCAATGGTCGAACATTTTAACATCCTCTTTTTTTAATTTTTTTATTTTGGTTTAATATAACCACCGCTGACCTGAGCGAGGGGAAACATCAGAAAGCACCATCAACAGCCTTTAACTTGGCTTTGGTCCCCTGAAGAGGTGGCACTTAAAATCTTTCTTTAGAGGAAATGAAGCCCGTATTAAAGCACATTAGAAATAAAGGAGGGGACAAACTGCGAATAAACAGGAACATTGTTGATCTTTTACATTTCATTTCCATTTCATAAAATAGCTGGATCTGACACCACGTTAGAGCAAACAACTGACAAAACATTTTATCTTTTTTTCTAGACAAAACTCACATACACATTTTGTTCAGACTGAACGGAAAGCAAATTTCAGGCAGCGCGGTTGCATGACTAACTGCGAGAGGATGTGAACTGCGTAAAACCCGCTGACCACAACAGCATCATCCTTTGTTTCAAAGGGACATGAGCTTTATGAAGGCATTGTTAAATGTTCGCCCAAAAGTGAAAAATGAGAAAAGAAAGTGTTTGTCACGTCGTTACAGGTGCAAAACAAATATTAAGCCGCTTGGCCAAATCAAGTCGGATAAGTTGCTAAAAAAAAAGTTGAGCGCCTACAGGAAATTTCCACTGAGGACATTTTGACGTGAGCACAGGTGCAGGAAATAAAACTGATGTTGTGTACATGGAAGCTCTCTTCCATGAAAAAAACACAAAAATTACAAAAAACACTGAAATTAGCATGAATAAAAGCGATGTGGAAATTTGCTCGATCATATTCAGTCTGAACGTTGTCAAGTAACATCTGTGGAGAAAAACACAACATGACATCAGCACAGTTAGCAAAGTGCCTGTCCTCTTTCAACACTGACTACAATCTCTTCTCGCGGATAAACATCATGTGAAATTACAAAAATAGCTCTTTAACAAGTTCATGATCATAGAAAAATAGTTTCTGCCCTCACACACTACGTAAGGTTTTTAACATCCACAGGAATGTTGACACAACACCTTCAGAGGTGTGTTAAATGAAACTGCAGAGCCTCGTCCCTTCGGCGAACACCAGCACACGGTGCCGGTCTGACCTGCAGGGTGAGAGCACCTCAGTTATGAAAGACCCGCCGTCACATCGGAGCTGAAGGCCGCAAGAGAAGAGCGAGCAAAGAGAAGGGAAAATCCACTGACGAACCTTTCGGCCGAGCGATGGGACGAGCAAGAGGGCTATTTCCTGAGATGACGCCTTTCAGGTTACAGCACAGCTGCTGAGACGAAAGCTTTTCAAGTACAGAAAACTTTGAGGCGATAGAGAAGAAAATGTTTGTGGTTTTTAGATTAGATTTAGAACATTTAAGAAGCAGTTTTGCTTTGAGTCTCTTATTAAGACCTCGTCTCTCTTTTTTTTTTTTTTTTTTTTTCTGCACAATCTAGGAATGTATTACTCTTCTGAAGTGGAGTGTGACACCAACAAGCTTCCACACGTCAAAACAAAACACCTTTAATCACACCCTTAACACCTTTAACCATGGTCATTTCATTTTCAGTGTCCTACGTCCTTTTCACCACGGTTTGGCTGACTCAACTTCCGACGCTGGTTTGAGGTTTTATATTTTTTGGGCTGCACAGTACCGTGCTTTCAGTTCATAGACAATATAAACAATGACAGTAGCTGTTTCCAAAAAGTGCATCTGAGACTTCCTCTTTTCTGCACTTGGAAAAAAAAAAAAAAAAAAAACCCCCCGACTCATATAAATAAAGTATCAAAGGTGACAAAGTTTGCCACAAATACTTAAAATATTCAACTCGAAATATTTTTTTTTGTTTAAATATTCTCATATAAAACAATGATCTCGTTTAAAAAGTTTACAGGATACAATTTGTATCAACAAAGAGAAGTGTTATCTGGCTACTCGATATTGTGTTAACCAGGCGAGTTTTAGCTTCACAAACTGTTCCTCAGACATTAAAATAATCCCATTGGTGGTGATAATACTAAAAAAACAGAATATTATTATTTATTTCAACAATGCAGTTCAAAGTGCTTTACATTAAGAGAAGACTAATTACTTTTAAAGAGTAGTTTGAAAAAAATACTTGAAATGAATTTTAACTACTTTTGGTCAGACAAAACACACAATTAGAGGAAATCCCTTCAGGCCCTGCAAAATTGTGATGGTGCTTTTTTCTATGTTTTGACATTTCATAGATTTAATGATGAATTAATTTATTGATAATAAAATAATTGTTAGTTGCAGTCCTTGAACAGAACATCTTCATTTGATATGTGAAACAAATTTAATCTACACTTGCCAAGTTTACTAGTATTAGCTTTTTACTTTCAAAGTAAAGTAATTAGTCCGACTTTGTGAGGGTCATAACTACATTAAGAAAGTTTTAATCACTTCAGTATGTATTTTTAAGAAAAATATCTGGATTCCTTCTTAATTTAACCAATGAGATTATTAATGACTCTGGGAAAATTTTGCAAAACTAAAAACAACCATCTATAACTGTGCCCACTGTTATCATGACAGACAGTGTCTGGTAACATACTCTGTGGGTTTTATCATTAAGAAGGTGTTTCCCGACTCTTTCCGGTCTGTTCCTGACATTTACTGCAGATGTGTGGATCTCTGTGTTTAACAGGAAGGTACAAAGGAGTCATACCCTGTTTGAGGCGGCCAAACCCTCCTCAGTGGTGTCACTGCTCACAAAGGAGACCCTGTGTCTCGTGCACCACAGACATTCACGCGCACAGGAAAAAGGTAATAAATTAACACATAATTTAAATTAAGATTAAAATAATACCAAAAATCTTCATTCCAGCTGAACATTTCTGGTGACCACAATTTCCACAGCCACCTTCATATGATTCAGAAATTTTGTTTCAGCGAATGTTTAATAAGCAGAGGATGTGTTTAAAAAAAAAAAAAAATCTATACTAAAAGCTGATGAACCGTGAAGTCAGCTGACAGGGCTATCCTAGCAGAGGAAATACACTCCAATTCATAAGTGAACAACAGCTTGGGGTTTTCTACTGGAGTTTTTGCTGTCTTCTTTTGCGAGCGCCGCCGGAGTTTCACTTCTCTGCGGGGGAAATCCACAAACTCTCATCACAACATCTGATCTGCCACCTGTCAAAAGCTCAGTTTGTTGAGCTAATTTAAGCGTTAAACACAGCAGGAATGTATCTGCAATAAGGCAGAGCAATTTTAAGATTTTTTAAAGACCCTGCATTGTCATCTCAGTCTCTGATATTTCACTTGGATGGAAAGTACGAATTTGAGCTATACCCTGATATGATTGCCAAAAAAAAAGAAAAAATAGCTGACAAGGAAACACAACAATAACTAAAAAGTGCCCAAAACAGAATAATTTTAAAATATGTAAATAAATTAAAAAATAACAAATAAATTAATTTAAAATGAACAACACTTTCACCCTTGAAACACATTAAAAGCCTCCCTAAGCACACAGATGTATTGACTGATAAGCAGTAACATTAAACCCCAACCTTTCCTGATATTAAGTGCTGAAATAGCAGGCATGTTTATAGAAAATATGACAATTTTGGGATTCCCCTTTACAAAAATACCTTTAAAAATAATGAGACAACTTCTCTGCAGTGAAAAAAAGGTGACCCATTAAAAGCTTAAGGAGCTTTATCTGTTGTGCTTTTGGTTCGTGTTTGTTCAACCTGACTTTAAGGATCAAGATGTTCGCAGAAGCGAGTTAAGATCGAGCTGTAACTGTATCTTCTGGCTTCATTCAAGATCCATGCTGCGATTTCTCCATCAAAATTGCAGCCGCAAGCTCCTGAGCATCCATCACATGAGGGTTCCTGGCCATCACCATCCTCACCAGATCTGGAGGGAAGATGCGGCACAAGTTAACAAACACCCGCTCCCTGAGGTCCTGATACCGACCTAAGACAGGTGGCTCCTGGAGCTGGGGCATCGGGGGCAGGTGGCTTTTGTGGGTAGTGATGGATGGAAGTGGGGGCAGCTGTGGGATTGGTGGAAGACTTGATGCAGAAAGGCCACGGGGCGACAAATGGACTTGCCTCCCCCAAGGAGAGTGCCAGGACTTGTTGTGGACTTCTGGAGAGCTCTGGAAGGCAAACAGATCGTAGCAAGGCTTAGGGGACTGCTGGTAGTTGGTTTCCCAGTTTGTCTGATGCTGTGGTTGTTGGTTTAGCCCAGAGATGTTTCTTCTAGAGTGAAGTGGTGAGCCTTGGTACTCCTGGAGCCTTCCTTCCTGCCAAATGGAGCCCATCGCATTGGGGTCGAGGGCAGAGCTCTGAGAGTGGGAGTAAGATGTGATTGTTTGGGGTGGATGAGCTGGGAATTCCCCTGGAAAACCGCTCAGCAAAGGATGCTGAGGGTGGGCCGGTGCGTAGGCTGAGGGGGGCTTGAAGGGATGTGGAGATGCATGAGAGGTGACAGAAGTCGGAGGGTCTTCCAAGCCAAAACCATGTTGTCTACGGAGCACCTGAGGAGCAGGGTAGCCATGAGGGGCATGCTGACCCAGTCCAGGGGGAGCACGGCTCGCAGGGTGAGGGTACTGGCCTGGGCAGTGATGGTGGTGGTGAGGATGGTGGTGGTGGTGTTGGTGGCACTTTGGGCCGTCGTCCAACAAGGGATCAGGGGAGAAAGAGTCTGAGCTGACACTGCCCTCACTGCTACAGTCTGACAGCAGTGACCCAGCTCGCAGATCGGCTGGGAAGAAGCGTTCAGGACTCGGTGGCACCACCAGGCTGAGGCTAGAGTAGGCCTTCATCAGTGAGCTGTAGCCCAGGTCTGGAGACTCGCATCTGTGGTAAGTTTCAGCCTGGCTGGGTCCTGAAGCTCCAACAACCCTGGAGCTGCCTCCATCACTTCCCCCTGAGTGCTCCCATCTATCTAGACTTCCTGATGAAGGGGGCCCCCCCGGAGCAGGATGCCCCAGAAAACTGCTGCTACAACTACTGCTGCTGCTACTATTGCTTCCCCTACGTCCTTCCACTTTGGACTGGACACGAAGTCGGTCCTCCAGGAGGTCAGTGAAGGAGCACCAAGGGCTGGGGCTGGGCTGTTTCTTTGGAGTGCTCCGGTTTGGCTCGACTTCAGCCATTCCTTCTGGTTGACCAGAGCTTTGGCTCCTCACCATCAGGGCATCTTCCAGCAGGCCTCTGGAAGCTACCGATGAAATTTTGGCACTGGCACGAAGCTCATCAGCCACAGCACGCTGGGGCTGGCTGCCCCTCTCAGGGTGGTAAAACTTGCACTTGTGGCCATATGTGCACTTTTTCCCTGAAGGAAAAAAGAAAAGCATCTTTCATTAATGTGCTGAACGATGTGAAAATGTTTTGTAGTATCTTGGTTAGTGGATTTTTGTTTTTGCATTAATTTCACTGCTCAACAGCAAAGACATCCTACAAAAAACAAAATGGTTGGAAAAAAAACATATTTGGTGCTTGTTATTTTTGATCAAGGAATTTAAATAAAAGATATATATCTATATATACAGTACCGTTTAAAGTTTGGTGTCACTTAGAAATGTCCTTATTTTTGAAAGAAAAGCAGTTTTTTTTTCAATGAAGATTGATTATACTCTCAAAATGGCCAGAAAAAGAGAACTTTCTACTGAAACTCAACAGTCTATTCTTGTTCTGAGAAATGAAGGCTATTCCATGCAAGAAATTGCAAAGAAACTGACGATTCCCTACAATGGTGTGTATTACTCCCTTCAGAGAACAGCACAAACGGGCTCTAACCAGAATAGAAAGAGAAGTGGGAGGCCCCGGTGCACAGATAAGCAAGAGGACAAGTATATTAGAGTCTCTAGTTCGAGAAATAGACGCCTCACAGGTCCTCAACTGGCAACTAGCTTCATTAAATGGTACCCGCAAAACGCCAGTCTCAACGTCCACAGTGAAGAGGCGACTCTGGGATGCTGGCTTTATAGGCAGAGAGTGGCAAAGAAAAAGCCACATCTGAGACTGGCCACTAAAAGGAGAAGATTAAGATGGGCAAAAGAACACAGACATTGGACAGGGGAATATTGGTTTGTTATGGAAGTGTTATGGACAGACGAATCTAAGTTTGAGGTGTTTGGATCACAAAAAACATTTGTGAGATGCAGAACAAGTGAAAAGATGCTGGAGGAATGCCTGACCTGTCAAGCATGGCGGAGGTAATGTGATGGTCTGGGGCTGCTTTGGTGCTGGTAAAGTGGGAGATTTGTACAAGGTAAAAGGGATTTTGAATAAAGGAAGGCTATCACTCCATTTTGCAACGCCATGCCATACCCTGTGGACAGCGCTTGATTGGAGCCAATTTCATCCTACAACAGGACAGTGACCCAAAGCACACCTCTAAACTATGCAAGAAACTATTTAGGGAAGAAGCAGTCAGCTGGTATTCTGTCTGTAATGGAGTGGCCAGCACAGTCACCAGATCTCAACGCCTATTGGGCTGTTGTGGGAGCAGCTTGACCGTATGGTACGTAAGAAGTGCCCATCAAGCCAATCCAACTTGTGGGAGGTGCTTCAGGAAGCACGAGGTGAAATATCTTCAGATTACCTCAACAAACTGCGAAAAAAAAATCATTATTTCCAACTATGACTATTTTCTATTAATTTTGCAAGTCATTTGATGAATAAAAGTGTGAGTTTTCACGGAAAACATGAAGTTGACTGGGTGACCCCAAACTTTTGAACGGTAGTGTGTGTGTGTATGTATGTATGTGTATATATATATATATATATATATATATATATATATATGATTACTACGTGAAAAAGGTATCTAATGGGTGCTTAAAAAATTGAATTTGCATTCTTGAAACTGTAAAACCAGATTGAAAGAGTCAAAAACTGTTTCACCTTGGACACACGCACTTTATCACACACACACACACCTCTCTACATATGTGGACTCAAGTGTGTAAACCTAAACCGACACTGTTGCACATTGCACAACTGTATGTCACACACTGCCATTTTGCACAACTACTGCACCTTTGAACCAGAACTGCCAGATGCTTTTTTCATATTTCATATTTTTTTTTAATTTCATATTTTAATTTCATATCTATCTATCTATCTATCTATCTATCTATCTATCTATCTATCTATCTATCTATCTATCTATCTATCTATCTATCTATCTATCTATCTATCTATCTATCTATAAAGACAGAAAGAAGTTTTTTTAGTTTTTGTAGTAAATATTGTAAGTCTTTGGAAGACTTGAAATTCCCCACTAAAACGAATAGAAGTGCATATAGGTGCATATTTTTACCATAAGGACATGGCTGCTTCCTGTGTTCAGGAACAACGGGCCTCTTCCTCAGGAAGTTCTCCAGACTGGGTCCATGGCGTCCCAGTGGGTCATCTGGTGGCATGAACCTAATACACAGTTAATAAATTAAAAGTTTCATTAACCCCAAATTTCTCCAAAAAACAGAGACAAAATTAAATTCTACATTTTTTATTCTGCTGTGACGATTCAATAATTCTTACAGCAAAAAAGAAACTTTTCTCAGTTATGTTTAGTGAGGAATCAATAGACGTGTTTAGATCATAGATCATCATAGATTACTGAAGTAATACAAAACACAAACCAAAAACTGAAGAAGGTAGTATCTTTTCTAATTTTCCAGTCAGGATTTGATCAGTGATGCAACAGTGAAGAGAGGTAATAAAGATAAAAGGAACAGCAATGAGGAAATGAAATTGTCTGATAAGTAAATAGGAACTTTTCAGACAATTCCCCAGAAAAAAATGCATTGTGAAAATACTGATGAGACAATGTTTAGTTTTAACAGCTTTTACTAATGTTCTTTGGTGGTTGGGCCTCACAATGGGTGTTGCAGACAAGAAGCCTTTTATTTTAATGCCTAATAATAGCAGCTACGCCTCCGTCTTTGAACAACTATGCATCTTCCTACATATAAAAAAATAGATGCCACAATTTCTACACCAGTGTTTATTTTTTAATATTTCCTTCACGTGAAACCTGCCAGTAAAATGCAAATAAAGGATTTGAAAATGTTCTGTCTTTTTAAAGGATGCTACAGTTTTCTTTTTTCTTCACTGCAATGGAATAAAAAAGTTCTCCTCTGGCATGAGCTGCTTACTTGTCGTTTACAAAAGAGTACATCAGTAGACGCTCGTCAATGAACTTCTTCCACTCTGGTTTCTCATTGGCGAGGTCACGGTAGTTGTCGTTGGAAACAATGATGCCGTCTGACTCATGGGCCAGTTTGACGATGAAGCGGTCGTCATAGCAAACCACACGGCGTCCCTGCACACGGCGAGATGGAGTGAAGACCAGGATCTTCTCTTTCTCTAGTCGCCGCAGGATCTCTTGGTCTGAAGAAAGAGAGGAGATACAGTTAAATATAGACAAAAGGCCAAGGAAAGGTTGGTACTCTCCCAAAGACGGCTTCATGCTTCACAAGTCATTTCACTGTGACTTTAAATCATCACTTAACGCTATGTTATACCTGTGATGAGAGCATCAGGTCGTGACTGCTCCTTTCTCCAGGCAGGGACAAAAACAGTGATGTCACGGTGACCTCGCTCCAAGAACCAATCGACTGCCAGCTGGATGCCTTGACAGGAGAACACTTCCTTATTTCCGTGACTGCAAGAGCAGAAAGACGCGTTAAAGACACAGTCAGGGATGCACATGCAAACAAAAGGATTGCTTCATCACCAGAAACCTGAAAAGACTCTTAAATTTCTTTATTTGCATACACGAAACAGACCCACCCACAGTGTGGGGACAAAACCTAATCAGAAATTAGGTGAGCCAGCATTGCCCAATGTGGATGAAAATATGGGTGATAATAATTATGAAGATTTGATGGGAATTGACAGGTGTCAGTGTATTGCACCTAGTGAAGCAGAATATTATCCTGTAAATGAGCTTTTTAAACTCCAAGGCTTGATGTCATGTCAGACCACACTGGATGAAAAGAGGCATCTAAAGAGACTCTGTTCTGATTTGTCACAATACAGGGTGATGGAAAGACCTCCAACAGATATGAGCAAAATCTGACCTCAAGAATGTTCCAAATAAACAAGCGGTCGAAAACCAGAACCATGAAACCACATTTCTAAACTTTGTTTGCAGATATGAATTTCCCTAACCACCTGCCAGAGAGACAATGACATCAATATCATGTGTTGATGTTGAGTCACTGCAAGAGGGAATAGAAAAAAGTTCAGACCACTTAAGCTTTGTGTTGAATGAACCAGTCACTGCCTCCCTACGTTTACAGCAGCTCCTGGCTCAGTTTAACATTTGATGAGCATGAAAAACTACAAAAGCTTAACCGGGGGTCACTTATGTACCCAGATACCAAAGTAAGGCTGGGCTTTCTGAGTAACTCAAAGTCAGTGAATGTAATGAAATGAGGGAAATAATGAAGGCATACTCAAAAAAAGGGAGGTCAGCGCTCAGGAGTGTGTGACTCGTGATTAACATTAAAAGGTCTTCGTGCAGTTTCATACTCATTACGACAGATGACAACGCAGTGAAAATGACTCATCCCCTCTCGTCTGGAAACTTCACAGGAAAAAATAAGTATGTTATGGGGAGTGCTTCTGTGCAGCCGAGCTTTTGCACCTTCACACGCAAACCCCGTCTGTCAGAGGCTGGCAGGGAGGGAGGGAGGGTGGACCGAAGGATTCCCACAACAAAAATGTTTGCTAATCTGATGCGACGGCTTGAGTGTGCGAAGAGAGAAGAGAAACGAAACTGCAAGACTTCTTTGTTAGAACACACGACTACCCCTTTTTTTTGTCTTCAAGGTTTATCAGTTGTTATTATATTGCATATCAATGGTCAAAAATCTTGTATTGTATTTAATATCCTCACTCTATCAGTCTTAAAATGGCAGGTAAGACAATATACTAAGCACTGCACATATTTGTCAGTTAACCACATTGTTGTTGAATTTGCCAAAAGTGCTCATGTTAATGAAAGTATATTTATGTATATTTACACATTTACATTTGGCTGCAAATAAGGTGATCCTTTGACCTCTCAGATCTGATGTCATTATGTGTTATGTCGCAAAAATAACATGAAGTTCAAGCGAGCAGTCTATGATGAGGAATTTAATTTGAGATAAAAGCTTGTAAATACTGTGCATGTGGGGAAAGGTAAGTGGAAACCTGACAATGTGTTGTAATCAATTCATCTGTGTAAGCCAGACTTGTGGAAGCTGTAAATTGTGTCCAATCAGCCAGCTCCACTTATCAGATGCCAACTTGCCCTTAACCTTCTGTTATATTCGCTCATATGAGGAAGTGGATTGAACTCAGAACTTTTTGACCATTAACTCTGATCAGGAAATGACGCTAACCACAGACTCATTCAGTTATCTTGACACTTAAACACAGCACAAGTTCTGAAGGAGAAAATAATTGAGGAAGGATTTTTTATGATCTATAAAAACACCACACTGTAGCTGATCACATAACACACTGCTGAAGTCTCGCCTGTCACTTTTTACATAAATTGCTCCAATGAGGTTTTAAAGTTTGAATAGAGTTTGCAGTCGTGTGGATCACAATACTGTGTCTAGCATTCATTGGGAACTTAAAAAGAGCCTGATAAAGCTTTTCTTGGTACAGCACTTAGATTCAAGCTCATAATGATACTTTTCAAAGATATTCAACTTTGGTCAATTTTGAGACAATTGCATAAAAAAATACTTCAACATCTAAAGTGGTTTTCATTCAACCATTACAAATTTCAGTTCTGTAGTCCACTGGACGTTGGATTTCAGACTCCCTCTATACTTTTAGATCTACAGCTGAAATCAGGCAAATTGGCAAAAATTAATATAAAACAAATTGTATCATATTAAACTAGTTTATACTGAAACTCTGAAGTAATTCTACACACATAGTTTTATGTGATGCAAGTTGATGTGTAGCTCTATATATATTGATTCTGTGTACAGGTACCTACCTTTGGTGACACATAAATTACACACTTATTGAAAAGTAAATTGGAATCAACGCAAAAAAAAAGAGATTCAGTGCAGCGAGTTGAAATATTTGTACCTCATGGCTACGTTGCTCCCATCCACTACAACAGGCCGAAGATTTTCTTTGTCCTCCAGCAGCTGAGACGGACACAGCAGTCGACAGGAGTCCAGAGAAGAGTTGGAGGAGGAGGAAGAGGAGGAGGAGGAGAAGGCCAAAGACGATGACAAAGAAGAGGAGGGAGGGAAGCTGGGACACAGTCGAAGCTCCTTGCTGCTCCATCTCCGTCTTGGCTCCCAGTTTGACCAGCTCACCCAGCACATCGTTGATAAGGGCGTCTGGGCCCAGTTTCCTCAGCACCAGCAGCACCAGCTCCTCAGAGTAGCCTAGCTTGAGAGCAAAGTCCACCTTGCTGCGGTAGTCTGTGACGGGGTCAGTGGGAGATGATGTTTCTGGCTGTGGGGCGTCTCTGGGGGACAGATTTGGTGCCAGGTCCAGCCTGGCTGTCTGACAGACTGAGGACGACTCGTGGTGGTGTAGGTGACGCTGATCCCGCTGAGGGTTTCGACATTCAGAACCAGACCCATTCTGGAGTCGTTCGTCATCACTGTCGAACACAGCGCTCTCCTCAGAGAGGTTGCTGCAACTACTGCTGCTGCTGTAGCTTGAGTGAGTACTAAAACCAGTGCTACTTCTACTAATACTGTTACTGCTGTTACTCGGGGCACCACCTCTGCCCCGTAGGACCCCTATGTTCCCAGCACCCGTCACAGTGCCCAGGCTGGCCTGCCGCTCAGCTCCTTCCACATGGAGGTAGTCCAGATCCAGCCCCAGGCTGAGCATGTGGCCTGTCCCATCCTCCAGATGGTCCTTCACGCCCATGAAGCTGTCTCATACATCCAGCTCCACGTTGTCCGTGACCTCCCAGGCACCTGACGGTCCCCACCGTTACTGCCGATGGTTAACAGCTCGCTGACTGGTCCTGGGAGTGAAGCTTGAGGGAGACACAAGAGTGGCCTGATTAGATTTCTGAGGACTGCATAAAAGTGGCAGTATGCAGATGTTTTGAGTCTTAAATATTCAGGAATGAGTCAAATCTAGAAGGTCAATCAATTTAGATATTGACACAATCAATAAATGTTAGCCATATACATAAAAAACTGCATGTATGACTTTATAACAGTAGGTAATATGTGGATATTTTCTCTGAATAAGGAAAAACTCATGTTAATGCAAGGTATAAATGTAAGTAGAACATTTTGCAGTCAGGGTGGCTCACGTGGTTGGTTGGGTTGAGATCTCAGCCGTATGTAAAAGTATTCAGTACAGTTTATTCTGCATCTTAGTGCCATCCCAACCAGACCCTTCAAAGACCTACTTTAAACCTCCTCATCAGCAAAACAAACTGATTGATTGACCTGGGATGTGCCATAAAAAGTCTGCCTGCTACAACGTACATAATGAGATTTCACCACAGAGCTGAGATAACGAGCACCTCTAAAGTAAGGTCTTAAATGCAAAGTACCATGATTATGCAAAAACTACACTTTAACAGATGTGACCGGTTAATGAAGTTTAGCGTAGCATAACATAACAATAGTTTTTAAGGGCAAGCTGGAGCTGCAACCTCCCTTACCTGCCGTTCCACTTCTACTGATTTGCATTTTAGCAGCAATGAGCTCTGTTGTCAAAGAAACCTCAGTTACACTAAAGGCAAAATACCAGACACCTGAGCCAAGAACAATGCCAAAGTGATGACAAACCACTTCACTGATGTGTGTAATTATTGTAAACCATGTCTAAGAATCACATCTCACAATGTGCAGCCAAGGAATAACAAATAAATATTTTCTTTAATCTCTGAAATATTCATTGTTTATCATTTTAAGGTCTTGAATCCTTTAAACAAACTAAATGAACAGGTAAATATAATGTTATTTTAGTTTTACACAATGCTCTCTTCTCTGTTGTCTTCTAACAGACATGTATGCTTATTAACGCTTGTGTGAGCATTACATAATACCTCTATATGCAAAGCTTTCATCTCTGGCATGCCTCAGATCAGTAAAGTGTCTTTACTTTAGATCCAGAGACAAGTTCTCTGTTACCTAATCTTTGCATGCATTCACCTGATTTGCACTCCAGGCACAACCGGGCTTGGTGTCGTTTGTTGCTTAATTCACATCTGGGCATGCCTTGACGATGCCTTAGGTACTTACTGTTTAAAAACACAAGTGCATACATGTAATGCAAAGTAATTACTAGATGATGCAGATGTCAGCCTCTTCCTTAGGTACAAATGAAGTAAAGTAAAGTAAAGTAAAACTCAAATGTGAGCCTCAGATTATAAATTTGAAGATTTAGGCTCATCTTATTGCGATTAGTAATGTTTGAAAATGTTTCTTTTTTTCACACGTAGCATTTTTGCACAAGTTACAAGAACTTTTCACCACAAAATTTAACTCAGCTGTTTTCTGAGTATGCAAGGCTGGCTGCACCAAGAAAATGAATTAAATATATATAAATTAATTAATTAATTAAAGCAGACTTCTGCATGTGTGGCTAATGACTTTTTTTCTTTAAAAATGTGGTTGAAGGTCACAGCCGAATTTGAGGATGAACTGACAAAGTGCCAAAGTGGCAAAGTGACAAGGTTTCAGCATAATTGAATTTCATATTTTAAAGTGGCTATTTCAAAGATTAAACTCCACTCTGGGCGTCTTTTCAAAGCAATACGCTCTTGTAGTACATGATGATGATGCACTTTTGACAAATAGACACGGACATACAGCATCAGCCTTGGCCAATATCAAACATCTGCAAGAGCTGCTGTTCTGATCCAGCTTGCGCCACCTATGGGCAACAGATGTAATAGCAGTGGGAGGTATGAACTGTAGATAAACATGCAGATATGCAATATGTACAGGCAAGAAAATACCATAATTTCTTGAATAAAAGTTAATGTTATTTTCTGAAAACTACATCTGGAAAAGGGCACGTCATGTTATATCATAGGCTTTGGGTCTATTTAGAACAGCATCACATAGTGAGCCATGAGGCCTGGTTCAGTCTTCTGACTTTTTTCCTTTCACAAAGGAATTAAATTTCTGATTGCAAATGAGTTGGAAGAATAGTATTTTTACCACAGGAACTGGACTAGGTGTGCAAGCAATTTTCATCTTGTGCCACCTGCAGTCGTCGAGAGTTACAAGCACAAAAAGACTTAGAAGCACAGTGACTCATTGTAACATGCTAAAACTGCAAAAACACTGGTGTGATGTTTTAAAACCAGACTACCTCCATATTTAATGACTATTATTTAATGATGATCAGATATTTGAAAGATTAAAAAATGAGCAAATAAACCCCTAAGACTGAAGTCTCAGCAAGATTTATCAGCCTTTCATGGAGGATTCTCAGTTTCCTCTGTGTGGTAGCAAACTTTTTCACTTCAGAGTGTGGCCTACTGGCCCTGTGGGGGTTCACGGTTTGGTTGAAACAAAGAGATCTGTTGTGATGGGACACCGCTTAGTGACCTCTTTAAAAAAAAAAAAAAACGTGTTCCCACATCTCTACTGTATGAAGGACACACACACACACACACACACACACACACACACACAGCTATATTTTACAAAGGCTTCTTTAAGGTTCTTTATCTTTGGATCTAGTTCAGTCTTGTTTGTTTGGAGCGTAATTTCCCCTCAGTGTGTCAGGGCTTTTGTTCATTGTCTTACAGATGATCAAAAATGTGAACAAATAGAGCGGTCACTCCTCCAGTTGCCTCTACTTGTCTTTTTTTATCAACTCAAAAAAGAAAAAAAAACGTGCGTCAAAGAAGGCTGCGCACTGACAGTTAGATGGACAATGTGATAAGTGGGTTCAACGCAGCACCTGTGATCACTGGTATGTTGTGGACCGAGGGGCCGAGGGCCTGTTTGGGGGGCTTTTGACACTGGTTCACACCACAAACAAATATCAGTGTGCGTTTGTGTCGGGTTGCTAATCTGTGGAAAAACCCACGGGGGGGGTACTTCCAAAATGTCAAACTGATCCCGTGTCGGTTAGAGAGTTGATGAATGTCTCAGCCATTTACAGCTTCGGTGTGTGTTCTTCACACTGACTTTCAATGCTGTTCGGGCCGGGTTTGCTAAACCATCCTGATTTTAGTTCAAATTAATCCGACACGGCAAAGAAACTGAGCAACATATAAAAGAAACAGCAGGAAATAAAGTGAACCTGTGTAACTTGGCTGCAGCAGCCACTGTGGCCACGAGGTGCAACGTAATTTCTTTAATTTTTCTGTAACAGTTGCTACAAAGACACGGTCATTACTATTTATTTAAAACCTGCTAAACTTAGCCACCATAAGCTAGTGCCAGGAGCAAGGTGTTTTTTTTTATTTGTTATAATTTCAGCTTTTTATTTGGAAGATTAAGCTCGTGTTACTGCCTTCAGCTCCATATTCTGGCTTTAAATTAAGAGTGGTGTGGTACCTGAACATGCAATGGCTTTAAAAAGTTAAAAAATTATTCTCTGCAAACACATTTTTATTTAAAATATTGTCTCTGCCTACTGAATCAAGGGAGTTCATTTTGGAGATTAGCGACTGATGGGTCTCCTGGATCTCAGGCTAAAGTACCGGAAAGCGGGGGCCTCTTAATGTCCCGACCCCGACGTCTAAGTTGCCGCGCCACTGTTTGTCAAACCGAATGCCACAAGAGAGCTGGAATAATTTAGTCCGCCAACAACAAAAGAGGCACAAAAGGAAAGAGCGAGAGTGTGTTTTCTGTGTGTGTGTGTGTCAGAGGGTGGGGGGGAAAAGAAGTGTGTCTGGCTTGCCGTCCTTCAACAATGCAGCTGCCACCCAATCTGTCCTCCTGTGACGGGAGCATTGTTCTCTCAGCCTGAGCAGCATGCACAGACAGACGAGGCTGGGGCTTCTTAAACCCGTTCACCCCATCAACACACACACACACACACACACACACATTCACATGATGCCTGGTAATGCCGCCTCAGTCACAGGTTGCCAGACGGGATTTTTGAGGAGTCAGCAGAAATATGACAGTGACACAGCAAGTGAAAAACGAGCCAGTCAGAGAACTGAAGTCTGAACAGTCAGAATGACTCTCACTGTGACTCCTGTTACAGTGTGAGAAAAATATCAGATAAAAAAATGCACTGATATGTTATTCATAGTTTTGAGCAAACCTTCACACGATGCTGTGGTGAAAGAAGCCCAAATAAATAAAATCTGGAGAAAAGAAGGCTCTGCACACTTATGTCTAATGAAAGTATTTGAAGAAAGAGTCGAGACATGAAAGCAAGTCTCTTTTTGGAAAAATATAAACTGGTGAGTTATTGATTTCAAGTTTGATTGTTTTTTTGTTAAGAAGCTGAGAGAAAGTTATTACACTCACTAAAGAATTAATTACAACCCTTAAATATTAGATTTTTTTCTTTTCATATTAAACCGTTATCACAAAAGAAAGGCACTGAGAGTATGATAATAATAATAATAATAATAATAATAATAATAAGAAGAAGAAGAAGAAGAAGAAGAAGAATTGCAATCAATTAACTGCAATAACCTACAAGAAGCCCAAATTTTGATGTTTATGCTGATAAAATATTTATTATGAAATATCTCAAAATTATTCTCTGCTTCTTAAAACTTCTGTGAGTATTTCTAACACGATGTATTATATTTACATTATTTATATATTACATATTTACTGGTTGAGATTAATATTTGTGAAATAAATCGATTAATGGCTGATCTAAAAGTACAGAAACTGGATCAGGTCTTCTCTTTTAGACTGGACTTTTTTTTTTTTTTCAAATGACTCTATATGTAGTAATATACTAATATGCGTAATATATATTTTTAGGCATTTTTATGAATATATGATTGGGTACATTCTGTTATGACCAGATACTGAAACAGTTTTGTGGAAAATATTATCAATTTATGAACTCTTAGCTCGACATTTCAGTAAAAAAGCATAACAATACAATCCATAACATAACAATCCTGGTGTTTTCTGGAATATCCAAAATGCACCATGGCCCTGAATTAATTTTCTGTGCCAATAAAATTTTAATAATAAATATTTTACAGTATATGTTAATGCTTTTTGGGCCATCAGATATGATTCATATCATGATTTATTTGCAAACTGCTTGAGATTTGTTGGTTACACACTTAATCTGACAGCTTTCATTCGTCTCTTTGATTTGAAAAAAAAAAATCCCACCTGCACCACAATAATGTAGAAATATAATAAAGTTTATTAAATTATTTCAGTCCCTCTGGTTGATAATTCAGACTTTGAAAAATATCTCTCAATTAGGAACATTAGATAAAAAAATCTTGTTTTTCTACTTTCGATTCCAAGTCTGTACGAAAATATTACGTGGAAAGAATTACTCATCGAGCAGATACACCGTAGGTGTGTATGAATATAGCTGGAGGAGGGGACCGAGTCTTTCCATGGTGAGCAGATGCTGCAGCCTCCACCTCAGTGACCCAGCCTGCCTGCACTGCCTCCGCGTCTGTGTGTGTCATGGTCCAGGGTGAGCCCCCTTGGGGGTGTGTGTGGAGAGATGAGCTCCCCCGAGGCCAGACCCTGACCAGTCCCTCAGGGCCGCTGCATGGCTGCCATTTGCTGGCTGGACCCGGCGGTGAGCCAGTCTGCCGTGCCAGAGACCGGCTGGGAGGGGGACAAAGGGGGTGTCGGGGGGTGGGGGTATATGTATATGGGCGAGCGAGGCCAACAGATGCCTGCTGAAGCCACAGGGGACCTCCCTGAAAGCATCCTCCTCCTCCCCCACCGCTCTCCTGCAACTGGTGGCGTCCAGATTCATCCTCAGCAATACATATCACCACTGTCTGTCTGTCATGTGACCTTTGAGGCAGGAGGCTGCGAGGAGCGTTTACTTTCACTGCCAAGCTGTGCAGACTCTCCGCCGGTAACGTCTGCCTCTGCCTCACTATTGGCAGCTAAGCAGGCAGCAATCAAAGGGCATCGTATGTGGGAGTGAAGTAGTAAGAATGAAATCACTGATCATCACTGGTTCCACTCTCATCATCACATACAGTTCACGCTCTTATTGGTTTTGGATGAAATAGAGTGAAATTAAACTATTGGTCATATTGTAGGAGAACCCCAAGGAATCCCCCTAGAAATCCTGCTTGAGAACCACACAAAGCACTTCCATCTGTCTGAATTTCATGTTACATATCCACACTAAAACACCCCAAAGAGTCATTAGAATTAACAAATACATTAATTCTAACTCACACTCGAATCTCATGAGAATCCATCCAATAGTTGCTGAGATCTGAGACGTTTTGCTAATAAGGTATTTACAGTGTAAAACACAAATGTTTGGTTTTTGATTGATTCAAACTCTGGTTTTGTGGATTATGATCAAGGAGATCTCATGATAAAAACTTATGTGCAAACAACGAAGATCAAAACATTATGATCCAGAGAAAGCATGACAGCAGCGTTTTCAATATTTCAGTTCTTTATCATGTAAAATTCAGGATAACCAAAAGGCTAAAATACAAGAAGATAAAACACTTACCACACAGCTCCAAGAGAAGCAGCAAAACTGACAAAAGGCACCAACTCCTACAATTTCTCTCCTGAAACGCTACTTTTGGTTAATCCAGTAGCAACGCAAAGTCAGTAAACCTTCAGAGGGAATTTCCAATTAATGTTGCTGGCCCCAAAAAATAAAGCAAAAACATAAATAAGTCAAAACTCAGTATCCACGAGAGGCTTGGAGAAAGTAAAGCTGTCAGTCCAAGTGTGGCAGAGAAACATTGGTTTCCTGGTCGAGTTCAGCAGCAATCCTGAGAGATCAGCCTTCAAGTTCTCCTTTTTGGTTGAGAAGCAGGGTGCAGTGTCCTGAGGCTGCTGGCTTAGCAGTGTGACTGACAACAGATGGAGTGTGAGACATCTACCTTCCCCTCCTCACTCGCACAGTCTGCCTACCAGCCAATACGAACACAGGAACCTGACCACAAACACACACGTCTCACTTTCCTGTCTTCACTGAGGCTTAATCCACACACACACACTCCAATCACCCACCTCTCCTCCAATAAAAAGGGACACTAAAATAAGCTGGGATATCTCCACCCCCTCCAGTCCCCCACCCAAAACCTCACAGACACACACACACACACACCACCACCAGCCCATCCGCCAGCTCGAGCCATGAATGGACGAGAAGGCGTGAGTTGACATAATGGTGGGGAGGGGACACAAGGAGGGTCCTCGGCAGGGCAGCTGCACACACACACATGCTCAGGGCCATAACACACGCACACACACACACACACACACACACACACATACACGCACACGCATACACACGCACACAAATACAGATACACGAGGAGAAAGAGCGAGGAGTGAAAAAAAGAAAAAAACACAGGACCCAGAATTGAGCCCTGAGGAACACCTGGCCTGCTGGGGACGGCTGACGGCAGCCTCTTTGTTTCACGGGTGGGGGGATTGGCTTGACTCAGACAATGAGACGAATTATGTTAAAAGTAGTGTGTATTCCCCAAAATGGGTGTCAGGCGTGTGTGTGTGTGTGTTTGAAGGAAAGTTAGCAGGTGGGGAGGGAAGCTGTGAAGGGAAAAGCCTTCAAACTATCAAGCGGCAATAAAAGGAAAAGGGTAGGAAAAGAGAGAAAGGGAGGAAAAAAGCAAGAGTGGGGCTTTATTGTTCGATCACAGGCCCCGTTAAAGTGGCGGCATCTTTTCAAAGGCCTCAGATTGTGAGGAGGGGTTTTTACTTTTAGGCTCAGAGGAGGTCAGACACAAAGACTGGCTTGCCTGTCAGGCTGGACTTAAACAGTTCCAGTTACCAGGTCATTTTACCTTCAGAAAGGAGGAGGTTTATTATTTTTAGACATGCCAAAACAGCCCATCAAGAGGAAAATGAATCCTCGTCAAATTATGCATGCAACATTAAGCCCAAATAAAAATCTTAAAGTGAGGAGGTATTGAGGTATTAAATATTAAACCTGAACAATCCTTTTAACACAAATTTGCAGATGAACTGAATTTCAAAAACAGTACAAGAAGACAGGATTGGACCCCTGTCTAGTTTCATAGTCTTAACTATTTGATCATAATCCATTTTTTCCTGATTTAATTAGCATTTAATATATGTTATTTATATTATTTGCTAGGTTTTATTTAAGCAAAGTTCTTGTACAGCTGCTTGTGTTGAGATTGTGTTGGTTACCTTTGTCACATTAAAAGAAGTTTTTGTTTTTTAAACTACATTTTAGTCTCTTTTTTTCATCAACAATATTGCATGCTGACACAGTCACAGTTGGTGTTTAATGATGTTAGCGGTGTCTCGTCATTGTCTCGCCTTAGTCATATTTAGACATGTTTAGTAATAGCTCTCGTTTATGAAGTTAACACTGGGGCCCACACAGTCTGAATCAAAGGTGATCTGTGGGAAGTGCTATTCAGAAGTCATGGGCTGCAGACAAATGTGGGCGTCTTTTGAAGGGAGACACCCGTGCCAAAATCCACCTTTGGGGAACAGGGTGAAGCCCGAGAGGAGCGCGTTTCCTGTCACAGCCCATCACCTGCGATCTCCTGCCCACACAACTGCCTCTCATTAGTCATTAGAGTCAGTATATCCACTCCCTTAGCCTATGTTCACCCTTTCGCCTTAACTCACCCTTCACACTCATCTACCGATCAGACTGCATTCCTGTCAGTATTTTTTAAACTTTGACAACATATTCCCCTCAACCTCAGCCTTGTGTAACTGTATGAGCCCTCACTCCTCTGCTGCTATCCTGAATTCCCACAACACCGTGCAACCACGTTTGCTGTCAGTTTTGTCAGTCAAATATGGGAACAAGACCCTTTATGATTCCAAAAACAACAGGACTTCACCTTCATCTCTCCTGAAAAGCCCAGGCAAGAACATGCAAATCTGCTGGGTGTAGTTCCCATTTTAGTCCGAAGCCACAAGATTAATGTTACGGGGGTTGAGCACTCATTTACTGTTCTTACAGTACGTGCCTTTGGCTTTAAATATGCAAATTTACCTCTGTGGAACAAAGTATATTTATCTTCATCAGCATCAGGCGGTAAGACCTGTTCTGGGTTAGATTGAGAAGATTATTTTGTCATTATACAGTAATTTAAATATATATATATATATATGTATATATATATATGTATATATATATATATATATATATATATATATATATATATATATATATATATATATATATAAAACACATATATATATTATACCTTTATTTAATAAAGAAGTGTAAAAGACATTACATAACTAAGAAGTCACATTTGGATTTAAAAAAATCCAAAGCAATGAAGCAAGGTTGACAGTTGCTGACCTGCTGCAGTGAGCTGTTAAATTAGATGCAAATGATTTTAAGTTTGTGAGTCAAAACCAACACAACACGCGATACTTTGGACTGATGCATGATAGCTGATTTTTTTTGTGCAGAAAAGTCCAAAATTTTTAGTATTCTTGTCATGGTGGGAATGTCTTAAAGTGTTTATAAAAAAAAAAACAAACCGTGGGACCCAACAACACTTAAAACAAATTCACTAGTTAAACACAAACTTTCACATGTGCTGGGAAAATCTATTCAAATGTGTTGTTACACACAGAGAGGAAATGCTGTCATATCAGAAGTAGACAGCGTTTTTGTCTCTAACTGTAGGTTTATATATGGAGTAAACCACACGTACTTGAAAATTCATCCTGGTGTCGATGTCGGTGTTTTTTTCTCATCTGTCAAAATCAGACCTCAGCGTCGGTGCAAGTCAGCCAGAAGTGAAAATGTGTTTAAATTGATTATTAAAATGGTCGATTCATGTGTGCTTTCTCTGATTTGGTGACATTTTAATGTCAAAATTTAGCCGGACAACACCACAAACCTATCACATCAGAAATAATATCTTTATTTATCTTCCATCTAGTTATGGTAAAATGTTAGCTCAGTTATACTTTAAAGTTTTAAAGTCAGGTTTTTTTTTATTGATTATTATTATTATTTTTTTATTGATTCTGACAAGGTTCAAATACTACGGCTTTTATTTTGGTACTGAAGTTAACATGTATTACTTCATCATGTCAATTTTAATTATATCATACAATTCTCATAAAAGTTATAGCCATAAAAAAAAGAAAGTAAAAATAAGAAAAACCACAAAAATGTATGTAATGAATGTAATTAGAGCTTAGGGATTTTTTGTTATGCAATTTAAAGTCCTAGTGCAGCACTGAGGAAGCCTCATAACAAAAGTACCTCCATAGCTGGTAATAAATCTTTGTAGTTCATTTACAGCACTAAGTCGCTGTAAAATTAAAGGGAGTGAAAAGGACACCTGGGATATTAACACTTCAAACAGCTTCTGTATTACAAGTCCCAAATCCAATGAGTTAATTTATCACATTACAGTCATTTTATCATGAGGCTGGATTTTTCCTCCCTGGTCTCTATCAACCACCCCCACCCCTGCTCCTCTTTGACTTGCAGTGACTCCTTAATTGGGGCTCAGCTGACAGGCTTTCCCCTCGGGGAGCAGGAGCCATGTGGACCATCTGCTTCTAGTCGCAGGATGAACAGGTGTCCCGCTCCCCGCCGCCTGCCTGCACCTTACCAAGCCTCTCCAACACAGCGCTGCACAGTGTAGCCGCTGTTTACTCAAGATAAATCTGAGTAGTTTTGTTTGGCGTGTGCGGCGTTTCTACCTTAAACAAAAGAGGAAACATATGGAAGTGCCACCAAATCTCACAGCCGTGAAGGTAAAGCCTGTTATTACAGTCCAGAGCCAGTTTTGTCTCTTTTTGTTTGGCAGATGCATGAAAATATTATCTGAAATTGATTAATCTCTTTTTAAATAATCATTTCTTACACCTGCAACCTGCATAATCCACAACTCGCTCACTTTTTACTGTGTTAAAATAAGGGAGTTCTGCAGGAAAGTGGATCTTTGCATTAGGCCATTAGGACACACACGATCTCACAGCTTTGATCTGATTTTATTTGATTCCAGACATGATTTTGGATTAATAAAATGAATGCACACTGTCCTAAAAATTCATATAAATACACAAATCTGAGCTGTTTTTGGTAAAAATGTGATGTAATTATGTATGTACCAACTAAATGATAAATCAGTAAGTCTTTAATTAATAAACATGCAAAGAGAAGAAACTGGAGAACACAGATACAATTTTTGTATCTTTTTCACTATCTGTCTCTTTGTGAGTAGTGTCTCTCCCGTTGATAATTATTACAACTCAGAGCTCATTTAGCGCCGCTGTCATCGTGAGCAACCAAAAGACACTTTTCACTTCAACCCTGGCCAGAAGGCAATTTGTGCCTGATTGCAGTGCAGTTTAACGCTTTTCACACTGACCGAAATCACTCAACTGAGAAAAAGCAGAGAAAGGCCAGAAGGAAGAGAAGGTGTAAAGATAATCCAGGAGCAGAGATGGATGAGTGTGTGTGTGTGTCAGGAAAAGAAAGAGCAGGAGAGGGTTGCAGCAGCTCTTCCCTCGGCCCTCTGGGTAAACGCAGATCAAGGCTGCGGGGATTACTCTGGCCCCTTAACGAGGTGGATGCAGTGAGAGGAAGAGGCAGTCCAGCTGGTATCATCCACACACTCTTTACAGGCATAATGCCGCACATGCTCCTACCTATGGAGAGGGAAGCCAAACACACCAGACCACATGGTGTGTGTGTGTGTGTGTGTGTGTGTGTGTGTGTGTGTGTGTTTAGAGGGGAAGGGACAGGGTCACTGAGGACTTTGAAGGCACAAAGGGTTGGCCTTAGGCCCAGTGACCTGACTCTCTGGGTCACTTAAGAAACAAGGCAGCATGACAACATGCACACACACACACACACACACACACACACACACACTACACAAACACACACACACACACCTGCACACACACACACACCTGCTGTTTGCGCAGGCTCGTGTTTGGTGTAATGGAGATGGAGTGATTCAGCAGCTACACAAAGTAAGACACATTGCTGAGATTTACCACATAGCTCAGGCCAATAAAACCTCCGCAGCAACCCGGCCTGCGTCTTTAGAAATGTAACTTCCAAAGAGGAACCTTGAACTGCAGCTACAGAAAAATTTCATCATGGATCCTTCTGTAACCACCGCATGTTGAAAGATATTCAATTTATAATCATATCAAAAGTAGGAAAGTAGAAGATGAACTGGAACCAGCAAAATGTGTGATTTCTGGTTGATAAATGACGTAAACCATAAACATTAAATCAAGCTGTTTGCTGGAAAATCAACACGCTCAAACATCCATCATCTGCAAGCACAATGACACACAACACACACTTCTCATTTTTGCTGAAGAGCAAACATGTAAATAAGAAGAAAGAAACAGTGCTACGCCATTTCCCTCTGCCCGTTTTAGTGCTTGTCAGAAGAATTAAAGTTAACTCTGGCAAAGATGAAAAATGTTTGTTTAACCGTGTTTTTTGTTAAAAATTGTGATGTTGGAGACCACAGGGATTTCTGGGGGCTTATTCCAGAATGAAAACATCCGTGACAATCAGAGAAAATCTGGAAATTTTCAGACAGTGACCAACCAGGAAGGGAAACCAATGTTAAGCACTGTGTGTGTGTGTGTGTGTGTGTGTGTGTGTGATGTGATTATGAAAAGTGATTAGGAAAAGTAAAGGAACGTCCTGGAATTTCACATTAACAGTGGTACTGTTATGATGTTATGATGAAATGTCTTAAGAGTACACACGACTCACACACACACACACACACACACACATTTTGCACACACACACAGAGCTCCCTGATTAAGTCATGATAGATCATCCCCACTGGGCCTGGCCTATTGAACACAGGATGGGTGCATGTGTCTGCTGTGTGTATTAGCAAATACTCACATTTACATACATGCTGGTGCGTGCTTGTGCGTGTGTGTGTACGTATGTGCGGTCATGTGTCTGACTGCATGCAGGTGTGTGTGTGACATCAGGGCGAGTGCCGGGTCAGCTGGGGTCAAAGTGGGACAAAAGATCGGAGCAGCTCCCAGCTGCCGGGCCAAACGTCATCCAGTGAACCCCTGCCCCCCCATCCCTCTTTCTTTTCAATGGGAGCGTGCCGCTGTCCTGCTTCTGCTGGCACATTTACACACACACACACACACACACATGTCCCGCCTGGCGGTCCATAGTCATGTCTAGAGCTCGCTGCAGCAGGCAAAAAGGGTAAAAGGGCACATGGGGACATATGCAGAGCATGAAAGGATGCAAATGCACGACACAGACGAACATCTGAACCCACATCAGTGCTTCCCTTCAGAGTTTTGCAGCATTAAAACTGTTCAAAAAGACACTTGAACTCTTTGTATAAACACAAAGGTTCATCAGCCTGCATGGTTTGGTGAAATACTGCTTTAGATCTTTCTACATAAAAGTACAATGCAATATAAAACACAAAATAAAAACACTCAACTACAATTACAAGTCCACAACATACTTTTTCTATCCCCCAAAATCTCCATAAAATATTAAAAGTGAAAGAACCCTGAATGGAAAATGGAACTTTTCTGACTGTATGTGTATGTATTTATAATATACTTTATATTTATACTGAATGTGTTGGGTTTCATTATTAGTGATGCATGTGTAAGAAGCATTTTGATGTTGTTGAGTAAATGCTCTGCATAGTCTCTGCTAGAGTTATTTTCTTTCACTGCAAGACGAAATGACTCATTTTCTAAAAACATCAAAGGGCAATTAACACAGTTCTTCACTGGCCTGTTGGATCCAAATATAATATCTCAATGACTCACATTTCACATTAAGTTCAAGTTACCTGACACATCAGTATTACATTTGGAAGTCAACCTCCTCTGGTTTGATAGTTATGGGATGGTAACAGCAGTCATGATTGAATTCACGAACAGCTACAATAGCAGTGGTTCAAAAAGACTTTAAAGGTCAGGTCATCCAAATTCCAAAAAGACAACAACAACAAAATGTTCTTTTCTAAATCTAATTTGAATGCATGCTGATAGTAACCATCAAAACAGGGACATATCTATTTAGGAAATTCACAGTTTGGCATAAGTTTAAGAAAATCTGCTCTACATTTCTCAGCATTATAAACATAAAATCATAGAAATGGTTGTTTAGTTGTGCCATGCATATACTGACTTATACCACAACTATATACCATTGCAGTGATGACAAATTTATCAAAAAAGTACAGAAGGTGAGAACAGCTATGCTTGCAATTTTTTTAATGCCATTATTTCAAAATCACAAGTTACTTTAGCCGTTATCTCTAGATAACATTGCTTTTTTTCTTGTGATAATGAGTTAATCATCTTGTTATAACAAGAAAACCAAAGCCGTTATCAAGAGACAAAAAAATAGATTTATCTTTTATCACAAAAAAGCAAGCTTTGGTTTCTTAAAATAGCAGCAATAATAAACAAAAAAAAGGCTGGTCGTTCTTTTGCACTGCAAACAAAGAATTTTGTCTTCTTTCCCACACCAACCAACCTGAAGTCATCAGCAGTACACAAATGTTCAGATATTCTAATATCTGAGTGGTGCTGAAGCAGATCAAACAGATCATCTCAGCTCAGCAACCACAGCACTGCACCAGAGACTGAACTACACCACACAACAATTATCACACTCTGACATGGCAGAAACTGCTAAATAACAGATTTCTGAAAGCTGAATGAATGAAATGAATCTTTGTTTCTTTGATTGACGTCACAGATCATATTTTCTGCTTCAAATCATCACAGCTGTCAGCACGAGGTGAGTGTAGGTTTTGTGCTGCAGGATCAGAGCGATGACCGTCACTGAAGACATGATGACATTTAGCTGTCAGAAGCCAAATACCTCGTTTCAGCAGCACAAAGAGCAGACTGTGTGTGTGTGTGTGTGTGTGTGTGTGTGTGTTTGAGAAGAGGAAAGCAGTTAGCAGTGAGTTTGAACTCATTGGCCATCAATGCACACTGAACACACAAACGTCTTCAAAGGTTTTTTTTTAGTTATGACAGTCAACATCAATTCAGTCCTTTTCATAGCATCACGTTTTTCTATATAATAACCAGAGTTGTGCTCTTTAACATCTTTAAGTTTTACAGTTACTTTACTGCAGAAAGTGAAGTCACTATTGTTGGTTTCTACTTCCTGAACACATCTGGACTGTTTGAACTGTGGGTAAAAGTAAAAGGTAAAAGTAAAAGTGCTTAAAAGTAAATAGACAATAAATGTATTACAGTTAATAATATATCTAACTCATTTTATACAACGCCCTGTAATGATTTTGTATGAAGCTTATGGTATTAATCAAATTTGCTGTTGTATTGATATTCCTGTATTTTATTAACTTTATTTATTCTTTTTACTCCCAAAAGAAGAAATCTTGCAAACACAAAGCCACGCAAAGTTTTTATAGCTCACCTCTAAAATGTCATTCACTTCTTTTGTGACATTAATTAAGATTTTTCACACCTGAAATATCAAACATGTCTTGTGTCGTGATAGAGAGAGGAGTGAGAGGTTATCACTTACTTTTACATGGTGTCCATTCATTCTTGAGTTAATCCTCCATCACACACACACAGCGGGAGCAGGACTGACAGGCTGAAGCTGTCGGCTGAGCGTCAGAAAACAGCATCTAATCAGCTGCTCGCTGCTGCTGCTGTGTGTGAGAGGAAAGTGTGAGGAAGTGAACTTCTCCATCCTGTAACCAACTCAATGTCTCCACCAAGAGGCTGTGTCCTCTCTGCATGTGTGTGTGTGTGTGTGTGTGTGTGTGTGTCTCACCCACAACAAGTGCAGCTATAATGTAATACTGAATGAACTAACAATGCTCAGTGTGGATGCATGAGTCATATTTCATTTTCTTGCTCCACCCCATACAGTAAAGGATTTTTTTACCTGTGTTGCCACTTTTCCTCTTTGCACTTTATTTTTTATTTATTCATTATTCTGGAGATTTTTTTTTGAGAGTGTATTTCTTGTTTGTAGGTGTTTTTTTTAATTGAAGCTGAGGTCTAACCTGGGTTATTTATTTTTTTTACAAGACAATTTTACAAGATAATGGATCGATCAATTTACAAATAGGTAAAGCAATTCTCTCGTGAAATAATTTGGATAATATAAATAAGATTAATTTACTGAATAAATATATTCTTTGCCAGAGTAACAAAGAAGTGGCCAATGCTGCAGTGATTTTATCAAGATAAAGCAATAAAATTGCAAAGACGTCAGGATTTCTTTATTAAAACCATCAGTCAGGACAATAATACCACATGTGTTATTAATGAGTACTTCTGCATATGTTGCCACTAGTAACTAACATCTATGCTGGAGAAATTACATTTATCACATGAATTGTTTGGATTTTTTAAGGGTTTTTTCCTTTGCCTTATAGAGAATTCAAATGTGTGATGAAACATCTGCTAACTGCACCAAATTAAAATACTACTGATGAGGAGCACACATTAGCAAAGTCGCCCTCTAGTGGATTTACTTTGCAACAACAGTTTCATTCAACAGGCGTTCAACAGCTTTGTTTTATGATGCAGACTGGAAAAAGACGGTTACCTGTCTTATTCTGCTGTGGCAGCACTGATGGATGTGTGTAACAGCTGTAATTTTTGCAATACAGACAGATTTGTCTTGACACACAAGCATCAGTACAGTCCCAGTTGAATATGTCTACACTTATATTTATATTTATGTGATATCTATGTTACTAAAAGACATGATCTGTTAGCATAACACTAAGGACAGTGCACAAGAAAAATAAGCAACTTCCCTACTATCTATGTAATGTTTTTTTATTAATAACAGGCAGAACAACAGATTTTTGAATCAGAACAAAAATGAAAACCCAGATAGTCTTTTTACAACCATTCACCTCTTTTTCTTCATTTTATACTGACTTGTGTTTTCATATCTTTAGAAAGTTTTATTACTGTTCTCCTAGTTGTAGCTTATATTACAAAATAAACAATAAAACAGTTCGAGCATGCAGTTATCTGATCATGTATTTGTTTTACAGAACAATTTACTGCACAAAAACATGCTGTGTCTCTGTAAATTATACAGGCACCTCTGACTCATGCATTTCAAAATAAAAGTTCACAGGAAAACCACAAATTCAACCATGCAAACAGTCAAAGTAAATAAAGTCTACAATCAGGCAGTAACTTCACATCAGACATCTGTTTGCACAGAGCTGAAACAGCTAAATAAACAAGCACATAAATCAACAGCATACTGATGAGTTTTCCAAAATAAAGTTTCCAAGTTTTCAAGTCATGTTTAACAGGAAATTCTGCCAGTGAGCACTGTACAGAGCTAATGCTTCTCTGCACAGGAGATCCAGGGATCAGCACCCTGAACATCAGGTCATAAAACCAGATGAATTTACAGGACTTTAACTGAATTTTCATAGAAATCTGCTCGAGCTGAGGAGGACAGCAGGCTGATCTTCTGATGGACGACAAAGGTCGAACATATTATCAGTTTATTAAGAGTTTTCATAGGTTGTTACCTTGTTATGATCCAGAAGCCTCCAGACACAAAATATTACATTAAACTGAGGACCTGCTAGAAGATAAAACCACAAGAGAAAATAATCATTCGATAATAATAACAGAATCTTTCAATCAGATAACATAATATCAAAATCAACATTTTTACATTTTAAAATGTGCAATTTGCCATAAGAATGCAAAGGAAATGACTTCATATCTGCTTTGCAGGCATAAAATAAGCTGCCAAGCATAAACAAGTCTGAATATAAGAGTAAGTTACAGCTTATTTCAGCCATAAATAAATAAATAAATCGCTTCCAAATTTCTTCACTTTTTCTAGATTTTGTTTGGAGCAGATATAACTTATTATTTATTTTCACCAAAATGAACCCAAGGTTGGTCACGTGGCAATCAAAGTGAACATGTGGTTGGTTTTATTTTAGCTTATGTTGAAAACATTCTTATGTTTCTATATTTATATTTCTGATTATTTTATATTTTGTGAGAATTCATATTTTACTTTTTAACCAGAACTGGGTGATAAGGATGCAAACAATGACACTCACATCCTTTAATGGCTGAATAAAGTCTATAAGGACTTATTTGCATCATACATGTACCTGACTCCTGTAATCCCACACATCCATCCACATCATGTATAAAAGGTGTAACTGCTTCATATCTGTCAATATCTTCCATTCTACGGAGGCCAAAGTAAATCCATAAGGGTTTCAAATAATAACTGACTGTGAATATTTTTTAACGGGTATCGCAGGCATCAGGTATCGCACTCTCTTCCAGAAGCGTGAGTTCGACGTGGAAGCGGCCTGCGAACCCTCCGACCACTTTATGGGGGCACTCTTGCGAATCAAGTGCTGCAAACCGGGGGGAAGGTGTTTGTATCCTTGCGGCCCCGTGTCTCCAAGCTGAATCAGAATCACACTCATTTCCCTTTGGATCAGGGCATGGTGGAGCCCCACCTGGAAAACGGTCAATAAAACGTGTTTACTCCTTTATTGAACACACTGGTTTAAAAACTTCAGAGGAATCAGAATTTTTTGTCTTAATATTGTAAAGTATTAAAGCATGTCCATGGTGGCTCTCAATGGTTTTGTTTTAATTTCTAAAAATGCAACTTAATCATCTCATGTTGAGATATCAGACAGTTTTATGATGATTAATACTTCTTTATCTCGTGATTTTGAGATATTAAATTACAATTTTCTGGTGCAACAGTTACTTTTTGGCCAATTATCTACAGATAATTGTTGGCTTATACGTTAAATTTAAGATATCAAACATTATTTCATCTTGGCCATAACTTGAGTGAGGGATCAGACATATGATCTGCATACTCCACAGTTCACAACAGCTTCATCAGATCAAAGATCACAAAGAACATGCAACAAATATTCTGTATATATGCACCAAAAAACAACTCATTACTCAGTGGAATAGGCACAGATCTGGGCATCAACCATATGGACCCAAGTTTCCAACCAATATTTTTACAATATAAAACTATCTTGTCATCTTAACCCCAAAATGGTTCCACGTTCCTGTTTTCTGCAAAAAGGGGGCTGTATTGATGGAGAGCGGAAGATTGAGATATAAAGTCAAGGTATTTTAAGCTGCATTATTAAAGATATCTCAGACCGCTGGACAACACTGCCCATGTGCCTCTGCAAAAGGGCTACAACAGGAAAAAAAGCTTACAAACAAATGTTGTATGACCAACAAAATGAATCTATTTCATTACAACGATTAAATATATTCCATAGTCCCATGGATTATCCAAAATGCAAAGCATAAAAAGGAATGCATATTAAAAATAATATATCATAAATACAAAAAATATAAATATCAAGGAGCTCAGAACAAATAAACAGCAGAAATAAAAGTATAAAATAAAAACTAATTACTTATTACTGCCTTAATCTGTATTTTCTACATTTGTAGTGCTCCTACCTGCCAGTCAAATCCTCCAATTACTGAGTTTTGGGGCCAGGTAGGATCTTGGTCTGTGATGTCGGACTCTGATCCTGAACCTGGGCTGAGGATGACCATCAGCCTCCTGCTCTGCTTCATGCGAGCCTCCACCAGCTCCAGGAGGTCTGTGCGGGCAGAAAAAAAGATAATATATGTGGTGTCTGAAAAAAGGTTACTCAGGCTTGAACAACAATAAAAACATTACAAAGGACCCTTGTTGGGTTTTCACTTTGGTTTATTTGTTTTTATTTCATTGTGTCTGGCTGTTATAGTGCTGTGACTGACTTTAAAGTTACTAAACCGCCATCTAAAGAACAGAAAAAGAAGGAAATGAAGGGACAAAGTGTGAGAGTGAAGAGAAAATTGGAGAAGATTCAGTGACTTTATTCTTATTGTGGGATTATTGTGTCTGGTTAGTCATGCAAACCATGTGGACAGTATTAAAAAAGTCAAACAAATCAAAAGTTCAAATCTAAAAGTCCAGTTGGAGTTCATTGGCCTTGACAGTGGTTTGTGGCCATTGTCCAAAATTACAAAGAATTAAATCAAATTAAATCTGCACCTTCTCCGGGTATGTCATCCCTGCCGTGGATGAAGAGTCGATATCCACACTTTTCCTCGAGGACAGAGGGCAAACTCTTTGTGATGAACTGACAGAGTGTGTCCTCGGTGGCCTTGTCCAGGTCATGCGTTTGGTAGACCACGTAAGCATCGTACACCCTCACATCTGGGAAATCAAACCAAATTCATGTGATTCTTGGACAAACGTGCAAATGTTTAGACAGACACGTAGATACACAGACATTGTAGGTTTGTTCATGAGGCTGAGGTCATTATGACCTAATAAGACGTCATAGCCACCTCCTGTGTGACCTGTGCCACAGAAACAAAAAAAATCTTCTCTGGTCACTCAATCTCTGACTCATGGTCCCCCAGGTTACAAAAAGAAACCCATTTTTGCTTCTTTTTCAGAGAAAAAGAATAAATCAAAGCAATCTGATTAAAGTGGGGTTGAAAGCGTACAGCCTGTTTGTTAAGTGTTTGTCTGTCACGTCTTGTTTCCTGTTCCGGCTTGTCTATTTTATTTTGAAATCCCTAACTCTCCTCTCGTTTCAGGTCCCTTAACTTCCTGCCATTGTGTGTTTCCTGCCTGTGAGATTGTCTGCCCCGCCCTGATTGTTTCCACCTGTTTCCCATTACCTCCTGTGTATATATTGTCTGCGTTTCCCCTGTCTTGTTGCCAGATCGTTGTCTTATGCTTTCCTTGTCTTGCCAAGACTATTCAAGCCTGTTAGATGGATCAAGCTGCTGTAAGAATTCATTTATCCTTATTAAATCAGTTAAAAATCTGCCTGTTGTCTGTGATCCTGCATTTGGGTCTCCTGCCTGAGCTCTTCGTTATACGCAAAAGTGAAGTGAAAAACATAAAAAGGAATTACAGACTATTGTTTGATGTCTAAATCCTCCAGAAGAAATCTTGTGTTTCTTACCTTTGTTGTGACTGCTTTGTGGGAAGTAGGGCCTGATAAAGAGAGCAAGGTCGATGGCGAAATACTTGACCAGCCCGGCAGCAAGCACACAGAGGAAAAACACAGTCAGGCCTCCAGAGAGCAGGGGAACTATTGACTCTGGAAAACAAACAGAAAATTAAAGTTAAACTAGAATAACCGTATGTCTCTGCCAACCAGTCAGGTTGTGGTTTACATCCACGTCTGTCCAAACTCATATAATATACTGTATGAAGTTAAGACTTGTAGTTCGGTGAGAAACAAGTACAGAGGACAGATGGAGAGGTTCATCATATGATGCAACGACAATCACCTGAAGCTCAGAATCAGAAAAAACAATGAGCCTGTGGTGGACTATCAGAGGAGGGGAAGTGTCATACAGGAGGGGAAGTGAAGCATGTGAACCACCAAATCAATAAAATATGTCGGGACAGACAACCCAAAAACAAAACACTGCCAGCGCAGAGGCATAAAATGTGTGTGTGTGTGTGTGTCCCTGCTGGAAACTGTAGGTTACCAGAATATTCAGACTGTTCCCAGAGTAATGACCATCATGTGGTGTTCTTTAATGGTCAGGAGGACCTTATTTGGCGGACTTTCAGGGAACATGCAGGAGGTTCTGGGAATGTTTTGGGCAACATTAGCATTGGGTGTTCCCTCTTGGTCTCCACATTATATTCCCAAAATGTTTGCAGAACCTTCAGTGACATTACAGGAATATTTAGGGGACAAACTAACCGAGAAACATTTTAAGGAACCGAAAAAATGGGTATCTTGAAATACGATCAAAACATGTTTACACTATAAAACCATTCATGTGTGATGCAAAATATTTTCAGTCCTTTAAATTCTTACAAATTCTTTTATGTTACTGGCTACTGAATAGTATTTCTGGCTTGATTTGATGTATACGACAGCATTTCCGTATGTTAGACATAAGATTAGCTCAGTTCTCCAAAAATCAAAGATGTCTTAATTTTTATAAAAGGTGCTGCAGAACTTGATAATGACTTCATATGCTGAATCATCATGTCTGATACCTATACATTTACCAATCAGACTATGTGTATGTAAATGTCTTCTTCACCCTGCATGATGGGCCTCATAAACTGCACCCTTATTTTAAGTTTTTTAGTTGAGATTTAGCCTTGGTAATAACAGCAATGTATGTACAGTAAATGATGTCCAACCCAAAGGTTTGTACCTTATTTTGTAACACAAGAGACAGTTAACCAAACACTGAGTACCAGATACAAACTTTAATTGATGCATTCCCAATTAATTGTACATTTATTTGTAACGGAGACAATCATAACGTCATCATCTTCACACTCTTTACTCATTTCATGTGTTCATGCTTAAAACATTTGGATACGAAGCAGGAGTCTGTCATTCATTTAACACATTATAATTAAATATGAATTGTGGCACAAGTAGCTTTCCTTGTTACAGTGTGCAACTAAAACATTCATAAATTTCACTGAAAAACAATCGGAGAGAGCTCAGTCGTTCTTCATTTTCAGGAGGACGATTCTTCTCCCGCTGCCTGACAAATTCATAAATAACAATTTTTACAAATCACTTCAGTCACTTCAGTCACTTTTTGATTACAAATTACACTTGGGTGTACAAGCACTGGCAGTGAGGGAACTTAACACGTGGTAATATGACAGTGAGTGAGGCGTGGTTAAACTATGAATAGGTGACAGAAGCAAAGGTTCATTTTGCACACTCTCCTTTGTTGTTATAAAGCCTTACGCTACATTGGCTTGCTTATAAGTGAACAAGTGAGGTTTGAAGTGTTAATTCCCCATTGTCTTAGCTTCTTTATCAAAAAAACATTTCTTTGAAACTATATTCGTAAAACAGTTTGTTAAAAGAACTTGACATGATAGATGATGAAACTGGCAGATATAGAAAAGGAAGAAAAAGACCGCCAACTGTGATATGCTGATGTCGCAAAACGCATGTCCTAAAAATGTCTTAAAGCTGTTTTTTATTTTCTTTAGCCGTGACGCATCATACTGAGGAATATCCACAGACGTGTACTCACAGCATGATGCCTAGTTTCATAACATGACACATTTGCACAGATAAACTGCACATAAACTGCAGCATTTAATATACAAGCAGCATTATAGACTGTTACATTGTTTGATTATGTTAATCAGTTAATGTCTAATATAAATAGATTAATTTAAATTTTAATTGGCTCATTTTTCTAATATTAAGGTGACAAAAAAGAAAACAAAAAGAAATTAATGTTCATACAGTCACTTTACTGTTTTGTTCCTGTAATTTTTCTGTAATGTTCCTGTTATTTTACTGTAATGTAATAAAATCACAAATAGATATACGTAACATATCCTGATAAAATGTTGAAATGTGACCAAATGGGAACATCCTTTATGAGGACTGGAAGTTCTGTTTGAGGTTATTAAAGGAACTTTTCCTTCTGAAAAAGTCCTAAAGGGAACGTTCTCATATAACCTACGGAGAACCATGTGGGACTGTGTTCTTTTACATCCTAAAGTCGCTCTTTGTGATGCCATGGTAGAAGAACAAAAAGATAATGTACATCTAAAGTCCTGTAGGGGACGTGCAGCACTGTACACCAACTTAGATAGCATTCCCGAGTAAAACATCTCCATGTGACTTACAGGGAACCGTACAGGAACGCTCTCTGAACATCCCAAACTTCTTCTTTGTAAGAGCAATGTGGCCGTAAAATAACTGAAATGAAACATCCCTCTACGACCATCTTAGACCCATATGTGAATGTCTGGATTAAGTATAAAACAGTCTCGTATGTCCAAGAGGGAACCATCTGGAAACGTTCTCTTTGCATCCCAGGTGTCCTCTTTGTAATGCTGCAAAGTGACTTTCATAACTATGTCCTCTGTTTTCTGCAGAAGTTCGAGACATTCAGCACCTTTAGAAAACTTTACTTAAGGTCCCCAGAGTGTCCCTTATTGGGTATCAGTAACAGATGATGCTGGTGATAATTAAGCTGTTTAAATACAGTCAACTAATTCCACAAAAAGACCAAAAACAACACTTACCTCTCCGCTTAAGGGTTAACGTCTCTTTCACCTCTTTGTAAAAGCCGTCTCCAATGCATTTAAATTCAGCCTTGAAATCTTGAGCAGAAACTTTATCAATGGTCAGGATTGCGGTGGAGAGGCCACTCTTTGAATCACTGTAAAAGCCAGCCAGAACAAGGAAGTGTTAAAAATCAAATGTGAAATTTAAATATTTAAATATGTATTAGTATGTTAAAGATTTTATAGCTGCAGAAAAGTTTTTAGCTGCGCCAGCAGCTCCAGGGGAAGCAATCTCTCTGGGTCAGTTGTTCACTTTAATCCAAACTGAAATATATCAGGAAATATTGGATGGACTGCCATTAAATTTTGTGCAGGCATTCAAATATCCAGCAAATAGTGTAAGAATATGTTGACGTTTACACAGAGGAGTCGCTTAGTATTTGGTTAATGCTCCTAAATGATGTATGCTACCGACTCTGGTGGTCCCCGTACTTCAAGTTCCTCAAGTAACATACATTAACTACATTAACTTTTCCTCCAGCAATAATTAATCCTCTGACTTTTCATCTATCACTGTCATACATGTTTCATGACCAACTACTTGCAAAAGTTTTTCTTGAATTAGTGCTGTTTTTTTGTTCAAACTTACTATTTAGTGTCTTGTTTGTATCCATCGGTCTGGTCGAAAGGGAGTCTCCAGATAGCCTGACAGACTTTTTTCAAGTTAGTCCCGCAGAAAACTGAACAGTTCAGCTTGATCCCAAGGCCTGGTGGAAAGAATGAGATATATTTCACAAGAGACACTTAACCTTCTCAGTCTGTTTCCATACCGTACAAGTTCAAAGAGCATTTCAATGAGACACTGCAGCAATGCTTCATTTATTTTATCAGCAGGGTTTAATGGTTTATAGGAGCTTTTAATCTCTATCAGTGCTAAGCAGCTAGTTTTTGAAGACATGTTTGTTTTTCCAGTTCAGAAGGACTCATCACCACCAACGCGCAATCCTGTCATCGGTCTCGCACTATTTTACTGACCTAGATGTCAAGAAATCCAGCAGTGAGCCAACAAAGACAGAAGACTGCTAGCAAGTAAACAAGGAAAAGATAAAGCCTTGCCAAAGTTCGATGAGAAAGGAAACGTATCTAGCATGTTGGTACGTAAAAGTAAAAGATAAAGTTGTGGAAAAGAAAGAAAAGAAAACTCCAAGCTCCAGCTCGGAGAGTAACAAGAGCTAGATATCACCAAGGACCAACATGCGACTTCAAGTCAATTAGTTTAACACTTTCTTGGTTTGCTGTAAAAATCTGTACCCTCATCTGTGGTCCTCAGAGTAAGAATCTTAAGGATGAATTGTGATGTCTCTTGAACTGTCCCCTAGTTTAACTCTGCTCATATTGACTTCAGGCCGAGTAGCACTTTTATGATTTTGAAATTTCTTCCCTTTTAAAGGAACCCTATTCGAAAGTAGCAACAATTAGTCTTTAAATCAACAAAAATACTACACTATGCACAGATACCTCATTGAAAAACAACACTAACACAAAAAGTATAAGGTGGTACAGGAGTTGTTGTACTTGTATTGTGAGTGACTTAAACCAGTATTGCTCTGTTATTAGGTGAAGGTTTCGTACCTTCATCAGCAAACTGCCCCTTGTTGTTCTTGCTTGGAGAGACGACTACTGGTGTACGGTAAGCCACTCGTTCTGTAGGCAAGCAAATAGAAACAGTGCTGCTTTCTGTTGTCTTAATAATTAAAAATGGTCACATTCCAGTGTTATAACCTAACTAATTTAAACAATCACCTACTACTGTACTACTACTAGGTCAATGTATGTTGGTATGTATGATGTTTCATTTCTAAAGGTATATTTATCTCTTGATCATTACAATAAAAATTATGAATTATCTTAGTGCCGTGTATTGTAAATAAAAACTGAAGTCTCAGCATTAGAAAGTGGGATATACCATCCTTCAGGAAACACATGAATGATTTTGGTCTATATGCATCAGTTAATAAGTAAGCTGACTAAACAAGCTGAGCCCCTGTACCTCTTTTCTGTCCCAATGCTCAAAATAAAAGGCACGTAAAAACCTGAAAATTTTCTCTCACCTGGAACCATTACCTTCCTGGAGCCTGACGAGTTGTACAGATTGTTGTTGTGTTTCCAGGTGCAAATGCAAGTGTAGATGCCCTCATCATTTTTGGTGGTATTATAAATCCACATGCTGGGGTCATGTTTACCTTGAAGAAGACTGAAGTCCTGCAGCGGGGGCAGGAGGGGGAACAAATGTATTTTTGAAGGGAGAACAAATAATCGAATAAAGTCATTTGAAAGGAGTCTGTAAAGATGACAGAAGAAGTACTCGGAGGGAACATTTGAATAACCACATGCTCGAACCATTTAATCATCCAATAAAAACTGACATATTAAAAAGATTTAACGCACTGTCTTGACAATAGTTTTCTTAGCTTTCATGTCAGTATACCATGTTGAATTGAACTGAATCATGCAAATACAAAAAAAATATGCTGATATCACTGAATGTACATTTAGTGCAGTAATATATAATTATTGACAATCTTCAGCAAAGCTTTTATGGAAAATAGATATAATGTTCAGTTGGTACACTCAGGAGGTATCCACAAATTTACTAGAGTTTATAAGAGGACCAAGAAAATGATGTAGGCAACAAAACAGAGCACAACTGAGTGTGTAAGTGTATAAACTACAATTAAAAGAAATCCTAGAGAGAACTGCAAAGATCCATCTGATATTTGAGTTTTGCATTTCCAGAAATCTGACCTTTCCTTACGTCAACATCTTTGTCGGTGACAGCTACACTTGTAGTTACCAAATAGGTAACTAAACCATGCTTTATTTTTCATCTAACACAATGCTAATTTAACTTGTTTCTATTGAGTGGATTTATAAATTATAGTGACCTCTGTAATATATACACATTACACCTGCAGTATAAATTTAGAGACTCAGAGTATAGCCTCCTTCACAGAGAACTTCACAAAAGATGCTAGTTTTTAGTTGCTAGTCCCTATCTTGGTGTTCACCAGGAAGCTGAGGCAGCTAAAGTTTAAGAAATTCAGTTTTTCCATGTGTAAATATCTCATATTCAAATATCTCAGGCTGGAAAATTACCATTGCAGCTGAGATCAAGGCATATTTAGCAATAAGTATACAAAAAATATTGATGATTAAATGGCATTATTACTCACGTCTTTACACTACCCACAGCATATACTAGCCACAACTTATGTTTTGGTATTTGACGGACTTGTGGAGCTACAAATGTTAAGACTTAAGACTTTCTAAGTTCAAAGAATGGTGCATTTTCTACAGGAGGTTTATAACGGACATACTATATTTATTAACGTCGGTATAAAGATACAATGATGTTCTTGTGTCGCTGAAGCCATATTTTCCTCTGGTCTGCCTGTTTCCTGGTCTTTTTTCTGAACGTCGACCACATAGGCTCTCGAGTTTGAATCTTGTTGTTTGGTCTCTACTCTGTCACCATGTTAACACTATCAGTTTTAAAAAACATTACCAGGTTTGGAAATAAGAACCTGAAAAACATCACTCAAGTGTCACGGTTGTTTCACGTGGTACATACCTTGTACCAGGTAACTTTTCCATCCATAATTTCACATGTGTAGCTGACAGGACCCGGACATACGAATCTCTTTATTCTGGTCGGCGTGGTCGACTGATCCGTAAAAGAGTTCTGTGTTATTTCTGAATTTGAAGACCTTAACTTCTAGATGAAAGTTTTCACACTCTCCTGATGGATCTGTATACCTAGAAAGAAAGCGGCAGGTCTGTTGTTCAATACTGAAGATACTTGATGCAATTTTACACAAATCATGAATTATCATAAATCACATACTGCTACAAGGTCAATTTAATGTTTTATAGAAACAAGAGTTTTTACCTCCCAGTGTAAAAGCCAGCGTTCTCAGGGAGGACGTTTAAGAATAAAAGCGAGCCACCGTGATAATGTACGTTGTCGTTCTCATCAGTGGAGATATACTCGAAGTTGGGGTCGGTTTTGTACCATGTGAAATTCTTTTGCGTCACATTGGTGTCGTCCAAATTCATATGTACAAAATAAAGTGCTTCACCTTCAACGAGTTTGCAAAGCGTCCTCTCATTGTCCATACAATTAGGCTCGACTGTCTCTGAAAATAAGAGAATGAGATAATTGTGGTGATGATAACAATGAAAAGCACTATTACTGTTACTATAAGCATTATTTTTCCTACATACGAAAATATGCAGACCACAATTCTAACTTGAAATGCTGCAGTACTAATGCAGAAAAAAAGAATAAGAGTCTAAAACACAACCTGTAATATATGGAGGGAGATTATGAAATGTATGCTGGTGGTGACGATGATGATGATGATGGTTAAAATAAGTGTTAAATGCCCCTTCGTATCTATTAAAGCAAATTCTGTCACTTAAATCCCATTTCAGCTGTCGGTCTTGTGATATTAAAAACAGTATTCGAGCAGATAAGAATTTATATTCCAAACCTCAATTATGAGGGAGGCCAAGCAGAAATAGTGACATTAACATGTCGATGCAGGCAGGATAAACACACATTAACCAGTATATTTGGTGATATTGCATTTAGATTTATGCTGTATTATATAATAAGGCTGGTTGTAGGGAAAAGTGCATTTGTTAAAAACTTTTTGCAGCTGTGGATTAGTACATAATCGATGCTCTAGTGAGTATTTCCAGCAGCAGGTCAGTGTGGGATTGATTCGACATAAACTACTGTGTGCGTGTGTACATCACTGTTTGCTCTAGTTTTGGTCTTTTTGTGGGATTTTTTAACAATAAGGAAAATAATTCACCACCACGTAAACGTATCCTACCGGAGCATGTCGGTATCACCATAAAGAAGAGGAAAACAATTCTGGAGGTGTCCATTTTGCTGAGAGTGACAGAGAGACAGAAGAGTTCATTCAAAGTTAAAACACATTGTCATGCTTCTTGCTTAGTAATTATTCTCTATGAGTTGTCTTATTTGGTCGTTGCTGCTGTTTCTCTCCCGTATCGTGGATCCGGCCCCTTAGGTAAACCTTCCCCGTCCATCCCCTCCCCTGTTTCTCTCATGAGTGTTCATACCAGTCCAGTTTCACACTCTCTGCCAGACTGTCTCTGTGTGTTGGACTTAGCTTTCCTGCACTCTGTTTTCCTGTATTCCTGCCTGTTTTTGACCACCCGACCTGCCCTTTGGACTTGTGATTCCTCTCCCTGCCCCCTTATCTGTCTCACTAAAGCTGCATCATTTCCCCGAGCTTTTACTGAAATCTGTGTCATGCTTTTGTCTAGTCTTCTGCACTAGACACTGCCTCTCTCTGTTTTAAACGGTAACAGGTGATTTCCCAACTACTTGTTTGCCTCTTTAGTCAGCATGTTGAATTGATATCTCTCTGGAGAATTGTAAAAGACTAAATACATTTACTGTGATTTATTGAAATGACTCGTTTAAGTGAATGGAAAATACGAGTCAGTATTTGGCCACTGCGGTAAGCTCTGCACATGTGTTAACTTAAAGCAAGCTGCAGTCTGATCAGTATTGCAGCATATGTCTTCCATTGTAAAACCAGACAGGCCCTACACTCCAGGAGGATGCTGTGCTAGAGGTGGGGATTGTGAAATGCTTTAGGAAAAATGCATGTATAGTGGACCTGAGAGCTCAACATGCTGCAGCTTAAGAAAACATTTGCAAATGGACAAAACACGAGCAAATTAAGAAAATGTCTTTGTTAATCTGACAATGCACATGCAGCATTTAGAAAACACTCAAATACAAACACACAAATACAGAGGACACTGAAAAGATCTGAATGCGGTTAATCTTTATCTTTTCTAAGGATTTTTTTTTTATTGAAATACTTGTTTTTTTTATTAAATCTTGCAAAATGTTAATAAAATCTAAAGAAGCGATTCAATGAGCCTAGTTAAGATGTCTGTTTGCTTCTTCTGTGCAACCCTGATATTTACTGATTTCAAACAAAGACAGGCTTCAAATCTTCATACATGGACTAAACCAATGAACTCAGTATAGCTACAGCTTTATTACGACTCCATGTTTAATTCCATAATATGATTGATGATGTTCTCTGTACATGTGGCATCTATTGCACGTCTGTCCGTCCCAGGGAGAGGGATCCCTCATCTGTGGCTCTTCCTCAGGTTTCTTCTTTTTCCCATAAAGGCTTTTTTGAAGTTTTTCCTGACTCCGGTTCGAGGGTCTAAGGACAGAGGGTGTCACAACTGTACAGATTGTAAAGCCCTCCGAGGCAAATGGCAAACAATGTTTTGTGATTTTGGGCTCTAAATAAATCAAATTTGAATATTTAAGAAGCTCAAACCAGCAAAGCGTTTTTTTATTGTAGAAGCGCTTTAACAATTATTTTAAATCAAATAATCAACTTATCGCACCAGCACTGACCTAAATGTCCCCTGTGTAACACTTCCTATTCAGGGTCATTTTATCAGGAGTGTGTAGTTTGTGTTTGGGTGAATTTACATGTGTGGAACAATTTGCTTTTGCAATGAATTGAATAGGCAAGGGCAATTCTAACAAAATAAAAAAAACACAAAGAATAGAAAACACTAAAAGCTAAAATCCACTGTTTTAATCTGTGCGTTAACTTACAAGACAGCTATTACAGCAACAAACTCTTGCATGAAGCCAAGGACAGAGCAGCTGTGGAAGATTGTGGCTTTTTCTTTTTCTGAGCATTTCTGTTCTCGGAGATGGATGTCAGACTGGCACAGACTCAACTAAAAGTGATTTGTCACAGCTGAGAAAAAGCCGTGAGGACAAGATGAAGAGGAATAACTACATATGTCAACAAATTTAATGACATCTTGGAAGATATTTAATACCATTTATCAGCACTCAACTTTCAGAGGCAGTTGCACAAAGCATGTGGTGGAAAATGTGATGCTCTGGAACAGTATCTACACCGGACAGACAGATATGATCTTCTCTAGTGCGAGTTCCTCTCCTCATATCCCTTGATGATTCGATTTGAAGTGAGGACTCTGAGTGTGCTGTATTAGTCCATGCGGTATCCTGAGTTGTCGTTAAGTACACGTTGATGCATCTCTAATAATGATGAAAATAAAAATTAAAATAAAAATTCATGCTTCAACATTTCTCTGTTGGTGGTAGGGAAATTGTAATGCATCTCTGTGCATTTAAAACAATCTGTGCTGCATCATAGGTGACTTGTCGACTGTTGCTTCCGCTATCGCTATCCTACTATCAGTCCTTACTACAGTTGACAGGTAAGGTGTGCATAGGTGAGTATAGGTATTGATAATGTATTAAAATCTGTAAGTCAACCAGTAGTTGTTGTACTTGTCAAGAGCATCCATAAGACACCTGAATTTATAATGCATAATAAGTCACATTTTTAATATTTCATGACTGTTGATATAGTGCATTAGAAAGCATTATGTATGTTTATGAATGTCATCATAAAGCATGATGAATGCATTATAATTGACTATAAATACCATAGAAACTTTCATAGAAAGTTTTTTAATAGAAAATAAATAACCAACCATTTGCTTCCTGGCTATGAAAGTGGTGCTGTATATTTGAAGAAACACTTAACAATAGACATGTGTTTTAGCGAATTTATAATGTTTTTTTTTTTTTTAGCTTAATAAAGCTGCCTTATGCTGCTTGGAAAAAACATTTGGCTGGAAAACACACACAAAAGCTACAGGAAGCTGCAGAATTAAATTATTCTCTCTGATTTGTCACTGCAAGCCTCTTTCACATTACACATTGTCAGTGTTAATGTAAATATATTTGTTTGTACAGCTCTAAATATATTATAATTGCCTTTTATAGGTTCTGTGGAAAGAGTCTGGTGTTTTCTGCTCCTTCACTGGGCTGTTATAGTATCATGCAATAAACTTTAGACTTATTTTATTTATCTTATTTAATACATTGTGTATAAAGATTTTCTTGCATTTGCTTTGACCACATAGACCATTATGATTCTTTTTTTTTTTTTTACATTAACACACATTTTAGTGCAGTCCAGTGTATGCAGCCCATACATCTCTAAGTTTTCTAATTATCTCATGTCTTTAGTTTTTTTGTCGCTCAAGCACCTGGTTAACTCACTAAAAGTATGCTCATTAAAACTTTCAATGAACACAATACAGTTTGAAATAAAGCATGCAGCGCCGGAGTACTGATGAAACGTTTGGCTTACCTCTGAGAAGTGTGTTTTGACAGCCAGTGTGGATTCAGTCAAACTCTGCGCTGTTCTGTTCTTCTGCGTGGTTTTATATCTCAAGCAGCATCGATTACCCATGAAGAATACAAGGAGGAAGTCACATACACACAGAGAGAGAGAGAGAGAGAGAGAGAGAGAGAGAGAGACATCATCATATATTATTTCACTGAAACACACACACTCCCTCCCTTCTCCAATTATCTTACTCCCTCGCCCTCACACAGTGCATGCAAACAAGCTCAACACACACACACACACACACACACACACACACACACACACATGCGTGCTTCTTCGCTGGAAAAAGCCCCCTAATGCTTAGAAATGTCTCCCTCTTTGCAGCAATGCATTTGTGTGGATGTGTGTGTGTCTGTGTGTGTGTGTGCCAAAACCTACATTAGCCTGAAGTGATTCTGTTCTTCACCATCCAGAAAGCCTGTTTAAAGACCATATATGCTCTAAAGTTATTTACACTATAAAGCATACACAACAGTTTGTACACACAAATGAAAGTGCTTTAGTAACAGGAAATTACACAAGAGCGATTGACTTTACATAGAATTTCTTAAGGACACTAAGCAGATTAAAAATAGCAATGCAGTGTGATAGTTGCACAGGAGCATTCGATAAAACTCTCTGAGGTCGAAACTTTGGTAAGGTCAGTTTTTTTCCAAGGTTTATCAAAGGATGAGCAGCATTGGCTTTCCATCTCTAATTTTCATGTGGAAAACATATTTAATGATACAAGGGGATGTGCACTGCAGAATGTCAGAGTAATTAAATACAGTCAAAATCCCTACAGATTCTTGATAATTTTATTGAATCCTATAACAAAGTAAGTCAAGGTTTTGCACTAGTCGCATGTCAAGAACATAGAAAGCACCAATAGAGGCAAATAATTCAAAAATCAAATGCTTAAAGCCATATATAATATAGAGTAGTATAGTGACGCCTAACATGACAAAGTATGAGAAACACGATTTATTGAATGATCACGTAACATTGAGCTGTTAACAGTAAGACGTCCTGCTGTTTATGAGGAGAAGAATATAACAGATGGTGGACACCTTTTAGGAGACAAAGCTTGACATGTGACTATACGTGACAATATTATTGTATATTATGATTTTTTATTTATTTATTCACATCTTTGGAGTCTAACAACTGCACCAATTTTGACAAGAAAAGCTTTTCTTTCGACCAAGATGTTTTGTAATAATGTGAAAGCTGCTATGATCCTTGATAATCTCAACGCATACTTTTAACATACTGTTGAACTAGAACATATAGAACATGAACTAGAACAACTCCCCTTTTTTCCACAGAAATTGAAAGTGTACAGTTTGTGGTTTTCATGTAATTCATCTGATTCATTCATCTGATCAGCGGCCAACAACAGGCGGCAATTTTCTGTGGAAGCTCCGAGTGTGATTTCATTCATAAATGTAATGGAATGCTATTGAAAAGATAAAACACGCACAGTCAGCTTTTCCTGGAATATTTAACACCTGACGCCCATAATTCCCATAATGGATTAGTGGTTTTCCAAACAAGAATTCCCACTAAGTGTGAAAACAGACCTCTAAGTGCTTTTCAATGGCAGTATTTAGTGAGATTATGACTGTAAGAGCTTCCCCGACAGTGCAGCTCATTTTCTGTTCAGCCAGTTCAGGTTCTGAACAGCAGTGATGCATTAACACTTACAGAGTTTCCACCTATGTGATTTTTAATTGTCTCTCATTTGTAGTATTGATCGAGTGCCGCTGGCCGCACTAATAACCCCAGTAAGATGTGTGTTTTAATATGTGATATATATCAACCTATCTACATGCAGACTATCTGCATCAGAGGTGTACCCCCATGTGAGTCACAGTACAATTAATGACCGATGAAAACGTGCAAACGGTGAATCAGTTTGTTAAGCTCAGCTATGAGCTGGAAGGGAAGGGATGACTTGACTTTGATGGGTGATGATAAGAGAGATGTGATCTGTCATCATTGCACATAGAGGCGATGTCCTTTTTACAAACACTCTGGAGTCTGCAGGTTTCTAAGAGAACAGGCTTAAAGGGCGCAGAAGAGTTTTAGGAGTGAATTTTATCACGCTGTACGTACATTTTATCCTCTGAATTGTTAAAAAAGCTCTGACTTATTTATCATAAAGTTATTTATTACTTCAAGATTTAAATAGCAACTTTTCATTTTATGAAAAATAAGATATTATTATTTATTGCACCATTTGCCATCAGGAAGAAAAACTTTGTGTGCCAAGGGTAAATCAAACTGCTTGAAGCTATTGTTCATTGTAGCCTCCATCAAGCTGCTGAACTCTAATGTTAAACTTTAGAGCCATAGAACAATGTGCATTGAGTGTAATTTGTATTCACTGTGAACTCCAAATTGCAGTAGTTTGCTGGTAGTTCAACTCCTTTTAATGTTTGCATTGTGATTAAAGTATTTAAATGAGTTTTTTGCCATTTCAGGAAGCTGGATTGTCAGCCTGCCTGTGAAAAATATTTGGCTGAATCTGAATTTGTAAAACTAAACTTATATAATATATAAGGTTTAGTCACAAGTTGTGGTTATTGCTGTTTTCATCCCATTCCCTGTATTTCACAGAATCATCTTTTTGCCATGGTTCAGTGCTTTGTGTGAGTGTTTCATTATGCAAGCACAAATTGATTCCTTTTTTGGGTTTGTAGCATGAGGGATCACACTGTCCTTAGTCATGCTTACGTGTCTTCATACATCTGCATGTTATTCTGTATTTTTCCAGTTTGACGTTGTTTCCTTGTGATGTAAAGGAAGAAAAAGAAAAGCAATGGCTCTTGTTCATCATCATCAACTAGACCTCAAAGTTGTAATGTGTAATGTGTCTCTGCAATTTGGTGAAGGCTGATGATGTTCCCAAAGTCCGCAAAAATGTTTTGGTTCTCCAAGTCCAACTTGGGTGACAAGGCCTGACTCACTTAGTATGAGCCAGGCCTTGTCACCCAACCTCACTGGGGGCAAATCCCTGCAGCCAGGTTTCAAGCAGATCGCTTTTATAAGAGCTCTGGCTGTGTGACAGTAAGAGATGATGTAATGTTCATTAACTTTAAACTGCCTCACCACTACTTTTATATAAAATCTCAAGAAAACCCATTTGGGAACCACAGGATCTGCTATGTAAAATGTTTTATTTGTGTCTGAGGTTTGAAAATCTTCACTGGGAAAGCCAAAAAAGGTATCAGGAAATTAGAATTTGAAAATGTGATTAAACGTTGTGTGCCATGCACAGTTTATAAAAGTAAAGGGGAAAAAAACAAAATTGGTTTGACAAATACTGACAGATACTACACAGATAAAAAAAGATGGAGAAAATACGAGTTAAGGTGCAGGTTGCTTGAGAAAGGAAGAAAAAGAAAAGCAATGGCTCTTGTTCACATCATCAACTAGCAAGATAATGTGTCTCTGCAAGACAAGAAAATAAGATGTTGAGCCAGGCCTCTCTGAAAGGCTGAACAGGCTCTGGCTGTGTGAAATGTTGTTCATTAACTTTAAACTGCAACTACTTTTATATATTCAAGAAAACCCATTTGTCAGAAAATGTTTTATTTGTGTCTGAGGTTTGAAAATCTTCACTGGGAAAGCCAAAAAAGGTTAGGAAATTAGAATTTGAAAATTATTAAACGTTGTGTGCCATGCACAGTTTATAAAAGTAAAGGGGAAAAAAACAAAATTGGTTTGACAAATACTGACAGATACTACACAGATAAAAAAAGATGGAGAAAATACGAGTTAAGGTGCAGGTTGCTTGAGATACAGCAAGATAAAAGACAAGAAAATAAGATGTTTCTCTGAAAGGCTGACAGGAAATGTTGTGCAAGATTCACAGAACCTTTACATTACAGGACTGTCCCTAACTTTTAAGGCCTGTGGGAAGAGACTGAGCTTCTGCTATGCAACACTCTCGCTTCCTGTGTGCCCAAGGTGTTTGCAGCAATGAACCAAAGAGTAGGACAGATTATATCTCTGATGGTAAACAGCTCCTTTTCATCTAAGGTCCAGCACTTACCACAGTCTCTGGTTGGTGGAAGGCAGAAGCATTGACTGTGGGAGCTGTGTAATGGTGTCTGATCCGAGGTCCTTTTTGTTCGCTTCAGTGTGTCGTGCATGTGTAGAAGTGGAGGTCCACACTGAACACACCCTTTTCTGACTGGTTTCTGGTTTCACTGATTATCTGATGGTCACACTTAGTCAGCCACCACTGCATTGAAAGAGGCCTGCATGAGAGTGAACAATCTGCACAAACTGGCTGATTAGACCTCTAATCAGTTTGAGGTTTTGTGGAGTTGGAAAGCACCAGTGTGTGAGACTGCTTGGAAATGACGGCCAAAGCACAGAGTGCTGACAGTCGAACCAGCCAAAACAATTTAAAACCACTGTTGATATCATGCCCAGATGTTTCCATCATCTCAAAAACAGATTGAAGATGTTTCAGTGATTGAAATCAACATTTTATCAAATCAAACATCAAATCAAATCAAACCTCAGAATTAAAGAGAGAGACTGCTTCTTTTTCCCGCTCTCGCTATCTATCTTTATAAAATATTTCTAGACTGCATGAACTGATGGAAGCCGTTTCTCTGGCACAATATTTTGACTGTGTAAGCCTTTGACTTTTACTTTATCTAGTTTCACATTTAGTTTGCTGCGCTCTGACTTGCTCAGCATTATGCAGAGTTTGCATATTTGCTCTCTTTCAGAGAGGGAGATGACAAGATAAGTGTCAGTCTCATGTTTGTGGATCACCGTGAGAGCTGGGGTAACCTGGCCCTGTTTCAAAAGTTCAAAAATGTGCCAGCATGTACAGTGAGGCAAAAAAGTATTTAGTCAGCCAATAAATTGTGCAAGTTCTCCCACTTAAAAGATGAGAGAGGCCTGTAATTTTCATCATAGGTACACTTCAACTATGAGAGACAGAATGGGGGGAAATAATCCAGGAAATCACATTGTAGGATTTTTAATGAATTAATTGGTAAATTCCTCAGGTAAAATAAGTATTTGGTCACCTACAAACAAGCAAGATTTCTGGCTCTCACAGACCTGTAACTTCTTCTTTAAGAGGCTCCTCTGTCCTCCACTCGTTACCTGTATTAATGGCACCTGTTTGAACTCGTTATCAGTATAAAAGACACCTGTCCACAACCTCAAACAGTCAGACTCCAAACTCCACTATGGCCAAGACCAAAGAGCTGTCAAAGGACACCAGAAACAAAATTGTAGACCTGCACCAGGCTGGGAAGACTGAATCTGCAATAGGTAAGCAGCTTGGTGTGAAGAAATCAACTGTGGGAGCAATTATTAGAAAATGGAAGACATACAAGACCACTGATAATCTCCCTCGATCTGGGGCTCCACGCAAGATCTCACCCCGTGGGGTCAAAATGATCACGAGAACAGTGAGCAAAAATCCCAGAACCACACGGGGGGACCTAGTGAATGACCTGCAGAGAGCTGGGACCAAAGTAACAAAGGCTACCATCAGTAACACACTTACATACGCCGCCAGGGACTGGACATGTCCAGGCCCGTCTGAAGTTTGCTAGAGAGCATTTGGATGATCCAGAAGAGGATTGGGAGAATGTCATATGGTCAGATGAAACCAAAATAGAACTTTTTGGTAAAAACTCAACTTGTCGTGTTTGGAGGAGAAAGAATGCTGAGTTGCATCCAAAGAACACCATACCTACTGTGAAGCATGGGGGTGGAAACATCATGCTTTGGGGCTGTTTTTCTGCAAAGGGACCAGGACGACTGATCCGTGTAAAGGAAAGAATGAATGGGGCCATGTATCGTGAGATTTTGAGTGAAAACCTCCTTCCATCAGCAAGGGCATTGAAGATGAAACGTGGCTGGGTCTTTCAGCATGACAATGATCCCAAACACACCGCCCGGGCAATGAAGGTGTAGTGGCTTCGTAAGAAGCAAGCATTTCAAGGTCCTGGAGTGGCCTAGCCAGTCTCCAGATCTCAACCCCATAGAAAATCTTTGGAGGGAGTTGAAAGTCTGTGTTGCCCAGCGACAGCCCCAAAACATCACTGCTCTAGAGGAGATCTGCATGGAGGAATGGGCCAAAATAAACCAGCAACAGTGTGTGAAAACCTTGTGAAGACTTACAGAAAACGTTTGACCTCTGTCATTGCCAACAAAGGGTATATAACAAAGTATTGTGATGGAACTTTTGTTATTGACCAAATACTTATTTTCCACCATAATTTGCAAATAAGTTCTTTAAAAATCAGACAATGTGATTTTCTGGAATTTTTTTTTTCTCATTTTGTCTCTTATAGTTGAGGTATACCTCAACATATATATAATGAAAATTAGAGAACTTGCACAATTGGTGGCTAACTAAATACTTTTTTGCTCCACTGTATCAGCACCTCTGTAGGTCACCTCAATTATATACAGTGAGTAACTATTTCTAAATGTAAAACGGGTTATCGTTTTATTTCACTCACATTTAGTTTTGGTCTAGATGATGAAAAGCTCACTTTGACAAGAAGATTCTCAAGATCTGCACAAAGTCACTGCTCTGTGCTGTTGTTAACCATGAAACATAGCTGCTACAATCTGTACTTCCCCCCATAAAACCATAAATTAGCATTTCAAAGCAAGTAGGCGCTCGTCATTCATTCATTGACGGTGATGCGGAGAGGGAAACGGTTCACGACTGGCTCACATCCGACATTGAGGGAAACAGTGACACAGAGGATAAATGTCATCATGCAAATGAAACATGTGGCGTGCAGCTCTGTTTGAGTCTGAGGAGAGCTGCCATTTTCCTGCTAGTGGCCAGCTTGGCACATTCCCAAACAGCAGTTGGATCACAAGAGTGAACAGGGTGGATTCAAACAAGGCGTGATGCAACAAAATCCTGCACGTCATAACCGGGAATCCAGAAAATCCCCTTGATTGAAATCTTTTTTTCTTTTGTCTCAGCCAACAATCACAAAATATAACAGTAATGATAAGCAGATGTACAAAGCCAAATATTAATATATAATATATCTATTTACATATATGTATATTTATTTGATGTGACATATTTTACATAAATTACAGAATATTCCAAGAATCACAACCATTATTTAAAAGAACAAAAAAAAAACCCATACAATCAAGCATAATAAGCACAACTGGCAGATAAATTACAACACTGGATATCTGAGTATGGATAATAATAATAATAATAATAATAATAATAATAATAATAATAATAATAATAATAATATAAATAATAATAATAAGCATAATCCAAACAACACTCAATGATCAAGTATCTTCAATCACATTTTACAAGGACTTCAGTGAGAGAGCACAAGGTCACATACTTATCAGGGATGAAACCCACATGTTTAGCATAATACGGTGCATAAAAACAAGAATATATGCACAGACTTATATCAGTCTCTTCATGAGAAAAGAAAATGTTGGATTCAGCGATGGATTCAGACAATGAGCACAGGAATGAAACAAAATCAGAGTTCAGCTGTCCCTTTTTTCTTTTTTTGTTTTCTCTCTTTCTCTGAACCATGTTGTCACTTTCATAAAGCATCAAAGATCAAAGTGGAGCTGAAAATACTGTATGAAAGAAAATATTAAAATATAACATTGAATGCTGCAATTACCAAAGCGGTATGTGGAATTTAGGCAGATGTATTAGCAGAAATGGAAAAAAATATTGATAGCTATTCAGTTCACTGTAACTGAGAATAATTGTATATTTATTAGCTTAGTTTGAGCCCTTTATATCTACAGAGTGGGTTGGTCTCTTTCACAGAGTCCGCCATGTTTCTACAGTGGCTCAGAACAGACAAAATGAGGTGAATGAGGTGAAGTGTGTGAACATATTATCTAAAGCATATTTAAATATATCGTAATGAGGTCTCCTCTACTCAAACCACGTCACGTGTTTGGTGCGACGATATCACAGCATCATGTACCATTTAACATTATTATCTTGTCTTTCAGGTCATAATCCAAATCATATCCAGAACTTTAACAACGCCCATGGAGCGCGGAGCAAAGTTTTGGTGAGCGGAAACAAAGAGAAGGGAGATGCGAGGTGTCAGATCTATGGAGAAGAGACGGCAAAAGACAGCAAACTAACATCTAGTAAGTTAATAAGACAGTAAGTTAGTTAAATCGCCTTAATAAAAGGTGTAAGAGAGACCATTCCTTGACCATCTCTCCAATCAGTATACAATCAGATCACTAATGGGAAAAATGAACCTGAAGGCCACTGTAGTTTCTACCACATGCTTGGAAAGGGAGGGATGATGGCAATCTGCAACATCACCACTAGATAACCCTGAGCCAACACTTGTAGTCATCATACTAATTGTAATGTTCTGTGTTCTCTGGTGTCTCGTGTTCCTTGTGTTTTCTATGTCAAGTTGTTATGTCTTGTCACGTCTGTTAAGTTTCCATGTCTGTCATGTTTCTGTTTCCTGTTCTGGCGTGTCAAGTTTTATTTTGAAATCCTAACTCTCCCTCTTGTTTCAGGTACCCTTGACTTCCTGCCCTTGTGTGTTTCCCGCCTGTGTGATTGTCTGCCCCACCCTGATTGTTTCCACCTGTTCCCTATTACCTCATGTGTATATATTGTCTGTGTTTCCCCTGTTATTTATGTTGCCAGGTCTTGTTCATGTGATTATATCCACGTGTTCCTGTTCCTGTTCCTGTCTGCGTTTACGTGTCAAGACTATCGATCCAGCCATCAAGTCACATCATCGTTACCGAGCCTGTTTTTGACTTTTTCCTTTATTAAATCAACTAAAAACTCTGTCTGCCTCGAGTGTCTTGCATTTGGGTCCACCTGCTTTGTGCCGTCGTAACACTAATAACCTCTTTTTCTGAAGAGCAAGAAGGTAAGAGCCAAAGTTGAAAGTCTGCAATCCGGGAAACAAACTTCATCCTCGGTAAAGTTTTCATTTTTGTAGCCGGAAGAAGTCTGGAAGATATCGTGCCGAGCTGATTGCAGTATGAAATTCACTGTACTGACAATCTGTATTGCTTGTTTACAGTTGTCCTAATGCCACATAATTCACGCACTGACGAAAAACAGAATTTAGGACATCATTAGTACATGATATCGTTTAGGATAGATCATTTCCACATGTCCAAAAACAAAAAAGGGTTTCCAGGAAATGGGCCTGAATGTTTGAAGGATCCCGTCTGTAAACTTTAATTTTTTTTTTTCACTTGGTTTAGACAAGAGTCTGAAGTCTCCCTGCAGGCACTGGTGGCATGTGGTACCTCAGGTTCTTCCAGAAGTTTATGTTTGACCACAGTCTTGTTAGTTTGTGAGATTTAGGGGAGGGTTTCTTCCACTTCAAAACTCCTTGTTTCCTCTTGATATAGCGCAGAGACTCTGGCAGAATGCTGTAATCCACCGGACCGCCTGGTAGAACAGAATAAAATAAGTTAATTATTTTTATAAACCATCCAGCGGTTAAATGATTTTAACACAGATGCAGGAGAGTTAATGCCAACAGGACAGGACAGGGCTGATGTGGACCAAAATGACCCTTCAGTGGAGGCTTACAGGCAGGTACAAGGCAGGTAGGTCTTAGAAACAAGCCTTGAAGGGGGTACATGACAAGAGTCCAGATAAACAACAGTCTGACAGAGGAGTCTTGGAACTGGGCTGCTTTATGAGTGAGTGTGCCTGAAGTGCAGGTAGAAAGATTGTCAAGGGGATGAGAGTGACTGCAGGAAGGATCTGGAAAGTCTGGTGGAAGGATGGAGAAAGGCAAAAGAGGCATGGGGGAACCAGAAACATGGATGGAGAGGAGGGATGGGAAATCTGCAGTTGCTTTGCTCAGATTTAAAACTGGACGTAGTCTACCAAGCCCAGAGGTTATTTTCACACTTGCACCCAATGCGGTGGGAGCGGTGGTGAGTGTTTAACAGAGCTGAGTGGAGTCAGATCCATCAGTGTTCAGTACAACTGGGTATGGTTAAGGTCATTCACCTCAGGACAAACACTGTCTACAGTGAACCTTTTTTGGCCTGCATAGCATCATGCATGACTAGTTTAGGCTAGTCTGCTAGGTTAGGAAACTTTTAGACTCCAAGGGACTTCTCTTCAAATATCTACTTTTGCCATTTATAGAGTACAATGTAATGCAAGGAGAGCAGCTGCAGATGTCTTAAAATCTGGTCTAAAAGTCCGTTCTCACCGATTTCCACCAAGATCACTCGCGGGCTGTTCTGGGTCAAAGCGTCGTGAAGGCCGACTTTATGCTCGTAACCCAGCTGGTTGATATACAACAGTGCTTCCTCTTCCTCTGTTTTGCCATCGGCGGAGGATTTGACCACGCTCGACAGGATGATTATCAGTCTCCGGCATTGACTCACAGTAGCAGCTATGGCGTCATGCACCGCTGTAAGAGATTAAACACAGGAAACAAAACAAGTGATCACTAAAACTGTATTGTGTCAAATTGAAAACAACTTGTTTTTATGGGTCAAAGCTGTCAACCATACTCAGTGACTTTGTTATTTCACCGAGCCCATTACATACAACACAATCTGTATTTAAACTACAGCCGACCATTTACCAGTGCATAGAGTAAGCTTTCAGCCACATTTACAACTTTTTATAGGCATCAAGTTGTTTAAATTTCGCAAAAAAGTGAAAGACATGTATATGCACAAGCACGTGGCCAACACAATACACATTTTTGCCAAGTGCAGAGATCTTTAATGCCAATGTGTAACGTATTGGAGCCACACTGTGAAGATAAACATCTTTGCAATTTGTTTATGTCATGCAAAATGTATTTAACGTGCTTATTAGACACACTACTTGTTTCAGTGTTTGTGTCTGAGAAAACTCTCCGAGGCACCTTCACCGTATTACGAATCTTTTAAATGTGACCGAGGTGAGAGTCCTCTCCTGACCTTCTCCGGGGCAGTCGTCCCGTCCTCTGATGTACAGGGAGAAGCCGTGTTTGGTCTCCAGCTCCCCGGGCAGGATCTGCAGGGCAAAGCTCGCCGTCTCAGCTGAGCTCAGGGGGTCGGGGTGGAGAAAGCTCACGTAGGCGTCATAGAGCTTCCCATCTGGAGCTGCGGAGAAGGCAGGATTATCTAAAGCCTGGGGATCTCCATCTAATTTCATCTGTCAGTTCTTAAGGGTTAACAGGTTCACTGTTACGTCTTTTTCTTTGGAACTTGTTCTGTGTTCATTCCATTAAGCTGACATATTTGCTTGATTGATCCTTTTTTTTAATGTCAAGCAAAGCCAGCCTGCTTGTAATTTTGCCGTTATTTTGTAGCAAAGCAAACAGAGAGCTTTCCCGGCAATGTCTGTTTGTTGTTACTGTTCAATTCCACAGAAAAGCACATCTTCTCCAGAAGAAAAAAATAAAAACACACTTACCTTGTTGCTTGGTAAAATGTCTCTGCAGTTTCCTGTACGCCAAAACTAGGTCAACTCTAAAGAAGAAGAAGCAGGCCATGAGGGTCAGAATCATCATGGAGGCGGCGAGGCAGAGAGACACGCTGGTGTAGAAGTCGTTGTGGTCGGCTGTGGGGACGAGGAGGAAGGAAAGTTTCAGCATTCAAATCCGCAGCTTGAGAACGCATGTAAACGAAACTGGAATAAACAAGTCATCTGGGAAGACTTTCAATGAGGATCCTGTTTTAACATGTTCTGTGCCACTTATACTTACTTATACACTGTATAAACTGTGAAAACTGTGCAGCCTTTGTGTTTTGCTTACACCTACCAAAGCAGGATATGTATATCATCAAACGTCATCATCAGAGGGATTAGACAAAAACTAATAAATGTCAAAATGTGAAGTTTTATTCTTTAATTTGAAACTAAATCTGTGTTACATGAGGAACAGGTGTCTAAAGGCCCTATGCAGGGATGTTTGGCAGTGAAGTCTTTAAGATGCATTATACGGCCAAAAGTATGCAGGCACCCGAACAAAACGTTCGTGTTAGTCCAAAGCCATCTGTGTTTATCTGCTGCTATAACAGCCTCCGCTCTTCTGGTTTCAGGGTTAACACAAGATTTTTTTCCCATTCAGCCGCAGAGTTTTGGTGAAGTCCAGCACTGCAGTCGGGTGATAAGGACTAACACACACTTCACTCTTTATGCTTTATTTGGAGCCCCATTAGCTTCTACAAAGTGGTCGATAGTCCTCCTGTGGTCCACACTTTGTTGACTTTTCCGTTCACCCCAAAGGTGTCGGATGGCATCGAGGTCAAGGCTCTTTGCGGATTTGTGCATGGCTTTGTTATTGTCATGTTGAAGCAGAAGTGAGTGTCGTCCAAATTAGAGATATTTATAAATTCCTTTCCAGTATGTGTAAGTCTTTTTTTTCTTTCCATGCTCTAATTCTAAATTATTTGATTTGTGATGAAATTAATTCTCTGATTTTAGGACTTAGTATTTACAATTGAACCTTTCCATTACATTTAAAACATCTACAATGTTTGGTGATGTAACCTGCATTGCTTGCTCAAATTAAATCCAAGCTCCTGTGTTTTAGTTTTCCTTTTGGCTGATGCTAAAGTTGGTGTTTCATGCACTGTAATGTTTAATAGAACAGATTAAAAAAGGAAAGCGAAATGAAGAAAATACCTTCTCGAAGCCACACCGTGCCGACTTCAATCCCATCCAGGCTCATGACGTGGCACTCAATGGGGACGTTGAGGAACCGACGAGAAACTTTAGAGATGGACAGAACGGACAGAGCGTACACTCTGCCATCTTTGTGAGTGCTAGGAAGGACAGGACCAGCCAATAAATCAATTAGTCCATTGATCCATCAAACAAGTGCATCAACCAGTCGGTCAGCTTTTGTTGTGCTTTGTGTGAAAGAGTTTGAGTGAAAGTTTGCAATATTTACCAATAAGAAGACAGAAAGATGATTTTTAACAGTTTTGTTGATCTATGCAAAAACGCTTTGTATCAGATGGATTTAAAATTGACTTGGCATTGACTTTCAGCCTTATACAGTGCAGTGTTTGTCATTTTGCACCTTTTCTGTAAAGGTCTTATTTAGTTTACAGCCCCTTCCATATCCACATACAGACTTAAACAGCATGATAGGAAGTAGAAACTCACAAGTTCCAGTACTCGTTGAGTTCCTTGTCCTCCTCAGGGTAGGTCCCGTTAACACCCCAGTACATGAAAGTCTCGGCGTCCTCACTGAAGCCGATGTAGGCTAAACACTTCAGCTCTGCTCTCATGCCTGCTCATCAGAGAGATTAAGAAAAGGGGGGAAAAAACAGCCGTCATTCTACAAATCCTGGTGTTTTCATGAAACTGTCACCTATCTGATGAGATCTGTTGTCAGATTTATTGATTGTAATCTGAGACACCTTAAGAGGTGAAAGTATGCAATATTCTTGAGGAGAAATGCAAAAATCCATTTTAAACATGGTTAGACAAATTAGACTATTTTCTGTGGCAGATTTCTTGAATTTCTTTATAATTATCAGTCCTCAAATTTATTTCGTACAGCCCAGGATAGGAACTAGTAGTTTAAAACTGCTAAAAACTAAGAAGAAGATCAGGGGAGATGCTTTTGAATATGCAGCATTCATTGCATCCACCTTTATAAATCCTATTAAATCCTGCAGGCAGCGTCTCTTGGTTATTAAAATACTGTAGCATGTCCAGTATATTTTTATTTATGATCACACAAAACTCAAACAAATTACCAGTCTGTTCATTTTGCTTCCTGGAGAGCGGGATGTATGTAGTCTGTAATGCTGAGTGAGCAATGACACAAACATACAGTATGAGTGTGTCAATTTGAGAGTGAAAATAATTTGCATTACTTGCCCACTTCAACCTGAATCACGTCCTCTTGAGGGAATACCACCTTGGGGATGGGGAATACGTCGTCTCCAGGGTCTAAAGACACATAATTAGTGTAAAAGCAAATCAGTCAATACAGTGCAAACATAAAACATTCAGCCATGCCAGCAGGAAAAGCCAAATAAACTCTGATCTCTCTGGGAAAGTTTCTGTAGCTGTGGGTTAAAATGAGACCCAGTTAATTAGCGAAAACAAAGAGAGTAAGTGTGGCTTTCACTTTCACAACCTCCTGAAACTTCGTATCTTATAAAATGATAACATTTTTCCCATCTGGTGCATGTATTTCAGATGAGTGACATTACATACTAGATATTATTAGTATTAATTATCCATTCCATAATAACTAAAAAAGTCACTTTATTGAAAAAATAGATAAGAAAAAAAGAGATAGAATAGATAAAAATAAATAAATAAAATAAGTCTGAGTCAGAGTTTTAGTCACTTCAGGATCAAGTGATCGACAGCACATACCGTCGTCAATAGTCAGCTGGATGCTGCGTGCAGCCGTGTACTTTCCTGCCGTCAAGGCTAATGTCTATGAGGCAGGTGTATTCCCCAGCATCCCTTCCCGAGGCTGCAGGCAGTCTCATGAACCCATCATCCTCCACATCGATGGGCTCCCCTTGACGCTCCACTGGGTGGCAGTCCTACATGCAGAAACACACACTGTAATTACTTTTGACAGTGATGAGAAGCACAAACTTTATTCATAGAGATTTTTTTTCAAAGGTGCCTCACACAAGGCAACAAGTTAAGCATAGTACTACAAGCATAATGTTGTAAATTAAATCAAGTAAAACAAAAGCCAGTAAAACTCTTCGGAAACACAAAATAGAGAAGAAGTGTCATTTAAATAAGTTGAAGCTACACTTAAGCTTTATAATAGATTAAACAAATCATGTGAAACTTGTAAATCTTAAGTGATCTTTAAAGATGCTAGTAGGTGGATTTTGTCACTAACTTTCTAATTTTCCCCGCTCTGTAAACTTTATATTGAGCAGATAGATATGACAGTGGTGTTCATTTGCTCATTTATCTCTTGGAAAGTTGATTCTTGGTTATTGTGTACAGTTGCTTGTCTTAATGGATGAAGCTGGCCTTATTGTGTATTTTATAACAATGTGTTTGTCCATCCCACTCTCTGCTTGGCCGGGGGATGGTTTGAAAGTATGTCCTTTGGCTTTATACCCAATAGCCTCCCTGCCCCCTCATTCATTGCCACTCAAGTCATGCATTTTTAAAGACACAAATATAAAGCTTCATTTCAAAGGCTCAAGTGTTGCTTGCAGCTTAATGATGTGTTTTTATTGGATTTCCCACAGAGAAATGAGATATATCAGGCTTTTAATGTGCAGGCTGTACTCGTTAGTTGAATCAGTTTATTCTTGGTTTTGGTCTTTTTTAATGGAATGTGAGAAATACACAATATCACCAGATTTATCCTTTATGCTCAGTGCTAAAGGGGGATTGATTACAGAGGTATGAGGTTTGCACCAGCACTATTTCCCATTAAGAATAAGTCTGAAATCTTTGTGATGTAGGGAAAATGCATGCAGACAGGCTTTCCTGAGGAATCTTAACGATTAACAGGAACTACAGAGGAACTACAGAAACCAATGCCATCATTATTGGCAAACAGGGAAGCGGTTTTGTTCAACTTTCACTGAGATCTCAGCTGTCTTTCACATATTCCTAATGTGTACAGGAGGGGGCAGTGTTGCATCTATCAAGCCAGGCAACCTGCCACTCAGGACATAGTGAAAACAGAGCAAAACAAAAAATCTGTTTTCAACCATAAATGTTTTGAAAAACCTTTGTTATATATTTGAATCAACTTTTAACGGTGCAAACTCCTTAATTTAAATAAAAAAAAATCTGAACTGGGAGCTCAATAAAGCAAACAAACCTACAGCAGGGCACGTGAACGAATGTCAAAGAGCTGTATACCTTCATCCACCGTATGTTCCTTGTGTTATTCAGCCCCAAGATCTCTTTCTGTTTGCAATAAAGACCATCAGTGACTCCCTGATTGATGGATACAGTCTCAGATGAATCAGGACACTCTTCACTTGACACTGACACTCCCAACTTGATCCCCGGTAATTCAGTTTTATCCCTAAAGAGAAGAAGATAAACAGTGAGGCAGCTGCAGGACAGGCCAGCCTGAGCTCCATTAACATATAAATGACTGTATGGATTTTATTTATTTAATTTAAGAAATCGCAGATGTAGTTTTTGTGGTGCTGTTAGTGTCTATTTTTCAGCTTACTCTAATTGATATAAATGACATTAACAAAATAGAAACACCTCTTTCACAAAGCAGCTCTTAATGCAGTCAGGATCAGATGCAGTCAAACCTACGAAGCACTACGGGGGGTTTTGTACCTTTTCTTGCAGGTGTAGGATCCGTGGTGAAAATCCTGCACAGGTAGAAACCACAGCATCCCGTCTCTGACTTCCACTCCGGTGGGCAGGCTCACGTTGTTCCCTCTGCTCCAGGTCACCTCGGTGTGAGCATCAGCAATGGGACACCTCAGCAGGAAGAGTTTGCCGACACTCACATGGAAGGTCTCTGTGTCCATATGGTGGTCTGGACATGACAGCGCAAATGTTAAGACACCAATGTACAGATGACATCGTGCAAAAGCAGCGGACACACAGTTTTCAGAGTAAAAATGAGTTAATGTTTGCTGTTCACTTGATTGTTTGTCTGTTATTTAGCAAAATACTTCCAAAAACTTGTTTGCACCACAAAAGACCAAAGCACCAAAATGTGGCCAATTAAAACCAGTATCAGCTGACAGCATGAACAAAATGAACACACATTCATTTATCATACAAAGACAGTTCTTGATTTTACAATAATAATCAATATAGCATAACGATATTAGCATTAACTGTAAAAAAAAAAAAAAAAATCTAGTGTAGGTCTAAGACTACATTCAACAACATGTTTTCGTGTGCCTTGTGGGGAATCGACATGTTTTTCTATTTTTTTTTTTTCATAGTAAAAGAAGATGAATCATCATGTACAGAAAAGGTGTGAGGACATTTATGATGTCAGTATCTAAGGACTTTACAGTCAAGCCAAGAAATGAAAGTTATACAGCCCAAATCTCCAAATGACTGTTAATAGTGATACGACGTTCACCACCCACGCTTCGAAAAAATTGTGCGGCGTGAAATAACTGATCAGTAATTACTAGTTAGATCTCTTATTGGTAGCCCTGGAAACAATTATTCAAATGACAGTGACAGACAAATGACAGACTTTGAGTTGATGGTTTAATATATTTATTAGGTGGTTAAAAAGGTATTTGAATAGCGCATGTATCATTGTGATTTTCAAGAATTAAAAGCTTTAAGTGCATGTCATGTTCTTTTCTTTACAGTTATTGTGACCTTTGAAATTCAGCATTCAGATCTTAATCCTCATGCTTTTACTGTCACCACCACGTGGTGTCACTGCTGCACACACATGGCAATGCTGCATTCAGGGGAAATCTGCACAATGAGAAGCAGCTTCAAGTGTTGTTCGGTCGCTTTCACAGCTTAAATAAACCAGTAAACTATTATAAAAAAGGTAGAAAAAGAAATATAAGATAGAAATGTGTCATGGTTTGTTTAAGTGAGATACTGTATGATATATCAACATCTTGCTATGTTAGTTATATTAGTAATAACAATATTGAGTTTTATTTAAAATGTGGGTGTTTCTCTACCCAGTGTAGTTTTTTTCTTTTCTTCTTTTTTTTGGACTTATCATAGCAATCAAGTATTCCCCGATCTCACATAGTTTTTTATCTTATCCATCTAGTATTTCATCTAAAGGGCTAAACCATTAAATGAATATAAAGATGGCTGATTTGTCTGTGCAAAAATGGAGCCAAAAGGTCACAGATACGATTGCTGCCATCTTGTGCTAAGTCTGTGCAGTAGCGATCGAGGAAGGAAAGTATCGCGGTCACACACACACACCTTCCTGACTCAGTCGGTGATCAATAATTACTGACAGTTAGCTAATAATTACCTCCTAAAGATAAAATGATCTATTTCTACTCTACACAAAATACCTGAAAAGGCCGGGTGATGCGATTACTTCACTGTAATCAACAGCTGTCACGGCACGCCACCCTTTTCATAGCATCAAATAACTCAATAAAACCAAAATGAACCTGAACATACATTAGCATGATAAGAGCGACCTAAAATGTCAGATGATCTGTACTGCAACCAGCCACCAGGGAGAGATGCAGGTTCAGTTTTCATCAGTCATCCATCTTTATTTACAATCTTTGGGTTAAACTGGTTTTACTTGAACGCAGCATGAAGCATGGCGGGGTAATTAACTGAACCATGAAGGAGACTGGGACCAGCTGGTGTTGATCTCACCAGCTGCTGTCTGAAATAATTTGTGCATCCTTGTGAACGCAGGGTTTCCAAGTTGGGACTGAGTAATCCAAGGATGAACCCTGGAGTTTAGTTTAATGTGCTGTTGGATGTTTCTGCACAGAGGAAGGACAAACACAGGTATGACAGCTTACTGTTCCCACCTGGAAATGTTTGTGTGTGTGTGCAGCAATTTATTTTTGAGTCCACCAACTTCTATTTTACAGCATTTAAAAGTAATATTGATATTGATTATAATTTTGTGGTGTATTTATAATAAAAAAATATGCATTTACTTGCTTTGAACTCTCATGTGCACAGTTTTTGGTGTCTAAGGTAAAAAGTAAGTAAAATAAGTAAAAGTAGCAATATCCCCATTTAAAAATACTGACAAGTAAAAGTTCTGCACAGAAAAAATAAGTGCATCTAAATGTACACATCAAATATATAAAGTACTCTAAAAGCAGGATGGCTCATTCAGAATAATAGTTGTTCATAATTAATGTTGCGCCAATGTGTTCATCACTTTAATGCTGCAGCTTCATCTGCATGGACGCCTGTGAATTCTTCTCCCAGGGATCAGTGAGGATTTATCTATTACATTACATCATAATTTAGTAGCTGATTATATTTTGTGTTGGTAATCTGAATGTGAAAAGTAACCAAAGTTATCAAATGGACATAGTAGTGGAGTTAATGGTACAATATTTGCATTTCAAATGTAAGTGAGTGAAAGGAGGAGAAGAACTAAACAGAGTACTTGGGTAAATGTACCTGTTCTTGTTGCATGTGTTGTTTGGTATCCATGACAGTAGACACATTGAAAGTGTTACAGTGAATAGTTAGTACAGTGAACTATTGTTGTAATGCTTTGTTTGTTGTACTCCATAAAGTTTTGGATGAAATTAAACTACTCGCACGTGACAGTGCAGTTCAGGATTGATGGAGGTGAAAATCCTGACATTTAGTTTGCAGATGTGCAGGGTGGTGAGCGATTTGACTGGCGTGCATGAAGCGAGTTGCTCTGCCCCGTCTGCTGTTTCCCTGCAGCTGATTACGTTCGCTGAGTCAAACCTGTACGAGCACATTCAAGAGCTGAGTGAAGCCTGTGCAGTGCTGCCGTCTGATGCTTAGCGAACAGCAGGGTTTTTATCCCCACTGTGTGTCAGCCTACAGGTCTCTGTGTTTGTAACGTGGCATTAATGACAATCTGATGTCTCACAGCATATTCAGCTCTGGTAATCAGGCAAGCGTCAATCTGTGTGTGTTCATGAGTCGCACAATTGAATAATGATTTATTTGTCCTGCTGATGTTTGAAGAGTCGAGGTGAGATTTCAGATATTGAATGATTTGGGTTTCTATAATGTTCCTTCTTGCTTACTGACAAATTATTAGTTTCAGTTTTTTAAAAAGTTCATTCATTCATTTTCTGTCTATTGTCTGATCAATTAACTGTCTAACTACTTCAGCTCTACATAGAAAAGTCTAATATAAGGGGATTTAAATCGTATCATATTGTAACCTGATATTACAGAGGCTATTTGATTTGTCAAGCAGTGTATTTTCCTGGACTGTCAGCTCCTGACCAGACGCTCTTCAAACAATGCTGCACAGCTTTGTTTGCCATTTATTGTAAATCCAGTAAAATGTTATCACTGGAACCCACAGCTGTGACGTAGGACAAACAAAACCACTTTGGTCCCTGAGCGTTATCAGCTCATTGAGTCACTTTACTGCAGTCAAATAAGGAGATGAGGAGTGAAAATGAAATGGATAAATATAACTAAGTGGCCACCAATGTACAGAATATATTTTAAAAAAGACAACTAAAGCAATAAGAGAGTGACAGTTCCAAATATAATACTGACTGCCAGGATCTTTGTTACAGCCTGCTTAACAAGATAAATGTTTTGCCTTTAATTTCAGCTTCAACACCTGTAAAGTTTTGTCATTGTTTGCTGAAAAGTATGATTTTAAAGAACAATGCATTTCTGCACGTTTTATCCCGTTGACCACTGATGGTGAAAGCACATAGGTTTTACGACTGGATACTGTTCGTTAAAGGACATTGATTACCCTCCCCTTCTGACTTTAATCTTGCTTGATAGAGAGAGAGAGAGATATCATTGATGTCGTTGATGTGAGAGTGTACTTTGCACCAACAAGGAGAGTTTGTTTTTTATTCCCAGTTGTAAAATCACATCATACGTGAGAAAACAACTTCAAAAAGCAGCTTCTCTCTGTGCTCTTACAGAAAGGACAACTCGACCAAACCACTGTAGCTGTTTTCGAAGAAAAACTCAACATCTTCACTGTTTTCTGCAGCTTCTGCCTCCCTTCTAAGCTTTTATTGTGTAACACACTAACTCAGCAGTTTCCTCTGTTACCTACTGCTGACGTCTTTCATGAAAGAGGCTTCCTGGAGACTTAACCATAATAGTGTCAGAGCAAACGTTTGCCCGCTTTGACCTATTTAATCAGCAGAAGAGGCAGATTGGAAGAACCCACCGACCTTACAAACGTTTTCACCTTAACTTTTCTGTCATGAGATGAATGTATTTCACCAGGCCTGCTTCTGACTGCTCACCGAGCCAGATGTCTGACCTTTAATTGGGAAACTGTCTTGTGTTTTCAGATCACCCCAGTAATGTCTCCCTTTGTCAGAGGCCTGATGCATCTGTGCAGCACTTTCCATGTAAACCTCTGCATGCGAATGGTCAGGACGCAGCGGGAGCGGATGCACGCTGACGACAGTGCAGGCTGCTGATGAGACGGTGAGAGGTGTGACTAACATTATCGTCGGCTTGGAGAGAGTCAGGGCAGTGGTTAAGTAAGAACGCAACATCATTAACAGCTGTGCCTGGAGTTTATCTAAAGGAAATATATTTAAATATTATTAATTCAAATTTTAACATATCCATAAATGAAGCTTCCTCTTTGTGCCAATTTCACTCGATTGTTGGGGAAATTAGATTAGATAAACCAGATATTACAGCATCTTTTGATGGTGTTGTAACCACAGCTTTTGTGTCGGCTCATTTGGTTGTTGCCTATCACTGATATGAATCTGTTTGTCTGTCTGAACTGAGCTGAACTGAATCTGCTGAACACTGATTAAGTAGATATTATGACTCTTAAAGTGTAACTACAACCTCAAATACTGTTAGGAGGCAGCCTCACAGCAAATTTCTTGAAAGAGGAGTGTGGGAGAAATGATTGGAGCAGATGTAGAGGATCACTGAGGAACCACAGCTTGGTATTATATACGGAGGAACGTGGAGCTGGTAGTCAAAGTTAACCAGCAATGAGCAAACTGGAGGTCTGGTGGAGCTTTGACAGTCGAGAGGTTTTCCCGGTGTGTGTGTGTGGGGGGAGTTCATAGCTGAAATCAAGCTCTGTTAAACCCTGTTGAATGTGCTGTTAAACTCTAAATACAGCACAGTTATTGGTGGGCCTGTGTGATGTGTTTACTGCCACTGAAGAGGAATAAATCATCTTCATGTAAGACGTAGGTTTTCCACCAGTTTTCATTAGGCTTGCCACAGGAAGTGTGTGTTCATGTGTTCGCGTGTGTGTGGGGGGGGGGTGGTCTAGTTAGACAGTGTTGTTACTATTCTTACTTACATACATAATAAACCACAAAGTCTCTCTATCTCATCACGGTTAGAGAGGTGTGAGAAAATGCGGTTCGACCAAACTTTCTAATTCAATTGGGTTCATAAAGGCGTATTTTGAGCAGAAATAGCAGGTTTTTCAGGTGATATATATAAACCGCATGCCAACAAGAGTAGTATTTTCCCACAAAGAACTGTGTTATACTAAATCAAGTTGGTTCAAACGCAACAGTTTAGTTTAACAGGGTTTTATTGAAATAATGTCAGTCTCTGTCAGTACCCTAAAACATCCTTCTGAAAAGCCATTAATGAATCATTCAGTTTTATTTATATTATTCATTATTTTGATGGTTGCAAAGATGTGAAATATACAATTTTTTGTTTGATTATTACTTTTTTGGAGATCAATACTCCAAAGCCTTCTTAACTAATTAATATGTTTAATGAATATTTCAGTCATAATACATGATTGTCGGTTTATTGTTGTTCTGTTAAGAATTATTCACTGTTGGGACAAAGATTTGTGTGCACACGTTTTTTTTTTTTAAGAAGATGTGGTTTATTAATCTTTATTAAGGTAAATGTGAATTAAGCGCCACATTGCTCAGCTGTAGACTGCGGCGTGCACATCTTTTATTATTCTTACTTAAATATTTTGTGCCTGAAGTCCTGAGAGTGTCTGACGTTTCTGCACTTTTTCAGGGAAAACAACTTAAACATCATAAATCCTCCTCGAGCCTAAACAAAAACCTGAAATACTTTAGACCTATATTATACCAAATGAAATGTTTTGTCCAGATCGCCCAGTCGCACAGTCGTCATCACTCACTGGTGTGGGGTTGCTGAAACATCCTCAAACCTATTTTAGTGTAGTTTTCCTAATATCTGCGTTAAAATACTCCATCCACCATCAATCTGCCCCTCAATCTGCCCTTCAACCTGACCACACAGCTGTCACCCTTCACCTTCACACTGTGCAAATAACGTGCCCTGAGATCATTAAAATGCCTCACCCTTAAACGACGGGCTTTTTAAACCATATAGCAGTGTCAGGAAACTCCTAACAAGTCATACTCAGGCTGAAGCAGGTTTCTGAATTGCCTGTTAAACCGGTTATACACAGGAAAGGCGGCACCACACAACACAAGCCCAGCGCTGTATATAATTTAATAGATGTCTCATCTTATCTTCTCTATATCTTCAAAGTCTACTACCAGGAAATTTGAATACTTGATGGACTTCAGCTCCATAAAAGTTAGTGTTATTGACTTCACTGGAAGATTATACTGAAACTGAAAATGCTGAAAGTGTAGGAGTCAGCAGATAATTCAAACAACAACTGATCAACAGCTTTTTGTTATGTATGACTCTCAACAGTAGAAGCTTTCCTTAGTTTGCTAAAGGATCATTTTTACTCACCGTGTGCCAGCGTGAATGTCAGAGACAGCAGTTCAGCTGCCAAGAAGACCCAGCCTGCTGCTGCCATGGTCCTCGTCTGAGGGGGAAAAGACAGGTCACATCTTATTAAAGTCTCGTGGGGTTTCTCAGGCACAGTTCATGTTTTTTCAGCCACGCTGACTCTCTGCAACAAGAAGGTTTCTTGACACATTTCCTGAGGGGTGAGCTGACAGGAAAGCTTCCAATAAAAGGAAGTGAGAGATGAAGTTGAGACTGCTAACATGCCGAGAGGGCAGGGCCAAAACACTCCCAGTAAAGCCCCAGGAAGTTCCACTCTTTGGTGCTGAAAAAAGAAAAGATCAGATATTTAAAGGAGCTCTCTCTCTGAGAGATAAACAGAGAGAGAAAGCGACATTCTCTCTCTATCTCTTCCTCTATCTTTATGAACTGATTCATCGTGGATCACTGCGGTACCTTCGTTATAGATTTACAGTAAGATTGTCTTATATTGTTGCTCATTGCTCAAATATTTTTGTCCTATCCTGGAAAAAAAAGTCAATTTAGTTAATATAGTAAGACAGTGCAAATTAAATGCTAGAAAAATGACCACTAGTTTAATGACAAATAGATAATATATGAATACTTTAGAGGTGGTTAAGTATAGCATTTATAGCCTAGTTAGTTAGTCCATTTGCAACACATTTCCCAAACTATATATACTGTGCATTTTGTGAATATGTATACAAACACACATAAATAAACATAAAATCATATAAAATAATTAAGACTAATACGGGTTTACTGTCTCTTCAGTGAGATCAATTCTTCGTGCTCCAAAGTTTCATTTTGATTCATACGTAATACTGAGAAATACCGTACTGAGAAATGATTGAGTGCTGAAATTTCTAGATATAGAGAAGACACTATGATTTGTTTAAAATTATTTTAATTTTATTTGATAATGCCCTCAGTTTCTTTTTAAGTGTCTTAATGTAAGGCGGATAAAGCGACTGAAAATCGAATCACAGAGACACACACGAATCCCTTAATGATAAAACTGCTGAACATTAAAGAAAAACTAAACAAGACTGGGTGTTTAATCAAGTAAATGTTGAAACCTACAGACAAATTGTAAGTAAGATAAAGATTTTTTAACAACAATATAATGAATAATGATCCTGTCGCCCAAGGCGCCCAAGACACTCATAAACCATAATGTAAACTCACCACATATAGTACACACTAAAAATACTAAAATACCTTTACGAGGTTGTACTACAGTAGAGAACAGACCTGATTGTAGTTTAATAATTTATTTAAATTAAGTTACCAGCTCGAGTGTTGAGTCTTGACGCGGCTGCTTGTTACTTGTAGTAAGCCTCTGAAGAGCCGCTGGGTTTTCCCTCCTTCTGTCTTCACAGTGTTTTATACAGTTCCACTAACCCCTGTTTGAAATTTCCACTCCACAGAAAGAAAAAAAAAAAAAAAACTTGCTCTGCAGTATAGGTGCGTTGCAATGAATCACCCGGCGCTTAATAGCTCTTTGGTTCAAATATAGGCCACCAGACCCACAGACGTCTGCTTCAGATACGAAACTGACAGTTGTATATTCTCTCAATTAAGACTTTTAAGAGTGTGTCAGTTTTCCACATTGACCCATTTTAAAAGAAATTCCCAAAAAATCACAACATTTTGTATTCTTGGGCTTCTCACATTTTACTTCTTTAAGATTCTTCCTGAAAACATACAAACTTTGCTGATGACGTCACACCGTGCAAACTGACAGCAATAAAACTCCCATCCCATCTGATAAAACCGTCCCTTTGTCCAAATCTGAAAGTCCATTACATTTTTTTTTCTTGGAATAACCAGGTAAAGACCATTCAAGTTTAAACCACCATGAAAAGCCATGATAAACCTTTTTAATGTAAGAAATGACTTGCCTTGTGAGATCCTGGGAATTCATGATGTTTTATGAAAAATTCTACACAAGTCAAATAATCACACCTTGGATTTAAAGTTGTAGTATCTGTAATGCCAGTTCCTTTCTGTAGCAGTACTACTACATAAGATTATGACAAGAATATTCCCCACGCACAGGTACATTTCTAGTATATGTAAGCTAATTTCCATATTATGTCGAAATAAACATAAAACGACTGTATACTCTAATAAATGTTTAGCAGAAATGTGAAGTATAAAACATAAGTAAATGACATAAGTATATGGAATATAGTAAAAGCAAGTTAAACATTGAGTCTTCAACATTTGCAAACATCCAAATTTAATTGACAGAATAAATAAGCTTTTATACAAAGACCCTCATATATAAACACATCTTCTACAATTGAATGTGGTGACAACATTTTTAATCATCAACATTTTTCCTCTCTTGGGTGTTGCTCTTAACACTTCAGTATTTCTGTAGCGTCAAATATGTTGCAGTATATCTAATATGAAGCTTGTTGTGATGCTGTTTTATTTTACGTATTATATACATGCAGATCAGAACCCCATCAGGAGTTCAACAGGGCAGTTTCCACAGAGCACATCGCCCTCTTGCCCCTCACCGGCATATGATACCGCAATTCTTTCCAAAACCTGGAGGACGGAGAGAGGGACGCCGACAGCTGCGTCCTCTGTCCGTCTTTCTCCTCGTCCTCTCTCCTCCTGGTATAGCTCTTCCACCTTTGCTTCGTCCTCTGGTTCTTCCACCAACACACGGCGCCCTGCTTCTTCCTCAGGTGACGCACAGACTCCGGAAGGAGAGCCAGCTGAGCCGGGGTGATCTCCTCCAACTCCACCAGGACCACCTGCGAAAGGAGCGCTCGAGTTAGAATCAGGGTGTCCTTTTAAAGTGTGTGACTGTGAACCATGAACATTTTTAAATTTCCATTCATTTGGCTCCCACTCATCTGTTGGATTTCTAAAATATGCTTTTGTAGATAAAGTTTGGATTGTCCGCTTTGGGGCTGAAGAACTCTACATCGGTTTGACAGCTGTGGCGTATTATCTCCATCTAAAGTTGTTGACCAGCCTTTTTTCAAACACTTCAAATCAGGGAAGTCCTAAGCTGATCCCAAGGATGAGTATCGAGGCAACTCTCTCCAGCCGATTGTGTCATTTTCCATTCATTGGCCAATTTATCTTTCATTCATATCATATCAAGGAGTTAAGGTGGTAAACAGATTACTTTTGAACCACGACAACATTTGGATCCAGACCAAATGTAATGTAAGATCATGTAATATTGACTAGTGGACCTTTAATTTGGGACTTTACTGTAAACTCGGTCTTTATACAGCCTGTGCATGGAAGATGCTTTAACAAATCTTTTCTCACCTTGAGAGATCCCTCCAGCAGCGCTCTGTGCATCGCTGTGACACATTCCAGCTGCTGCCTTGTGTCCGGGTAGACTCCGTCACTCCCATCAAAATTCACGCCACTGCTGCCGTCTCCGCTCTCCGTCTTGCTTTGGGTGTTATCGCTGCAGATTTTTTTGTTATCGCCAATGGTGCCGCTCGTGGGTTTTCCGCTGGTGAAAGTGGAGGCGGTGTAGAGCAGAAGGATCCGGCGACTGGCTTGTATGTTCTCTTCCACCGAGTCCACGACGGCTGCAGGGAGGAAACATGATGGAGATTAAATTAGGTGGAAGTACATTAGAAAACATGAGCTCCCTCAGTAATGAGCATAGCTATACATAAAGGGCACATCACTGCATTAGCTCTTTTTCTTAGCAATGTTTAGGGCAGCCAAAGACTCCCATGTGCACATGATAATAAGAAATCTTTTTAATCTTTTTTTAAAGTTTTAACAAATTTTAAGGTGGAATGTTTTCTCTCAGGCTTTACTTTTCCATCTTCATTCCATTTTTGGTTGGAAGACCTCTGGTTTCTTTTGGCTAATTAAGGTGGCTTTAACCTGGCTCCTCTGCAGTACGGGCAAACTCTGCATTTAAGAGCGGTCTGGAGACATCGTGGTGACGTCGCATAAAAAAGGTGCTTTATTCACTTGTAGCAACAAACACAGTACGTGGCCTTGAGGTTATCTTATTTTATCTTATGCTGTAACTTAAAAACGCACAGAGGCATTCATTTCACAGTGTCTGCTGTGAAATGAATGCCTCGCTTCCCTTTACAAACCTGTCAGACTGTTTTGTATGCACACACGCTACCATCCACTAAGGGGAAGGTACAGTTGGTAACACGTGTTATTTACGCAATGCATGTGTGTTAATCACGCTTAAAAAAACTGTAATTAAAGCTAATATTCAAATCCCAAAAGTTAAAGGCTTTTTCAACTATTTTCAGACCAGAGTTGCAAATACACTTACCCCCCCCAGGCAGGCAGTCCCGGCCTGCTATGAAGAGTTTGTAGCCGCAGGCTTTTTCCAACACCTCAGGGAGAGTGTGAAGGGCAAACGCCTCCACTTCCTTGCTGAATCCGTCATCACTGGGTTGTGGGTATGCCACATAGGCATCATGCAGTTTCCCATCTGAGCCTGGTACAGTAAAAAGTGTTTTCAGAGATGTTTATTTCGCCCAGGTGAGAAAAATGACACATTGCTCTATTCAGCGTTGTTGCAAGTACAGTTGCACGAAAGTCTTTCAGTTTCAGATATAATCCCACTTTTCTTGTAAAAAAAACATGATTGAAATATAATTTCAAAGGACTTCATATGCAATGTACTTCAGCCTAATATTAGCTGGTTAGCGACCATTAGCTACCACAAGTCCCATTCTCGTGAACGCAATATCTCAGGAACCACAACCACAAACATTTCACACAATGTCTTTTATTGAAGTCCTTCAGTCTTAACAGCATCTATCATGTGAGCCTGGACATATACTGATGTAAACTGCAACCTGACCAAACCGCAGGGCGGTAAATCTAGTGTTTCTTTGTTTTTGTCATTGTCTCTGTTTCTCAGTGGTCTTTTCTATGCATTTTTTTGGGGCTGGCACATCGACATGAAATCATCGACAGGAAATGGATTGATGCATCGCTCTGTTTACGTCCATCCCCTGTTATGGCGACTCCCACTGCCAGGCACACTGAAAATGACACTAACCTACACAGCCAAATCTTAACTTTTGCGATGAACTAGACTTATGGACACCTATCTCTACTAGATGCCTTTTAATTTTTTCTCTTCCTTTTTTTTATTTCTTGGCAGTATTTCTATATTTTTAGAAATACTTGATTGATTCATAGTGGAAATTATGATTATTTATTGGTAGTTAACCAACATATTTTCTGAGTCAGTCTAACAATCAGTTAGTTGCGGCATTACTGTTAATGTACTGCTTCTCTTGTTTCTGACAGCGGTTTCCTTCACTTCAGCTATGGAGGCTTTGCCTTAATTAATTTTTATAACCTTGCTCCATAAAAGTTTTTGAAGACTTGTTACCAATGGGATTTAAGCTAAGCGTTTAATATAAATCCAGAAGGTTAAAAGGTTCTTCTGTTGCATCAGCGGATGACATTTCATCAGAAATACAGCAGGCAGCCCTGTGGTTAGTTTGTTTCCTCTCTTTGCGCTCACCGTTGAGACATTGCGGTCAGGTATAAGACAGAGTTTAAGGTGCTGGGACTTGTTACGTGTGTGGGTACAGTACGTGAGTGTTGCATGGTGAAAGCATCACTATGGGTTTTCCGTGTTGGAGCATTGTGAGTGTGCTCACAAGAGTTTTTATTTATGTGTGTGTGTGTGTGTGTGTGTGTGTGTGTGTGTGTGTGTGTGTATGTATACACTGCTCAAAAAAAATAAAGGGAACACTTAAACAACACAATGTAACTCCAAGTCAATCACACTTCTGTGAAATCAAACTGTCCACTTAGGAAGCAACACTCATTGACAGCAGTTTCACATGCTGTTGTGGATATGGAATAGACAACAGGTGGAAATTATAGGCAAATTAGCAAGACACCCCCAATAAAGGAGTGGTTCTGCAGGTGGTGACCACAGACCACTTCTCAGTTCCTATGCTTTCTGGTTGATGTTTTGGTGACTTTTGAATGCTGGCGGTGCGTCTACAACCCACACAAGTGGCTCAGGTAGTGCATCTCATCCAGGATGGCACATCAATGCGAGCTGTGGCAAGAAGGTTTGCTGTGTCTGTCAGCGTAGTGTCCAGAGCATGGAGGCGCTACCAGGAGACAGGCCAGTACATCAGGAGACGTGGAGGAGGCTGTAGGAGGGCAACAACCCAGCAGCAGGACCGCTACCTCTGCCTTTGTGCAAGGAGGAACAGGAGGAGCACTGCCAGAGCCCTGCAAAATGACCTCCAGCAGGCCACAAATGTGCATGTGTCTGCTCAAACGGTCAGAAACAGACTCCATGAGGGTGGTATGAGGGCCCGACGTCCACAGGTGGGGGTTGTGCTTACAGCCCAACACCGTGCAGGACGTTTGGCATTTGCATCAGAGAACACCAAGATTGGCAAATTCGCCACTGGCGCCCTGTGCTCTTCACAGATGAAAGCAGGTTCACACTGAGCACATGTGACAGACCTGACAGACCTGACAGACCTGACAGAGTCTGGAGATGCAGTGGAGAACGTTCTGCTGCCTGCAACATCCTCCAGCATGACCGGTTTGGCAGTGGGTCAGTAATGGTGTGGGGTGGCATTTCTTTGGGGGGCCGCACAGCCCTCCATGTGCTCGCCAGAGGTAGCCTGACTGCCATTAGGTACCGAGGCTGAGATCCTCAGACCCCTTGTGAGACCATATGCTGGTGCGGTTGGCCTGGGTTCTGGGTTCCTCCTTTAATGCAAGACAATGCTAGACCTTCATGTGGCTGGAGTGTGTCAGCAGTTCCTGCAAGACGAAGGCATTGATGCTATGGACTGGCCCGCCCGTTCCCCAGACCTGAATCCAATTGAACACATCTGGGACATCATGTCTCGCTCCATCCACCAACGCCACGTTGCACCACAGACTGTCCAGGAGTTGGCGGATGCTTTAGTCCAGGTCTGGGAGGAGATCCCTCAGGAGAACGATCCGCCACCTCATCAGGATCATGCCCAGGTGTTGTAGGGAGGTCATACAAGGCACGTGGAGGCCACACACACTACTGAGCCTCATTTTGACTTGTTTTAAGGACATTACATCAAAGTTGGATCAGCCTGTAGTGTGTTTTTCCACTTTAATTTTGAGTGTGACTCCAAATCCAGACCTCCATGGGTTAATAAATTTGATTTCCATTGATAATTTTTGTGTGATTTTGTTGTCAGCACATTCAACTATGTAAAGAACAAAGTATTTAATAAGAATATTTCATTCATTCAGATCTAGGATGTGTTATTTTAGTGTTCCCTTTATTTTTTTTGAGCAGTGTATGTATATGTATGTGTGTGTATGTATGTATATATGTATGTATGTATATATATATGTATATATATATATGTATGTATATATATATGTATATATATATATGTATATATGTATATATATATATATATGTATGTATATATATATATATATATATATATATAAAATAAAATGTATGATAATAATAAGAGTACATTACTGATGACACCCCTGCTGTGAAATCTTACCTTTATTTGTATAGAGGACCGGAAATGCTCTCCTGAACCACAGCACAATGTCGACCTTAAAGACGTAGTAGACGATGACGCTGATGATGAAGAGAACCGTCACACTACCAAACACCAATCCAATGGGAAGTATGACATTGGGATCTGTAGAGATGGACATCACACACACCAGACAAACAAGTTTAGGGTGCATTTCCACCGTGGACGTGTTGAGAGTACTGGACTGTCATTTTATGGGGCTGTATTAATTCTAAATGTCAAAGAAATTCATAATCTTTTGGTTTTTTTGCACAAGTGCCCTTCTCTGGCTGAGCGATCTGACTCCCCAAACACATGAATGGCATGGAAGTTAGGTAGTAACATGGCTCTTAAAAATCATTAAAACTTCAATGTATGGGTCCACTTGTGATAAAACTAAAATGAATCTCAGAACATTTATGAAAACTGAATAAACATTCACTTTCTACAGCTGTTTTTCAGATGTAAATGTTTTTAATGATCGTATAGGAGCCAGTGAGCATCAAAACACCTGAGTCACTTCACTTTGTTTGTGGCCACTCTGTTTGTCCACACTTTCATCAGCGTTCAACACTTACAGTAAAGACAAACTCGTCTTTACTGTAAGTGTTGAAAGATGATGAAAGTGTCTTTCAACAAGATACCAATTTAGATAAGAGTTTAATTAAACTAATTTGTCCCACAAAGATTTACCAGTTCCACCCTCTCCGGTGTGAATATGTCCTGGTTTTCTTAGTCTGGTTTTGGACTTTTAGTTGGATGACACAAACAGAGTGAGGTTGGTTTTCTTATGGCAGGGTTACTCTGTGTTTTTACCTGCTGGCAGCAGAGTAAAATATCCTTTGTGGACGCCCATAGAATTGAATGCGTGACATGTGTAGTTGATGTGGAAATCCTCTTCGTTCAGGTTCGAAAACACCAACAGTCGCTCCAGCCACGCCCCGTTATGGTAAGCATCCCTCCTCAAAAAACTGTTGAGGACAGATGGATGAGAAAAAAGAGAGGAAATGCAATGAAGTATAATGATACTGCCCTCGGTTAGATCGATCTATCTGTACTCACGTCTTGCCAGCATAGCATATGAGATAAATGTATGTTTATTTCCAAATGTTAGATGTTTATTTACCTGAATTAGAGCGTTTTACCTCAGCCATGCTGATCAAGCATACATCTGAACATTGTTAGAAATGGCAGATTACATGTAAATGACACAGCTGTGACACAAGTCATGCTAGTTGGCTTAGCCCAATTAGCCAGGATAGTCAAACTCGATGGACAATGAATAATGTAGTCAGACTGAATGCCGACATTGTCCAACAAAGGCAGCTATGTGTTCTGACTTCATCACCTGAATGTGTCAGAAGACAGAACCAGACTTCCCACAGTGTTGACTGTGCCCAAAAAATAACTAAAGATATATGATGGTTATCTCCGCGGACATACATATATTCTCTGCTGTAGAGAAAACCTGCAGGGTTTAAGCACGTGCTGCAGTATAAGCAAGTAAACTGCAGTTGTTTGGGGAATTATCAACAGGTCAGTCTAATGATGGAGCATTACTGACAGTGTTACTTTCTTCTGTAATTTTTTTAAAATTATTAATGGTATTTCAGTGTCTGAGTGCATTAACTGGCTCATGAGCTGCTGTTGAATGTTTTCTTAAATGACAAAAATATATTCTGCACTTTTGTTTTCCCTGCTATGCCAAAAATGTACCAAGCCTTGACATTTAAACTGGGGTACACGCTAAACTGTACATTTTATGGCTTTGAAACACACAAACTTTCATAACTTTCACTTACATCAAAAGGAGCAGATGAAACAAAATAAAAGGAAAAGTAAGGGTGCTGACCGTTTTTTTGGTGAGAAGACACGGAGCGAGGGGTATTTTGAATTTCTGAATTTCCTTGTCTCCAGCCATCCAAACGATACTGGCCTTGGGCACCCCAACACACTCCACAAACACCAGGCACCGCTTGGTGAAATTGGACCCTAAACAAATACACACAGTCAAAAATGATGTATAGCAAAAACTTTGTATTGACCTAAACTTGAAGAACATATATACACTGCTCAAAAAAAATAAAGGGAACACTTAAACAACACAATGTAACTCCAAGTCAATCACACTTCTGTGAAATCAAACTGTCCACTTAGGAAGCAAAACACTGATTGACAATCAATTTCACATGCTGTTGTGCAAATGGAATAGACAACAGGTGGAAATTATAGGCAATTAGCAAGACACAAGACCCCCCAATAAAGGAGTGGTTCTGCAGGTGGTGACCACAGACCACTTCTGTTTAGGAGTGTGTTTATGGGAATTTTTGACCATTCTTCCTGAAGCGCATTTGTGAGACAAGACACTGATGTTGGACAAGAAGGCCTGGCTCACAGTCTTCGCTCTAATTCATCCCAAAGGTGTTCTGTCGGGTTGAGGTCAGGACTCTGTGCAGGCCAGTCAAGTTCTTCCACACCAAACTTGCTCATCCATGCTTTGTGCACTGGTGCGCAGTCATGTTGGAACAGGAAGGGGGCCATTCCCAAACTGTTCCCACAAAGTTGGGAAGCATGGAATTGTCCAAAATCTCTTGGTACACTGAAGCATTCAGAGTTCCTTTCACTGGAATTAAGGGGCCAAGCCCAGCTCCTGAAAAACAACCCCACACCATAATCCCCCCTCCACCAAACTTCACGCTTGGCACAATGCAGTCAGACAAGTACTGTTCTCCTGGCAACCGCCCGCTTAAACCCAGATTCGTCCATCAGATTGCCAGATGGAGAAGCGTGATTCGTCACTCCAGAGAATGCGTTTCCACTGCTCCAGTGGCGGCGTAGTGGCGGCGTGCTTTACACCACTGCATCCGATGCTTTGCATTGCACTTGGTGATGTATGGCTTGGATGCAGCTGCTTGGCCATGGAAACCCATTCCATGAAGCTCTCTACGCACTGTTCTTGAGCTAATCTGTAGGCCACATGAAGTTTGGAGGTCTGTAGCGATTGCCTCTGCAGAAAGTTGGCGACCTCTGCGCACTATGTGCCTCAGCATCCGCTGACCCCGCTCTGTCATTTTATGTGGCCTGCCACTTCGTGGCTGAGTTGCTGTCATTCCCAATCACTTCCACTTTGTTATAATACCACTGACAGACAGTTGACTATGGAATATTTAGTAGCGAAGGAAATTTCAGGACTGGACTTGCTGCACAGGTGGCATCCAATCACAGTACCACGCTGGAATTCACTGAGCTCCTGAGAGCGACCCATTCTTTCACAAATGTTTGTAGAAGCAGTCTGCATGCCTAGGTGCTTGATTTTATACACCTGTGGCCATGGAAGTGATTGGAACACCTGAATTCAACTATTTGGATGGGTGAGTGAATACTTTTGGCAATATAGTGTATATTGCAGGTCCCACTGTCAATAATGTAATCTGATTACCCAAATCTGATTACATATTGTAAGATACGTATTTTATTCTCTTATTTGAGAGTTGTAAGGTTAAAAGAGGGATATCACATGTTCATGTTACAAAGCATTCTGCCTGAAATGTGCATGTACATTTACTTACTGTGCAATAACAACAAAGGGATGAAATGAATCAGGAGGCAGTTATTAACACGATCCAAATGTGTTGGTCTGATTGAATCTTGAGTCAGCCAAACTGCAAAATACCATATTTCACCAAAAATGTTGCAGACACACTCACCCATCTGCTCCTTGAGTGTTTCATTGGCTGGTTCACGGATTTGTGGAACCAACGAGTACTTTCCTGCAAAGACAGACGACAGAAAATAGAGCAACAGCTGTGACTTATGTGCTGCTCACTATATTATTTGTAATGTTTGTGATTTGGAAAAGTGAAGTGTGTTCCACTGGAGGAATCACTGTGTTGTGTTGTGGACATACAGCATAAAGTCCCTCACTCGCTCTCTTAACTACTTGTCTTCATTCTCACCTGTGACCTGGGCATCGATGGTCTCTGATATCGATCCCGTGACGCCACCGAGAGTGAACGTCAAGGTTACACGTGTAGGAGCCATTGTCTCGAAGTTCTACCTTGTCGATCTTCAGTGTGGTAGCATCTATGAAGGAGTACCTGTCTGTTCCATCAACTATGAGATCACAACCCTAGATGAAGAAAGAAAATGTCTTTTTATGATGACGATACGTAAACAACACTACTTTTTTAATGAAGGCACATGGTCTTCTGGGTATTCTGTTGATAAAAGGGGCCAGACTGCTTGACAGTTCAAGGGGAAGTCATAAGAAAAGTCTTGTCGTTCCTTTGAATTTTTGAACAGTCAGTACCTTCAACGACAACTTTCATGATATATTGATACTCCAGTGATTCATGTAATCAAATGTCCATTTTATTTCTCCGTAATTGACATAGTTGGCATTACTAGTGATGGCACCCATGCTGAATGGAGAACAGTCAACCTTGTTTCCAACAAAAATAGGGCTAGTTGAAACAGTGGGAGTTAATTGTACTAAAAATCACCAAAATTACTGTTAAAGTAAAGTATATTATGACTTTCCCCCAACATGACTATAAATATCAGTTTTTAGGGTTCTTCAATGTTGTATCTTGTACATACTGGATAACACTGAAGTATTTTGCCGGTTTTGAGACCCTTCAAAACGTCCTTCTGTGATCTAGTATATGTACTGATACAAACAACATTTCAGCTTACAGAGTTTTCTTCTTCTTTGCATGGATCTGGCCCAGAAAAACTCCTGTGCAACATCTGGTGTAAGCTCAATAGTTCAGCAAACAGTTTAAATATCGGGGCTCAACAAGACTTTCCCATAACTCACTCTGTACCACTTGACGGAGGGAGTGATGTTGTAGCTTTTTAGTTTCTTGATGTCGTTCTTCAAAGGGCAGGCCAGGTTGTCAGTGACTCCCCTGGTAAGAATTTGATCAGCTCTCTGTGGCCTTCCACATTCTCCAGGAACTGGCAGATCCACTATGAGCTTGGTGACCTGCCTGTAACACTGAAAGGGAGTCCTGTTGAAAATTGAAAATGATTTTGTTTTTAACAGTGAAGAGAGAATCTTTGTTCGTAGTTAAGCAATGAGTTACTGAGTCAGGAGCTTCTCTGGTTTATTTAAATACAGTACACAGAAAGCTTATAAACTACATATAGTACATGTTCAGCTCTAAACATCATTGTTTTGCTTTTTAAGTAATCCTGAACAGTCTTTGTTTAAACGTTTGAAGATGTAGCTGTGGTTCAAGTGAGAAAAATGGTAATGTTAGTTAATGGTAAAGATAAATGCAGAAAACTGGTTTTCTACCTGTGTGCTGACAGCAGCTGACTGGTTTATTTTATTTATTATTCAAATTGAATTACAGAAAATGAACATCTGTCACTTTATATATTTATGTTTATTAACATTAAGACTTGTGCTGTCGCCTCAGCCCTCCCACACTAAAAATATCTCCCCATGTGCATGCCACTAGGAGTTGCTAAAGTCGAAAATGTTCAAATCTTAAACATTGGTGCTGCAATCTCCTGCTCCAGATGTGCATATGTGCAGTTGTTTTTATTGATTCACCCAACGTCTGTTGATATTTCTCTTTTCCACGAATGCCACCGTACCTCAGTATGGTCTCATATTCCCCGGCATCACCTAGCATAACTTTAAGAATCCACAGAGTCTCTCCGTTCACCAGGATTCGACCCGTCTGGTTGCTTATTTCTTGGCCCGTTGTCAAGTTGTACCAGGTGATGTTGTAAGGGACGGCTGTGACGTTAAAGTCTTTTGGAGACACCGGGATGCTATTCAGCATGGCCACATCCCCGGGAACAGACAAAACCCTCTCACGCCATTCTTTGGTACAGTTCTCTGCAACAGTGAAGAACAGATTTGTCTTTTATTTCAGCCATTCATTGTGATCCAGGTCTGAGCAAACCTGCCCATGTCAAACTCTGGAGTTTTCAAGCAATTGCTAATTGTTTGGCAGGAAAAGCATGGTAACTTTATTTATATCACACATTTCATTACAAGAAAAGTCAACGTGCTTGTACCTGACTTTAAAGTGACCTAAAGAGGTTGAAGAGATTTGGTTTGGGGGCCTTCACTCATTATTCATTTGCTCTCACGTATATTTTTGGATTTCTGTCTTATATAACGTCGTTTGATTTGATTGGCCTTTTCTTCTTGTTGGATGTTTTTTTCCCCTCAGGGTCTTACAGTTGCTCAGAGGACATTGTGCCAGGCTTCCAGTATTTTTCCATGCCGCTGTTTGTCAGTGAGTTGGTTTTTCCAATTCTCTGGCTGCTGAAGCTAAAATCACTGGTCAGTTTTGCTTTGTTCCCAGCATGTACTTTAGAAAACTGAGGCAGGATGTAATTGTTGCAAGGTCAAATGTACACACGGTATGGTGTATTCATTTTTCGTAGTGATGCTGTAATTAACTCTGAACTGATTCAGATTTCTTAAAGTGTCTCACAGCTGATTGAAACCTTTTTGAAGAACTAAACTTTGTTGGTTGGTTCCACTTCAGCACTAAATGTGTTTAGTACTTGACTGCCCAGCATCAGAGCCAGCAACCTGGCTTTTTTGTCGGATGATCTATCAGAAACACTGCCGACTGACGAAACAGTGACACAAAGACTGAATTACCACTAGTAGCCACAAGATGGTGACAGCTGTGTACAAACTGGAGGCAGATGGTGGAGTTGGACTTGCCGAGACGTGTGTGTACAGTGTGTCAGCTTCACAGCTCAAGACATATTTATGGTGTTCAAGAAAACAGTGTGATTCAGCTTACCGTGTACGAATCCTGTACAGATACCAAGTGCTCCGAGGAAAAACAGAAGGCTTCCCAGTGTTGAATACAGGCCCATAGCTGAAAATAACACGTATAAACACTTAGAAATTATCAGAATATGTCTTTGGCTTACCAGACACAAGAAAACAGCCACATGAAAAACAGTTAGGCAGTTAGTTAAAAGTTAAAAATACACATAAACAAGGTCACATTAGGCATTAAAACACAGTTCATGTCTCTGTTTGTGGCTTAAGTCTCATCTGCCACTTTGCAGAGGTAAGGATCTGGATGGCACCATGGATGAAAGACTCCCTAGATACATTTTTTTTTTTTTAAATGCCAGTGCTGTTCAATGATTCCTCCCAGAGCTCAAAGACTGACTGAAGAGGATCGGTGCTATCTCCCAGGGTACTCCTTCCTCATCTTCTTTTTGTAAAAAGCTGGGTCTAGGGCTTTAAAACACATCAATAATGAGCAAAACCTCTCTCTGCTACTCACCTCTGTGTTCCAGTAGTGGGTGCTGTTGGTTCCCTTTCCCCTTAATATTTAGACTAGTTTCACTTTTTTAATTGGTGGCTCCAATGTGATTAGCATCAGCGTTCACATTAGCACTGTTGTTTTCCAAGAAATATGAGGCCTTCTGGAGTGAACTGTTTTGTTTTAGTACGTTAAACAATTTGTAGGTCAGAGCAGAGTTTGTGGTTGCAGGAGCTTGTTCATTTTAGCAACCTGAGTAGCTGCAAAATAGAAGCAACAGCAGCTCTGAGTTTAGGGTTAGGTTAGCACTAATGCATGCAAATCTGAATTCCCTTACAGTTAAGTCTAGGTATCCTTCAGGTGTGTTTTCAGCCACACTCAGGAATTTAAAGTAATTTACAGTGCTGTACTTCACAGTTTTTGATATTTGGAGTTACAAACACCATGCGGCTAGTACAAAACAGCTATTGAGAATGCCTACTTTTAGTACCAAATACCAACATTAAGGGAGATAAAAATATGTTTTGAACTTGGAAAGTGGCAGTTTGAGTTCCAGGAAGGATGCTGGGCAAATCTTGAAAGTAGGTGAATTACCATATCAAGAAAAGAGTGCCACAGGAAAGTAAACTTCCTCATTTCATGGTGAGTTTTCATCTTTTTGGTATTGCTCATCATCAAATGCTCATTACTGCTCAGTAAATGCCAATATATCAGCTTAACCAGTGCTCTTTGTCCAGTCATGTTGGGTGGGCTGTAATTAAACTATGTGACTAAAGCTAGAAACAGACAGAAACAGATAAATAAGGGGTCTTACCCAAAATATACCCGAGGATGACTGGACCTGATCCAAAATGTCTTCAACTCTGAACATCGCTAGAGATAGAAAACCAACAGCGTGAAGCTTTGATTATTAATGAACATCTGTACTTCACAGATCCATCTCCCTGTCCAGTTAAATTATATATATTTACTTCTGTGATGATTCTGAGGCAGCACGTGATCAGGGCTGATAAGGTTGTTATTTTCTAATATAGAAAGCAGATGAAGACAATCAGATAATACATATTGAAATTAACAGGCAACATATATAATAAATTCATAGTTTGCAAGGATAAAATATATTTTAAATATAAAACCAACTGTTGATGCAAACTACTCCATGACAAGAGTTACATAAGTTGGTTGATAAGCTCATAGCCATGAAATATCTGTTAGATTGCGTTAAAATGATGTAAAAAGCTGAGGTTAAGGCCTTTAAGTATCGAGGTGAATCTATTGGGACATACAGTTTAACACACACGGTTAAACTGTGTGTAAACAGAAGCTGTAGTCTCGGGTTCAAGCTTGGTGTTGAACCACATTCAGACCGGAGAGTGATCAGCAGATAAGGACTGATCTAATATGACCATATCTTTTACCACATACATTCGCAATCCTGAATGAAAACTAGTGTTTCCACTACACACAGGTCTTAATGACCTTAATGACCACCACTGCTGGTGCTTCGCTGGCATCTTAACACAAGACATCTTGATTTTTTTAGTTTCAAGACATCGGATATTAAATTGTGGCATTTTAATGTACTTGAGGGGATATTTAAGGGGAAAACTTCTCACAAAAAAGCCTTTACACGAAAACAGTAGCAACAAAATGAGTAGAGCTGCTGTGGGAAGAAGATGATACACGAGATGAAAATAATCTAAACCGCAGTGTCTCACTACAGGAAAGACCCACTGCTGAAGAGACACAGACGGAAGCTAAGCTGCACAGATGGAGGTGCAGTGGTGATTCAGTAGGCTGTAGCGAATGCGAAGAGCCTCACCACCGTTGGCATTTGTCGCTCATAACCTTTACATCAGTGTCTCCTTTTCACTAAAAGGTGATGAAGCACAGTTAAGTCTCACACCTAGTTCTGTACCAAGAACAAGACATGGCACTGTTGGAATTTATTTATTTATTTGTTACAAGCTCATTGATTGGACAATGTCGTCCTGCGTCATCAGCACATCCTCAGGACCCACGTGGGGAAATCAAATTCTGGTGAGTTACAACAGCAGTTTAACACGGGCTCATAAAAAAACTAACCCTTTTTGAGCATTATTAATATCATTAGACTGCAAATTGACCGCATGTTATAAATAGTGACTAACAGATAGCGAAAAGAAGAAGCAGAAACGTCAGTGCAGGAGGTGTTTCTGAGGAATCGGTATGTTACACTTCTTAACAGACAAAATACATGATCAAAATACACGTAGGATGTAGAAAGTACAACACACCCCTGTTTTAATTGCTTTAATGACTCATTAGTAATAAGGGGAATCCCTGCACTCGTGCTCACTTACATCCACGTTATTGTGCTTGCCAGTGATTTACATTAACCTATACATTGCTGACGCATACGATCGAACGGCAGAGTATTTATTAGTAGTAGTGGTAGCTTTGGAAATAATTTTAAAAACACACATACAGCAGTGAAGGCACCATGTTACATATCACCGCGAGGTAATGCGAAATTAGCACTGGAGGAGCTGTACTTCATGATCAGTCTGCAGATGAACAACAATCCAGAGGCAGCTGCTGTGATCGTGGAACGTGGCCGGAGACTTTAACCACATCGAGTTAAAGAAGCGCAGTTTTCCCCAAATTCCATTCGACCCACCCCCATTGTACATTGCTGCTGCAACTTTAAATCTTTAGATATTTATGTTATGTACATATTACATATATTTTACATATATTTATGTTTAAAGCTGGAAGTCACCAATCTTAATTTTGTTATGTGAAAACATGATGACAAAGATTCTTGATTCTTATAAAGTCATAAATTTCCAATTGTTCTTCCATTGCTCTTAAATGTGCTGCGTTAAACATGCCGATAGATGTTTGCTTGTTTACTCATTTGCTCCCATGACTTTGACTCTGTTCAATATCAGGGTAGGATTTTTCTGCATTTGATTCACATCTTCACGCCCCTCAGCTGGTTTATTTTTAACCTTATCTGAGGAAATATCTTTCAAATTAATGACGCAACATCTGTAGCCCTCAGAACTTTAAAGATACAGCAGTGCATTAAACACGACTCTGCTCAACCGATAAAGGACAAAGCAGGGTGGAAATATTCTAATATAAAAGCCGAATTTCAGCCCTCAACTGAGATGAGGAAACCCCAGATATAATGTTGGAAATACCCTTCCAAGAGCAGTTGTGGGATCCATACAATCTTCGAATGATGACTGATGGACAGTAAGTTGAAGCCTGTGGGAGGTTATCAAACTATGACTCATTTAGTGGTAAAAAGGGAAAACAATGGGAGCTGCAGTTTTTTCTTTTTCCTGTGAACTGAAATGAAGTGTATTTCTGAGTAAGAACGTGTTTTTTCTCTGGTTATGTGGTGAGGTGAGTCTGCTGGGAGGGGTGGGGCGTGGGGTATTTGTTTCTGCTCTTTCCTTTCTGCCTCTTTTAATTAAAAAAAAAAAAAAACGCTGAACTAATCTAGATCTGGAAGCAGTGGGTGCAGCAGCGTGCATTCCTAACTCAAAGCGACATATACAGTAGCTGCAAGACTAACATTTAAATTAAACTTTTAATAAAGTGTAATGCAGCAAGTAATGTGAGACAAGAGCAGGACGGGAGATGCACAGTTATCAGAATGAGGTCATAATAACTAATGCTTGTGGCCTGCTAATCCAAACTTTGTGAAGACTTTATTAATCAGTAAAACCCACAATATAGCAATCTAATGTACACAGGATGGCTAAGGTTTAGTTTCCTTTTTACTATTCTAACTTATTTAGCCTCTATTATGGTGTAAAAATGTGGTCACTTGTTGACAGGTGTAAGTGCCCAACCAACTGCTTTTTTGGGCACGTGGCAGGGTGGGCAGGATGTGGGGGGGAAAAAAAAAAGTTTGCTCCAACACATTATTGTACAGAAAACATCTGCTCTGCTCCCGTAGTCAAAAGGCAAAGACAAACCTCTGTCGTTTCACCAAATGTTTTGACATAACTGGGATCTCTTTCTGTTGATTTAACAGGAGAAAAGGAGCATCAATATTAGTATTGATACATATATAAATTATATAATATAAACATATATAAATTATCTTTATTGGGTACAGCAGGTGCCTCTAATATAGCGTGAAAGGAAGGATGTCTCTGTGGTTAGAAAACTCTTGTATTTCTAAGAAGGTAGGCCAGTAAGTAACTGATCTGACACACATGGTCATGTTTGAAAGAAAGCTCGAACAAAGGAGGAAGAGTGCGTTTGGATTTCACCTCTAAAATCTCCCATGACCTTTTGCATTTCAACATACTTTTAAACAATCAATCAGCTCAACATTTAATGACTTCCATCAACCTTAATGACTATGACCTTAAGACTTGGGGTGTATTTAAAAATGACAATAATCCTATTTGATCAAATTAAATGTCTAATAAATTGTTGAAATTTTGACAATGGAGGCAACTTTACTTATTACATTACGTTCGTTAGCACTTTACATGGCCGCACTAATAGCATGATGATAGTGGGGTGATAATTGATGATAAAGAGGTAATAATTAGGTAATACCATGTTATTGCAAAAGTAATCACAGACAATAGCTTGGTATTAACAATGGGTATCTGTAATATTGGACTAAAATTTGCTAATAAGGGTAAGTAACAGGGTAATAGCATATTATAATGCCAAGATTTAGCCTCCTTTATTATCCAAACGTTCCCTTTTGTTAAAGGTAATACTGTTTTTTTTTTTTTTTAGGTATTACCTAAATTACATGCTTAATGCTGTGTCTTTTTAATCTGCAAACGCTCTTAGTTTTCCAAATCAGTGCGGCAAAGTGCTAAACCACATGTTTTTTATTTCATCTTGTGGTAAAGAGGTATAATAATTATCTGGAAACCTTTTTGTTACTTCCTGTGTAATGGCCATGAGTCATGGCTGCAAAATATTTGTTTCCATTTAATTCATCATAACATTGGATTAAACCAAACAGCAAGAGAGATGGCGATTACCTGGGCACACTTTTGGGACTTTATGTGTAATAACCATGAATCAGGACCATGAAAAAGCCAAGAAAATTAGTTCAACCAACTTCATTGAGTTGCATCAAGTGCAGTAGTCACATCTTAACATTCACACTCTTCTTTTGTGTATATTGCAGCAATATACATTGAATAATTAATTGGCATTAACACAATCCACATTTTAATAAATAAAATGAATTTGCAGCTCAGTTTTCGTGACGATTTTCTTTAATTTGACTCAGTTTGCTCAACTTTATTGCCCACTTCAATAAAGTTAGTTGAACTGATTTTCTTGGCCTTTTTTTTGGTAGTTTAACATTTTGCAACCCCAATTCATGGTAATTACACAGAAAGTAGTATGTGTTTCCAGGTAACCACAACGCTACCTTATGTTTACCAAAATGTTACCATAGTGTTACTAACTAGTTTTGCCTCTTTGCCGTTTTTAACTGTGCTTACCCATTATCACCCTTCATTTTTGGCTCCTTGCTACACTGTTACATACATTTCATTTAATATTAGCCAGATAAATGCATTATTAATTACAAAACTATGACCGGTTATTACTTTGCGTTACATGCTATTACTTATTACCTCTTTATTACCAAACTATTACCCCACAACACCATGCTGACTGGTCCAGGTGAAATATTATCTTTCAATGTGATGGACTGAGATTTTTCTTATATGGGTTGTCTTATTATAACATATCAACGTTGAGTTCATAACAACTGGAGAGCATCCACAAAACACTTATAATTTATCATAAGTCACATCTATAATGTTTTATGACATCATGCATCAGAGAGTGTGTGTTTTTTAGTGTTGTAAAGCGTTATGAATGCATCATCATTTACTTTGATCGCCCTTATATCACACTGTAGATGTCGTCTTCATAGAAAGCATTACCAAAATGTTGTTGTTATTGCGTACCACAGAAACAGTAAAAGGTTAAAGGACAATAGCAACAATATAATGATTCCAGTAGATTTAAAAATGCATTATTGTACCAACCCCGACAAAATCAGGAACTATGGCAATATTATGACATTATAAGAGATACACACAAAAATAGCATAAAATGATAGATGATGATGGGAAAATGATACCTAAGATGTACCACAGAACACTGAAACTCTTATATAAACTCAGCATGCATTACCACATACAGTACACAGTGTAGTTTCTTTAAGAGACAGTACAGCAGAGAACAGACCTGAGTATATTTGAAAAAATTTAACTTGACTTGAATGAACTCACCAGGCAGAGTGTTGACACTTGACGCGGCTACTTGTTACTTGCACTGAGCGTCTGAAGTGCTGCAGGGTTTTCCCTCCCTCCTTCTATCTTCACAGCATTTTATTCTGTTCCACTACCCTCTTGCTTTGCAGTGTAGGTGCGCCGCAATGATTTCCCCCCTCCCCACGCTCTCACACTGGTTCAAATATAGGCCACCAGACCTCATTTGCCTCAGGTGTCTGCTGTTTATCGATGCTGCTTCGTGCTCACACTCAGTTGGCACAAGCCAGACTTCTTGTGTTGATAGCTTGCTTTTCAAAGAGAGTTGTTTAGAAAAATGGAAATAAGCTTAAGCTTCACCGAGAGGCTCGGCGATGCCTGCAGAGCGACATTATCTGCATGAAAACACTGACGGCGAGCGAAAAGAGAAAACTATAAATAAGATTGGTCGCCCGTGTCGAGTTGTTGGTCTGCCTTGAGGTGGGTGTCTGTCGTTTGTTGGCGTTAGCTTTGTGGACTTCACTTACTACAGCGGTACAATACCTAAATAAACAGATTTTACTTTGATTTAATTGCAATAAAAAGATCCAAAGGGTTAAACTGAACTACTGGTTTATAAAAGTCAAAAAGTTTGAATGCATGCTTTGTTGTGTCCGTCTGCAATATGACACATTAGCATTTTATTCAACTGGATCAAACAAAGAAAAAACTTGAAACTTCAGTGCTTGAAAGCTTAAAATCTAATAAAAGGTTTTGAAAGACTAAATATTTAAATGTTTGCATAATATTTTGAGAGGCTTTAATAAACATGCTTTTGTATTACAGTGTTTCTCCGACTCATTTTCAGAGTTTCAGATTTGTCACTGTTTCGTTCGTTTACCCGTGCGTCAGCCAAATGTGCTTGTTGACTAACTAGGAAAAAAAAAATTCCATTTACTTTCCATCTTCTGTTACAGTTTGCGTTACATTTATCTCTCTCAACAAAAATGCATGAAAACATTAGACCTCTTTACTACGAAAATATCACTGTGAAACCTGAATGCCTCAAACATGTGAGTGAACTGTAGCCACACAATGTAAAGTTTTAATGAAATACTTGAATAATACAATTACTCTGTATAATAATAATTGTACCTCAAGTAAATTCCAAGTTTGAATACGAGTTATTTCTGTGAGAAATGCAGTTTAATGGTCAGTAGTGATCAAACTAAGGTCACAGTTTTGGCAGTAGAAAAAATGATGTTGGCAAACTAAAGTTTCTATGCAATGAAGACAATCTAGAGATTGTCCACTGCCTTAAATATCTCGGGGTCACACAAGCCAGCTTTTGTACAATGTTTGCCATTTCCTATAAACTCACCCATAAGTGCAACAACATCACCAAGATCAAACTAACTGGAAACAAAGCTGGAAGTTTATGAAAAAGTGGCAAAGTGAGATTAGCCGTATGACATCATGAGATATTTATATATGTCTTATTTGTCTTCCAAATGTGTGATCATGGTCTTTAGTCTCATAAATGAATAAATGAAATGGAAAGCTTTTTAGGTTTGATTTCATAATGTTTTATGAGACGGCAGCCAAAAGATCACACCTCGGATTGAATGTTGTAGAATCTTTAATGGCACCAGCAGGGACACTTTTTGGAAAAGTCCCTGTGTACACATGCATTTCTACATGACATTGTATAACTTAAAGTTCTCATCTCATCCTTTCAATAAAATAAATGTCTGTTAAATCATCATTTACCACCAAACAAAGAAACACAATGGTGATTGAGCCTCAGACCCACTGATAAAAAAGGCAGCATTTGCAGAGTTTTTCCCAGAAAAATAACAGGCAGTGCAGAGTTAGGCTTTCAACAAGACATTTAACTCAACAAACTCTTCAGCTCACCTGTGTTTGAAGCAGTCGTGCTGTTTATGCTCACACTGTGAGGAAATGGTTACTATGGCAGAATAAACAAAGCAAAGATCGATGACTACAGATGATGAAACTAAATTACAGACTGTCACCATAGGTACCAAGACAACAAATTGAAATGTTGGAGATAACAACTTTAACCAAGCTCAAGTAAATTTCAAGTTCATAGTTTATAAAAAAATAAACTGAAATCAATTTTGGCCATTTGTAAGGTAAACGAATGTACCCCATGCTCTATGAAATGTTAAGCCGATTGAATCTTGTTGTACTGTCACTCAGAAGTTCTTTGCCATTAAATATACAGTATGTGGTGTGTCCCATGGCAGTCTGTAGTAAATGCTGTCTTTTTTTGCATACTGCTAAGAACAAAATTCCAAGAGAAACAAAATACGTGAAATCATCATTGTGATTAGTATAATCAATTTCAGCACATAAGCACAACGTTTGTTTTCTCCACCTTGTAACTCAGCACTTTGTGCTGCCTTGTTGTAGGAAATGTACCTTTTTATAAATAACATTTTTAATTAAACATTTTAAATGAACGTTCCCTCGCTTGCCTCTTGCTCTTTACGTTTCCTTATCTGTGGTTCAGTAACGTTAAGTATGTTGCAGTGCATTCACTATGAAGCTCACAGTTTTCTGCTTGACCTCTAATGATACTGTAGACATTTTCTTTTACATCTTTGGTTTTAACAGTCCTTTGTCCACATGATTCTTCAGTCTCTAAGATCAGGACAGCCCAAACACTGTGATGACGTGAAAATCAGGTGTGAGCTACTGTCATTGATTCTATGAGCAAAGCACCTTCCACGTTTTCTTCATCAGTTACTCCACCTTCAGGACATGCTGTACGACACACAGTTACAGACCTTTCGCCATCAGAAATGTTCTTCTTAAGAAGTCACATTTAGAAGCTAAAGGAACAGTGTACCTGCTGAGGTGTCATTTGTAGTGAGACTACATCTCAGGACACCTGTGCTTTAACCAACTCAGAGTGTAGTCGTCACAGCTTTTGGTGACAACACAGCATTTCTGAGCTGTCAGTGTGTGTGAAAGGATTCACTATCATACACATTGGAGCATTGGAAACCAGCTACTCTCTGGTCCAAGAGTTGACACGCATATCACAAACCCCATCATAGGTTCAGCAGAGACATTTTCTCAGGATACACCGCCCTCTTGCCCCTCACTGGCATATGATACTGCAACTCCTTCCAAAACCTGGAGGACAGGGAGAGGGACGCCGACAGCTGCGTCCTCTGTCCGTCTTTCTCCTCGGCCTCTCTCCTCCTGGTACAGCTCCTCCACCTTTGCTTCGTCCTCTGGTTCTTCCACCAACACACGGCGCCCTGCTTCTTCCTCAGGTGACGCACCGACTCCGGGAAGAGAGCCAGCTGAGCCGGGGTGATCTCCTCCAACTCGACCAGGACCACCTGCGAAAGGAGCGCTCGAGTTAGAATCAGGGTGTCCTTTTAAAGTCAAATCATCAGTGAATCACCATTGATCTCTTTCGAGCAGATGTAATTAAATACAGCAAGTTATGTGCTGTGTGCATTCTGAGGATATGAACTTGTGACATTTTATCTGCTAACCTGTTCAGGGCTGTATTTTGTATAGTAAGAAATGTCTGTTACGTCTCTAAAACACAACCACAAATATGCAACAAGAAAAGTTTTCAGTCAGCTGTTTTCTTCATTGACACATAACCGTAAACTGCAGGGACAAAACACATTTTGCCATGTAAGTGTAATTTACTTTGTCACACACAAACAAGTGGTTTTGTCTCTCTCTTTTTTTTTTTTCCCACCACTTGCTGTGTGCATTGCACTTCAAAGCCCTGACTGTTTGCAGACACCTCTTACTAGAAGTGTCCTCAGCTCATCCTGAGGTATCGAGGCAGTGGTTCCCACAACTGCAAGGAAGTGATACTGTCCTGTCTAGCTGATCGCAGCACTTTCAAAAGTGGCTTTCTCCCAGTTCCCCTTTAATTTATATCATATTAATAAATTATTTCAATAAATATCAGATATACTGTATATTTAATCACTGGGTAAAGCTAAATATCCGATTGGACTCTGCACAGGCAGATATTTGAACGACTCTAATCAGGATCTGTGCCTAAAAGAAATAAAAACCCTCGATATTTCCCTATCCAGCAGACACAGAGCAAATCCCTTTTATATTTTTTATTGTAAACATAATTGACTGTTCAATACTGACTCGTGAAGCTTTTATGGTGGACTTTGACTTAATACGTGAATCAAATATGTCTGGACTTCATGCAGACCAGAGTGAGGCTTATTTGTACCTCCAAGATGGCTCACTGCAAGTTTTTTGTATAATATAAGTAGGTTGTTGAGATAAAAACGCTCAAATGTCTCACCTTGAGAGATCCCTCCAGCAGCGCTCTGTGCATCGCTGCGACACACTCCAGCTGCTGCCTTGTGTCCATATAGACTCCGTCACTCCCCTCAAACTTCATGCTGCTACTGCCGTCGCTGTTCTTGCTTTTGCCGTTATCGCTGCCATCGCTGCTCTTGGAGATGTTGTTGTTATTATTGCTAACCGTGCTGCTTGTGCGTTTTTTGGTGGTGAAAGTGGAGGCGGTATAGAGCAGAAGGAGCCGGCGACTGGCTTGTATGTTCTCTTCCACCGAGTCCACGATGGCTGCAGGAAGGAAACATGATGGAGATTTAATTAGGTGGAGTTATTTTAGAAAACACAACCTTAAGTAATGTAATAGCTACACATAAAGGGTACATCACTCTGCTAGTATTTCCTGACTTGTGGTTCAAGGTGTTGCAGGAAAGACCTGACAGATTTCAAGATAACTATATTTATATTTGCTACACAAAACATATATATCAGACATATCTATAATACATCTGGAGTTTCTGATGAATTATTGGGAACTAATCTGCAAAAAGAAGTAAAAAGGAAATCTTACACTTTGTTTAACTGCAATACAGATGGGTAATGATGTGAATAAAACAGCATTTGCAGTCACCAGAACTGAACCCAGTTTCAAATACATGCAAAAGCAAATGGCGTATCTGAGGAAAGTTACACTTCGGTCTGCAGGTGACTTACCACTCCCAGGCAGGCAGTCCCGGCCTGCTATGAAGAGTTTGTAACCGAAGGCTTTCTCCAACACTCGAGGCAGTGTGTGAAAGGCAAACGACTCCACATCTTTTCCGAACCCGTCAGCACGTGGGTATGCCACATAGGCGTCGTACAGCTTCCCATCCAGGTCTAGTATGGTAAAACAAACAAAAAAAAAAGGGTGCAGGTGAGGGGAATGGCACTCGGGTGTATCAGATTGGAAGTACTGCGATGCACGTCGAATCAAAGTCATTCTGGACAAGTCTAAAGTCACTTAGGATAAGTTAAGTTGGCGTACATTGTTTTATTCTTACAAGCAAGTTGGTACAGATGCAAGTCTTTAAGGTTCATGTAAAATCTAAACTGTCTTCTAGCTTGAGGTTGTACACGATTTTTGTGTTTGGTTGTTTTTGCACCACCTGTGAGCCTGTCCTCATTATGCATGTTATCACACAAAGCTATGGGCGGTCTGAACAAGATACCTCCACTAGGTATACTTAAATAGTTAATACTTTCAGCAGAGGTTCACTACAGACCAGTTGATCTGCTCTGTGTTCGATGAGCACAGACACATAAACCGCTGTATTTGCACAGGTAGTCATCAACTCATCATCGTCAGTTTGCAGGAACTTTTGTGACTCAAGACCGCTAATGTACAATGTAGGCACTTTACACATCATGCAAACCATGTTGGTAATTTCACTTAGTCGGGTGTGAAGTAGAGGTTTAGGTGCTGCAAGTTGTTATGTTTGTGTGGGTGCTGCAAGATAAAAGCAACATTGTAAGTGCAGCGTAAGCGTATTCTATGTGGGCTGACATTATCATGACACTGCATGCTGACTGTTTATGATAAAAAGTACATTACTGATGACACCCCTGCTGTGAAATCTTACCTTTATTTGTATAGAGTACCGGAAACGCTCTCCTGAACCACAGCACAATGTCGACCTTAAAGTCATAATAGACGATGACGCTGATGATGAAGAGAACCGTCACACTACCAAACACCAATCCAATGGGAAGTATGATGTTGGGATCTGTAGAGATGGATATCACATACACCAGACAAACAAGTTTACGGTGCGTATCCACCGTGGACATGTTGAGAGTACTGGAAATTCATAATCTGTTGTTTTTTTGCACAAGTGCCCTTCTCTGGCTGAGCGATCTGACTCCCCGAACACATGAATGGCATGGAAGTTATGTAGTAACATGGCTCTTAAAAAAACATTAAAACTTCAATGTATGGGTCCAATTGTGATAAAACTAAGATGAATCTCAGAACATTTATGAAAACTGAATAAACATTCACTCTACAGCTGTCTTTCAGATGTAAATGTTTTTAATGATCGTATAGGAGCCAGTGAGCATCAAAACACCTGAGTCACTTCACTTTGTCCAAGAGTTTGTCTTTACTGTAAGTGTTGAACGATGATGAGTGTCTTTAACAAGATACCAATATAGATAAGAGTTTAATCATTAAAGTAATTTGTCCCACAAATATTTATCAGCTCCACCCTCTCCAGTGTGAATGTCCTGGTTTTCTTAGTTTGGTTTTGGACTCTTTGTTGGATGAAACAGACAGTGTGAGGGGTCAGGTTGGTTTTCTCATGGCAGGCTCACTGTGTGTGTTTACCTGCTGGCAGCAGAGTAAAATATCCATGAGGATGGCCCCTGCCGCTAATCGCCTGACACGTGTAGTTGATGTTGAAATCTTCCTCCCTCAGCTCAGAAAAAAACAGGACTTGCTCCAACCACACACCTGTACGAGGAACATCCTGATTCCACGAACTGGTGACAGATGAGAAAAAACAATGGTAATGAAGTGCAATGCTGTTGGGCTTGGTTAGGGCACGGTCTAAATCCTGAATGCTTCGTTTTTTTTCACAAATAAGCTCAATCGCCTCCTTAAATCATTTTTAAAGAAACATAAGTATATTGATTATTGTATTGATTGTAATCTAAGGTTCTTACTAATATAATGGCACCTGTAGTGTTTGTCCTGACCCGTTTGGTACAGGATTTTTGGTTCAATATGTGACTTCCTCTGTTTAGTATGCCATGTGACCCAAACAGTTAGTCAAAATAATTGATTCTTCTCTGTTACATAAGTTTACATAAGTTCAATTGTGAAAGTTTTTGTAGTGCACCATTTCCCATCTATCAGCTGTAGCATGCTCCTCAGCTAATTGTTTTTAAATTAAAAAATGTTTTAAAAAAAAAAGTTCTTGTCTACATTTTTTTTTTTGTTTTCCCTGCCGTACTGAACACATACCAAACCGTGACCATATCATATATTTGTTTTTCATATAAACCTTCATATTTTTTTTACTTGTCATATTCCAAAAGCAGCAGATGACATAAAACATAGAAAAGGAAAGGTGAGGGTTCTGACCGTTGTTGTGATGTGTAAACACGGGATGAGGGCTTGGTATCGGAAATGACATCATCTCTGGCCCACCAAAAGATATTGGCTCTGGGCCTCCCAACACACGGCACAAACACCAGGCACCGCTTGCTGAAATTGGACCCTAAACACAAGCACACACAAACACAAAAATGAAATTAACAAAACGATTTGTCCATCCATCCATCCATTTTCAACCGCTTAATCCAGGACCGGGTCGCTGGAGGCAGCAGTCTGAGCAGAGATGCCCAGACTTCCCTCACTCCCACACACTTCCTCCAGCTCTTCCAGGGGGACCCCGAGAGGCGTTCCCAGGCCAGCCGAGAGACATAGTCTCTCCAGCGTGTCCTGGGTCTTCCCCGTGCCTCCTCCCTGGTCTGATGACATGCCTGGAACACCTCCTCCCTAGGAGAGGCGTCCAGGGGGCATCTGAAACAGATGCCCAAGCCACCTCAGCTGACTCCTCTCGATGTGAAGGAGCAGCGGCTCTACTCCGAGCTCCTCCCGAGTGACCAAGCTTCTCACCCTATCTCTAAGGGAGCGCCCAGCCACCCTTTTGAGGAAACTTATTTCGCCGCTTGTATCCGCTGATCTAGTCCTTCCGGTCATTACCCAAAGTTCATGACCATAGGTGAGGTGGAGCGTAGATTGACCGGTAAATCGAGAGCTTCAGCTTTCGACTCAGCTCCTTCTTCACCATTAACGGTCCGGTACACCGACCGCATAACTGCGGACGCTGCACCAATCTGCCTGTCAATCTCACGCTCCATCTTTCCCTCACTTGTGAACAAGACCCCGAGATACTTGAACTCCTCCACTTTGAGGCAGGACCTCTCCACCCACCCGGAGAGGGCACGCCACCCTTTTCCGGTTGAGAACCATGGCCTCGGATTTGGAGGTGCTGATTCTCATCCCAGCCGCTTCACACTCGGCTGCAAACCGCTCCAGTACATGCTGAAGGTCCTGGCTTGATGAAGCCATCAGGACAACATCATCTGCAAAAAGCAGAGATGAAATCCTGTGGTTCCCAAACCTGGACTCCCTCCGGCCCCTGGCTATGCCTAGAAATCCTGTCCATAAAGATTACGAACAGGACCGGTGACAAAGGGCAGCTCTGCCGGAGTCCAACATGCACTGGGAACAGGTCTGACTTACTGCTGCCAAGCAATGCGAACCAATTAAGCTCCTGCTCCGGTCGTACAGAGACCGAACAGCCCTTAGCAAAGGCCCCCGGACCCCATACTCGCGGAGCACTCCCCACAGAATACCACGAGGGACACGGTCGAATGCCTTCTCCAGATCCACAAAGCACATGTGGACTGGTTGGGCAAACTCCCATAAACCCTCAAGCACCCTGTGGAGGGTATAGAGCTGGTCCAGTGTTCCACGACCGGGACGAAAACCGCATTGTTCCTCCTGAATCCAAGGGTCGACTATCGGCCGAATTCTCCTCACCAGTACCCTGGCGTAGACCTTCCCGTGGGAGGCTGAGAAGTGTGATCCCCTGTAGTTGGAACACACTCTCCGGTCCCCCTTTTTAAAAAGAGGGACCACCACCCCAGTTTGCCACTCCAGAGGCACTGTCCCCAACCTCCATGCAATGTTGCAGAGGCGTGTCAGCCAAGACAGCCCCACAACATCCAGAGACTTGAGGTACTCAGGGCGGATCTCATCCACCCCCGGCGCCTTGCCACTGCAGGAGCTTACGAACTACCTCACCTAGCTCCCCACCCGCACTGTAAACAGTGTTGGCAGAGTACTGCTTCCCCCTTCTGAGGCGCCGGACGGTTTGCCAGAATCTCTTCGAGGCTGACCGATAGTCCTCCTCCATGGCCTCACCGAACTCCTCCCAGACCCGAGTTTTTGCCTCCAGGACCGTCCGGGCTGCGGCTCGCTTGGCCTGCCGGTACCCATGTCAACTGCGTCAGGAGTCCCACAGGCCAACATGGTCCGATAGGACTTCTTCTTCAGCCTGACGGCATCCCTTACTTCCGGTGTCCACCACCGGGTTCAGGGAGTTGCCGCCACGACAGGCACCAGAGACCTTGCGTCCACAACTTCGAACTGCCGCGTCGACAATGGAGGCAGAGAACATGGTCCACTCGGACTCAATGTCCCCAGCCTCCCTCGGAATCTTGTGAGAAGCTCTTCCGGAGGTGGGAGTTGAAGACCTCCCTGACAGAGGGCTCGGCCAGACGTTCCCAACAGACCCTCACAATACGCTTTGGGGTCTGCCAGGTCTGTCCAACTTCCTCCTCTGCCAGCGGATCCAACTCACCACCAGGTGGTGATCGGTTGACAGACTCAGCTCAGCCCCTCTCTTTACCCGAGTGTCCAAGACATACGGCCGGAGATCAGATGAAACGACAACAAAGTCGATCATCGACCTCCGGCCTAGGGTGTCCTGGTGCCACGTGCACTGATGGACACCCTTATGCTCGAACATGGTGTTCGTTATGGACAAACTGTGACTAGCACAGAAGTCCAATAACAGAACACCGCTCGGGTTCAGATCGGGAGGCTGTTCTTCCCGATCACGCCCTCCTGTCCCTCCTCCTCCGCCTCACTGTCGCGGTTGCCCACGTGAGCGTTGAAGTCCCCCAGTAGAACAATGGAGTCCCCAGTCGGAGCACCATCAAGTACCCCTCCCAGGGACTCCAAGAAGGCCGGTACTCTGTACTGCTGTTCGGCCCGTAGGCACAAACAACAGCAAGAGACCTATCCCCAACCCGAAGGCGCAGGGAAGCGACCCTCATCGCTTCACCGGGGTGAACTCCAACACATGGCGGCTGAGCTGGGGAGCTATAAGCAAGCCCACACCAGCCTCGCCGCCGCTCACCCTGGGCAACTCCAGAGTAGTGGAGGGTCCAGCCCCTCTCAAGGAGCCCACGCTATGCGTGGAGGTGAGCCCGACTATCTCTAGCCGGTACCTCTCAACCTCCCGCACGAGCTCAGGCTCCTTCCCCCCCAGCGAGGTGACATTCCATGTCCCTATTGCCAGAGTTTTGGTCCAGGGATTGGGTCGTCGAGGCCCCCCGCCACGACTGCTACCCAAACCACATTGCACCGGCCCCTCATGGACCTTCCTGCATGGTTGGTGAGCCTACTGGAAGGCGGGCCCACGCCGCCATTTGCCATTTCGGGCTGAGCCCGCCGGGTCCCTGTGGGCAAAGACCCGGCCACCAGGCGCCGCCATGAAGCCCCAACCCCAGGCCTGGCTCCAGGGTGGGCCCCCGGGTAACGCCAATCCGGGCGATGTAACGGTCCTTGTTGGTGTTCTATTCATGGTGGGCTTGTAAACCGCTCTTAGTCTGGCCCATGTCCACCTAGGACCTGTTTGCCATGGGAGACCCTACCAGGGGCGTAATGCCCCCGACAACATAGCTCCTAGGACCATTCGGGCACACAAACCCCTCCACCACAGTTAAGGTGGCGGTTCAAGGAGGGGAAATTAACAAAACGATTTGGAAACTTTAAATTTAAGTTTATCAATGAACAGAAATAGTGTATCCCGGACAGATTAATACACATCAAATACATGTCGACTAGGGCCTTAGACCCTCGCGGACATTCAGACCAAAAACAGTTTGTGTGAATTTACGTTGCAGGTACCACTGACAAACTGACACACTCACCCAACTGCGCCTTGATTGTTTCATTGGCTGGTTCATGGACTTCTGGAACCAACGAGTACTTTTCTGCAAAGACAGAAAACATGACTTTTGTGCTGCTCACTATATTATTTGTAATGTTTGTGATTTGGAAAAGTGAAGTGTGTTCCACTGGAGGAATCACTGTGTTGTGTTGTGGACAAACAGCATAAAGTCCCTCACTCGCTCTCTCAACTACTTGTCTTCATTCTCACCTGTGATCCAGGCGTCGATGGTCTCTGACATCGATCCCGTGACGCCACCGAGAGTGAACGTCAAGTTACACGTGTAGGAGCCATTGTCTCGAAGTTCTACCTTGTCGATCTTCAGTGTGGTAGCATCTATGAAGGAGTACCTGCCTGTCCCATCAACTATGAGATCACAACCCTAGATGAAGAAAGAAAATGTATTTTTATGATGACATTACTTAAACAATACTATTTTTTTTTAAGAAAGCACATGGTCTTCTGGGTATCGTTTTGGGAATGACTGCTTGACAATTCAAGGGGAAGTCATAAGAAAAGTCTTGTCGTTCCTTTTAATTTTTGAACAGTCAGTACCTTCAACGACAACTTTCATGATATATTGATACTCCAGTGATTCATGTGATCAAATGTCCATTTCATTCCTCTGTAATTGACATAAGAACCAGGTAGTTAGCATGAGTAGTGATGGCGCCCATGCTGAACACAAAAAAGTCAAACCTACGGAAGTTGAGACAGCCCATGCTTGCGATTTTTTTAATGCCCTATCATGATTGTGATCTTGAGGATGCAGGCTTTGTTATCTTGAGATAACGTAATTGATCTTGAAATAACAGCATAAAAAATAATTGCAAACACGGCCGTTCTCGGCCTCTGTAGTTTCCAACAAAAAGCAGGCTGGTTGAAAAAGCAGCAGTAGATTGTAGTAAAAATCAAATAGGTCGAATTGATATTAGATGATTTTCCTCATATTCATTTTAGTTAAGCACTTTTCTTAATTTAGGTGAGTCCTTCAGAGTTTTCCTCTCTGATCTGATCTACTCTATCCTATACTATCGGTGCATCATTGCAAACTCAATTTCAAGACTTTCCCATAACTCACCCTGTACCACTTGACAGAGGAAGTGATGTTGTGGCTTTTCAGTTTTTGGATGTAGTCCTTCAGAGGGCAGGACAGGAAGTCAGTGACTCCCTTTTTAAGTTTCTGACCAGCTTTCTTTGGCCTTCCACATTCTCCAGGAACGGGCAGATCCACTTCGAGCTTGGTGACCTGCCTGTAGCACTGAGAGGGAGTCCTATTGAAAATGAAGGAGAACACTTATTTTTTTAAATTGAACAGAAGTCAAGTGCTAATACAACCTCAAAGACTTGGTATCAGGGCTGATCAAGGCATCTATTAACTGATCTGTTGTTCTTCTTCGAGCCATGAGACACTAAATAAGGACCTTATCCATTATTCTGTTGTGATTATTCTAAGAAAAAAATAGTCAATTTGAAGAATAAATGTAGAAAATTGGTTTCCTTCCCAAGTATCCTGCCATGACTGTTTGCCTTCACTAGCTAAAGTTTAGAAGAACTGTTGAATATAACCGGCCATAGCATATTGAAATAGCATAAAGAAAAGACATGGCATATTACTTATTTTAGATAGTCTAAAACTAACAAAAAATAAACTGTGTGGTTAAAAATTACACAACATCCATTAGTTAGGTTGAGGCTTCATGTTATCTGTACATTTCCAGGTGCATTTATTCAGAATTAGCAAAAATGTAATAGTGTTAGCAATATTTTTTATATAGCACTATTACTAATCTGGATGGACATCTATCTGAAAACATGAAATTATGAATAATGAACTCCCCTAATGAATATAAAGTGTTATACATTAACAGTTGCGCAAACACACAAGCGCAATTAGTCCACTGATTCTTTCTGATCTGATATTTTTCTTTTCCGTACCTCAGTATGGTCTCATATTCGCCGGAGTCACCCAGCAAAACTTTAACGATCCACAGAGTCTCACGGTTCACCAGGACTCGACCCGTCTGGTTGCTTATTTCTTGGCCCGTCGTCAGGTTGTACCAGGTGATGTTGTAAGGGACAGCCGTGAAGTTGAAGACATCTGGAGACACCAATGTGCTATTCAGCATGGCCACGTCGCCGGGAACAGAGAAAACCCTCTCGAACTGGAGCTTGTAGTTGGTGCAGTTCTCTGCAACACACACGTTAACGGAGAGAACAAAGTTGTCATTTATTTCAGCCCTTCATTGCTGATCCATGTCTGAGCAAACGTATCGGTGTCAAACCTCAAACCTCCAGCAATAGATAACTCTTTGCCAAGAAAGGCTTGACAAATGTATTTATATTGCACATTGCATCAAAAGAGAGGTTAGGTAGAGGTTAGGTTTAGGGTCCTCAGTTGCTTACTGTTCATATCTGCTCTCATGTATTTTTATTTTCATAGGTAATGATAATAGCGAACCTTTTTACATCTTCTCTTAATGGCTTTCTGTCTTATGTACAGCGCTTTGCTTTGCCTTGTTGTTGAAAGCTTCTTTAAAAGTACATTTGCCTTTTTTTTTTTTTCCCAGCATTTGACTTAGCAACTCAAGGATTTACGGCTGCCCAGGGGACATCATGACTGGCTTCCAGTATTTTTCCACACTGCTCTAGGTCACTGAGGTGGATTTTTCCCATTCTCCAACAGCTGATGCTAAAATTACTCATCAGTTCTGCTTTGCACCCACCGTACACCTAAAACTGAAGCTGTAATAAGGATGTAACTGTTGCTCCGTCATATTTAATGTACAATATTTATGTTATATATATATTTTAGTAGTGATGCCATAGGTAAGTCTGTAAGTTTGAGCAAATCCAGATCTGTTGAGGAGCGCAGTATCTCTCAGGTTTACACCTGTCATTCAGAAACCTCATTACTAATGAACCACTTTAGGTTCAAAATCCTCCTGAGCCAGACAGGGGCCTCACGAAGTTTTTTGATTTGTTCTAATCTTAGCTGAGCCACTGCAGCACTAAATGTGTTGCATCATATCAGGAATAATGTGTCTGCCCCCTCTGACTTTCCAGGAGCAGAGCCAGCGACCTTTCTTCTGGTCAGACGGCTGCTTCACTGACTGCTGGATAGTTTTCTTAAATCTAATTAAACTGGAGGAGCTTCTCAGTGCAGTCACAATAGCAACTTGGCTTGTCTTCTTTCCCCCCCCCCCCCAAAAAAAAATAGTCAGAAATCAGCGCCAGACTTCTGTGAGTTCACTACACAAACACATGCAGCTCCACCAGTGGCCAGAAGATGGAGTTAATACACCTCTCTACAGACTGGAAGCAGATGAGTTGGCCTTGACAAAAACACGACACATTATGAGTATAGAAAAACATTTTAAATATACACACAGTATATACACGTATATATCTGTTTTAAATATCTCTGTTTGCTCTTTGAGAAAACAGTGTGAATCAGCTTACCGTGTACAAATCCAGTACAGATCCCACATGGCCCGAGGAAAAACAGAAGGCTTCCCAGTGTTGAATGCGGGCCCATGGCTAAAAACAACACACAAACAGTTAGAAATTAATGTACACAACAAGCCGGTGAAAGTTCTGTTGGAGAAAAGGCAGCCTGAAATGAGGACAAACAGCAGACAACTTACTGGAAGATTTGGGAGGCTTTAAAACACAGCAACCATCAGCAACATGGTTTTCTTTCACCGTTTAAGCTCATCTTATCTAACATTTTTATAACTCTCAGTCTCCTCCCCTCTCTGCTTCCCACCCACCCCGTCTCCCACCGTCTCTACCTCTCCTCCTCTGACACAGCTGACCAACGCTCTGGTATTTTATGACTGACAAAACGCTGCGTAACGCTTTGGAACTGGAAGGAGGCCCGGCATTCCTGAACGCTGCTTAAGTGAACGTTCCCACTCAGCACTGCCTTTAAATATTATAAATGACCACTGACCCTCAGTGGAAACTGGTCTTGTTGTTACTTCTGACAAGTTTTAGAGAGATGGTTAAACATCAGCCTGTTAACTACAGAATTGATTTTGTATTGATTTTTTGTTTGTAGGGCATTATATTAGAGATCCCTGTATGACACTGACAGCGAACTGAGGTCATCTGAGCAAAGACTTTTGTCTGAGTTTGTGTGAAAACTGAAAGGCAGCAGCACTTCTGAGGTTAGGTTTAGGTTAGCACTTATGATAACTGGTGTTCCTTTATGGTTAGGGTGAGGTGTCCTTCAGGTATCCTTTTGAATATGTTATAATAATGAATGAATAGTAATACGTTTTTGGTACTTGGTGTTACAAAGACAAAGCAAACACACACAATGCAGCTAGTATGAAAAAGCTTTACAGATCCAGTCCTTATGCCTTTTTTTTTGGTTCCCAATGGCAGCATGAAGGGAGCTGAAAATAAATTATTAACTTGGAAAGTGGCTGTTGAAGTTCCAGAAAGGATGCCAGACAAATATTGGGAAAGTAAGTGAACCACCATATCAGGAAAATAGTGCAACAGGAAATTAAACTGCAATTTCAATAGAAAACTACATCTTTTTGGTATTGCTCACCACCTAATGGTCTCTACTGCTGACTGGTACTGTTTGATAGATGCTTGGTAAAAGCCAGTGTTATCAGCTTAATCAGTACTGCATTTCCAGTCATGTTGGGTGGGCTGTAATTAAGCTATGTGACTAAAGCTAGAAAAAGACTGATGTTTTTGGGTGTGAACTGATGCAGTTCAACAGAACTGACACTGAGATGCAAAGAGACAATCAGCGTCAAAGTCTGAATATTATGTTGTATGAGTATTTTACACCAGTGCAGTCCAGTAATGGTTTTGAAACTTGATCTGAAACCTGGAGAAAACCTGAGGATATTTTGACCTGATCCAAAAAGCCAACACTGGCAGCAGCCTGATTTTTCAGTAATTATTGAGCGTCTGCAGTTCACAGTGAGTCACAGTTCACAGTCTGTCTCATCAGTGTTTCCACTTCACAAAGTTCAGTTTCACATCTTAGCACAGGCGTTTCACGTACAGTAGGATGGTTGTATCTTTAAAGAAACTTAAATCCTTAAATCCTTCAGATCAAGAAAAGGTATGTCAACAGTGCTTTGCTATTGCAAGTGTGTAATGGTCCATCGGTGGCTCCATTTTTATGAGCTCATGTTGTTGAGTCATGACGATGTGTACGTTTTCGTTCTCTGGCGTGATAAAGGGATCCTGAAGAGGCTTATCGACTTGGACCAATGAACCAACAATTAAAGGAAGCATTTGAGATTGTAATTCTGAAAACTGTATGTTGTAGATTTACAAGTTGGATTGTATGGTATGATTAAAAAATGCATAAAATTATCTTTCTTTTACTATATGTGGACTAGAACCCCTGCATGTGGATGTTGATAAGACATCCGGAGCCTTACAGGAGCTGTTTGGCAGCATAGTTTAGTTCGGGGACAAGCCCAGGCAGAGAGGAGCGTGGGAAGAGCACAGCGGGTTCATTGCGGTACAGACGTGGGAGTAACACATGGGTGCCTGAGGTGAACAGAAGTGACCGAGTTAGACGGGAGAGAGAAAAGTCCGGGAAGAGCTTTTCTTCACAAGGGACTTAGAGGTTTCAGTGGTTTGTTAAGTGGTGATGGTTAATGTTTTTTTTTTTCTCCTCTGTTTATCAAGGGTTGGGTAACAGACAGGACATGTTTTGTTTGTACTAATCTATTCAGTACAGTACTCACACACTTTGTAAAATGAAAAATGACTTGTTCTTTATCTTAACTTCACCCCCACATGTTAACAGATAACCTCCTCTACACTTCACTGCAGGCTACAGTTAATGGATTTATGGCTTCCCGGCAGGAAACTGTTCAAAGAAAAGATGCTGCCTTGGAAAGATTTTGGTCTGGTGTTTATGTATATAGTCTTGCCTGCCTGCTTTTTTTAAGCTTGACACTGACATTGCTACTTGAACTTGAAGATGCAAATTGTAGTTGTGTACATACAGTCATGTTTTTTTTAAGAGTTTGGTCCTGTTATTGTAAGAAAACGAGGCCATCATGTCAAAAACCTGTATCCAGCTTCTGCTCTAGGCTAGCTGTTTCCCAAGTTCAGGGGCTGGATCCTTTTTGAAGGACCTAATCTATGAACTTGTGTCCGTCAAAGGAAGTGAAGGCCAGACTGAACCCGTCCCACCCTCCAGACAGGGGACATCTGACGCTTCACAAAGACCAAACCTGATGGTGCATTTGAGACAAACAGTGTTGCTGTGTTGGTAGTGGTGTGTTTAAGGTTTGAGTGACGTATTCAAAGTCTGAAGACTTTTCAGACACTAAAACACTGTGGGAATACTATGACGACATATTGTGGCATCAGTCATTTTTTTCTGTCGTGATAATTGGCTGCTTTGATTTTGTCCGTCAAACAAATACCTGACTAACCAGATAACAGCAGTTTTGCTTTCTCATTTGGCAGCTGTAGTTAAAGATATGATTTAAAAGATTTTCATTAAAACAAATGTCTGTTAAGTCGCTATCTTTTGCTGAATGATGCAACACAGTGGAAATAAAAGCATTTGGGTTTGCAGTATTATGATCTGGAGACTTTTAATGGAGAAATCACAGGCAGTGAAGAGTTCGGCTTTTAACTTTAAGACTTACTAGGCTAACTCAACAGACTTGCTCTTCGACTCACCTGTGTGCTGTTTTTTCCTGTCCCTGCCAGCGTTTATTAACGGTTATTACGGCCGAACAAACAGCAGAAAGGTCGACGACAGCGCGCGATGGAAATTGCAACAGAGGCTGAAGTGAGGTCCACAGGGGGAGCGTGGAGGCGAGGCTGCTCAGAAATGTACACTTCATTTGACATGTTTGTTAGGCGAGATCGGAGGCAGTGCTGTAGAAAGTGCTTGCACGGCAGAAACGGGACAGACGCTGTTGAGAAATGGGCCTCGCTAACTGAACAAATTTGTGCAATGTTTGATTCCGCTAAAACAAAGTGGCAGAAATGAACGAGTGTCAGTTTATTTCTGTTTGCAGTCAGCCAAGTGGTAGTTGGGTGCGCTTGACCCACCGATGTGCTCAGTCGTGCAAACTTTGTCCATCTGTTTGTGGGACAGAAGTTGCATCACAGACCACAGAGCAATCACAGGTCCAAGGTCGTGACAACATGAACATCTCCAGAACAGATAACCACTCCATAAACAACATGGAGTCCGTGTTTATAATGTCATCGTAATGGTATCCTGGCAATAAATCTTTTATCGTCACGGTAGATAATTTCCACCTAGTTTAATTCAGCTTATTGACAGAACCAAGTTTGAGTATGACAACAGTGTAAACACGAAGTGTACAGTACATATCCACAAATCCTTACACTTAAAGGTTAAACTAGACACACAGAGAGGGGGAAAAAAACCACTGTGAAGTATGAGGCAACACTAGCAGTGATTTTTATTTGAGCAGTGGTTGAATGCGGGCCACTGAGCTGCAGTCCTGTTATGAGTCATCGTAAGTATGCATACTCCAGTCATGATTCAATGAAAAGACAAACATGAAGCAGCAGCAGCAGCAGCAGCAGCAGTGGTATCAAAATGCACTTTCACCCGCTGTTTTTCTGAACAGCTCATCCCGAACAACTAACAAAATGTGCAAGAGCGGAAGAACTTTAAACCCCCAGGGAAGAAAACATCACACTGGACACCCAAGCGAACGTAACAAGCAAATACAAAAGCATTTCGGCTCAGTAAATTATTAACGAACTTAACAGTTTTGTTTCATTCAACTCTGATCAGTTTGAATTGAATGTTGAAGAGTTCGGTGTAAAGTTCCTTCAGATAGATCTACATCTCTATTTATTCTCAAAATATTTATAGGCAGTATTTTAATCCATTTGTATGTGTCCAGTGCTTTTTGGATTTGAACTAAATGTAATTTTTGGACTCATTCAAACCTAAAGTGTGGCTCATCTCTCAAAAGTACTTTAAATAGCATCGTCCTTCCAAACTTCCAAATTGTTGTGCGTTATTTAATCTTAGCCGACTTAAAAACTGGATGTCTTTGCCCTAAGATGCCTTTTTGTCATATTCTCATGTTCCTGGAATGATGGGGAAATGCTAAGCACAGCAAAAAAAAAAAAAAGCTGTTTTTTCGGAGGGGAAGAGGATGTGAACCCACATGATGATGGAGAATTGAAACCTGTATCCTCAGTGCGTTCGATACAACATGTAAAACAAGCATCAACTCACCCAGATGTCTGACACACCCTGTATGACGGCGCACAACTCACACCATGAGTCTGAACCACTAAATTTATCTGTATTTATCTTAGAGGCTTGTTATGTTAATACCTTTTGATTCGTTAAGACGTCAGGTTAGGATTTCGCTCTCTGCTGGAAGGAAACAAGCCATCAGAGGGACACTCTACATCCCATTCACAGCCCCCCCCCCCCCTCTAAACTAGTTTATTTTTAACCGTGTCTGAGAAAATATCTTTAAAATTTAAGATATCTGCAGGGTCCGGAAATTTAGAGCTGCAGCAGTACTTTTCACACTACCCTGCCTGACAGCTTGAGGACAAAACAACGTGAGAATATTCAAATATAAATAATGAATTTCATCCCCTTTTACCGAGGAAATGAGGAAACCCCAGGGAAAGGGAGTATTTTTGGTCAGTGCAATCTTTTAATTGGGATTGATGGAGAGCAGGCTGAAGTCATTCAGGCTGTGGGAAGTTGTCAGACTAAGTGACTCATTTAGCGCTGAAAGGGAAAACATTGGGAGTTACCCATCCTACTGCACAGCACGAGAATATGACTTGCGTGACCAAATGTGAGATATCGCACAGAGGGCATTACAGTTTTTAGTGTGAACTGAAAGTGCATTTAGATCTGGAAACAGTGGGTGCAGCAACGTGCATTAGTAACATACACTACTGTACAGAGGGATGCATTTCCAACACAAAAGGCTGTATAAACTAACAGCAAGAATATATAACCTTTAAGTACCAATGCGCGACGCACCGAGAAATGTAGGAGAAGTGCAGGACGTGAGGTGCAGTAAACGGTATACAGAATAAGGTCATTCTTGTGCTCGTGCCTCGCCCCAACTCGGTTACGAAGTCAGTCGTTAGTCAAACCCACAGTATCAACATCTAGTGTGCACAATGTGGCTACTGCACACTTTTTCCACAGTCCAAACACGGGCGCAGAGAAAAACTTTCTCCAAATGTTTGACGTAACTTGCTGGAATCTAGAGCGCGGAGCAACACTGAGTAAGCATCCAAAGGGCACCAGAATGAGTCACTTGCAATTTGAAGATTTTGTATAATGATCCTGTCGTTGTAAATTATTTTAGCACCATGCTACTGATATTGTGTATATATGTATATCTGCTGGTTTAAAAGTAGACAGGGAGCATCTATATATAGCCTGATATCTTTATTGGATACAGCAGGTGCTTCTAATATAGTGTGAAAGGAAGTAAATCTCCTCTGTGGTTTGAATTACCAAACACTTCTCTAAATCAGTTATGCAACCCCCAGTGCATCTTTGAGGCTCGAGTACCTTCTGACAAGGTAAACAGCTGATGTATCAGACGGTCGTGTTTGCCTTCGGTGGCTGATTTCATATTACAAAAAGTAAGAAATTGGAAAGAAATCAAATCTTGTGCCTTCAGATAAGCAAAAGTGTGTTGACTCACCTCGGAGAAAGCGACACAAAGGCACCGAACAGACGGAGGAAGGATGAGAAAGTTTACACAGCGCGGTGGAGCATCCAGAGGAAGCCTCACCTCTGACCCTCGCGTGCGGAGCGGAGCCTCAACTGAGCAGCTTGGCCAGTGACTCAACAGCACTGTCCCACCTCCATGGGACGACAGCACAAATAACACACAGAGAGGAGGAAGACTGTGTTTGGATTTCACCTCTTAACTCTCTGTTCACCTTCCTTTTGCATTTCAACACTGTTAAACCATCAGCAGAACCTTCCTCTAACCGTAACCGAAATAATTCACTGTAATCTTAATGACTAATGTACATATTAACCATATCCAAATAATTTAACACAAAGTTTGGATCAAAATGTTAAGTTGCAAAACAATTGACGCATCAATTTCATTTACATTTTTCAATAAATACAGAAATTTGTTCTGATGTTGCAAAAAAATAAGTCTTTACATAGGATGTGGCTCAAGTCAAGATTTCAACACTTCCACTGACTTGTGTGGTAAACGGGGCTTTCATTTTTAAAAGAGAGAACTAAAATATGTATAAATCAGCAAATGACAGCAACACTTAGATGTTTTGTGACAGAGCATGTAATAAAAATCTCTATAGTCTCACGAAAAAACCAAAAGACTAAAATGGAGCATCACATCCACCAGGGACGTATTGCTTCCCATTCGAGATGACCGAAGGGCGTAAAAGCAAAGTGCAGTCTCGCAGTCACACCTGGGCTTCCCTGCTGGAGAGAGGAATCGCCAGCAGACAGAGGCATTCATTCAACTATGAGTCAGTCCGCATAAACCACAACATCTGAGCAGATGTCATTTTATCAAAGAGGATGTTACCACACTGCACACGATGTCTTAGATCCTTGACTGACAAGAGCTCTGTTCTTCCTCTTCTTCTTCCTCAACACAACCCATGAGAACCTCTGTATGGTCAAAACGTGGGGAGTAATTAGGCTGATTCAGGACATTTGAAGACATTTCATACAGAGAGAGTTTCATTATGGGTTTATTGCAGCCTCACTGTTGCTGTGCTATCCTCAAGCCTGTGTTCTCCTGTAACATGTTTTACAGCCACAGAGGAAATAACTGACCAGTCAAAACGTCCCTCTACAACGTCAGCAGAAACACTCAGGTGACTGAAACATCTGTCACACAGTCGAGAAATATTACTGTCACCAACGATGAGGAGCTAAAGAAAGATCATGTTAAACACTCTTTGTCACAAAAAAAAAAAAAAGTTTCCACTTCTAAGAAAGCCGTATGCTTTGATGGAAGTATTTCATGTTTAACTTTTTATAAATCTTTATAATGAGGTCTTGAACTGAGTATATTACTTGTCCGCTCCATGTGTGAAAAACATGAGTGTGAACATTATCAGAAGGAAAGGAGATAAGTGTTGTAAACTTGCTTTTCGGAAAAAAAAAAAAAAGTGGATGTTTTTGCAGGTAGACTTTGGTCTTACTGAAATATTTGTTTTTCCCACATTCACATAACCACCACTAAAGTTGTGTTATTCCATCTTTTCCATATGGCCCCTGATAAACACACTGAAAAACCTTTGTCTCTTGAGTGCCAGGGATCCTGACAAAATTGAGTTTGGGTTGAAGAAAAAGGAGCACAAGGAAAACTTGTTGGAGCAGCTCCACAGGTTTGACCACAGGACTGACCACAGGACTGGTGTTTGTTGTGGAGCAGGCGGCCCCGTTGCGACGTCAGACACAGTAACAGTGATGTGATGGATTCTTATCCATATTATTAAAATGATCTGTTCAAAACAGAGCACTCACCAGCCAGACGTTATTCTAGTTCTTCCGTAAAAAGGCACCAGCCTCCTCAGGTCACATGAAAATCCTGTAAAGACATCTTGTTTTTTTACCTCCTTTTTTTTTTTTTTTCTCTTTTCAGAACTTGAATCTAGGTTCATACGTGTCCTCTCCAGCTTTGACTTCCCCTTTTGTGGAGAGCTCGGCACATGTTGCAATTTCCTTTTCAGGGATCTTTTGAAAGCCAGCGTGTGTCCTAATCTGTTGAGCAATAACTGGGAGGAGAGCAGCCTGGATTATGGTGTTTGTATGATTCATACCATAGGTTCACACAGCCCTGAAAGCATGTTTTTCTTACATTAATTCACACATGTACGACTGGAGAGTTTTTATAAGTTTAGTTATCTGATCTGCGTCCCAACCTGCTGATAGTTTCCCAGCACTAATCTGTTCACTCTTTGCAGCTTTCTCTCTCACTGAACCTCAGATTTTTTTTATTGTGCTGTCAGTGGAGGCTCCGTTTCCAAAACTTGTCCTGTTGAGACCTCTAGAGGCTGCACAGAGAAACACCTTGATAAAAGTATGTGCTGACTGAAATACAGTGAAAACATCTGATAGCATGTAACATCATGATGACTATCACCAATGTCTGTTTTTCTTTTTCTTTATTTCTCATGCATATTAGTCTCTCATTGACACTTATATATTTATTTCATGACTTTGCTGTTCCCTGGGGTTCGATATTTAGGGGGCATTACGAGACCGACAGGTGCTTTCCCTCGTGTGCATCTGTTTTTCTGTCTCACTTGCAGCTGTGAGTTGTTTTTTCACTGTTTGAGTCGATTTTATGAACCTCTTCAGGGTTCAGACAAAACAAGGGGGACCTCCCGGAGTATCATTTCTGAAGAAAAACATATTTATTTAACCAAGGCTGAAGTCTACTCAAGAAATATGGTAAAACATATGAAGAATATTTTTTTTTTCCTCCACCAGCCTGGGTTACTAAGACGAGTAAAGTAAAAAAATATAATTACAATAGTTTTAAAATTTCTCTCAATTTATTGTCCTGTATAAAAAGACTGTAAGCCGATTCCGTGAATACTATAAGCAATTTATTTACACAGGATTTGTACAGGAATGATTGTTTAATGATTCAGTTTTTTTTTCATCCATGTAAGTGGCTGATCACTGTTTGCATGTATGTGTTGGTGTTTTCTAAAAGATAATCTTTGCTTTATTAATTGTCTGATTTGTGCGTGTCTCTGTGCTGCTGCTGTGTTTGCTAGAAAAGTTCTCCATAAGTAATATTTCTTTGTGTTTGTGTTTGTGTGCAGGATGGAGGCTCTTTCTGTGTGGAGTTCAAATGTTCCCTGCCTGTCTACACTTGATTTGTCTGAGTGACCCCATTTCCTCTCACAGTCCAAAGACTCCAAAGAGTTTAGGTAAAGTAGTAACTCCAAATTACATGTTGATCTGAATGTTTGTTCTTTATCTGCACACTGAGCGAGGTCAGCATCACACAAAGCTGAAAAGGATGTGATTTAAAATAAATATGGGTTGATGTGTTTATATTGGTGTCTGTGGTGTAAAGTATTTTATAGTGACCTAATGGTACAGTATTGATGATGAATGAATGATTATTTACCCCAGAAGGTGGAGCACTATCTGTTTCCACCGTGTCTCAGAGAAGAACAGTAGTAGTTCAGATAAAAGCATGGATCAATTGAACTGAACGATCATGTTTAGTGCATAAAGACACAGTTAAACTCTTGTTTCTTATCTTACATAAACCATTTAAAAAACTTATTGGACTATATAAAAAATACATTGCCCCAAAGCGGGTACATTTTTATCTTCATTTTTATGTTAATAATTTTTAAGAACAAAATACAGACTGATCAATCAGCTGACTTCAACATGTTATATATTAAAATAACTAATGAGTTGAAATATTTATTTTAAAGACTTATGTTACAGTTACAGAAATACAGTCTAAGCAATAAACAACAGTGTGTCATTAAAAAGGGGATCAAATGTTAAACAGTTTCTCGAGTAGGTAGCGTTTTAAGGTTGTGGCACTAAAAGGAATATTTCCATTTTATAAGGCATACATTTATTATATACATTTATTCTTATGTGCAACAACATAAAATTATGCAATGTTAAAAAATAGCAGTAATGTACTGCGTATTTTAGAGGATCATTACATTAAAAATGCTACATTCAGTCAAAGACACATCAACACAGAGTATTTTCTTCACTTTTCTTTTAGTATTTTTCCATGAAAATGTGCAGACATACAGACTTGCAAACGGACTGACAATAAACTTTTCTGCTTCCCTGAGAACATTTATCACATCTAACAACACACACACAGTAAATCCACTCAGTGACCACTTTATTAGATACGCCTGTAAAATCTAATGCAGTCAAATTCATCAGCTCAGCCGTTTATTCCGCATTTACAAAGATAATAACGCTTAGTTTTGATCGATGCTGTCAGAGAGGCATTCATCCCCCCACATGTTGTAAACGTGGTGAGAAAAACATTGGAAACATCTTTCAGTGTGGAGTCAAGTTCAACCTTACAACCTCAATAATAAACATACAGTCAAATGAACACCCATCTGATAGTACTAAACATTATTATCTCTGTAAAGGTGGAATAAACGGCTGAGCTGCTGCATTTGTTTGCAATCAATTTTAAAGTTGTCTCTAATAAAATGGCCACCGAGTGTGTACTTTTGACTCTCTTAGGAGTGTATGACAAAACAAACAAATGAAGTGACTTCACTACATTTGTACTTGCATGTTATTGACACACTAATGCAACTCAAAATCATTTCAACAGTAGCAAAAATTGTAATTCTCATTCGGGGACAAAGCGACACAGGACAGCATGTTAAAAACACAGAATCCCTGTAAGAGGAGTGTTGAACACCAGACAGATGTCGCTGCAAGCCGTCACCAGCACACGATGCACGAAAGACTTGACGCAACAGCAGTCCCATTAAAAAAGGTTCTTTTTTTTTGCACAGCAGCAGAGTTAGAAGCTGCTATTTTGCCGAGCCAGGAAGTAATCCATCTTCCTTTTCCTCTTAGGTTTGAAGAGGACGTACAGGAAGATCGAAACCACTGTGAGGAAGCAGGACACGGCCACCGCAGCGACCACCACCCATGTAGATGTGGAGTCTGCGAAGAAAGAGACACAGAGGTAGATGAGTGCTTTGATACAGACATCTAAAATCTTTGGAAATCTCAAAGGTTAATTCCAGTGAACATGGACTGGCTGTTTTATATTAACTATGATAACATGTAGGTCACACTGGGTAAGAAATGCATCGAACCAGGCAATCACAGGTTTCAAACAAACCTCCTCATTTGTCAAACATCCCTTACAGTTTAACATGGATACTCTATTGTACTGCCGTTTATTTACTCACAACTGTGGAATAACAGGTGCTGCAGAACTTAAGGTGAAGGGGTTTAGAAAATCTAATCATCTGACCGCTCGTGTTTTTTGCCCTATCCGGCATCATTGACAGAAAAAATCATCACTAGCATTTTACTTTGGAACAAACAGTGTCATTGTTTTATGATAGCTGACACCAGCGATGGTCAAAATGAGAAAGTTTCATGAATTTCACATCATCTGATCAACCTGATGTATGGAGGATTTGCATCCCTGATTCCGATTCGAAGGGCATGTGATCCACACACACACACACACACACACACAGAGCTCACCCTCGAGTCGAAGCTGTGTGACCACTTCCTGTCTCCCCGCTTCGTTCTGAGTGACGCACTTCAGCTCCGTCCCCACGTCTTCCTCTGTCACTGCGGCGACAATGAGCCTCAGCTCAATCTGGCATCCTTCAGATACCCTGGTCACCCTGGAAACGTTGAGACAGACAAAAAGTGACTAACTATCTTCTGCGGGAATGTCCTCAAGGGTGAAACTAAGCAAATAATATAAATAATACTCCAGTATCAGCAGCTTTTGATCACAAGTTGGAAATCCTAACACACAGAAAGGGACAGTTCTTCAGGGGCAGTAAGTGAAGTTATGTCACTTCTAATGGTGTTGAGTATTTGTGTTTACTATTTACTGTTTGTATGGAAAATTTGAGGAAATTATGCCTGATTCAACATTTTAAGCATGCATCTTAAAATGGACGTACGTAAATGCAGTTTTTAGACTCATCTAAAGTCAATTTGTCATCTCTGTTTATCACTCGGGTGCTTTATTGTGCAGAACTTTTGAGTGGAAAGGTATCTTGTGCTCTTTTGAGGATTATTTCAAGGTTTCAATACTGAGAGAAAACATCCATCAAAAACAAATCAACAGTTACCTCCTTCCCCCCTGCAGAGCCCGCCCATCAAGGTACGATGACTCCACCGATTGGCCATTGACCAGCCATGTGACTGCGGTTGAATCCGTCATTTGACAGTCAGTGAGCACTTCACAAAACAGCTCCAGTCCTGAACCTGAAGGAAGTCAGAGGTTAATGGACGTTAAACGTTTGTTGAATCAAAATTTTGCATACAAGCGTGACATTTGATGCGTCGGGACCACAGCGTTTTATCGCTCACCGTGCAGGCTTTCCACGATGCTCCCATTCAGCGGTGAGACGATCACAGGTGGTTTCATTTCTGGAGCTAAAATAAGAAATCTGATCAGTATCATTAAATTTATTGTCTCCTCAAAGAAATACATGAACACCCCAAAAAATAAAAAATTAAAAAAAAGGTCCTTGTAACTCACGGAGAACAGTGCTGTAGCTGCTGATCAGGCCGGGGTCAGAGGTCACAGAGAGATCAGACGCAGTTGTAGTGACTACAGGGTCGAAACCTTCACACACACACACACACACACACACACACACACACACACACACACACACACACACACACACACACACAAGTTTAGACAGGCGTAAACACATGAAAAAAACTGTTTCACACAGTAATAATAATTAATGCCAGGTAACCGTGCTTTTGTGGAGTTTAGTGGGTTTTTTGCATCATGTTTGAGATTTAGTGCTCCCATCAGTAAGCTGTGTTGCACCTATTAGGCCAGTAGAGGGCAGTGCATGCTAATGGTTTGTGGCGTTATTGGAGGAAGTGATCTACATGTCTGTGTGTTTTTGATCCTTACTTGTGATCGTTTACAGTAATATTTGATGATTTATGGATTTTTAAAACTTTTCATTAAATAAATTTAAAAAATCAGATCAGTTATTTGTACTATTTGATCAATTAATTGGAGCAGAAATGAAATATGACACCTCACAGTATGTAAAGTATAGCTGTACTTTAGCCGGGGTTGCCCATATTAGAAATGATAACTATCTGTGGTGACAGCACCCACCTCTGACGCGGACCAGGTAGACTCTGCTGACTTTGTACGGCTGGTCGTCGATGAGCACTTTGAGCTGGCAGGTGTAGGCGCCTGCGTGGGATCGCCTCACTCCTGGGATCTTTAGCTTTCCTCGGTCCAGCAGGAAGGAGCCCTCTCTGTCCGGCTGGGGGGCAGCAGGGCCCTGTCAGGAAGCGACACACAGTCATGATGAAAGTGAAGAGTTCAGGCTCGCTTTGGGCCTCCAGGACTCCAAATGCTTATATAACTGGTGCTGACTGAGGTATTTGTGAAGTCTGACGTATCCATAAAGTAGGAAAATGTTAATTGTGCCAGTGTTGTAGGTGAGGTTATCACCGTGCACGACCACATTAATGGAGTAACTCGTCTCCCCTTGAGCTATTGCACCCACTTACAGACATCACAATATGTCACCATGATAAATAAATGTCTCAGTAAATACGTTAACATTTTTCTCTTTTGTCGCGCAGTTTTGCTTCATGAAGCGGCTTAAAACTGCACACATTGTTAGGAAAATTTGTGATTCTGGGCAGCATTATTAAGACTGACTTGACAAAGTGTCAGTGCTGCAAATAATTCATGCTAAATTAAGAAAACTGACATCTGACTTTAGACAATTCATGATTTGATTTGTACAGAAACTGGTTGAAATGGCTTTTTGTAAAAATGCTGTGGTTCAAAATCAACTGAAGCACTTTGTTGAAATGACAAAGTTTAAAATGTTTATATGTAAAAGGCAGAAATTTTTGTTTTAAAAGTCTCATTAACTGACCCACTAATCATTGAACTTTTAGTGCTGATTAACAACCAGAAGTACTTTTCCTCTCACCTTGTACCACTCGATCACTTCGTCCGTGTGGTTGAAGTCGTTCAAATAAGGACATTTTAAAGTCAGATTGGTTCCCACTCGGGCTGATATTTTATAGGACAGTTTCTTCATGTTGATGGAGCTGGACTTGTACACGTGCAGCTTGATGGTCCCAGTTACACAGTAGGTTTCATTTCTGGAGACAAAGGCGAGGACAAAAAAAAGTTATATCACCTTTAGTGAGATGGTGGAGCATGTAAAGAAAACTTTTTTTTATCTAAGGATTTGCACTAAATTTCTGCTAGTTTTTATGCTGTTTTGCAGTCCTCTGTGACCTTAAGCTCTCTATGGAAGAAGTCAAGAGGAAGAACAACCTTCAGAGATTTAAGAGAGATACAAAGCAGATATATGGTCCATTAAAGGAATTCAATCTTCACATTTTATACCACCTTCAACTTTATAAAAAGCAGCTATAAAAATACAAAAATGTGCAATACTATACCATAACAAATATTTAGCTTGGCTTTACGTAAATCTATAAAGCAGAAGAATTACATTTACATTTATTTACAATTTATTTCTCCTGCTGCAAGACTGTAAATTTTCTGTCACAATCTGTAAAAAGTTAAGAAATAAACAGCAGTACAGGTGAGGCGGCAGAGGTCTTTATGCCCACCTGTGAGTGCAGATATATTCCCCCGAGTCCGAGGCCTCAGCTGGGAGGAACCACAGCTGGTTGTCACGCTGCTGGACACGGCCCTCGCTGCGGTAGTCCCCGCCCACCGTGCCATTGTTCTTGGCGATGACGTACGTCGCTTCCGGGGGTGCGATTTTGCGCACCTCCAGCACGCTCTCGAACATCGGGAAGGAGAGGACTACGGCCTCGCCCTCCACCGCTGTTACCTCCAGCTCCTCCGACGCCACGTAGCAGCCGTCTGCAGTGGAAACAACACAAACAACAAACAACTTAAATATTTTGACTATTTTGCTAAGACATTAGGCCAATATTGGTTAAATCTTTAAATACTGGTGACCATCATCATCATCATCATCAGTGTTATTGGGTGCTGCTTAAAAACATAGCTGGGTGAGGTTCAACCTAAATATTCAAAGTAATAATGCAGCATTTAAACATATTAGTGTATTATTTTGTTTACAGCATGGCCTCTTAGGTGTGAAGCATGAACAGAAGGAGTCGCTTGTCCCTCCATTTGTGGAAAAAGTCATCCAGCTGAAGAGAAACGTGGTCAGTGTTTGAAAGCGTTCGACACACAGCGAGTGCACGCTCACCTTTCATGCTCATAGCAGGTAGGGAAGATCCTCCGTAAACGTATTCAACAATGAGCGCAGCAAACATCAGCACCAAGCAGGCCATGGTGGCAGTCTGCAGTAACACGAATAAAATCTGAAGTTAAAGATCCACTGGAAGAATGTGCGATCGGTCATGTGTAGTCAGGATTTGGTCGCTCACTTTCAGCTTTTTGTGAAAAGTTTAATAATCGTAAGAAAAATCTGCAAGACAACAACAATCCAGAGTCGTCCCTGGTGACCGGGGACTACGGCGATGTTGTTTCCTCAGGCAGTGTTGAGTTTTTAATGGTGTCAAACTTCAATTTAACCTCTTTTGTAGATTTTTTTTTTTTGGTAGATTAAGTTGTGACATCACAGGAGTCATCATCCTGCCTCTGTGCTCGGCAGTCAAATTTAACCACAAGGAATTACCCACAGACAGGGTGAGTCACATTTAATGGTTAAAGAGCAGTAATATATATATATATATATATATATGTATATGTGTATATATATGTATATGTATATATATATATATATATATGTATATATATGTATATGTATATATATATATATATGTATATATATGTATATGTATATATATATATATATATATATATATATATATATATATATATAAATATACTTTATTTTATTTTATTCACTTGTTAAATGAAGGAACATGAATAATTTAGATACATAAAATAAATTGGAATAAAAAGCATTATTTAATGTAACTTCATTAATCTCATATTTCATTCATGATATTCTACTTTAATGTTTTCTGTTTTTATACATTCAGTGGTAAATATCTGTTTTTCTCATAGCCACATCTTAATTTAATATATTCTATACTGTATTAAGTCATTTATTTTACTCCATTTTGTTCTGTTCTTTTCTATTATTTATTTTTTCTCATGTTTGTTAAGGCTTTGTCACAAAGGACGATAAACTCTCGGGTTCGTGCAGAGAGGGGTTTTTTTTTTTTTTCTTCAGAGTTAAAGCATCATTTCCATTCAACAAACTGATTTTCACTTCTGCTTCTGTTTCCTCGCCCGCAATTACAGGGATCAGCTGACAGCAGGCGACACTTAATTCAGAGTTACACACACACACACACACAGATGCAAACGTGATAAATCTTTCATCAAAGGGCAGTCCCATTCATAGAATCGGTGGGAGTGGTGTGGTTGTAAATGAATATGGATACTCGTGAGTCACAGTGCCGTAAATGTGAGCCATTGAGACGTGAACGGAAATTTAAGCAAAGAAAAAAGAAATAAAATCACCCTACGTAGGAGCTGAACTTGGTTTCTGTCTACTAAGAGGGGGATGATGAGCCAGTTTCAGTCATCCTTACTGGAGCTCTTTGGTTATTTTTGCATTTACTGTAAATATAACAGTTTAGTTTTTATCATAACAGTAAATGTATGCACACAAACTATATGAATTTATATGTAAACTGTATGTATTTAAGAATTATGGACTAATAATGTGGAATTACTGACTGATTAAATTTACAAGGCACAAAAGTTAGTTAGTTTAGCATTTTTTGGTAAATCTAAGCTGTTGTGGGTGAATTAAAGATTAACATTCATATATATAGAACTCATGCAGTCTATTTGCAGACTAGAAAATTAAAATTAAAATTTAAGCAGCAGTGGAAACAATATTCAAATGTACCCATTTCACTACACTGTTGCCCATAAAGTTGGACTAAAATATTTTTACCTCCTCTCATGAAATGATTGTGAAAATGTGATTTATTCTTGATAGATAGTGTTCTCAAAATTTTATTGATCAGTCTCTTCCAAACATATCACAGTGACACCTTATCTATCAACTGTAAATCACATTTTCACAATCATTTCATGAGAAGACATAAAAAATATTTTAGTCCAACTATATGGGCAATAGTGTAGAAAATAAAAAAAATATCATAAAATAGATAAATATAAAAATACAAAATTGTATTTATACATAAGTGTATTTTATAATCCATACTTAAATTCAATACATGTACATGCACAAACTATACTACAACATTTCAAAAACATGAATATATTATTGTTTATAAACTGTAGTTTTTAATATAATTTTTAAAGTTATTGTTATCACTGTATATTCAAGCAGCATTTATAAGTCTTCATCTACTATACACACACACACACACAGCACATGATCTCACACACACACACACACACAGCAGTGCAGTATACTCACGGTTTACAGGTGAGCGGTGACAGCAGGCAGATGTGGTGACAGCGTGGACTGAAGCTGCATCTGGTCAGTTTCATGTCGGCTGAGGGGGAACCCGCGCTCTCCTTTTCAAGGTTCCCACTCTCCACACCCCCCACCCCCAGAGATGGAAATTTCTCATGTTTCCCAATGTAACGCTGTGTGCCGTACAGCTCACCACCTGTCTCTGCTGACCTCAACACACACATATTGTACATTGTGGGAAAAGAGCTGCAGTTATTGCAACGCCGAGAGATTTCCTGCAGGTTCATTCTGAAAAAAAAGGGTTTACACCTGTTGTGTCTGTTCCTCTGGCATCATCTGTCTGTTGCGTCAGAGATGGACATCTCTGTTTGTTTTAGCACAGGAACACACACGTACATGCACGTACACACAAACACCAACTACACACACATCAGAGAACAATTAAAAGCAAGGACTGTTTGACCCACATTACAAAATGCAGTTTTTGAGATATTTTATTTGATATTTGAGGAATTTGGTTCAGAAATCAATTACAGGTTTGAGTTGTAAAATGTGACTACTTTCTACCAAATTTTTCTACTTTATTATTATTTAATTGGTGAGCTTTGGGTGTATTTTTACACTTTTAAATGGAGCAAAGTTAGCTGTTTACCCCTGCTTATAGTCTTTTTATACATAGACCTAATCACCTGATGGGTCCTGATCCATACTTAATACACAGACAAGTGTACATCTAATTATACCTTTAAGTATTGGTTTAGCAGAAATGTAAGTTTCTGCTATTTTGATGGGGTTTTTTTCCGTGACACCATCACTTCTCGCTTACTTTACACTGTCTTCTGTTTCTATCATTTAAAGCCGTAATCATTTGATGATCATCTGATAATCATTTGATGTAGCCGTTGACTGAGTCATTTGACCGGAGTGCTTCTCTCACAGTTTGCTGTGGACAAACTGGAGGAGTAGCACAGTTTCTATACTGTTTCTTCAGTGTTTATACCTCATGATTAGTAAATACGTAGTCAGCCATATTGTATTGAAATGTGTGACACTCCCTATTGTTTTAGTTGTACGTGAGCACGTTCACATTCATCAGGCCAGGTGACATTTGATGATGTAGTAAGTAGAAACAAAGGGGATGAGGTCAGAGGACCTTTAGGGGATGTTTGTTAAGAAAAGCTTGGTCTGAGTTTGGTTACTGAACTATGAATTATGTTAGCCTGGCGAGCTACAAGACTTGTTTAGTGTAACACACACGGAAAATGTAAATGTGTTGTTGATGAAAGTGTAAAATAATGACTTCCACATGAATATGAACAAACGTTACTGATTATAACATTTGTCAGATTTGTTTTATATCATACAAATTTATCAGAGAGAGATGATATTTCTGTCAAACATCTTTATTTGTGTCAGGAGAGTCTCAACTGTGGAAAACTCTGAGGATTTTGGGAATACTCAAACATGAGCATTGGTAAACAACCTTTTGAAGTAAAAATTGTCACAGATTTATCTTTCAGAAAAATTCTAATTATTTTAAATGTTGACAACATGAGAGGGACAAACTGCAGCAGGCTTGATAGCTTATATTTTATACTGTGACTCACTGCTTGTATTTTCAGTCTGCAATTTAGTTTTTACTTGTTAATGAAAGGTTTTTCAGTACATTTTAATCCACTAAAAAAAAGTTTACAGGCAACATTGAAGTACACAGAGAGTAAGAGGGTTTCATGTAATTGATGCGTCGAATTTTGAAATTTTGCAGTTTTTACATCAATGTCACCTGAATATTTTCTTTTCCATATATAATCAGAAAGGGGGAATGATCCCATCAGATACATTGGTGTCAGCTTTAAATAGTACTTTTAGTGAAATGCGCAGCACTGTAAAACCCCTCCTGCTGTAGGGAACCCCCCCCTCTGGCTTTGTCAGTGTGTGAAGCATGCCGTTGCTAAAAAGCAGTAAAACCCTTGCGCGGATATTTGAAGTGTTTGTGACGGTTGCCGGGTGGATCCCGTGCAGGTGCTGTAATTCAGATTTGATTCAGTCTGAGGCAAAGCAGAAAAAATGTACTTTGTTTAAATTTGTGTTCAGTCTGTTTGGATTAAAAGGATTGATAACAAGCAGAAGAAGCGCTTTAGTTCGTCATCCACGCTCCTGCACGCTGGTTAGGAAAACAAATCTGAATCCACTTCCTGTATCTGAGGTACACTATCCGTATCTTCAGTTTCATTATGAAGTGGGATTCATGTGTTTATTTTCTTCAAAACAAACCAGAACAGGCCTTTCACACACATCAGCCGGTATCTTCTGCACATGCAGGTTAAAAGGTGACTGACACAGTACATACCGTACATTAAACTCATTATTAATGACGAGCCATTGAGAAAGCAGGAGATGTTGCATGTTTTGGGAAATCTCCAGATCGTCTCATTATCTGTGATATCCGGACTCTGGATAACACTGGACAGATGACTAAACACACCTGCTTTATTTTGCATGTGCAGAGGAAATTACTTTTAGTGACAAACACAAACACATCACTTTTAGCAGCCGTGAGGCCGATGTGTTGCGCGCACCAAACTGACTGAACTGTAATACATAAATTGGTCATTAAATCTTCGTCATCCACACAAAGTTCTCATGCCGATAAATGGCAGCTTACACAAGACACCGTCCAAAAATTACCCTCATTACTGATTCTCTTTTCAAGCAGAGCTCAGAGTCCCGAGAGCAGACGTACGAATACCCCAACAAGTGAAAATTTATAACGTACTGATGCCAGTTTAAGCAACGGTTTATATGTCATATAATTTAATTTTTGTTTAAGTGCATATTGTGGATTTAAATCAAACAACTTTAAGATTAAATTTCCGTGGAAATCTGTTGAAACAGAGCAACATGTGCAACTGACGTGTCAGAGGTGTTGCAGTTAGCCAACATGTGTTACAACATGCCTCTTTTCAACATGTTTTGCATGTTTCTTTAGGGAACAAAGCAGAGACCTTTCAGAGACAGAGGACACCTTGGTCTTTTTAAAATTACTTTTAAAGTTTATTCAAAGAAAAAAACCTTCAGGAAAATACATGACTTCCTGTCATACACAGAGAGGACATAAGTTAGAGTAGCATGGCAGAAACAGCAGAGGAAAAAACACGTCGCCTCACGTCCAAGCCTGCAGGGAACGTTACTGCAATGTTTCCACGTTGAAGCAGCGCTATGTGAATACCTGAAATGAACAACACGTGTGTTCTTTATTGTTTTGTAAGTAGGTTTTTTTAGTGGGGGAAGGGGGAGATGACAAATGAAAATATCCAATAAAAACTGGGCTCAAAAAGCAAAAAAAAAAAAACAGTTAAAGAACCAAGATGCATATGCATTAAACATAAATACCGTGATGCACATTAGTGTAACGAAACATCGCCGTTGTAAACATTTTCTCCACCTAAGGTGAGCATAATAATATTAAACCACCGCAGTCGCATATTTACGTGTACATAGACTTACAGAAACAACAGAAACTATTGTTAAGCTTCTCGACTAGCTCTAAAACTTAAGAATACACAATGCTTCAAGTGTTTTTTTTTTTTTTTTTTTTTTTTTCAAAAGGATTTCCAAGTAGTGGTTTTCATAACAATTTTACACATTTTAAATGCTGCCCTCTTGGCACTTTTTCCAATGTGAGCCGGCAAGTGTCTGCTTTTACACTTACATCTCGTCCTTTATTAGCCCATTAAGAATATCAATAATAACCACAATTTTTCATGAAGTCAGTATAGCCACTCATCAAGGCCTTGATGCAATAAGAGACACACTGGGTACTACTGCACACACAGACCTCAGACAACACAGCATTGGGGTCCAAACGGCTTCTTCTGCACAGGGGGAGGAAAAAGTTTGTGACCGGAAATGTTATTGAGTGACAGGCAGTAACCTTTTCGACAAACGTGAGCAAAAAAAGAGCAGAGCAGCTCTGATGCACTTCCAGGCGTTTTCTCCCGCACAGATTGTCACAGCTGTGGAAAAGGTTGCAAAACAAATACAGGCCGGAAAATATCTACACCTGACGTGGAGTGGCTCCGCTGCTGCAGCTTTCAATCGGCTTAACTCGAAAAATTGAACATCTAGGATCGATCACTTGCGACAAGATACAAAGCAAAAAAAAAAACAAAACAAAAAAAAACATCATCATCTCATGCCTTGGACCACCACATAGTAATAAGTCTTTCTACATTCTTGACACGTAGTGCGTTGCATTCATACAAATGAAATGAATGAAAAATGGTTTGAAATAACAAAAATGGAAGATAGAAAACCGCCTTCCAGGAAAAAAACCTTCCTCTGCTTAAACAAACCTGCTGACCATGCGTTTCCCTCTCTGCCACGAAAATCCAATTTGTCTATGACACTGAACTCTCCGACCGCACTCGCACACATACTAAACTCTCTCCTCGACTTTATCCCTCCATTATCATCTCGTATGTTTTTTTCATTTAAATCTGACTATTCACAGCAGCTCAAGTGTCTCGAGTCGAGAGGCGTCGGCTGACCGCCCCTACCCGAGATGAGTTTAGGTTGTCATGTTTGACCGGTGGGGGGGAAAAATGGGACCACCGACACTATCTGGAAGATTGAATGAACTTTTATTGTACATAGACACCTTTTTTATTTTTTTTCTGACCGCACCCACATCACTTTCTTCTGAGACAAACACACCTTGCACTTATGTGGGTTCAGAGTAAAAGCAAGCAAACTGTGAACTGTGGGGTGGATGTGTGTAAATCTTAAAAAACAAGGTAAAAGACATGTTTTACTCCACATAGTTACACTTATCTTCAAGGAATAATAATAATTAATAATAATAATTCAAAAAATACTATTCTGAAATCCATCTGTTTCGACGTTTCTTTCTCTCTCTCTGTCATCCTCATCCTTTTTTTTTTTTTTTTTCTTAAAGCACCTGTCCGAACAACACAATATTTCAACAACACACACACACACACACACACACACACACACCTGTACACTCCTCCTGTCGAGTCCCATCAATCAGACTTACAGTAGAACCTCAAATATTTAGGCCCCATCTCGCCTGCTTGTCACCGTGACGAGCCCCGCTGGCTCTGGGGTTTTTTCAAGTTACCCCCCCTCCCCCGGCTGACAGTCTCAACCCTTAACTAACAGCACGTCAGCAGTAATTGGACCAAACAGAAGTACATTTACATACACTACTGGAGCATTAATACAACGGACTCCCGCCCCATTCCGGCCCCATGAAACACTCAGAAGAAAGGGCGGAGGGCAGGAACGTGGGGCGGAGGGGGAACTCTCTTATAAGAGGCAGACCTGCAGAAGGTAGTAGCAGTAGTAGTAATAATAGTCGTAGCAGTACTAGTAGTTAGAAGACCTCAAGCTTACTGACCAGCCCGGGAGCACGGAAACGATGCAGAGGTACAAAAATCGATCCCATCGCAATCTGATGAGCACCAAAAAAAAAAAAAAAAAAAACAACGGAGAGGGGAAACAAAAAGTCGTTTCCCCCCCTTTCTTAAATTCACATTTAATTTATTTCTACTTTATTTCATATATTAATCGTTGATTTTATTTTGTACGCAAGTCGTCACTTCAGGTATTTCAGGTCTTATGCGTTACTCGACCTGGTGCCGCTGCATGCGTCGCAGGCGGCCCAGGAGCCGTGATGCAGCGAGGCTGCAGCTCCAGAGGAAAGGTGAAGTCTCTGTTGTCAACTGCTCCTAAGGGCTGGTTGGTTCGTTGTTGCTGTCGTCGTTTTTGTTCTCTTTTAGTTGTCCGAGGGCCGACAAGACATCGACGGTGGGTTCTGAGATCCAGTGTTAGCGAGGGTGGAGGACAATGAGGAGAATGAGGAGACGGAGGAAAAACCAGGGCAGGGTGTGGACCTCTACCAGCTGAGCAGGTTGCTTCGGCCCAGAGTCATGAAGTAGACCTGGCTGGAACCTCCGGACCGAACAGAGGCAAAGAACACCTGAGGAGGAGACGCAGACGGACAGAGAGCTCATTACTTGGCACAATCAAAGCCTCCGTTGATGAGGAAACTAACAGATCGGCTCAGGACGTGTCGCTGAACGTCAAACATGGAGGTCTCACCTTGTCATTTCTTTCACAGAGGAACTTGAGTCTCTGGGCTCTCTTGTGCATGAAGACACCGTCCAGATGGCCGGTCTCCACCGAGCGGATCTCGATGGCCTTCTCCCCCCAGCCCATGATCTGGTTGGAACGAATGTAGGCTGCAAAGAGGTATTAAGTTAATTGAAACTGATATTTTAAAAGAGTGATGTACCTAAAGACAGATAGGAGGTTTGAACTGCCTGAACCGATGTTAATGATAACAGAGCACCACTCATGCTCAGTGCTGCAAAGCCTTTAGTGTGCATGTGTGTTCCCTCTGCAGCTACAACGCAAATGAGTGGCATGTGTAGGCGAAATACAATAGCTGTGTGCATATGTTAGCCTGCGTTACATAACAATTAATCAACAAGTCATGAAGAATTTGATCCATCGGGAATATTTGAACTATTACAGGAAGAAACAAACAACACATAATGAGAGCCACTGTTTGTTTTTTTGTTTCTGTCCTGAAATGTACGGTTTACTTATTCAAGCCTGTAAAAATCACTCAAATGTTACAACTACCGAAAGGGGAAAGAAAAATTACTCTTTGGTAGAAATGTTTAAGCCCTCTGTGGGATATGATGTTACGTTATGAGTTATAAGGAAATAAAATACTCAGAACCGTTGATCTAAAATAAAGCATGAAGAAAAACGGGAAGGCTTGCATTTGCGTGCCTTCTGCCGCTCTGACTCACCCACTGAGGTTGGCATCTCCCCCCACTGCAGCACCACGTCCTTGGTGATGCGCCCATAGGTGTTGACGTAAACACCCTCGTCCTCGTAGCACACCAGCAGCTCGATGCCGTCAGTGTTGGGCAGAATGATGATGGCGTGAGACTGGATACTGGTCTGGATCTGCAGGGACACACAACACCAACGTGACGTGATAAAACCATGATAATCATGATTCACCTAATTCATCATCAACATCAGTGCTGACAATCTGGGGAGATTATTTAAGTGCAATTTTGGATTAACTGCAGCAGCTGAAGAACATGTGAAACAACTGGAACAGCAGCTCATAAATACCAGAAAAATATCAACAGTGAAAAACTAAATTTCCAGTCAGAAAGAGAAATTGCGACCCTGATAAAGAACTGAAATACCCTTGGAAATGCCATCAGACATGCAAGTGGGATATTTTGCATGCGTGTTCTTACGTGTGTGGGCAGGTAGATGTCGTAGACGGCCCCAGAGTCAACATCCACGGCGTGGAAGCCTGAACATGAACCGTAGATAACCTTTAACCTCTGACCTTCCTCCACGGTTAGGTCCACCAGCAGGGGCTTGTGCACCAGGTCACCGAAAGACTGAAACACACAGGTCAGAAAAACAGTGTTTTTTTAATCCCCTGTTGTTCAGTGAGCCAGAAGAAGCTTGTACATCAGATCAGTCAATATTTGCCGGGGCAGAGATTATCAGTGTTGATAGACAGCTGTTCAAACACGTCTGCAGTTAAGACAACACATACCTAGCACAGCTTTCTAAGAATTCAACTTTGGCCTGTTGAACTTTGGCATCAACATTTTCATTTGCACAACAATTACATCAAGAAATCATTGGCAATGAAATGGCATCAACATGCGTTTTTGGCTGGTTAATAAAGCCAAAAACATTAAGTCAGTTATAAATACAAGATCCAATTCACTGAACCGACTTTAGAAATGTCATACCGAGCATGTATTCATCATCATTAACAACAACAACAGGATAAATCCACAAATGTATCAGCTAACGAGCCAAGTATGTCGATGGACTCACCTTGAAGGCCATGAACTTGTGGTACGGCTTCGGTGCCCAGGCGTAGACCTCCACTGAGTTCTTCAGAGCCAGGACCAAAAATTTGATCCTCTCATATTTCACTGGGGGACAAAAATCAAAACCAAACCTTAGAACAACACAGAAGAACATAAATGGTGTCAGACCAACACTAGCTGCATGTTGGTATTTTTGTTGCTGTCATCTCTGCTAGCCACTCATAGTTATCAACCATACATTCATTTATTTATACATTTATTTTAAACCTTCTCATCTGATTAGTAAAATCAGGAGACAGGCAGATTACTTTTGTGATAATTGTTGGTGTTAGACAATAGATTTCTTGGTCTGAAGCTATACTAATAAAGACTCATCTTACTGGGTTACTAATTTTTAGTTAAACTGATTTAAGCCAATATTTATCTGGATTTCCTGATTTGCATGCAACATTAGGTAATTTACCTTCCTACTGTAATACCGAAAGCAGTTTACAGAAAAAAATGTAAAAACTATCGGTCCCTGCAAGTTAATAAGAAGCAGTAAATGCTCAAACTACAGAGCACTCACATTGAATTTGGCCTGATTTTCATTTGGATTGTTGCCAGTTTTTTTTAAATAATATTTTATATTTATATATTATATATTTAAATAAAAACTGGTTCATTCATTGTTCAAATACAGGTGGAGGTAATTTTGCAGTCATTTTCAAAAGGTGCTTCCATTACTTTTGTACCAAACATCTGTACAAGAAAACCTTTGAAAATGATTCAGTTCAGTTTTTCTACCTCTGCTTAAATCCAGTTTTAACTTGTATGTCACACTTTGATTTAACATTTCTACAGTGCAGTAAAACTCAAGCAAGATCTGTAACTGGGTGGTACTCAAGCAGAGGGTGCAGAGTTATTCATAATGATTTTATATCAGTCTTTGGAAAGTCCTGTACTTTCCACAAGCCTTTATTTTGCTGTAATTCCTAAAACAAAATTAATCTGACAAGAAACTGACAGACACTCATGTACAAAAATCCTCGACAGGAAATGGATTTCATGACCGACAGCTCTGATCAGTGGAGAGGGGTTTCCAACAGGAAGTGCTGGTCTTTGCTCAGTGGCACTAAACTATCACTAAGGACATTCTGGATTTTAGACAGCACAGCACAGTTACATGTCCAATCGGATGTCCTTACCACGTTATTACTTAATCAAGGGCTTTCCTTCCACCATGTATCTGTCTTTTTCACATACACTCACTCTGTATCTGTATACCCTGTACACCCTGTAGCTGTATCGTCAACGCCGTTTGTGACGTTAATTAGTGATTTTGGAGACCAGTATTATTTTTTGCTGAATGATAGTAATATTTAGAGACACTTCAGTACTGGATAGGAAAAAAGACAGGAAAAATGAAAAGACAGAGAAGGGGAGATGATGTGCATGTGTGCATCTTACACCATTAGGCCACAGCTATTCATCTCAGGCCTTCATCCTGCTGGTTTGGTGGGTCTTTTGCAGTATTTATACCCATAAATGAGATGAAATCCCTAAATCTCTTGAGTCTTTGCGAATGTGACCTACCAACTTTGTAGTGGACGCAGCCCTCCAGGTCTCCAACGGTGGTCCAGCCCTGTTTCTTCTCCACCTCAGGGTCATTGTGCAGGATCTTGTTCCTCAGCCAGGACAGGTAATAAACTCGGAGCTTGTTCTTCTTACCTGTCATAGATCGAGAAAAGGTAAAAAAAAAAAAAAAACAGGTCAAATCTATTTTATACACCAACAAGAGATTGATTTGCTCAAAAATAAAGCTAAATGCTCTCCTAACTCCCTTATTTGCTGTTAACATTTCCAACTATGCATTACTTTAAAGTTATACTTCTACTACTATCAGTGCTGCAGGAGTTTTGACTTTGACAATTCAAAGTAACCCTGAAAGCCACTTTGAGTTTTGGCTGCTGAGTCACAGTTTCACTTTAGCCTGCAATGATTCTCCATTTGCAATTTATCTGAACGATTGCATTCACGTCTTCACTGCTGCAACGATCAGGCTGAAACTAATGCACTTCGTATCCTAAAAGACCTTGTGGTGATTTTTCGCCATTTTTTGTAGGTCTGCAGTGTTTTGCAACATTATGGGAAGTTGGTGACTCCGAGTATGGGTCATGTTGGTACAAAACAACATGCAAGGGAACAAATACGTGCAGAGAGAACAATGATAAATGGCAGATCAGTCACTCTTTGCTCAGCTGGTCTATTGGATGGAATATTAAGCACATTAAATGACAAATGGTTTTGTGCAGATGTCGGTGGTTGCAGTTATTAAAAGTTGAAGTAATTAGATGTTAATTGGAATTTAAGAAGGTGCCAGTGCTCTGAACCAGCAGTAACACAGTCTAGGGTTTTTATGTCGGGTAACAACACATCCTGATGTGACCACCATACATCCCAGGTGGAATCCATTTCTGTAAGAAAACACACTTATACGCATGAGAGGCAAACTGTGTAAGTAATTTTACTGACACGATAAAGTAGTTGGAACTTAAACGTAAATTATATGCTTAAGGAACAAAGGTCAGACATGCTGGTGCTTTGTGCCGGTGAGTACTGGTCTGATTAAGACCGATAACAGCTCTGTGAATATGTTGATAAACCAAAAAGGCATCTAAAGAAGACACCTTTTTTATTAAAAGGTAATTACTGACATCCATCAATCTGGTGTTGATTTCCTATTCCTCTCGAATATTTGCAGAATTGGTCTAATTTCAAGATTTCAAGAATTTATTGTCATTTGCACAACAATTACACCAAGAAATCATTGGCAATGAAATTAAATCTCAGGCTCCCTAAACAATGCTAAAACATTCAAACACTCAAACAAAATAACAGAAATAAAAATACAAAATAAATAATAGTACTAGAGTAATAAAATAAATATAGACCTAAAATATAAATCTAATCAGACATATACAATAAAACAGACAGTTTAAAGTGATGGTGTTATTATAAAGTGATGAAAGTTCATACACACACACACACACACACACTAAAGTATCACTACTGGGGGTGGTACAGTGGACCAAAAACAAATCAGAAAGAACAGGAGCAGAAATAGATTGCACCTTATTAATGCATTTCTGTGCAGGCATTTTTTTCAGCTAAAAAATATAAGTTTATAAGAGAGGCAGCCCAACCCTGCTAACTACATCCACTCACATCAGAAGAAATCTAGAAATTAAGCCGTGGACACACTTGACCCTTGACCCATGCGAGCGGCCTTACGGATCTTAGGTCCGTCTCTCAGACAGCTGGGTGATACAACTTTCCATGACGCATATTTTTTACATGTCAGCCACGCAAACGAGTTTCATGGAAGGAAGTCGAAGCGGGTTGCTCTGCGGCGTTTCCTTCCATCATGGAAAGCTTAAGTGTGAGTTAAGAGTTACATATCGTACACACACATGACGTGGTCTCACTCAACTCTCTGAGATTTACCCAACATCCGTTTCGCTCAAAATATCTGTTGTGACACTTGTGACTGCACTGCTTCTGTTTGTGTGTGTGTGTGGAATTGAGAAAAAGCAGAAGTACGAACATGGATATGCTTTCAATCTGAGAAATCTTGGAACTGAACTCTGTGTGTGTACAAAAATATTTAAGCAACAACAGACACGCACACGATTTGTCTGAGAATAAGTAGGATGTGGCAAGTTTTTGTGTGTATTTTGCAGGTGTGTGTGGGAGTGCGCAAAAGCCGGGAAGAGAAGTAGACCAGACAAAACACACACACACTTGAGGGTAACTGTGCACTATGAGCTGACACAGCAGAATAAAGAGAAGTGAAACTGACCATAATTGTCATAACAAACTATATTATTTAGATTAAACCTGTGCATGTTTGTGCAGTTTTTACTTTGAATAATAATCTGCATGCATGATGCTGTTTGTGTGTATTTTTATTGTATTGCTGTCTGTGCGGTTACAATTTGTGTGTGGTTACACCTTTGTTTCGTTCCGTCTCATTGTTCATTTGTTCATCCCAGTGGGACTCATTTGGCTGAATAAAGTGTAATGAAAGCTTCATTAAAATGTGTGTGTGTGTGTACCCGATATAGTGACCAGGACGTTGAGTCCCTCCAAGACGTCCATCTGCTGGAAGCGCCGTCTATTGATCAGAGGGTAAACTTTCCCCTGACCGCTGCGATCCAGCAGCATCAGTCCGCTTTCTGTTCCCACCAACAGGTTCACTCCTACACACACAACAATGAACACAGGTACATGCAGCATTTAGTTTTACCAGGGCTTTGCTGCCACCAGGTGGTGAGGACAAAAAGACTTTTTTATGATGTGCAACTGCTAAAATAAATTTTTGTGTCTTACCCCAGAGTGCAGCACACAGGATCTCAGAGTTGAACCTCTTCTTGTATTTGCGGATCTCCGGCGTGTCGCTCTGCGGGCGAGTGTTGTTGACCGGGTTGACGTTGACCACCGAGCCCTTCCGAGATGGGTCAGCCCTCAGCGCCTCTGCCAACCGGGCGGCATCGTTCCCGTAGCCTAAAAGGTCAAAGGGAAGGGCTTAGGTAGGACAGTGTAGGATGTGGAATTCACCGGGCAGGGTGGGGGGGTCATTCAAATGGTCAGCGTTAGAGAAGTGGAGGGATCTCCTTTGTTTGTTTGCGTTTGTTAATCACGAGTACAGGATTGATCGTCATTAAAAAAAAAAAGTCTGAAATTTAAGGCTGGGATTAGAACATAGTCTGGAAAACAAGCATAATGATCATTTTCTTGGACCATTATCCAAAGAAATTGTTCCAGAAAAAAAGGGAAAGTTGATGTGAAGTCTTTTTTTCTTCGTCAACCTTTCCTTCATGTTAAAGCAGTGAGCAGCGGGCGTAGGTCGTTATTTCAGAGCAAATAAAAGTTGCTCATTTGTTACAGAAATTGGGATACATTACAAGCTCTGAATATCTCTGTATCATGGCATCTCTGCCTCTCTTAAATTACCATCTGGACTTCTGTAGGTAAGCTCATCAAATCACTTAAATGCAGACGGAGCAATCTAGCGTACTCAAGGGGTCAGTAGCTGGTCACCAGCTGCATCAGGTGAGCTAATGGCTCAGCATACCAGAGTCCCTCAGGCTGGAGAGATCTGGCCCTGATGATGGCCAATCCTCTGAGGGATGATGGGAATAGGACGACTCTCCTGATAAGGAAACTTTTTGTTTATAGAGCGCGGCAGCTAACGAGCTCCGCAACCTCGGCGAGGCGGAGAGTCCCCGCTGACAAAGAGGTTTTGAACTTTTCTCTGAAACTTTTCACACACTCAGGATTGTTACCGCTGTTCCCTGCAGAGGAACAGCGGTAACAATCCTGATAACAATGATCCTTGTTATCAGGATCAGGATATCAGGAATCCTGGTAACAATGAAAGACAGTTAAGCGTTCTTAGTTTTCGTGTATTAAATAAAAGTGTAGATGGAGATGGTAAACACTCTTGTTGTCATCAGATTTAGGAGTGATTACCAAAAAAATACCAAAGACCCTTGAATGTGAACATTTTGTCATCATTTTTTTTCCCAGCAGCCAATGGGGGACGGGACTTACCGACGTTGTTGAGAGCGCTGCCGGTAGATGGAGAGACTTGAAGGAGGCGTGGATCAATGAACGGCGTGAAGGATGAAGAAGACTTGTGTTTCTGCATGTTGTTACTAGACTGGCTCTGCAGTTAGACAGAACACGACTTAGTGGCAACAGAATATCACGACTCTCAATGTTTTATTTTTTTGAAAGATGAAAAACAAAAATTTACATCTTTACTATATTAGATGCCTACAGATAAAAAATAATGCCAACAATTCACGAGACAACACAGTCAGACAAGCAGGCAAACTGAAGTATTTATGTATGTGTCGCATGCAGATACAATGGGCATTCAATCGAGAGGGTAAAATTATAAATACTGAGGAAAAAGGCAAAAACAATGGTGGAGGGCAAAACGTATGGAGTGCCGTTGACAAAAAGAACAATAAGGGAAACAAAAATGCATTTAAAAAAAAATAATAATAATGATTTCCGTGGGAAACATACTTGCCGTTGCGCTCCTAACTGCCCTGTTCGCTATGATCTATTGTCTGGGGAATGTGAGAATATGACTCGTTTGCTGAAATTAAGGCAACATCAAGGAATAAAGTGAGATTTAGATGTTTTGGGGAATGTTTGTAAAAAAAACCCACAACTAACCTCAGAGGACTCTTAAGCAGAAAAAAAGCTCCAAACCAGAGCCTGTTGTGATCATAAATACAAATGAACGATGGGACTACAGCTGAACTTCCCTCCCCTAAAGTACATTTTTTGTTTAATGTAAAAATCTGTACAATAAAACTCAACAGGATGTCCACAGGGCGAAAAAAAACTTGACATGTGGTTTGTCTTCCTGTCGTACTTCCAGATGATCCCTAAAAATTCAGCCCTCCACCAACACCACAATCTCTGCAGAAAATGCATAAATAAAAGTTGAGGGGGGCATGTAGAGATAGAGAAGGATCGCCAGTGCCAACGGTGACCAGCAGAGGGCGATCTATCCAATCCAGGAGATAAAAAATAGATGCAGATACCATCACAGTCTCTACTGTGCCGTGTTCCCAATTATGGAAGGGCACAATTATTTCCTCTCTTTGCTCCCCCTGTTTAAGATTACACGAGAAATGTCACCCCTCATCGTCTTGAGCTGGGGCTGGTGGACATACCTCTATGAGGATGCCGAGCTTGTCCAGGGCACTCGGGGGGGACATGGAGGAGGGGCTGGCGAGGCTGGAGGAGGAAGGGGAGTTGGATGCAGAGGAGGAGGGGGAGGAATGGTGGCTCTGCTGGATCAGGTCTGGGAGGTGGTGGATGCGGCCGGCAAAGCCGTTCCCTGTCCGAGTGCTGTGTGGGGTGATGGTGGTGGTGGTGATGATGATGGTGGGGGCTGGGGGTGTGGTGGCCGAGGCCCGGGCCCGATACCGAGCCAGCCAGGACTCGGAGTGAAGCCTGCGAGCAGGCCGGGGGTCTGGGCTTGGCCCGGGCTGGGGCTCGGACGCTTTCTGTTGTCACCTGCACTCTGGAAGTAGAAAGAGGGGTAGACGACTTTGGGTCTAGATGTGTTCCTGATGAGTTCAGGGGAAGGGAAGGTGTTAGCTAGAGCAAAGGGCAGACTACAGTGGCTATTCTACACGCAGGAAGAAAACTCGTTAGTAATTACCTTTATGCTAAGATAATATGGTAAGTGGTCTTTATTGTTATTAGAAAAATGTCCTTTTGTGGTGATAACTGCGAATGTATCAATAAATCTAAATGTCTTAAGAAAACTAAATAAATGTTAAAAACATGATATTTTTCCATTATTTATGTATCCATAACTGAAAGATTTAGACCCAACCTACGCTAAGACTCTACACTTTGTCACGCTGAGCTGATCACCACCGGCCACAAGAACAGAACATAGTAAACACAAGATACAGACAAAATGGAAAAACACTCGGGGTAAGAATGAACAAAATAAACAACAGAACAACTGAAAGTATGTGGTAAATGATTGGTTTGTTTGTTTGATCTGCTTTTTCTTTTTTTTTTTTAGCCAGTACCTGTCTGACGATCAGCGTGCTGTCTTTGCAGGGCGTCGAGCCTGTATCGCTTTCGCCTTCATCGTGAACGATCATGGTTTTCACCGACTCCGTCTCTCCATTACTCAGCCGGGAGGAGCTGCAGGAGAGAAGAGACGTGTTTTAGCTGCAGTTTAGAAAGTAACTATAAAGTGTTCCACAATGGTAGAGCATAAGGTTAAACACAATTTCTATAATCTATATTTTAATGTTTCATGTAAACAGATTTGTAGATCTGTTCAAGAGGAGTCTGACTTTATACAGTACCCTTAATTGAATCCATGTTAGTGTTAATACAAAATGCGTACGAGACCTGAGGTTAAAGTTGTTTACGTACACAGCTCTGGAGTCCTCTGGTCCAGAGGTCGACTCTTCGCCCGCCTCCTGGTCTACCTCTTCGTCGTCATCTTCGTCAGTGGTGTCCGACTCTTCGCTGGAGGATGAATAATCTGTCACCTTATTTGGCGGATGGCGAACATCATCCACCGCACGCAGCTCCTTGGCCAGAGCCGTCAGGTCCTAAAAGGTCAGGAGGGGAAAAGTAAAACCTGGGTCAAAAGTCTTTTTTTTTTTTTTTTTTTAAATCTCATTGATTTCTCCTCATCTCTGTTGGAAATATGTCCATTCTTCATCTGGGCTCTTTTTAATGCAGGTGGTTAGCTAAGATGTCAGTTAATCTTCCTTTGAAAAAAAACGTAAAGCAGGAAATCGAAAGCTGCTGGAGAGGAAGAGTGGTTACAGAGGCACGCCAGCCAATGAGAAGCCAACGTGAGAGCAGCAAAGCCAAAAAGATGAAGCGAAGGGAGGAGATGACTGTCGTACAGCTGATGCTCTTCGAGCTACTGAAGGTAAGGTTAGTGGATTAATTCTAATGAGGAAATTATCAGAGCTGCAAGGATGAAAAATTATAATAGTGGAGAAGAAAAGGTAAATTCTTTATCGAGTTAGAGAAGGCGTGAGTCAAGATGGCCACCACTGAGGCAGAGAGACCAGTTGAAAGAGAGAGAGAGCAAGTGGTAAGTGCAGAAAACTCTTCAGCCAGAGAGCCATTTTGCTAAATCTCAAGTCATTCAACCGGGTGGTGAGCAGATCACATGACACAATCCAAGGAGACAATTCATTATCATTCTCACACACACAAAAGCAATCTCCAATCAGGCCGAATCATCACGCACACTCACAACGACCTGAAGCAGCACAACCACAGAGGTCTAGATCTAGTCCAGCTAGCGAGCTACAGTGCTGGCTATCCAGCTTTTAGTCAACTCTCACCGCTGGTCTGCTCGGCCTGACCAAGTCCCTCCTCTCCTCTGGTTTTTTCCCAGCGTTCTCAGGCCGTTGGAGGGGCGAGCCCTCCGATTTAGACGAGGCTGAAGGAGGTGGAGGTGAAAAGGTCAGTGCTTGTGTGGCTTCTTCACTAAAGTGGTATTTAGAGTTTCAGTCGTGTCGTCCGCCTCCTGCGTGTTTCGTGAGTGCTGATTTGTCAAAGGGTGTGTGTGTGGACTCACAGCGGGCCCTGAATCTCTCTCCAGAGCCGCAGTGAGAACCGGGCTGGGAGCTGGAGTTACTGGAGCTGCTGGAGGAACTGGAGCCTCCGCTGCCGCTGTTACTGGTCGGCCGGGGAACCAGTTTCTCCACTCGCTCCCACAGCAGCCGAGGCTCCGCCACACTGCAGATCCAACAGACACCGGAGTCAAGACAGTCAGAGCTGAAGCCACCGTAGAGTCAGCGACTTTTAACATCTAGAGTTGTAGAAGTGCTGAGTTTTGGGGTTTTTTTCTGTTTATTATTCTGATATTCTGATATTCCAGATTCCAATATCGTAATATTTTGGGCTGATAGTCAAGACCTTAAAATTAGATTCAAATGTTTCTCTCGTGGCTGAAATTATGCATATGTTTCATTTTTTTATTTCCAGACAAACTTCTATAAATGTTTTTTTTTTTTTTTGTGAAAGACAAACATGGAAAAATAACATGCTACAATGTCTTTGCATGTTAATAACTACAGAAAAAGAGCAACAACGAGTATAAAGACCTACAATTAGAAAGACAGAGTATTGAAGAATAATGTGATTTAGTATTAAACTTTGTATTTATACGTCATAGACTAACAAAAGTTCAAATATGCTAATACCCACTGGTACAGTCTGAATAGCTGCTGTAAGAACACATGTTGTTCTGGAGATTAAAGAAAATACAGCACCGCAGGGTTAGAGGAGGAGAGAGAGAAGTGACACAGAGAATCTCATGAGATGGCTTGAGGTTTAGAAATAGAAAACTAAGTGTGTGTGAACACAAGTAAAGAAGTATCACAAGGTTAGACAGCTAGCACTATTACATAAACCCTCCCACACAACTCCACAGACAAAGGCTGTAGCAGCACAGACAGTGTGTGTGTGTGTGTGTGTGTGTGTGTGTTATCTATCTCCTCTCCAAGTGATTTTATTTCCCCTAAAGTCTTTGACAAAGTCATTCTTTTTCATGTCTTTTTAATTACTTGGTTGAAAACAGCAGCATGGTCTCACGCTGCTTCACAGCATTCAGGCTCCTCTTCTGAAGGCTGAAAATGACTTTCCTTTACAAAGTGGCACTGTAGAGTTTGATATCCTTAAGATCTTATTTGAGTCGGAGCTCAGAAAATGCTCTCTGTAAACATTCAGTAGCTGCATGAATATATAACCAGCGGAGTCCCACAGGGCACCACTCTGGGGCCACTTCAACTCCAATAAACAGTTTTCTCTTCGAAATTTGAGGCTATTTTTTTGTTACAGATTGCTCATGTATTGTATGTAGATTTATTAATTAGAATTAATTAAATCCATCCATCCATTTTCTAATTAATTAAAGAAGAATTTAAGGTTTCCATATTTAATAAGATATTCTAAACATAGAGATGTTGACCCTTTTGATTTATATCACCTTCAGTTTTTATACTGTGGCTTATTTAGTTTTTATAATCTCACAGATATCCATTATATTTATACATGAGGCATGTTTCACCACAACCTCTCCAAACTCCACTCTAATCTCCAAACACACACAGAATCACACATCAGAGGGGTTATGGATGTTTACCTGGCAGCATTGCGGTGCACAGCATGGCTGCCGTGTGGGGCGTTGCCGTGGTGATGAGGCGAGTCTCGCCTTGACAACACCGGGGACCTAGACGTAGTCCTGACAGGAACCTTTTGTGATAAAGACAGTGACCAGCTCACACATACAAAACATACTGCAACCCATCATAAAACCTTCTGTAAAGGATTTACAGTAGCATCAAAACAACCCAGGTCGACGACATCCTGCTCCACTTGAAGAACTCTCAACTGGTGGCTAACTCTTTAAGCTAATTAAGCAAACAATCCATATTAAACATTAATTTCTGCTGGTAAATGGTGTCCACTAACAAACCACATAAAAATAAACAGTTTGATAAGGAATAATTCCACCTTTGCATCGCAAAAAAAACATTGTCTGAATGAGTCCTGCTTCACCCGCTAAACCCCTCTAACCCCCCAACCATACCCGAGAGCACCACTGTGAAACAAAGCTATCACACCAATAGTCACAAGTCGCCACAGAGTCGTTGCATATTCAGTAAAGTCAATGCAGAACATATAGAAGCATCCTTAGGTCAAGACAACAGAGCAGTTCTGGACAGTCTCAGCGGCCAATGTAACTTAGAATAACAAACAGCCGTTATTTTCACTTTGTTTAAAAGTTAAAAATGGAAAAGATATGGATTGATGTTAATGAAAGGCCAATCCTTCCTCAGTGACATGCTTCTCCTGTGTTTAAAGACTGAAATGACTTGTGACGCTGACCACTGTTTACCTGATGCTCGCAGAGACGTTTATGTATTGAAACTCTATCTACTACGAGTAAGTCTTGTGGTTCATCTTGGCAGCCGTTCTGTTTACAACATAGGGTTTCTTTTTATGGTGGGCAACTAACTTTGGCTCAGAGCACTGAATTTAGATGTTTCTTAGTTTTCTGGATTGTGACTGCCCACATTTGTGGGTGGTACCACAGAGCTTTCCTGTCTTTCTTATACTTAGCCATAGCGCACAACATGCTATAGGTTCCAGTTTGGGAAAAACAGTTTTCTAAATGCAGACCTGTCTCTTACTTTGCTTATTTTTCTGTCCTTCTGCAGTTATTTTTATGTGCTTTTGTGGCTGTACAGTAAAAGACTAAGACAGTCTGGTGCAGGAAGACAACGGTTCAAGTTGTCTGAGGGTTCGGCCTCGTCACGGTACCTACGACTGGATTGTGGTTCATATTAACAGAAAGCTACCTCTCCACATCACATGAAATCAGATTCCTCTTTCTCATTATATTCTTTGCATCAGGGGGAATAGATTCAGAACAATACCTCCCTGTTGTTATCCTGAGAAGTGATTTAAAACTGCTTACCAACCTGCTTATCTCAAAAACATTTATGTTAATTTAATGTGGATTTAATTAAATAATCTACCTTTTCTCTACAAGCTTTTTTCCTGCACCACAAAGAAAAGAAAATCCAATAATGAATTAATTATTGATAGCATAAAGAATCAGGCAGAGGGTGGGAAACTATTAACGTAATGAATTGAACTGTTAGCATAAAGACAGTTTGATCTCTTGGGAATTGTCCTGTGTGATCAGTTAGCAGAAAATTGTGCAAGTTTCTAACTACTGCTGTCAGACTACACTGGGGGGGGGGTTCTTCCTCTCCTTACCCTGGGCGGGACCTCCTCTGAAGGGGCTGGCTCGTGGGGCGAGGGCCTAGGCTGGGGGTGGGGTTGTGGGTCAGTGCGTACAGGCGTTGATGATGAGGATGGCGATGAAGATGGAGGGTGATGGTGCTGGTGGGGCTCCTGGCTGTTGCGAAGGTGAAGGTTTTCAAAGCTAGGGGCGAGCAGCTCGCTGAAGGAGTGCGACCGCGACACAACGGGCGGGGCGGTAACGGAGGAGTTTGACGAGGTCACGCTGCCGCTGCTCTTTAAAGAGGCCAGATGGGAACGGACCTTACAGATGACAAAAACACAGTGGGGGGAGGATGGGTCAGTCTGCATGCAGTGCACTCTAACAATGACGGGGGCTTTAGGGTATCAGATTGGAGCCGTAGGGAGCCTAAAACTGTTCCTTGAGGAACCCCTCAAAAGCTTCAGGAACACTGACATGAAGCTTCAACATGAGCCCTTTTCAGACATGGCATACACAGCATTACTGCCTTCATCCATCTGTTAACATGAAGGCTTTTGGTCATTCAAAATTCACCTCAGTATAGCTACAGCTTATTACGACTCATGTATAATTCCATAATATGATTGATGATGTTCTCTGTACATGTGGCATCTATTGCACGTCTGTCCGTCCCAGGGAGAGGGATCCCTCATCTGTGGCTCTTCCTCAGGTTTCTTCTTTGTTCCCATAAAGGCTTTTTTGAAGTTTTTCCTGACCTGGGTTCGAGGGTCTAAGGACAGAGGGTGTCACAACTGTACAGATTGTAAAGCCCTCCGAGGCAAACAATGTTTGTGATTTTGGGCTCTAAATAAATAAATTTGAATTTGAATTTGAATTTTGAAATCTTCTTTCAATTCATTCAGACATGACAGCACGATGCTTGCTTCATAATTGAGTAGTGACTTGGAAAAAAGGAATAATATCAAGGAGCTGCATCAGTGGTGGATTTTAAAACTTGTTTTGATATCGAAGCTTTCATTAATGACCACTGCTTGAGCCCACACTCACTAGTGTTTCCACAAATAACTTTTCTTATTTATTAGAGGGTGAATTATGCTGCCCTTTCCAACTGTGCACAAGCATAGCATGACATTACGCTGTTTAAATCCCGTTAGCTGACATGCTATATCTGTGCTTTTGCTGGATATTCATAAATATCAGCCCTGCAGTTGGCGTCGAGGAAAACGTAGAGATTATAATTATGTGATTAATTAAAGGGCTCTTACGAGAAGAAGGAACAAGACATGCATTTAATCTGTTTGAGTGTATTTAACCTTGTGCTGATGCAGCTTTTACGATAATCTGACTGCATTCACTTCAGACTTGTTTCATGTTGACAGTGATGGAGGGAAATGTTACAAGTCCCACCGATTAAGGCCAGTGCAGGCGTGACTTTTACGTCTAAGTAAAAGTCGGACACGAGCCCGACATGTAAATCTGCCATCACATTTACGTGACGGGGTGGATGTCTGAAAGGGGTTGAAGGAGTCCTCTTGGAAACTTTTCTCATTCAAGTAGCTAATTCAGTGATTTTCAGTCTTGGTCCTTGGTGCCCAGAGCTCTTCTGATTAATATTCGAGACACTGAGTTAGGAACAATCTAAAACTCAGCACTAAAAGTCAGCTTTCAGCGGCTGTGGTGTTTGTTTTGAGGGCTCCAAATTGTAGTAAAGCCCCTAAAGACCCCAAGTTTTTAGAGTGCAAAGGGAAGAGAGAAGGAACATTCACAAAATCAAAGTATATCCACATTGTACCTGTTATTACTGAGGCTGCAACTTATTTGGGAACAGAAAGAAGGCAAGGAGTGACGTACAATGAAAGCAAAGTAAAGTAAGAGCTACTGTTCTTATATTTTAATGACTTATAAGGAGGAAAAAGGTGCAGCCTGCTCAGCGAAAGGTACTATGTCATACTTCTGATTTATGAATGTGCCACAAGGAAAAATAAAAAGACAAATATGAAGACAGTAAGGACAACGTAAAGCACAAGAAGTGGATGCAGAGATGAAGCTGAACGGATCCTGAGACTCTTAGTGTATTGAGTGCTGACTCAGTCATTTTAATCTTTCAAAATTTATGATCATCTCTAATTACCATTATGAATTGATCTGGTTTGGATATACTGCATGTCATTTTTCTACTGAACTTTTTGGATGCTTAAAATAATTGATTGCAATACAGCAGTGAAAGTACACAGTAAATCACTCACCACAATTAGCGATAGTCTTCCACTTACATTAAAGACTTAAAGATCCTTTCAATATCAATTTAAACAGAGAAGATGACAAAGTTTATCTCAGCAAAAGCATTTCAACTAATGACATACTTTTAATTTCACCCAAAAAATGACAAAAAGATTTAAGATGACGTGATTTAAAACATTTTCCACACAGATAATCTTTCCGAATCAATCATTTTTTGTTGGGTGACACATTTAATTTGAATGAAAACATTTAAAAAGAGGCGTCTCGGTATATGTTTGGCTTTAAATTGAGTCCAGTGTTAGGCCTCAGGAGGATTCAGGCTCACCGCCAGTACAAAGCATGAGGATGAACAGCATTAACAAGGCATGAACACAGGCTGGCATGCACACAAATACGCAGGCAAACCACACACAGGGATCATATGGCATGCGCACATTCGTGGTCGGGACAAGAGAGCCTGCGACTTTGACACTGGACACTACGATCCACATCCCATCTTTCACCTTAACCACGACCCCTAACCTGCCCCAGGTCTTTTTAGTAACCCGGCCTCAACCCCAGAGACGTCAGATCGGTAAATGCTTGTATGTTTGAGAACAGTGACTGCCTGACAAACAGCTTCTTGTACAGTGTCTTACAACAACACACAGCTTAATCTAAGGACTGGAAACGTGATCCAGCTCCATAAAATCAGGTTTAACGTCCAGTTTCAGTCGAAAATACTGTGACTGCAGCTTCCTGCCACTTGGAAATGAAAGTAGTTCAGACTGCAGTTTTCATTTTTATTTCATTAACTCGAAATGAGACCTCAAACTGAACCCTGAAGTTTGATTCACTACACGGCGAATTATGTGGAAGTACCAATGTTAAAACACACTGCCACAAGTGAGCCTGCTAATGAGAGAAAACTGATTAATCCACTTTTTAACATTATGGCAAAATGTTTAATAACGTGCCAGTGAATTACATCACCACCCCCCCGCTCCCATTTTACCAAGTTACAGCATCGTTTTTGTATAATTTAATCTGTGTGACATATTCAAAACAGATTGACTTCAGTGAACTGTGATTATTCATGCTTAGTGGGTTGAATCCTTCGCTGGGAAGATGACTAATGCTGCCTGAGTCACCCTGCTGCAAATCTGGGTGCCCATGAATTATGGATGTTTTTAATCAGCGGCGCACAATGAGGAGATACAGTATGCGGAGCAGAGATGTACAAAACCCCCAAACATACCACCAAACAATCATTCCTGTGTTCGCACAAACACACACATATGCACACTCTGGGGAGAAGAAGTGCCTCTGAAATAATTACACATTTGGTGAAAGTACTTTTGTTTGACTTGACGACTGGGAGGACAACCTGTCAATCAAAGAGTTAATCACGGGGGAAGAGTGTATAATCAGGGTTGTGATCATTTCATTTTCATTGCCACAGAAAGTTTAGTAAAATGGGAGATGTCTTTTGGAAGGAAAAAAAAACTTTCACAAACAACCACTGGCTTTGTGTTGTTAAAAAATGCTTCTTTTTGAGAAATGAGCATTCTGTCATTAGCGAGGAGACTTTCTGCAGTTTCACACTCTGCACATCAAAGCGAGTGAACTGAAATAGACTTGATGACAACCCTGAAGTTCAAGAGAGTCTAGAGGAGTTCAACGACAGCAGATAGGATCCATCCCAACAACCTGAAAGAGTTTAACTAAAGACACAGTCTAGGAAGGCAATCACACCAGAGAGCAAAGGCTGGGGGATTTTTAAATCACGTAAAAGAGAGAACCTTAATGTGAGATTATGATAAGAAAATGACATTAAAGGCAAACACAGGCAACATTTAGAGTCAGTTGGAGGCAGTGCCACGTGAAGGTGAAGCTACAAACAAGACTGATTTTCTTGTTTCCTTATAAACCAGCGTTTTGGAGACACAAAGTTTTAAATCCACTTGACAGCATGCGGTGAATGACAGCACCATAAATTCATTCACCGTTAGCAAGGCCGGCCCTGACAGGAAATGAGCCTTCGTGCTCTGGCAGTGGAAGGCCGACAGCATCCTCTGAACAAAATCAGATTTGGCCGATTCACATGGGGAAAATGGCAGGTTTACAACCAAAATGGAAAAAGTTAGAGGGTTGATTAGCTTTATTGTCACAGTGTGTGCAGCCAAACCTGCTGAACTTGAGTTCAAAGAGAGCTTTACTCTCGCTGTCTCCATTGAGAAAATTGCACTTGCTATTCCAATCACCAAGAGAGAAAAATAGCAATATTAAAGTACCAAAATATACAGGATATCATATTGCTTTATGACTATTATAATGAGCCTCTGATGCAGGCACAGTAAACTTCAATCAGCACCTCTACATAAACTACTCCTCTACTAGTTCACATATGTCGGCATTGCATTTTAAAAGTCTTCTCCTGCAACATTATAAACTGATCAACTAACAAAAAAATCCATCACTCATAAATGATCCAGTTTAGACTGAACAAAAACTTATCAGTCTGCATTTAACCTCAGCAATGACATCAACATGTCCTGTGGCTGCTTCCCATTACAACTCGTGGAAAAGCTTTTAATTTGAAGCCGCAAAAGGAAGTCTGAAATAAAAACACAACAAGAGCCATTGCGGTGCTAACAGTTCAGAAAGAACGGCTAAGAAAACAATGACGTTGCTGTTTGTCAGATCAAAGTTTGAAGGCGGGCATCGTATGACAAACAAGCACGTCATGTGACTCCTTGTATGTTTACTTTTTGGTCAGAGGAACTTTTGAGTCACGAATCCCACAGAGTCTCACAAGCTGGGTCGACTTTACTGCCAGTCTTAGTGCTGCCCATTAAGCTACAACACTGCAAGAGTAAAAGTGCCAGCAGAGTGTAACTAGTGGCAAATGACCAGCTTGACACCAACTCAAAATGTTGCCTGTGTACAACAGCTGTCAATGTGAAGACGAAAGAGTAATTCAAGAGAAGAAGAGGGAGGGCTTTGATGACATCATTGTTTACCTGCGGCTCGACGGGCCGGTGCATGGCGGGCGCCTCGGATGCCGAGTTCCCGTTGGGGTAGGAAGACTCGGAGCGTGGCGGCACCGGAGGCTGCTGTGCTTTGGTCTGAGCCGACTGAGGAGAACCCTGGATGTTCTTCCGGTATCGCTCGTCAGCCTTAGAGAGACAGATGTACACAAATACACAACACACACACAGAAGCAGCAGCATTAGCAGTGGTTTGAGAGTACAGTTCAATGTGTGTGAGGACGTAAAGGAGAGTAAGTGGACAGAAGCCATCGGGCGCTACGGTTTGTTAGTTTCCCCCCTGCAGAGTAGAGACGTTTTGTACCGGCAGTGGTACAAGCACATCAGAAAGTCATCTGCTGATACAGGCACACCAGCAGGAACAACAAAGCACTTCCTCAAGGGCAGCGGTGTTATTGTTGCCACAATATTCCCACATCCCCGCTAGTAGGACAACGGCACCACGACCAGGGAGGAGCGTCATGCATTTTTCATGTGGAGAGAACAACATTCACGGCGAAAAAACAGAAAGGTTAGGACACACACCGAGGTCCAGGACACCGACCACCGTCACAGGAAGCACTGAAAGACTTTTAGTTTAAAATGTCAAAGTTAATTGTAGGCAAGACCAAATTTGTTCTGCGAGACAATCTAATCTTAATTTAATGAATGCTCTGAATAGAACTGAGCTACTCTACAAATAAAAATCTCTGCATCTACTTTCATTTAAAAACAGCACTTTTGAACACCATCCCACACGTGTCCACTTGGAGTGGTTTAAACCTGTTGGCCGGAGGGTGTGCATCAATTTCAGGGAGCTGAAATCAACATCTATCAGATAAATCACTAAAAAACCTGAGCAGTCAGATGTGTGTTATCACCTGGAGGAGTTCAACTTTTGAACACATTCCTGCAAACATCTAAATTTCTTGGCAGATCTTGCTGTGTGGAGTCAACGCCCCGCCCAGTCCGGCGCAAAAAAAAGAAAAAAAAAAACAGCACTCAGTCATCAGGCGCTTTTAGATCTGGTTTGTTTGTCTCTCTGCTTTTCCTCCCCCACCAGGTGCTAAATAGCAACAGCAGGATGCCAAAGAAGAAAAAGACGGGGAGCCCCACTGAGGACTAATGAGGTGGCTCATTATTACAGTGACTCCATTAGTGTGGTGGCAAAGACAACGACGAGGAGGAGCAGTGGTGCCCTCGCTGAGGAGGAGCAGCTGCTCAGGTGAAAATTTCACAACAAACTTTTCCTCCAAAGTGGCTGAAGAAAAATACTCAAATGCCAAAAAATTATCAGATAAGTTAGTGAGCTGTGGATTCGTTGACTTGACTGAGCCAGTTTTAAAAATATGAGTCGTCGTAGCAGTATCAACTAGAACATATTTTTTCTTTAGATTAATTTAATAATTGTTTGTTTAATTTGTTAATCATTTATTTAAATCAACCTTGGTTTCCGCACAGACATATTATTAGTGGGATAAGCAGCCAATAACCCAGACGCTGTTTTATATTTTAACATAATAAAATGATTTAAGTCCAAATATCTGGAGCGTATTTGCATCTTGGACCTGTTTAACAGTTAGATGTATGAGTTAAGAGAAAGTCGTTAATAAACTCTAGAACTCATCTACAAAGTGCCCACACATCCCACACCAGCAGCTAGCCATCACCATGTAAATACATACATGTTGCACACCCAAAGCGGTGGGGGTGAGTACACACAAGCAAAAAGGAAGCGTTCTACAGCGGTCAGTGCGAGGGTTCACCTCTCTGATTGGCTCAGAGTCAGGGGCGGGGCCTTGGAGCTCGGCAGGTACAGGTAGCTTGGGTTCTGTCGTTTTCTCCAGACTGGGACTTGGACTGGACCTTGTCTTTTTAAAGTCTGCGGCGCCCTGCGGTTGCTTTGCCGTATCCTGTTCGGGGCTCTGCGGGGGCTTTGGCCTGTCGTATTCGAGGCTCTGCGGGGGTTTGCTGCTCTGTGGCTGGGCTGCTTTGCTACTATCCAGGTTCTGGTTTTGCTGGAGGGACAGCAGGTAGGCCTGCTCCTGCTGCAGCTGCCTCTGGAGCTTCTGGGCTTGGCGCTGCTCCTCAAGCTCCCGCCATTTATACTCCTGAGTGCAGGAACAGTCAGGTTGAACCAAAAACCTCTCAAAGACGTCGGGCAGGACCAACATGTCAGCTTTGAGAAACAGCAGGCGTGGACCTTTGTAGCTCGCAGGGATTGAACATTAGCTCGAAAGAACGTGCAACTTTTTCACCAGCAAACAAATGCTCATTTTAAATTCATCATATCGAATTAAGTTAGAAAATAAAGCATGTTCAGAACAACCCGAACTACTAATGGATGAAGCACAAATATACACACAAATATAAGTGTTCAAGCCCCTAAAAAGCCACAGATTGCCCATGTTACAGTGCCAATAATTGTTCATTTAAGTAGCTCTTGGTTAAAAAATAAAGAGCAGCTGTAAGGCTTTATAAACAGATTGCACCATTTGTTATGTTAACCATAATTTTAGCAATCAGTTATTCCACTCATAATGTGATTTGGGCTCTGGGAAATGTATTAATTATAATTTCATTATTTATTATTTGTTATTTATTTACCTTACCGACATGTTGAGCTGGAAATGTAGAGTTATGGTGAAACATTAGAGGGGAAGGTGCTGCAGTGAAATGGAGGGTTCAAAACCAAACACTAATAACTTTGGGGAGGGTCTGGCTTTTTTTTTTTTTTTTTAATATCAAACATAACGTTCACCCCCTTCTGGGCCAAATGTCCAAAGTGTCCAGCAGCACATCTGTTAAAGCCGTTAACTTTGGTCAAAAGTCATTACACCACTAAACTATTAAAACAGTAATGATTTTTATGAGATTTGAAGTTTGTGCTCGTTGCCAGAAGCTGCATCTAAAATCTAAAATAGCGGGAGGGTGTTTAATGAGACGTGTACGATTAATTCACGTAAAAGTGCCAAAGCAAACGTTTCAGTACTTTAGATCAAGTGTGGAAAGCCAATCATGATGTAAAGGAAACTTTTTTTTTTTGTCCCAGAGTTTAGAAATGGTGGCTGTGTCAGAGCCGGGGAGTGATAACGTGATGGTGTGAAGCCTGGAAGTGAAGACATGAGTAGTCACATCCTTTCATTATTTCAGTATCCTCTTTCCCCTCCCCCCAGAGGATTTTAAGACTTTAAAGATGAAAAAACATCAAGTCATGCAAAACCCTCCAAATGACCCAGCTCCTTTCCCGCACAAAACCTGGGACATCTGGAATAAAAAAACAGGGGAAACCCTCTCTTCCCGTTGGATGACTGGTTTCCTGGTTACGACGTCTCCGTCACTAAGGGCCCCGTAAACATCCCGACTTCCCCACCAAAAACCTGAGAATACTTATTAGGTTTTAACCTCAACTGTTAACGGCTCCCCTCGGATCTACAAAAGTCATAAGTTAGTCCCAAAAACTCAATTCGGCTTCAGTCGGAAGGAAAACTGAATCAGGAAAGTTTGTGTAACGGAGGAATAACAAGTACCTGCATTATGAAAAGTGACAACCTGGGAGTTGTGGAAACATTAAGAAAGAACCATTTGGGACACTGATGGAAATAACATTAAGAAATACTGAAGATTTAGAAAGGCAAAGGGGAAAAAGAGGGGAAGAAACTCACAGAGGGAACAAGGGATGGAGGGAGAATAGGAGCCGAATTCAAAATAGTCTGTATTGTTTTAAAGAAAAAATGAAGTTAAATGTAAATGTGGTGTTTCTGGCTTCACTCACCAGCAGCATGGCCTGTTCGTGGAGGAGCTGCTGCTGCAGGATCTCCAGGTGCCGCTGCTCCTCCTCCAGCTGACGGCGGATGTACTCCTGTCAGTCAAACACAGCCCACGCCGCCTCGTTAGTTCAGCATATATCATATATTTTATTTCCACATACAGCAACTTAGATAGGAGGACGGGCTGCAACATGTGGTGGAACAACAACAACAACCAATTTAATCAAATCAACAGTCAAATAAAAATCAGGCCTCGATCTTATCAATTCAACTTCATGGTGACTATGACAAAGTCACTCCTGAAAAGAGTTTGTAAAGCAAATTTAGATTTTTTTAAAGCTGATTTTTTTTAAATGTCAGCACAGTTAATTGCAAAGTAGTAGTAGAGAAAAGATTAATTCACAAGACCCTGCAGAGACCAAATTAGAAAATATATTGACATTGTTTTACCTGAAGAAGATACATGATCACAAAAACATGACAAATCCCACGTAAGACATCTGATTTCCAGAAAATAATTTTGCTTTTGACTCACATTTATTTATTTAAGATATAAACTTTTAATTTAGCTAGACTTTTACTTGGTGAACTTCTACAAAGATCAATTTTTCCCCTTATGTCTCCCTTTCATCTCTCTGTGTTTCGGGCTCGTACCTGCTCTCGGTCGGCCCTCCTCTTCTCCTCCTCGGCCCTCCTGCGCTCTTCCTCCTCTTTGCGGCGTCGCTCCATCTCCTCGATGCGTCTCTTCTCCTCCTGCTCACGCCTGAGCGCTTTCAGCTCGCGCTCCTGCTGCCTCCTCATCTCAAGCGCTACGCGCCGTTGTTGCTGCAGGTTAACAGAAAAAAAACTTGTTCAGGTCCCAACTGGCTGCGTCCTAGTTCTGATTTTTGTCCAAGTCATATGTGACACAGCGCTCGAGTTTTTTTTTTTTTTTAATCAGTGTGAAGCCAGAAGCCGCAGGAGTTTTTAGTATTATGATATCGACAGCAGGGATGCAAACTCAGAGTTGTTCAACCTACATGCAACTTCTACAGGAGAGAGAGTGTGATGCAAAATAAGGAAGTCAACAGGTAGAAGGAAAATATGATAAGTGATAATCAGTGATAGATTTCATCCAAATGAATCCATCAGCTTCTTAAGAGCATTTCAAACAAAGAGCATCATCGTTTCTGGCTCTGATAAAACAAACCAAGGCCAAAAAACCAGACCTGATGTGGATGATTAGAAAAGATGCCAAAAGTGCAATAAAGTTCATTCATCGGACCACAGAGACTAATAGTGTTTACTGATCATGTCACAATAAATAAAATGATAAATATAGTTTCTGCATTGAGATCTGACATTGTACTGTGGTCGATTAATCAATGAGTCGATCGTCAGCTTCACTTCCATATATTATAAAATGGTAAATGTAACATCAGTAAAGGTAAATTTTTGGATTTTGAGCTGTTCTACAAAAATGGGAATACTGCAGATGTCCTGGGTATATTTCACCATTTTCTTATATTCTATAAAACAAAATATCAAACTCAGAAAATAATCTGCAGAATAACAGATAATGAGAATCATTTTTAGGTGCAGTCCTGCATTGATTTAAAAACACTGGCAGGGTCAAAGCAGCGCGGTACATCAATTCTTTCTGAGTGCTTCTTATGATTTTTAAAAGTGCAGTACATTTTTTTTTTCAAGGCTATAATGACGTGGTTTAAATAAAAATTAAGATATTAGCAATCCTTCAAGTGGTGCAAACCTTTCAAACTGTTTACATGTGGTGGTTTTTAATGGACAAACAACACCAGCACAGTTTAGCCTGTATTTACTTTTCGGAGCGGAGGAAATAAATAAATTCAGACAGCGGATGAGCTGAAATGTCAACACTGCAAGGATGGCATTAAGACTTAATCATTTAATCAGAGTAATATTTTAAGTCTAACAGACACTTATCTAATGCTTGACTTTCTAAGCAGACAGCTGAAGAAATCACACTGATTTCTGTCTGTCGGTGTGTTGTGATGAAGGTGCAGTGGGAGCTGCGGGACGTCGGTTTCGGGTGCAGCGTCGTTTTTGCACAAATTCGGCTCTCAGGATTCCACATCTATGAAAAACAGGAGAGCACATGTATGGCACCGTTTCCCCGACACGGCCTGAGCTCGACTGCTGCTGTCTGATTCGCATACAAGCACCGTCATGAATCAAAAACGCAGCCTGGAGCAGTGACGGCTGTGGGAAAACAGGAGCAGAAATACTTTTTTTTTTTTTCTTCCTCTCTTGCCACTATCACTGCACGCTTGCCTCACTTTATATCTTCTAATTCTCCTCATCCCCTTGTTTGTCAGTCCCTCTCACAGCATTTAGGTCTCTCTCTCTTCTTTTTTCCTTCCGGTGAATTTAGTTTAGTCCACTTCTGTCCAAATTTATAATCGTCCCTTTGCAACTGTCCTCCCTCCTGCACTTCTCCTCCCTTTTCTATCACCCTCTCTCTTTCTCTTTCTCTCCTTTAAGAGAAGCGAGGCGGAAAAGCAGCCGAGCTCGCACACAGACACTAACGGAAAAGAAGCACAGCTCAGCGAGATAAAGGATAATGACAAGAACGGTTTTCAAACTCGTCCTCTGGGGACACCAATTTTTTTTTTTTCTTCGCTGCAGCCTTAAATTGATTTTGTAGTCTATTATGTAAAATTTATCAATCAAAGATCTAGCCACCAACCTCCGAGTCAAAAAGTCACTAATCTTATTACACAGATATCGTGCATGCTCACATAAACTGCACCTGACAAACTGGTTAAACCCCTCCAGGCCTCTCGATCAGCAGCTGCACACACAACCTGAGAGCGGAGGAGAGTTTAGCCATCTTCGAGGTAAAGATATATAAAGACCCTTACTCCTGAGGAAATGCTTTGTATGAAAAGACACTAATAAAATTAATGGGAGATTCTGGAAAGAGATATTTTCGGTGCTGTTACCACCAGAAACAAACTTGACATTGACCTCCATTATATCAGGGTGGAGACAGAAACCTCAGATGTTATCCACACACAGCAACGAGCTACGACTAGAGGTAAGTGAGAACTGTTGTGTGTGTTTCCTTTAGCTAAGGAGGAGCAAAAGCTTTTAAAGGTCTTTCTTTCTTCCCATCTCACCTCATCTACAAGACAGTCATCTTACATGTTGATGATTAATCTGAATTCTTATCTCCAAAATACTGATAAACCATTAGTTCTCTAAAATGTTTTTTCTTTTAATCTTAAAAATGCATCACAATTTCTCAGAGCCCAAACTGACGGTGTAAAATATGTGCAAAAATATTGTAAATTTAAATCTTTATATGTCATTCAATTGAGAAATATATAAAAGAGTGAGCATTTTTGTTTGATAAATGAGCACAATTAATGGTCTCACCTAACTGATTAATTGACTTGTTTCAACAGGTTTGGATGTCATGGCGATGTCTGGGACTCATCACACTTTTTTTTTTTTTAACTACATGACTGTTAGTAGTGTAATGTGTTTTTAGGCAGAGGTAAAGCCAAACTACTGAGGAGCTGTAACTTATATACAGCGAGTTTTTTCATTTTTATCAGCTGTCTTAACCTCCTCCTGGATTTCTTGGAGCTTAAGCACAGTAGCTGCCTTGAATCATCTACATCAGCCTGTCAGTATTTAAAAATGTGATAAATTCACAATGTATGGACTAAGAAAGTTATAAAACCCAGATCACTTTAGCTCGTCAGTGTTGTAAAATGCTGAAGTCATCCACTCTCAAAGGAGAGCCTCTCCCCCGTGTTGAGGACGCGTGTACGAAGCTTCATAAATAACTCAAGGCCGAAACACTATTTTTAGTCCTATTATAACTTTCAGCATAACTCCTGGGAGGGATCATGTGATGCCTGACAAATAATATATATACACTCTAGAAATGGTTTTCAATTAAACAGGTGACTGAGAGGGCAAAGCTGCACATTTTTTACAACCTGGATTTATTTTAGCGTCGCTGCTTCAGGTTTTGCTGAAAGGCGTTATTCAGGACGGCTTTACCGCACAAGAAACACAAGTGATGAGATGTTTCATTTTTTTATGAACTGAATTATTAGTTAGTGAGTAATCTGCACAGTCTGACCGCAGCAGATGTTACATTACTGTGTTATTAATAAAGTCTTATTTGGATTCATTCAGGTTGAGGTAAGTTTTCTTCACGAGGCCTGCGCGCTCACCTCCTCCAGCCGCCTCCTTTGCTCCTTCTGCTGCTCGATACGTTTCTGCCTCTCGGCCAGCAGTTGGCGCTTGTACTCCTCCTGCTCGCGGAGCTGCTGCTCCTGGAGGAGCTGCTGGCGGCGCAGCGCCTCCGAGCGCTCCTTGTTCTCCTGCTGCAGCCGGATGAAGTCGCGGCGCAGAGTGGACTCGCCCGGCACGTTGACAATGGAGCTGTGCCGAGGATGACGAGAAGGGACATTAGCTGGCACGTCAGCTCATAAATACAGTCAGACTTCTGCATATGTGAACAATGAGAAGCTGGTGTTTTTGTAAAATAAAAATTACATTTAAATGGAAAGCTGCTGCTCAGCTCCATCTGCAGAAGTCAAACATTTGTCAAGGAATTACAAAAATCTCCAAAACTTTAATGTATATGTTTTATCTTGTAAAAAAATCATTTCTTTAATAGTTTTAATGACACAAGGATCAGATTTTGGATTTTATCAGAAACCAGTTCATCTTCCAGCTGCTCTGGTCTGGAGTTTGTTTTTGAGCCACACATGGTGCTGCTGGTTAGCTTCTTGTACTGAGAGACGTTAGTGTGTTTAGCTTCTCTGCTGACAGTTATGCCAACAAATCCCTCCTCACTGCACCGTCTCACATGCGTTGTGATGATATGCACTGACCTTGGCTCTCCCTCTTGCTCCGATGCCTCTTCCTCCTCCTCTTCACTGCCACTGTATTCATACTCTGTCTCATCTGAGGGTAGGAAGGAAGAAGAATATCACAAGAAAATGTGTAATTGGATGGGGAACTTATTAAATTATCTTTAATTTCAGCAGCTACTGAGCTACTCCAGATGTTTAACCATTACTTTTCTTCGTCCTGCTGACAAATGCTGGATCATTGCAAGGAGCATTATTATTGTTTTTCTTAGGATGAAACTGTGGACAACTTTGAGTTTTAGTGCTGATAAACACACCGACGCCGACAGATCTTCCTCTGGGACTCACCCTTCTCGCCCCTCTTCTTCTTGGTTCGGTCGATGTGGTCTTTGAGCTGGATGCGGACCTGCCTCTCGTTGGGCTGGTCCCGGATGAAGGGGTGCTTCAGCAGCTGCTCGGTGGGAGGACGCTGGGTGTAGTTCTTCACCAGGCAGCCCTCGATGAAGCTGAAGAACTTCTTCGACCTGTTTAATTAAAGTTAAAGGAGATGTTTGGAGTTGAGACGTGTGTTTCATATTTACATATTCACTGTTTGAGAGGTTAAAAACTCGGCCCACCATTTTTTGGACTTGAGTCGAGGGGGAGGGTTTCTGGGGATGAGGAAGAGGGCTCTCATTGGATGCATGTCACACAGAGCTTGAAGAAAAAGGGAGAGCAAAAACAAAGTCAGACATTTTGGAGTGAACTTTTTTTGTATGTATGTGCGTATAAATGATTGAATTTTAAAGATGCCAAACAAACTTTTGTCAGGTTAAAGTGATTTGTACTTACGAGGAGCTCCCTCAGCCATCTCTATGGCCGTGATTCCACAAGACCACAGGTCGCTCTGAAGGACAGAAGATAAGATTAGTCCAACGAGTGTGTGTGCGCATGTGGGTGTGTGTTTCTCTCGTTTATACACATCTGTCCCCACCAAGGATTAGATATGTCGTATCTCAGATAGCAGCAATTCTCTAAAAGTGTCGTAACCCTCCAGAAATGAAAAAACATAAAATCTAAGAGCCGATGTGGAGGATGTCTAAAATTCTGTTAATAAACTGTGATTTTTGAGGCTTTTCAGGACATTTTACAGCTGAATTTTATTCCTCACACAGTGTCCTGGTTTCTCTGGATAATAAACTAACTACTTTCTGCAGCGAGTGTGTCGACCAATCTTTTCACCTCCACAGTACCGGGGTGGCTGCAGAAGTGGCAGCCCAAAACAATGCAAAACAACTACATACCTATGAGAAAATATGTGCTATTGGCTGCACTGACATTTAAATCACGTACAGATACCTACAGCAGAGGCTTCAAATATTATGTCACAGAAAAATTACTGGCATCCATCCCAAAGGTTAAGGAAAAGAACAGCTCGTTTCTTTAATGTCAGAAACATCTACTCATAAAGTCCAGCCCCTGATATACTGTAAAACTGTAGACCTAGTTTTTGTTAAGTTCAGATCCAGCTCCTCACCCTGTAGTCGTAGGTGGCGTCTGGGTTTTCATCACAAGCGATGACCTCCGGAGCCATCCAATATGGCGTCCCGATGAAGGTGTTCCTCCGACCTACCGTCCGGTCCAGCTGAGCGCTCACACCAAAGTCCACTGGGAAATAAAAGGTGAACATCAATTTATATTATTAGTTCAAATAATTTTCATCAACAACATCTGACAACATTTGACACTTTTGGACTGATATCGGTAAACCAGGAAAAACATCTAATTAAAAATGTCAAGTGAGTTTTCAAACATGCTGATGCCACTCAGCTGGTGGATCAAACATCATCTTCAAATTTTTTAACATCTCCAGTTTCATATTTTGACTAACTGAGGGACTTAAGACAGATTAAAACAGTTCAGACTAACATTATCAGAGGGGTCATTTAAATTTCAGCCCCTAAACCAAATGAAAGATTCAGTCTCTCGCCCCGGGAGCCTAATTAAACTTTTACTCGCTCTCACGTCACGTTGAAACCGACACACTCGAGCGCACGGTCCGTGTCGGGTCCTGACTCGGAGCGCAGAGGTCGAGGTGCCTCTGCGTTACGAGGCTCAGTCCAGACTCCTTTTAGCAAAACTACAAAGTGTTTTACTGCAGCTGCGACGGAGACGTGTGGTTTGTACCGCCTGTCACAGGACAGCAATAAACAAGACTAATTTGGTTGAATTTTTTTTCACAGAATCTAATTTTTAACATCTGCTTCACAGTCATACTGAGTGGAAGTATGTAAGTGTAATGGGAAACTGGTAACCCATCAATATGGTCTAGAATTATTTAGTATTATAGATATTTTTCAGCACTTTCCAGCAGTATATAACAATAAGTCATCATGATATAATTTATTTAAGCTTTTGTTCAAATCAGAACTTTTCCATTACAAAAAAACATGACCGACAAAAACATTTCTGAATCCCTTTTAAAGGTAAAAACTTTGAGGAATCTAAACAGCAAGACCTGCAGATACCCTGTATGTAGGTTGTTGTAACTTATTCACAGATACAACTCTTAACGTTAAATCACTGTTGTGTTTTTGTATTTTGGTTAGTGTCATTGAGTGATGTCAGTTATGGGTCAATGCGTGGACACACTGTGAAAACATGTTAACACGGACATCTTCCTGCTGCAGGATCATTTGCAACATGATGATCCACAGTTATTTTCTAGTAAAATTAAATAAATTAGCCTTCCTGGGTGATTTCCTTTATACAGGCCCACAGGACTGCAATCATGTGACACGCTACAGAACAACTCTGGTAATGAAAATGCTCTAGTTGGCACTTGCACAGTGCTGACTCAAATCTGGTGCTGCAGTATGTTTTCAGTGCAGTCGTCCAAACCTCAGTGCCGGCTGCGCTCCCAGTCCGCAGGCCCGGTCTGGACCGACAAATCAACCGAGACTAAAACAACACACACCCAGTTTCACTTCGGCGTTCTCGGTCAGCAGCACGTTTTGTCCCTTGATGTCACGGTGGATGACATGATGAGCGTGCAGGTGAGCCAATCCCTGCAGAGAGAAAAACATATAAAATGCTCTCAGATTTTGATGAAAATACTTTTCCGCTGTAGTTTAATTGATTCTCTGTAGGTAGGAATAAAAAAATGCGGCGAGAGGAGACCCACCCTGAGGATCTCTCGGGAGATGTAGGCGATCCAGTCCTCCTTCAGCGTGTTGCCTTTGGTGTTCTTCACCAGGTCCGTGATGGAGCCGGCGCCGCAGAACTCCATCACCAGCTGGAGGAAAGAAACGGGAGATACTGAGGAGACCGTGGACTTTTATAAACACACGATACATCACTCCGACAGTCACAGAGACCACCTGCAAAAAAGGTGCAACATGCAGCATTTCATGATCAGTTTTATAGAGAAAACCGTCTCTATCAACTTTGCATCTCTCCATTTTTTCCAACTTTGGTCAAATATGCATAAAAATATCAGAGTATATGATGGGAGGAGTAAAAGAAAACTGATGGAGGATTCCCTTTCCAACATGTGGCTATTTACTAATGTTTATTCTGAGGAAAAAGAGGAGGAATATGAAAAAATACAGCTAATATTTAGATTGCGATCTCTGGCCAGTGCTCATGATACGAGCAGAACAATAATAACCCCACAGAGGCAAACCTCTCCTCCAGTTCTCCTCTGCTTTGTGCATTATTTTTTTAATAGTCAGCACGGCATATTGTGGACTGTGTTTTGCATGCTGATCCGAGGATTCGCACTGAAGGAGACACGATGTGGTCCCCTTCAGCAGACTGTGTTTAGCGGCGTACACAAACAGCAGACAGCGTGAAGCCGATGCCATAAAGGGGTCCTGGAGGCAGCTGTAAAAGCAAACACCGGGCTGCATTGTGGGGCGAGAGTGAGATCGCTCCTCTCGAGGAACAGCAGAGCCGCAGGGTCATAAAACGAGATGATCCTGCCTTCGACAAACTGAGCGCCTATAAATCTCTCCCGCTGCTGTTTTTCCTCCCCTCTCTGATTAACTCCCTCCTTTTCCCTTTTTTTCCTCTGTTTGTCTTATTTGTTTCCTCAGTGCTGTCTTGTTCTTCTTTTCTAAGATTTGTTGTGTTTTTGTCAGTGGTGGAAAGTACATTTATCCCAGTACTGTACTTAAGTACAATTTTCAATGTTTTTGCACTTTGAGTATTTCCATATTGTTAATACTTTTACTTTACTTAAATTTTTAATGTAAGTACTTTAACTTTTATGTTTAACTTAAGTAAAAGATCTAAATACTTTTTTTCCACCACTGGTTTTGTATTGCTGTCTTATTCCACTGTACCTTCCCATATGAAGGCTGGTGCGGGCTGAAATGTTGGAGAAAAAAACATTTATATTGCACGATAGTATTATTGCCTGCAAGGAGTAAAGTGTGTGAACAGACAGGATATTTGCAAACATGTCAACTCTGCATACAGACCCAACATGGCCACCACAAACACCTAATAAACATCTATTGTAACATACAACAGTACTCATGTAAATTTAAGTAAATTCAACTATCTAAAAAAATGGTTAAATCAACTTCTAGCAAAGAAGAAAGATGTTTTGTCCAAAATCTGGACTTGTTGATTGCTGCCTGGTTTAAAACCTTTATAACCTACATTCATTTTTAGGTGTTTTTAACTCATAACATTTTACTTTTGAGTCATTAAATCATTATCGATGGCAGAATTAGACTCACCCATAGCTGGTCGTCGTGGCCCGGAGGACTTTTCTTGATGAAGGCTCCGTAGTAGGTGGCTATGTTTCTGTGGTGGGAATACTTCTTCAGCATGTTGATTTCCAGCTTAATTTCCTCCTCTTCATCCTATAAAAAAGAGAGAGAGAGAGAGAGATGGAGACCCATCATTGTGGAGTTAATACACTCTTATTGCCTGCGAGAATTCGAGGAAGCAATTACACGAACGAATGGACTTGATCAAAACAAACAAAATAGGTCAATTTTCCCGTGGTCAGGTTGGTAAAGCTGGAGGCACAGACGAAGGATGGATGCCATTAGTCATCTGCAAATAATGTGACAATGGCAGGTTATTTTAACAATGCATTCACTTTTTGTCTCTGTTTTTCTTCTGCTATGATAATTACTCACAAGGGCGGCGCTCACATTTTTCCTACGAGTCTACATGCATTTTTCATCTTTATTGGTTTTGCACACTCGGCCTCCTCCGAGCCTTAAATCAAAAGCCCAAACTCTCCAACACGCTGAGTTTTGGAGAAATGAGGTCCCTTTGGTGTGTAGGTGAGAAGTGGTTTTCTGTCCTGCTCACAGTTTTCCAATCAGACCTCAGACACTAGCTCAAACTTTATACAAACTCTATAATGTGCTCCGTCTTGTTACGCTGCACCTTTAAGTGTATTCGTGACTCAAGTTTAAGCTTGTTAAGAGAAATCTACACATGCATTTCAACTGACTCATAAAAGACACTCCAACATACCAAAAACAGGGTTACACACAAACCAGCAAAACATCTAATTATCTAATCTGCAACTAATAAAGCACACTTAAACACGTGCATGAATATTCATAATACCTTTTCAGTCAATTACTGTTTTTTCCTTCCGAATACAATCAACTATCTTCCTTTAAACCACGAATACACAACTTCCTCCCTGTATCTAAAATGTCGCCATGTTGTGTAAGTCTATGACTAAGCTTACTGCGCTGTTTTAAGTCCAGAATATAGAAATTAAATTAAGCAACTATGCACTTTCAGATGCTCAACAGTAAGCTGTTTTGTTGAAGTTTATGGGCCCGTCCACACTCTCAGCCGAGCAGTAAAAATGCCATCTTCCAGTTACAGCTTCTAAAATGTGATGATTTGCTGCTTTTCTGTAAAAATTGTGCTTTTTTTTTTTTTAAAACATAGATTAAGCAGTTAATCTATCAAACTTTATGTTAAAGGAATTAAATTAGTCGCAGTCTTTTTTTGCAAGTGTTTGAGTTGACCACAAACTTTACTGCTGGATGTCTGCAGCTCAAAATATGAAAATAAATTAAACCAAGTTGATAAGTTAACATTAAAAGTAAAAAATAAAACCCACAGTACCAACTAAAGCTGTAACCCTGAATCATTTCCTCCTGAGCCACTGACAAACATGCTGGTGAGCAAAGCGAGGAAACAAACGATGTCCAGGCCCATCTGACAAACGGATATCACTCCACACAAACATGCAGATACAGCCTGAACTCCGAGTGATAACAGAGCCGAACAAAAAATTGCCATCTCGCCCCTCTCAGGATATTACAGCACAGACTCAGACACGCGCACAGACACATAACAAGATCGAGCGATTATTTCTCGATCATCGCGGCATCACAGAAGCAGTGTGACATTTTTTTGCGGGTGCTTCTTTGCATCAGTCGAGCCCCGCACGTCTGATCTGATGACATAACATGACATTTCCACTGTTTGGACGGCCCGGGTCGATAAGCAGGAGCGTGACGGGGAGGCCGCGGCTCGGCCTCGAGCGCCGCTGCAGAAAACCTCATATGTGCATAGAGGAAAAGCTCTGAGGAACTGAGAGGGAAACTGTTTGGGCTTTTTATATTGAAACTCAAGACCTTTTGGCATCCTGTAGTACACATTTAGCAGCTGGATCACTCACACTCGCTTTCACCAAAGTTTTGGGCGGCCGAGAATTTTAATCTGATAATGGCAACGAGTGAAATATCAGGATCAATGCAATTATTACACTTCATCCTGAGGGGGAACGTGAGTTTCTGTACCAAGATTTGTGGCAATTCGTCCATCATTTACTCAAAAAACCCAAAAAAGTCAGCCTCTTGTGGCACTAGAGGAAAAATCGGGGGATCTCTGAACTCTATATGATGCATCACCTGGAGACCATGAAGGTTTATACAAAATCTCATTTCCATCCCAGCCATAGCTGTTGAAGTGGTGAACCTACAAACCAATGGCCAGACAGACTTTGGGGTCTAGCAGAAGGTAAAGGGATGGTCCAATAAAATCTAAATTGGTATCTATAATGAAACTTGAAAATCACACATTGGTTTTAAAATACAGCTCATCTATAACCTTAAAGAGAGAAACAATTCCAACTTTAACAAGGCGTTACACAAAACTGTTGATCCATAACACCACAACATTAAACCAGGAACACTAAGTTAATGTGTTGTGCATTCATTTAACAGCCTTTCTTCAACCTTCTTGGTGTCGTCTACGCTCTAAACTAACAGCACAAGCAGCAGAAACACGAACTAAAGGAGTAAACACAAGAAGCACTGCAGTTCACAAAGCCAATCTTTGGACCAATCACCAGCAGAGCTCCCTGCTGAGGAAAATGACAACCCACTGTTAACGCTGGTTTGTCCTGAAAAGAAAGTGCTGCATCATGCAAGGGGACAAAAAGTTATATAAGGTTGTTAACAGCAGAATTCCTGAAATGACGTCAACTTGCATAAGAGTTGTGTTTTTAAGTGGAAGAGGCACATCGACTGCTGGTTTAGATGCAACTGTAATAAATATTTCTTCATGCTGGTGAGTTGTTGCTGCTTGACGACTGTCAAGACATCACCCGACCTTCATATTTATCACTGCAGGTAGCTGCCTCATTTTGTTGGCTGTCAAAACAGGTATGAGTTTTTTTTTTTTTTTTTCTCAGAGCGAACGATTGGTGTTAAATGTTGGCGCGTGGAGTAATTAAAACACACACGTCTTATCGAGCGCCGCAGCTGCAGAAGCTACAGATGACGGGCGGCCAACGACTCGGCTGACATTTTCTGAGCCCGGTCCAGAGCTTAAAGGGCAATTCGGCCAAACTTTAGCATTTAAAGATGAAAGAATTCACTGTCGACTTCTGCACGTCTATAAAAAAAGTAAAAAAAAAATTTAAAAAAAATCACATCACCTGCAGCTCAGTTTCACTATCTCTAACATACAGAACAGCCCGTGAACGTGATGTTTGATCAGCTTACAACTGAGCTTATCTATAATTATTTAAAAAACAGCAATTTTTATGCTTTTGTCATTTGGAGAGTACTTTTAAATGTAGGGTGGGCGTCATTTTGGAACAAAACTCTTCATATCTTCTTGTAAGGCTCAACCACTAACTATTTCTGCACTTTAAGCTGTTATTACTGAGGCAAAACACGCTTCTTTTTTTTGAGATAATCAGTGCCGGGTGCAAGCCTCTTTGGAAAAAAAGCTGTTTGTTGGTTTTTTTTATTTGGCTTCAATCCGCCGAGGATGTTCAAAGAGTTCAACGGGAGTTTTGACGGGCCGTAAAGACGACGGGGTCAGTCGGTCAGCCAGCCGGTCGGCCAATCCCTTGAGTCACAGTTAGTCAGCCAGCCATTTGGTTACTGCTTCAGCCAGGCAGCCAGTCATTTAGCCAGGCAGCTCGCCAACCAGTGAGTCACGGAGCCAATAAAACCAGACCGCTACCGAGCCAGCCCTTCTGATAATCGGCTCATCTGCAGCAGACCATCAGTCACCAATCAAGTCACTCCGGGCCTGATTGGTGACCTGTCAGTCAGTCAGCCGGCCGGGCGGTCGGGGGAGATATTGAAACGACATTTCAGTGAAGCCACACAAGAACTTACAGGACGGATTAAACGTACAAAAAGTCCTCACAGACACAAACAAACAGTACCCTTCACAGTCAACAGCACACTGCATCGCCCACAAACTGTCAGTCATGGGAACTTTTTTGGAAACGAGTCAGTGTAATTACAGGCACAGAGGAAAAGACCGGAGGAGGAGAAACGCAGCAGGAACATTCTTACCCGTTACTCACCATGAGACACGAATAAAGGTTAAAATAACAGCTTGAAGAGGGCACGACAGTTACCTCATCTGACAAAAACATAAGAATAGGTTTCGTTCCTTTATGTTCAGGGCAGCTGGTGATGTTTATATGATGAAGAAAAGGGACGTGATGCGAAGGCCAAAGTCTTGCAGTATAACATGTATTATTATAAAGAGAAAAAGTGACTTTTACAGTTCCAGAGAAAGATGACAAGCCAGAAAAATAAAGTTCATCAGTCTCACTGTGGAGAAACAGCCATACCAGGGACTGAGAGGTAAAAATGGTAAAAACTGGAAAAAATGTTGACAGTTTCCCAGGGCTCTTATTTTGTAAAATTCTAAAAGTCCAAAAAAAAGAGTTGAAAAAAAGCAAACATTTCACATTTAAAAAGCTGGAACTATATAACAGTAAGCATTTAATACATGACTTTAAGAGTTAGGATTGGTTTTGATTAATGTTCAGTCCGATGAAGACTCTGACCTAGCCGTCGTCGCCAGTTTTCAGAGCCTGATGACGTTTTTTTTTTTCTCTCCACCAGCCACACAGCCAGTTTAAAATTCAGTCTATCAGAAAGCATCATTTGGATTCAACACAGACAACACACACATACAGATATACAGACCAACGTATGTGTGTGTGTGTGTGTGTGACAGATAGAAGGAGAGGAGGCGGGCAGAAAGTGACCTGGATGTCAGGATACAGCTGCTTTGACAAGGAGACAGTGACATCATCCTCTCTCTCTCTCTCTGTCCATCACATATTTCACTCCCTTTCTCTCTCTCTGTCCATTCATTCTGAACACTGCCCGTCTCCATCCCTCTCGTCCTTGCAGCTTTCCATTACCGTCTCCTATAATGTCTTTAGTCCCATGTTCACGTATCCCATCATCACGATACCTCACCCCCCTCTCCCTCTCTCTCTTTTTTTCTCTCTCTCCCTCTCTCTTTGTCTCACTTTCCCTGAGCTATATATTCTCTGCGAGTCCTTCAAAACAAGGCGTCCTGAAGCTACTCATTATCATCATCCTGGGCATGAAATGGTGGGGAGACTCGGTGGCGGCCATATTGCTTGCTAAAGTATTACAGCACACAATGTGAGCCGAGCTAACAGAACCACGACCCCGAGGGAGCGCACGGCCGCAAGATGGGAGCATAATGGAAAAATGGAAGCTGAGCAGGACGGAGACTTTGGCTTCGACAAACACCGAGAGAGATCGACATGTCTTTAACAGGCAACCGGGAGCCTGGAGTGACTTGTTTCAGGGGTTATTTTGAACACTTGCTGCCTTCCTGTCACATCTGGAGAAGCCTCGTGCACTTAAACGTGATGAATTTAGTTGGATTGGTTGGATTATTGGTGATCTGTCTCATCAGGTGCTGTAAGAAACATAAACACCAAGAATGAAAAATAAAAAAGGCAGGGACTCACAAACTATAACCACTTTAAACTGAATTTTGTGGGTGAAAACATAAAAACATAAAACTCTCAAGATGATTTTTTTCTTTAAGTGTGATTGGGCGGCCACATCAACACTAAAGCAGATTATTTTGAAAGATAACCAACTCTCCGTCCACACAAGCAATTCTGAGATTGTCCAGCTGTGATCTGATGAGGAAAATAATTAAAACTGTTTTATTGTGCACAAACAGGTCACTTGTGAGGTTTGTAAGGTTTCTCTGCAAGTCAAAGCAGGTCACTTTTAGCCTGAAATCAAATTGGAACTGATGATCTTCCAAACTTTTCCAGTTACTCCCCAAAAAGTCCTCGTTTCTTAAAAGCATTCATTCTAAATTCAAATGTCTGAATTACAAAATCAAGCTGGTATTTTCCAAAGTTGATGTCTTTTTAGTACAAAATTCCTTACGTAAGGAAACAGAAAGAGGGAATCTCGTACTAAAGAGGCTGAATCTTTGTAAGGTATCCTCTTGATTTGTCCTAATTAGTTTGCTGCAGTCTCATATTAGCTTCAGCTGAGTGTATTTTAGAAAGAGCTGTGCATTTTGTCCCCCATCACTTCCAGTAAAATTGAGTTAGGAAGGGATCTCTCTGTAGCCGGTATCAACAGGAGGATGAATTACAGCGACTGAAGTCCATTTCAATGTATAAATGTGCATGTCGGTAATGTTTTGAGAAAAATATGAACCAATTATAATAAATTATCATCACAAAAGTTATAACCATTCCCCCTAAATTGAACATGACTGTCTTTAATCCACATAGATGGACATAGATATTCTAGATATTTCACTGTGTAAGTGAAAACGTTGACCTGTTGGCTTGAACAAGAAGTGGCCTGAAAAGTCATCAGGATCATTCTGTGGGGGCCGCAAATACCTCGATCAGATTTCACGTCAATTCATCAAACGTTGACTGACTTTGTGAAATAGGAACCTAGCAACACTTTCAACAAATTTCTCCAACCCCACTGCTAAAATACTGTAAAGAAAAGCAGACTTTGTGAGGACGGAAGCCCAAAATAGAGATTCAGATAACAGACACGGCCGCTCTCCAAACGTTTCTGCGCTTCTTTCGACCCGGCGAGACATTTTTAACCGCTTTCCCTTTTATTCCTCGAGACAAACATACAAATTCCAGGCCCGCGACACCTTCCCACTTTTCGCTTTCACACCCTCTGAGTGGACGGTGAGCAGTGGGAGGTGACGGAGAGAGAGAGCCGACTCGCTTTAACGCGTCGAGGCAAAATTCGCAGAGAGACAAATAACAAGTGAGAAGAGATGGCGAGAAAAGCTCAACTTGTTCCCCAGGGGCGAGCAGAGAGAGGGGGATAAAGATGCTCGCTGCGGAGGTTTTCCACTAATCAAGATTGATTTTTTTTCTTCTATTGAATCCCACTGGATTACATCGAGTCAACAGCAGCAGCGAGAGACTCAGAGCTGCTGCAGCAACGTTTCTCTCGCTCTCTCTCTCCCCCCGGTTTCTTTCCTTTTCTTTCCAATTTTTCTATCTGGGAGGGACGATGACTTCACTCTCTGTCTCCTCTCTCTTGCTCTCCTGCTGTAAAAACAGAGGCAGCGACTGAGAGAAAGATGGCGAGGGATGCAAAGGAGGAGAGATACAAGCAGGGTGTGCCAGAAAAACAAACAAAACAAAAAAAACGGGGGGGGAGAAAACAGAGGAGAGGATCTGGAAGAACACAACAGAAAAAAAGAGCAAAGGATGAAGGGAGGGGATGCACGGGCAAAGACGGAGGGGAGAGGTGGAGAACGGATGCGAGCGACGGAGGTGAAGAGACGAGCAGGCAAGCGGCCCCTCCCATAATCCCACTGCACTTCAAGCTGAACCTTCTCAAAGGAGGAAAGAAAAAAAAAAAACTCGTGCTGATTTCTTCCCCTTTTTTAAGCTCTCTCTCTCTGTCTAAGGTTTCTCTCCATCTTCCAGCTTCCTCTCTTACCGCCCTGATTGTCGCTGAGCTCGATGGACCGCACGCCTTTTTTTTTTCTGGGTATCAGATGTTAATCAGAAAAGATGGGAGAGATGAAAGCTTCCTCAGAGGAAACTCTAAGTGACATTTCAACAGTAAAAAAATAAAAAACTGAACCGTAAAAGAGCAGTTGTGCATAAACAAGGTAGAAAAACACCAGCTTTGATACATAGACGGACACAAAACAGATTGCTCATGTGAAGTATAAACTCTCCTGAAAACATTCGCAAACAGAGGCGGAGTATATATAGTTAATCACCTGAAACACTAACATCCAGTAAAGCACAGCGCTTGCAGCCATTAACACCAGCAATTAGACACCTCCCCTGGATTGAGCAGCAAGGCCCCTCAGAAAAACGCCATGCCAAGTCAGCGTACATGCAAACACAACAAGAATTACAAACAGCTTTTTTAGCACAGCCAACAACCTAAAGCCCAAAAATATAAAATTTACTATACCGCAAAAAAGGGTCAAACAGCAAGTTTCTGCATTTGAGAGTCCGGAGGATGTAAACATTTGGTGATGTTATGGAAAAATGATTTAAACAATTATAATAGTAGTTGCTGATTAATTCATAGAGTCATCAATGCTAATACTAATACTAAGGTGTATAGAGATGTTATCATCTGTTTCTGTACCTGTTCAACCAACAGAATTATCTACATCTCTACCTGTAGACTGGAAGTGGGTGTGGTTTATAGCAGATTAAATTAATTATACTATTAATTATAGCAGATTAAATCAAGCAAATGGTGTATTTTCTAACCTAATATTCATTGGTAAAGCCACTTTTTTGCCTTAAAATCATGATTAATATAATTAAGTATTAAATATATTTCCACACCTACATAGTGTACTTTTCATCTCTCTTTTTGTTTTGATTCAAACTAAACTTTATGAACTCCCCCCCTCAAATCACAATGATGCTGCATTCACATTTCTTGCCTTCAGCCATCACTCGTGCTGTTGCTTCTCTATCTGTTGCTGAAGACTGCTGACCTCCACATTTCGCATTATAAAATGTGTGAGGATTCACACTGAAAACAATTTCAGATTTACTTCATTTTTGTGCATTTCTTCTGTTACCAGCCCATTTTTGGCATTCAGAGTCTGAAACAGAAGATTTAATCTCAACAGAGACACTGAAACTGTAAATCATCATGTGCTCATATCAGCACTGAGCAATGTGCAGAAAAAAAATGGTAAATATTTGTCCGTAAAGTCCGGCCCTGCACTTTATCTGTACTCGTCATCCTCTCCCTCCTCTCCTAAGTGTCTCTCTCTTCCTCCCTCCTCAGCCTCTCTCTCCTCTCTGTATATGGAACAGGAAGTGGTATGTGGGTCAGAGCACATATGCCATGATGTGCACAGGGAATAGAGAGTGGACACACACACGCACATAAGAAAGGAGACATATAGCTGTGTTGTGTTGCACCCGTGCGTGAAAGCTCCTGTGGTTTCTAACGTCTAACGTGCACACACACAAACACACAAATTAATGTTACATGGGATCGGTGTGTATGTGAAAATCTAAAGCTCTTCCAACGCAAACAACTTCCTCTGTTCGACTGTCGTTCTTGGCGAGCGTCCAGGCGAACTCTGTTTATTTTAGGAAAACGGCCGAACTGTGTGGAAAACGGCCGCTCGAAACATTTCAGAGGGGTAAAAAAAAATCAACCGCCATGTCTTGAATATTTCCTTCGTGTGTATTTCTCTTCAGTCATTCGCCTCACATGAACACATAAACACATTCCCTGCTCCTTCCTCATGCCCTCTCTTTCATCTCCACAGTTGGGATTGGATGGCGTACTTCTCAATATTTCACCAAGAACTCATTTTTGAACAAGACCTCCAAGATGTGCCTGGTTACCTGATATAGTGGCAGCTAAAGTAAGTTAACTAATCATCACAGAGGACACAGCCATACCCAGTACTACTGAATCTGACACCTGAACCTTTCTGTAGTATATTTACTGGAGGTGGGAAAGCCTTTAAAGTGGCTATAATCAATATTTCCACATTAGCAGTCTCTCTACTTATAGCGCTGTTTTTTGTAGGTGGAAAACGACACACACGGGGAACATAGTGAAGCAGCTAAAGAGCCTGATATTTCCCTCAGGACTTGGAAAAGGGAGGAGAGTGGAGATAATGTGCATTCGCCAGGTGAGAAACAAAGCTGAGTTGGCTCCGTAAATGCTCGATGTGTAAATAAGCAACTGCTCACAAAATCGACTTAAAAATGTCAATGCTGTGTTCACAGCTGGTTTCCAATGCCCGCGAGTGTCAGTCACTGTTGGTTAAAGATGCATTTAAACCATTATAGGACACTTAAACCTCATTAAATCCTAATTAATAAAATATCAACTGCAACTGTTCAGATTTCTATAATTTAAGATGAGTTACTTTTACAGACACAGCTGACAAAAAATCAGTGAATCCGTTAAAGGTTTTATTAAAGGTTCATAATGGATCGATTCCTCCTGACAGGACTCGGGCTGCAGTGGTCGTTCTTCCCTTCAGGGCTGTGTCAGACTGCAGTCACAGAAACACCATGAGGGGTGTGAAAAAGGGCAAAAGACTGCAGAGGTGGCAAATATTCAACTAAAAATAAAAATGCTGCCCGAGGAAGAGAACAAAACGCTGTTCAAAGTGTGCATCAAGCTTTTCGAAAAGGGTCCTTCTCTCTCGAAAAAGGGGCTCGATGAGTCTCTATTAAGAGTAGAGCAGCAGGTTTCTTAAGGGGAACCATCATGTAGTAGCATGTTTGTGCTTTTTCCTGCACATAACATGCATACACAACATGCACTTGATAGCAGCATTTTACTCTGAGGGGAACAAGCTTCAGAAATTCCTTCATAAATATTTTGCAGACCTCGACTTTACCTCTGTGATGGCCTAACTAAGTGGATCCTAACCTGGGATTAGCCTTCTTCATTTCTCGGATGCTTCTTTAATCTCTTTGGGGGGCAAACAGCCACTCCACCGTCTGATTTTCCTAACACACCCATGGATCTGTCTCCTCTGTCCTCGTGATAACAGCAACTAAAATTAGCCGTTTGTGTTATTGTCGTATTGAATCAGCGAGGCAAACCCGCCTCAGCCGTTTCTGCTTCTTCAGTACGAGCTGCTGTAGCGTTTAACTGATCCCTGATGAGTTCAGCCACTGAGTGATCTGTGTGGGTGAGAGAGCTAAATGAGCTAAACTGCTATTGTTTTTCACTAAATTGCCTCGCCAAAACTGAAAAGACACGATTTTCTTTTTCTTGGTACTTTTTGACATCGTGATCCGACCAGCAGAGACACACACACATGGTTGAGTATAAATGAAAATGTCACGTGGATTTTATCCGCACATGAGGCACTTGAAACTACGAGTGTATGTGGGCCTTTACATGCAACATCCTAAAAAAACTTTAGGTGTAAGTAAGTATTAAGGACAGCAGCAATCCTCCTTAGAGTAACGGCTGACCCAGATTAAAGGATTTCACGTGACAGCCTCGATGGTACACTCGCTCCTCTTCAAGGCGTCTGGACAGGAAACGGTCAAATGACCTCAAATATGTGTTTGCAAATACTTTTCACATTTGTCATTTGGATTTTCTTCCTATGATGAGCAACACGAAAGGCAGGAGAAAATAAAATAATTTTCACTGCCACCACCATTGACGTAGTGAGATTAAGTTTCATAAGACTATCGTGACATTTCTGCATGTATACACACGGAGAAACACAGACTCTAATTATACAGGCGGAAACATCCCTCTGGGTCCTTGCTAAAGTTTGTGGAAGCTGGCAAGCAATGTACCCATGGGCTCGAAAACACACACACACCAATCTCAAATCTTTAAGACTATTGACTAAACTGCCCTCAGGATATAGAAAATCTGTTGAGCTCCAAAGACATACTCTGTTTTATCCAATGAAGAAAAAAAACACAACTAAGAGGGTTGGAAGCTGTGTGATTATAAGTCTGAACATTATGAGTTTTTTTGGAGAGAAAACGTTGACATGAGGGTGCAGAGCGGAGAGAGGGAGAGTAATGTTTGTTTTGGTGGTAAATGTAATATTTGGCACTGGAGGCTGAAGAATTGGTAACAATTTAGACCAACTCAATTCAAGATCATTTTCTAAATCTGCAAGAGCTGTGTTTGTGCTGTATTAGTCCCACAGTTTTCAGTTCTCTCAAAAATATTCTGTTATAGCTGAGTAAAACCTAACCAGAACCAACAACTGACTCAACTCCACTCACCACAACTTACTTGAAACTTAAACTTTAAAATTTTCCAAAGAATTTAACCGCAGCAGCAGTTCGGTCGTCATAACAGCTAAATGTTAAACCTCTTCGACAATAACAACAGATTTTTCCATTCATCTGAGTGAAAATGCCAAATGTTTGTTCAACCTTTAATTACATCATTCAGTTGTGTCTTCTTCTGATGCTTTAATGGCGTCCAACTTGAAAATTAGTGCCACTATCCATTTACCTTGATGTATTCAGCTGCTAATCTTGACATTTGTGCCAGATTTGGATGGAAATCTGTTAACGAAACAAAATGTTCATAAAGTGCACGCTGAGCAGTGTTTACTGACCTCGGTGACGTCCATGACCTTGATGGCTGCCAGCTGTCCCGTCTTGACATGTCGACCCTGAAGAGAAAAGAAGAGAGGACAGATAAGGGAAAGGTGTTTTTTTTTTTTTATTTTGTCCCACCCACGCAGCAGTTCATCTCTCTATTGTTCAAGTATGAGCAGCTCAATCATACCACAATTATGAGCACAGTACGACAATGTCAAAGGCATTTTTTATTTTTTCAGCATTGGCGAGGGAAGCCAAAAAGTCACCAGTTTACTCACAGGCTAAGTAAACCATACAGGGTGATTACAGATGAGTCATAAAAACAGAAACCTCATTCATAACAAGTTGTTTGCTTCAACAATGGCGCGGACAATCACAGGCGACGGTCCAAACCTTCAGCATGCTTTAATAAACCAAACAGCTTTTTCAATGGGACCGATGCAAGAATTAAAACAATAACTCTCCTCTTTTTTTCAGGTGCAGAGTTAATGTTCAAAACCAAGTTAAAGAGAAAGATTTTTCCAAAAGATAAATGACATGAAGGTGTGAAATAATACAGGAACCTGACTTAGTCTCCCTCATTAGATCCTCAGCACTGTGCCAAAATAAAAAGGGAGACAAAACTAAGTTCATGTGAAGAAAACGTGATGCGTCGGGATTGTGATAAACTCTCCGCCACCGCACAGCCATCAACATGAGCAAATATTGCAACAAAAACTTGCATCGTCACACTCGGCCCGGCTTTGGTTGAACTGTGCGGTGCATTAACGTGCAGAGCGAGGATTGGTGGTCACAACGGAGTCGACAGCGGCGAGCAAGCGCCGCAAACCTCCAAAACCAAGTCAACGCTGCAAAGAAAGGGAACATCCAGGAGGATTTAATGTTCCTCAACAACACCTACAGCGGACGCTTTGCTGACCGTGACGACCCACAGCTACAGTCTGTTTCTGTAAACAGCAGTCAGGCCAGAGAGCTTCAACAAACGAAGGCACGGTACATTTGTTGAACACAGCGACAACAAACAGTGACCGCGCTGTTGGAGCCCAACCTGAATAGTTCAGTCACCTCTGTGGGTTAACGACTTCAGGGGAGAGAAAGTGTGAGTCTGTGCGGTCCTGTATGTCTGCGTCATGTTTGAAGGCTGCGTGTATGTCTGAACTGCCACGTGATCAGGTTTCCTTTTGTATGAAAAAAGGACCGCGACACCTGAGACATCGCCCCCCCCCCAATCCTGAATGAGTTGGCGCAGTCCGCAGTTTGAGTGATGAGGGATTAACCCATTTTGGTTTAGCCAAAGGGGACGTGGGATGTGTGTATATGTATGTATAAGTGTGTGTGTGTGGAGGCGAGGTTGGTGAAAAGGTCAAGCCTGATTGAGAGAGCAAACTGGAAATCTCCGCTGGTGCCCGACTGTGGGAACTAAAGTATGAGAACGGAGAGGTGAACGAGGACGAAGAAAGGGAAGTCGACACAAAACTCACGATGCACCGCAAAGGCCGAGAAGCTGGTGGAAGAAGACACAAAACTCCTTTTCATTTCGTGTTGTTAAAAGCCGAATGTGCAGGAAGAGAGGAGCGCAGATTACCGAGTGGATCTGGAAAACGTCTGTTAGAAAACAATGTGTAGGTGGGCTGGTGTTGTGGCGAACCGTGTCAGCTGCAGCAAACAAAAGGAAAAGGAGGGACAGCTGAGGGAGAGGACAAACTGGAGCAGAGGGGAGAGGAAGGGAAAGACAAACAAAAGATTCAGTGCAGAGAGGAGACTCGATGAAACTGGAGACGCTACATCTTCCAAGGAGAGTTCACTGCTTTGTAATTACTTCAAGATACAAAATGAGTGAACCAGTGAATTTTACAAAAAATACTTGACTACATGTAACAAGAAAAGGGGACTGCTGGCAGCGATTTTAGCTCACTGTTTTGGTTTTTAGGCAAAATTGAGCGCTCTTTGTCAGACTTTCATTCATCAGGTTGCCGGCAACAAGTAAGTCAGTCAGTCAGTCAGTCAGTCAGTCAGTAAGTGCAAGTTAACTTCACAAACAGACATAAATGAAAAATGAAAATGTGTAGTCTAAATAATAAAAAAAAAGAGACAAGAAAAAGAAACATGAAAATAAATTTAAATTACGGTATAAAACACAGCATGAAGGTCAAACCAAACTGATAAACCAAAACATAACATGAGTAATGTGTAAAAAAGTCTCACATATAAGAATCTATAAGATATAAGACGAGTTGCAAACGAATACTGCAAATGCAAATGAATACTAATGTTTCTGATTGTCTGTTAAATTTGTAAAATGTGTTTAAATTGGTTTGGAGATCTAGGAGATGAACTATTTACTGTTTAGTTGAATGAATGTTTTGTTTGTTTGCTGCAAAAATAAAATGTAATAAATTAGCAAACTTTAGCAGGATTTAGTGTTCGAGTTTCTTTCTGGATTTGGTCCTCAAACATCAGCTGCTCACCGTTGAGTTGTGGAGTGTTTATGGGGATGTAGTGGACCAGTGTGTGTCTTTAAGTGTGTGTCGTCTCTGCGCTTTACAGCCACAGCAGGCCAACGCAGGCCGACCTCCATCAGCCTCCATTAAACTCTGGCATCCATCTTCCTATCGCACTGCTGAGTCATCCGTTTCCAACTCACGACACACACAAGCAGAAGGCATTTCTGACGTACTAATGCGCACATAAACACACACCAAAAAAAAACAAACAAACACACACACACACACGCTCAAAGTCACCACTAAAAGCACTCACTGCTCACACAAAGTATATGAACACTGACATTTCCCTCATTCTGACCTCACGTCTCAATTTGAGAATTTGCATTTATTTTCCCCCCGATGACCACAGGTCTGTTTAACAATACAAGTTTGTGTATGCGTGTGTGTGTGAGAGAGAAAGAGAGAGAGGGGGTACAAACATGTTTCAGCTGACTTTGCAGTTTCGTTAAGGCTGTGTGTTGACCACTCTCTGACACACACACACAGTGGAAAGCTCTCTGGTGTTTGCACTTATAGTGTACATGATTTGTCTAACACACACACACACACACACACACACACACACACACACACACACACACACAGTTTTTGGCACTCAGTCTCACACACTACAAACACTTCTACAGCTACACACTATAACACACACTTCATATTCTCTCACACTCACACTCACACACACTGAGGTTAACATGCTGTATAGGAGCTACTGTATGGAAACCGATGACATCATGACAGACGCTGATGATTGGATATCTTTACACACTCACACTCAAACACACACACACACACTTTCCTCTTGAGGCTTAGTTTCAAGAGTCCTTGAAGTGAAAACAAACGAACCACTCGTGACCCGACGAGTAAGTGTGTGTGTGTGTAAAGATTTATTTGCATGTGACAGTTTTGTATTCCCGTTTGACTTTATGGGAGAGCTTAAGTGTGATTACGGTTTTTACGGCATCCTCTTGTTTTCCGTTTACGTCGGGAAGTATTTGCCATTTTCTTCCTTTCGTGAAACTGTTTTTTTCTGACCAAATAATCAACGAGACGCTGTCTAAAAGATGAAAGATTCCTGAGTGTGTGTGTGTGTTTGTGTGTATCCGTGTGAGAGAAAGGTGACCTCAGAAAGCAGACTGTAATAATTACTGAACCCCCCCCGACCAACCCGCCGACACACAGACAGACAGGCACACAACGGTTAAAGGATGACATCATCTTCTTCTCTGGTTCCTTTGTTCAGAAACGAGACACACACACACACACCTGGACATTTTGGACACGTAAAAGAAAGGGAAAAGACAGATGGACGGTCCATTAGTTTTTCAGAACGGCAGAATTTTTGCATCCGTTGGAGCTTGTTGTCATTTTAACTGAAATCCCAGTTTATTTTCCACAAGCTGGGACATATTTTCACAGTTTTATCCATCATTTTTATCAGTTGCGATTATCATCATCATACTCACAAACTTAATTACAAAGATTTGGGGACACCCTGATTAGATCCCTCAGTATCCAACAGGGCAGGAAGACCAACGGTCAGACTGTCAGACAGGTCGTAAACAAACCCGCAGTTCAACCGAACATATTTAGAAGAGAAATATCAAAGTTAGTGCCCAACTTGGACTGTAGGAAACATTGAAAGTAAGATTGAGATTAAATTTAAGGTGAACTCTGTGTCCTTTTCTCCCATAAATAAGTGGTTATGAGTGTTGAATCAATATTAATGCATCCTTAGATCATTAGTTTTTGCAACATCTGTAAATTTTCACCACATTAGATTTTAAAATTGTTATCCTTTTCATTAGGAAACATGAAACAGTAAAATAACAGTGATAAAGTTATCATCTTCACTGTTTAGGACACTCATTTTCTGAGTTTCTGAGCTCAGTCCAGAGAAAATTAGGCTCAGCAGTGATGGTTGAACCTCTTCACCTCAACCACACATCATGAAGGGAAAAAAAGGTCTTCACTAAAGCCACATTACATGATTTCTAGGAATTAAAATAAAATAAAAAATGAGAATAAAGGAAGCTATAGTTCTGCTACAGTTCTTCTGCATGACTACTGTTTCCCACTCTACAAACAGCCGATCTAAGAGATTTAAAACCTCAACAAATGCTTCATTTGACTTTTCCCGAGACCTTTTATAAGCGTGGATGTAAATAATGATGTTATTGAAACCCTCTGTTAACACCTCCCAGCTGACTCCACGCTCCATTCAAACATGATATAATCCCTCTGTCATCCGACTCTCCCATGACTCGCACCATGATCCATCTCCGCCGCGCTCGGCCAAGTCTCCGTGTGGGATGCTTGGACCAGAGTTTCCCTAATAACGGAAAAGCCTGGAGGGCCCGGGAGGTGAGAGGCCATCCGTGTTGGTTTCGGTGCGGAGTTTTTAAGACTCACATGGTCTCGACACATTTTCCAGACGCCCACAGGGGGAAGTTGTCTGTCTGAGATAACAACACTCGCTTGGTTTTAGCTCCTGTGGAGTTTTAAGGGGGCTGATCGCGGTTAGTTTTTAAGAGAAAGTGCCTGATAGCTTACACTTCGCGAGGATATTATAAATCACTGTTAAAAGACTGAATGACTCCCCGAGAAATGCATTCTCGTCTGTCTGGAAAGAGCATTTAGTCCATAAAGAGAGAAAAATTAAAAAAAGGCAGCAATCCAGATTTTGAAGACAAGAACTTTATTCTAAACTGTGGTCGAGACGCTAACATTTGCAAAGACAACAAGTGAGTCAGGGTTGGTGAAATATGTATATAACATTTGCAAAAGACATCTCGAATGTTTCAAGGATGCACGTCCAAAGTGTTCACCAACCTCTGTGCCGACCACAAAGCGCAGACAAACGAATGCTCAGTTGGCGGGCCGACGAGCAGCTCCGAGCCGGGAAAAGGTCACATGTGTAGGTGCTGATGAATCGATTCACTCTGGGAGCATTTTGGTTCAGAGACTCCACTTTGATTTAAGGGCATCACTGACTCACCCGTTTCCTCCCCCAGCAGCCAGCGGTCGCTTTAATCGGCCGGTGTTTGCCAACACTGCTCGGCCCGCCGCTCCCCACAGATCGCCGGCTCCACTGATGTCACCGTTTCTTTACGCTCACACTTCTTATCAGGCTGCTAGCTGCAGATTTTTATTCTGCTGAGCTGACCAGACATCTTTATAAAAAAATGGACGAATAGGTCAAATACAGAGCGTCAAAAGGTACAATGTCAAATAATTAATCTAATAAATACAGTGAAAGATCACAATGTAGTGGAGTGCACTGACCAATCGGCCCTTTTTCTAAGATTTTATAAAAATATTGGCACATTTAATAAAATTTTGACAAAGAAAAATCATTGCTCTGTCTGTGTTTGATACTTATTTTAAGATTTTTACAGATTGAACTGTAATTTTCTTGATAGTAGTAGTGATTTGTCTTGTTTCATGATAACGCAAAAGAAGTCTGAACCCACAAAACACGATCACTGGACAAAGCTAGCAACTACCTGGTGAACAAATTTTAGAAATGAAACACCATGTAATTTCCTCACTGTCCTTCAAATATGACGTATGTGTAAAACATGAAGGCCTTATTTGATCAGGAATTATAAACAACGGTCAAAAGATACTTTTTACAATTACTTTATTTATTATCCATCTGACCTGCTGCCCACAAGACCTTTGAAGCCTTTTCTTTCTGTGCTGACAGATTCACAGAACGATCACACCAAAGTACACTTGCAGCAGTTTGAAAAAAAATGAAACCTTTAAAGCTTCCTTTTCTCTCCAATCGGGACTCATCGAGGAAGCAGACAACTGTTTTAATGAGGTCCTTTACTCAGACGACTGGGACCTGACCCCAAAGTTCATAAGGTACGCCCCTCTCCCATGATCCTTCAGCCGGGGTGACCTTTGACCTATAGCTTTGACACTACGGGGGGGTGAGAGAAGAGGGGGGTGACCTGGGTTTCTCATTAAAGTAAGAGACTGAAGCTGAGCCCAGACACTGATCTGTGGTCAGTTTCATTAGCTACGCGTTGAAGGAATCTGAGAAAAGTCATTCGGTCAGTGTTTTAGCCACTATGGCTCACATGGTTTACATTTAAATAACTCACGTTTAAAACTACTACTAAAACTCAAAATAATTCTACAAAACTATGAAAGTGATTGACTGATTGAGATTATGTAGTCTATAGTGCAGAAGTAGAAGAAGAAGAAGAATTAAATGATAATGTGAGAGGGGTCGCTGCATGTTATGAACTTTTAGAGAATCATCAGCTCAATCAGCAGCTCCCCATGGCTTTAGGAACTATATAACGAGTTTTGGTTCATTTTTTAACTGCACTGAAACTTTACTGTTTTGGTTCACTCTAATAGCACTGTTTCTGCCTGTAAAAGAGAAAACGCTCTAAAAAGCACTTCCTGTTCAGCACCAAGCTGCAGAAAAACACAGTTTGAGACTAGCTGGTGAACAAAATGGAGCCTCTATCTGCTGAGGTACCAGATATTTCCCTCTGGAGTTGGTGGAGACCAAAAAGGGAGCAAAAAGATTGTAAATATCAAACTCACATTCCTCAAGTGGCAAGAAATTATAATTTTTGGATGTGCAAATACACAACCATTTGATTCACAGCATTTTTCCACTGCCCTCATGTGGCCAGAAAAATTAGATACTGGAGGTTTAAATGCTTTGGAGGCAAATTTTAAGCCTTTAGAGAGGTGTCCAAAAACAGGTATGTTGCACTCATGTCTCATATTCTCATTGTCCTGCCCTGCTGTCTCACTTTGGTCTCTGAAATGTCGCCACAGAGGATCATTAATTTCAATGAAATATTAGCCAGCAAGGTCTCACGGCATGATTTCACACCTCCTACTTTTTAAAAAACATTTCCGGTGCCGTTCTTTTCCTTTCAAGACCTAGAAATGTGTTTTCTGTACTTTGTCCAGGCTGCTGCCAGAAAATACAGGAAGTCTGGAGAGAAGAAAGAAAGAAAGAAAGAAAGAAAGAAAGAAAGAAAGAAAGAAAGAAAGAAAGAAAGAAAGAAAGAAAGAAAGAAAGAAAGAAAGAAAGAAAGAAAGAAAGAAAGAAAGAAAGAAAGAAAGAAAGAGGTTGAGTGAAGATGAGCAGGAGGAGGAAGGAGAGGAAGGAGGCCGGGCGTCAGAGAGTTTAAAAGGAGGAGGAGGAGGAGAAGGAGGAAGAATACACGGGGAAGAAGAGAGCAGCGCTACTTCCCCCCCAAGGAAATGCCAGGGGAGTGGAGTCATCCTGGACCAACACACACACACACACACACACACACAGAGATTCTCACACATATATGTGCACCATCTCAAACAGATAATTTACACTTTCACATAATAATCTGTTATCAGCACACACGTACAGTTTGTGTTTAGCCTATATCTGGACACGTGCCTGCAATGAGTGTGTGTGTGTGTGTGTGTGTGTGTGTGTTTGTGTGCATCATGATTTTTGAGACAAGGCGTTCTTTATTGCACCCCTCTGGGGTTTGGGGCATAGACAAGGAACCAGGTGCAAGTTTTGGTACACACACACACTTTCACAAACACACAGAATCACACACACAGATGCACAGAAAAAGACACACACACACACACACACACACGAAAAAAAAAACACACACTTCCTATTTCTGCAGCTCAGCAAGTGTGAAAACCATCTCGCTAACAAGTCTTTATTGATCAAAGCAGTGACGCATGTAGTTATGAAATTCCTGCTAATCATCGTCGTAATGATGGGTTTCCACACCTCAGGGTGTTTTTAGTACACTGAGCAGGGCTCACCACAAGCCCAACACACGACGTAAAAATGACGAGGTCCAGAGGAGGAATTTAAATATTTCTGGATGGTCCCAGATGAGCGAACAGACGACAGCTGCTGCTGAATTCTGTACAACTTGTCACACATTATCAACAACAACAGCGAGGAAAGCTTCACCGAGTTACCACCAGCTCTGTAGTGATTCCGCTGACACTTGAAACTGGCTGTAAAAACACAGGATGATAAAAGAGCATACGGGCATTTCCTCATTGATTTAAGCACTGTAATATTTCTCTTTTTAAACAGGCATTAAAAAGTCATCACACGGCTTCACTGTAATACTCATGGCTTGCAGGCACAACAGACTCATCATCATCATCTGCGATCAAAGATTATTTAAAAAAAACAGCAAATCCTCACATGTGAGAAGACAGAACGAGAAAAGATTTAAATTTTTGAATGTGAGAGCAGCTGAAACTATCTAAAAGGATCGAAGGTAATAGTGAAAAAAAGACCCAAGTGACGTCTTCAAATGACTTGTCTTATCTGGAAAACACTCCAAAACCCAAAGATGTAAAAAAGCAGCAAATCCTCATGTTGGAAAATATCGAACCAGAGAATGTTTGGCAAATATCCATTTTCACTTCTAGTGATTCATCACATGTTAACAAGTGGAATATTGTACTTTACTTCTTTTTTGTGGCCAGCCTGAAACAACAGAACAAATTTCCTCTCTGACTTTCGTTTGGCTAAAAAAGTCTTTCATTGCTTGTGAATGTGGCAGGTTCATGGACATGGACAGAGTGGGATTCTCGAGTGCCGGTTTGACTGACATAAAATAACCATGAACACATCTGCATTATGAATTTTTGTCATTTAGGTTTTAATTTGATCCCGTAGCTCTTGCGGTTGCATCACGTCGGACTGAGTGGTTTAATGTGACGCCGTGCAGATGAACCAGACACGCGATCTGTGCTGATGTGCTGCTTTCTGACAACACGCATGCAAAATAACACACAGTTAATAAAAAAAGCTTGTAGTGCTGAGTCATGTTTAACGGTGATCCCTGAGGAGGACCGTTGCTGCCATTTCTGTTTTTTTTTTAAAGAGAGAGAGAGAACAACGGTGGTTAAAGCAGATTTCATTTCTCCTTTTTTATCATCAGGGGGTAAAATTATGGAAATGAATAAATCACAGATATTTTACATGCCAAGCTGCAGCATCAAATGTGACAACAGGCTTAAATCAACACATTATCTGAAACTATGTCAACAAAACCAAAGACAGGTTGATGACACCGGGGAATACCGAGTCAAAACAAGATGGCTTTTTCACAATATTCAAATAAACTTAAATCCAAGGGAAACGGGTGAGTTCAAGGCACATTTTAGGCTGAAAACTATTAGCGAGGAATGAAGAGACGCTGCTCTCGAGCTCGGTTTCTGTTCCTGCTCTGCCTCAGTGTTCAAACAGGGAGCTCTGTGTAAGTAGGCCAAGAAAACAGCCTCGCTCTGGGGAGAGAGACACGCAGACAGACAGAGGAAGAGAGAGGCTGGTCAATTATAAATCTCTATTGATCGCCGCGGTGCAGCTCAGAAACCAGGGGAGTGCCGCGCCTCGCTACACCGATAAGAACCACACACACAGAAAGGAAAATCAATGTGGAGTTTCTGATTTTGGTATCAACACTGCTTCTTGCAAATGTGCATATTACTGTAAATATATTTGTTTTTCCTGTGTCTTTTCTTGTAGGGATTTTATTTCTATAAACATGCAGAGAATACAGCAAAATCTTTGGGGTTAAAAAGGCTCAGAAAGAAGCAACAAAGCAAAAAAAAAGTCAAGAAGTCAGGAGGTTATAGAGCCAAAGACAGGCACACAGTGAGATCGTGACAGAGGGAGGAGAAACAGATAGTTTGTGAGACAGGCTGTGTTGCATAGCTGCTGTAATTAGATCTAGTAGTAGTAAGGGGGTTACATTCTGGGCACTGGTGCAATTTTCCATAACGTAACCGGCTATCGCCCCATTTTTAGACTCGCAGGGAGGACTGACCATCGGTGAAATGGATATCGCTTACGACCAGGCCGCCAAACCACAGCATCGGGCTTTTAAAAAGCCGTGCAAAAGGGAGAGCCGGGGAAAGCGCCGAGTCCCTCGAAAGATCAACTCAAAGCGTGCCTCGAGACCGTCCCTGTTCTTTTAGCCTCTGTCCAAACGAGCGACTTTGAGACAGGCGCCAGAATCACACCAAGCCTGACAGAGTGCGTTTGTTCGGAGGCCAAAGACTGACCAAAACTTCTATAACAGAGGTTTCTTGTGATCGCTTGCAAATGACATTCTTATGTAACAAAAATGCTTCCAAATCTAATCTGGGACGTGAAAAGAAGTTGAGAAATTAAATTCCTGAGACGCAGCTGAGTCAAACAAGTGGCTCTTTAATTCACACAAATATTGTTCGTTTCTTTTTTTTTTTAGCAGCCGGATCATGTCAGAGTTCTCAAAAAGCCCAAGATAGCAGTGTGACGCTCAGATGAGTCTTGAAATTAATAAAGAAGAAGCAGAAGAGGAACGAAAAGCTTTGGCGGCTTATTCAGTTTCGTGCCTCAAGCTGAGGTTCAAAGCGACGGAGACAATAGGAGGTGCTGCTTCGTCCTCCGAGCGTAAAGACCGAGGATGTCCAGACGCGAGACGGCCGGGCATCCTCTCGCTGCTCCTTTTATCGCGACATTCCTCCACTAGCCGTCTGAGCCGGGAGGATCAACAAGGAAAACACAACACGGGCCAGGACAAAGGCAGAGAGAGCGGCACGAAGTAGAGAAAAGAGATGGATTTGGATGGCAGAAGAGAAAGACAAAGACGAGCAGGTGAAGGCAGGGCTCTGGTTTATCTGCTCCAAGTCCTTGTTTTGGGGTATATATCTGCTCTGTTGAGATGGAGATCAGGATTTGGATCTGACCCAACTGCAAGAACAAGAACTTCTGTATATCAGAGTTCAGGATTGGTTTGGATGTACCGTTAAGGCTCTACATTTCTCATATAAAAACAACACCTGAAGACACAAAGAAAAAATGAAAGAGTCATCGTTTCTTTGCTTCGACACACTCCTGTCCGGTCTGAAGCTCCTGGACGGAGCCCAGATGAAGCGGCTGAGCACACCCGAGGAATTAGCCCACTGTCGGACGCAATTACCCCTGTTGTTACTGCGATTCGGCGCCGACTCCGCCTCCACACGCTGTCCTCCCTCGTCCAGAGAAGACACAGCCGAGCGACCGCTGGAAGCTCATTATTCTCTCTCAAAGGCTCATTAGTGTTGATCTTGGCTGACTTGGGGGTGGGGGGGTGCAGAGATATGAATCAGGGAGTAGTACACTGTTAAACAAATCCTGTTAGAGAGGCCTGCTCGGAGGCTCGGGATGAAGCTAGATAAAGTGATAGAACAATGCTTTGTTGGAGAGACGCTACTGCTGCTGGCTAGAAGGTAATTAACTTCAGAGGACAAGAGGAAGTAAACAGGGGTGTTGGTGAAAACATCTCAGGAGTTTACACTTTGAGTCCAGTGCAACAAGACTTAGCTCTTACATTACCAAAGTTTAGGAAGTTTAGTGAGCTTTATTATTTTTAATATCAACAGCTTTATGGTATTTTTGTGAATGGGGATGCTGGTCGGTCCAAAATCAACTTGGTCCAAAATGTTTGAACACTTGTTGGGCTGGATTGTCAATAAAGTTGCAGACATTCATGGTCCCAAGAAGACGGATCCTGCCGGTCTGGATGATCCTTGATCCTTGACTTTTCATCATGTGCCATCATCAGGTCAAAGTTTTAATCTATCCAATAATTTCCTTTTTGATCAAATACCTGTAAAACTAAAGGACATCCTCATCAACGCTGAACTTTCTGTTGCCAAACATCGTCATGTTAGCATTATCACGTACAAGTGCAGCATCACAGAGCCGCTAACATGGCTGCAGGCTTTTGTCATGTTCGAGTCAAGCAACAGTTTCCCTCTCTCATATAATACCTAACAATTTGTTAACTATCACCTTTGCGTACAGCTCCAAAGGCACCTATTCACACATCGACTGTTCCTCGTAACACAAAATATATTTTTAGAGCGATCAGCACAGTGTTAGTCATGAGCTGCTTTTTAATGAACAGCATTAGTTATTTGCTGTTTTATGGAGTTATATTGCCCAAAAGCAGATAGTTCTGCCAACTCCATTTGTCATTCATACTTTTAAACTTCTAGACAGACTAAATTAATTAAGTTAGTTACTCTAAAAATATGAGTAAATCTCATATCATATTCTAGTGTTGTAGTTTGGTCTATCTTACAACTGTTTTTCTGGTCTGGGGTAGAAAGGGTACAGTCTATGAATCCTCTTCCACACTAGTATTTTTCATTTCTTTAAGCTTAATTTCAACACGGTGTAACCATGACTGTCTTTGGTTAATAGTGAGAGGAGCAATGGAGGAAGAGAGGAAAGATGGCGTCGTATATATGTATCGGCTGAACACTTGGGAGTAGGTCCGGACACGGGAAACGTCGACCGTGGAGCATCTGGTTTTATCCCTTTGGTTGGCTCGCTGCCCTCTGCTGACCCACAGCTCGAGAGACGCTGACCGTTTGCGTCCTGCTCGCAAAACGGGAGTTCATCGAGAGGACGCTCAAACCTACTGATTCTTAAAGTATTTTCACTTCGCTTCCATCAGCTTTTGTCTCGCAGACAGCGGTTGACAGGCCGATTCCTCGTGACTCACTGATAAAACTAATAAAAACCTCCACAGATTCTCCATCGAAGGGTTGCTGCATATCAAACGACAAAATCCGCCTTCGATCGCAGGGACTTTGTGTAGGCATCACCGGCTTAAACCAGTCATTTATTTAGCATAGTTTAGGGATTTAAATCCTCTCCCTCCCCGTCGTGGGCTTTCGGCCTCACTTTGCTTCTCTAAAATTGCAAATGATTGGGGGGGGTGGATCAGCAGCGAAACAAGGGGAGAAGGCCCGAGCGTGAGCATTGTCGAGGCGAGGCCGACTAATCCACTGGGGGCCACAAGCTGCTTACATTCAACCTGGAAACCAATGCAGGGCTTAATTAGAGCAGGGCTGTGCCGGGCTAAAAGACTAAATTAATTAGCTTGTTAGCCGGGGTTGACTGTGTTTTTAGCCTCTCCGCTCTCTGAAGTGAGTGGGGAGCGCTAACGGCTAAGCTACCGCCCAGTTCTTCACTTCTTGGAGATTGGCAATGTAGTCAGATGAACCGATACGGTAATGCTCTTACCGGCTTGGGGATTAAAATATATAAAGATAAAGGCTAATAATGAGGGGGTGATTGGAAAAAAAGAAGAGTCTCATGTCTTTTGGAGATGTAGTTATCCAATCACAGTCAATCCCAATGCCAAACCTGTCATTTTTAAATTTAAACAACATTAAATAATGGCAGATTCGCCTTTAAATGTCTTCAAGCTGAGTGATATGATCAGGAGATTTGTTCCAAGTGATTCCTACAATCCTGTCAAAGAACAGAAGACAAGCTTTAAGGCTTTTAATCACCTTCTCTTTTAATATTATTGTCTTATTCTCTTTCTCTTCCCTTCACATCTTAAATCTTAGTTTACTGGAATTAACGGTGTCCATATTCTTTACATTTAGATGTATTTTTTTTTTTTATAATTTTACTCTCACTGTGTTGTCTTATTTACTATGTTTATAGATTTTTTTCCTTCGATAACCACTAATGTTGGCATTAACAAGTGTTATGACTATATAAGTGCTGATCCTTTATTACTTAAAGTGCTTCTAATTACAGCTACATAAACTACTACTGTTAGCACAAGCAGTATAGTTTATACTGTAATAATAATAATGGCCTCTATTTTTATATAAAACTGTACATACACTGTAAATGCAAAGTAAAAAAATATAGAGAAACCATTCAAAAAGAGGGAATAGAGAAACTAAAAACATGCTGCAACAAAGCGACTGGATTTTAAAAAGTGATTTTTAAAAAAAAGGTCCGTTTAACAGCAGGTCAAAACACTGAAACCGTCTGTGAAACAAATCAATCGATCGCCGAGCGTCTGAACTGCTGAGCATCAAACACAGACGGCCGGCTCACTCGGCTCCATCAGAGCAGAAGTGGAGCATGTGCGTGCGGTCGGCCATGTCAGACACGGCTCGTTTTGATGACACACGTGTGCTGTGGAGATCAGCTGTGCGTCCGCTCGGCCCCCCGCTCGTCGTCTGTGCCGTGTGAAAGCGGCCGGTGGCCTACTTTTCTCGGTCAGTGATGCAAGATGGCCACTCCTGCAGCAGCCTATTCAGAATCAGCTCTGAAGGCACACGGACCTGAACACTGTGATAAATGTGCCAATAACTAAATATTACGCTGACACATACGACACACAAGCCATCTTTTGAATAATAAAACTGATTAGTCATTTAGTGAAACAGCAAATCTGTTGCAGTTTTCAGCTTCTCAAATGTGCTTTTCTGTGTTTTACATCATGTTCGATGCAGCCTCTTGTTACTGGTTTGATAAAATAAGCAGCTTACAGATGCCTCTTTTTTATTGTTGGGGATTTTTTTTCTTTTCTACATATTGAAAGATGGCTTGAAAAAATAATCAAGACATTTATGAGATGAAAGGAACCAGACTGCCTTGAAAAGGTACAGTGCATCCGGAAAGTATTCACAACAGCTTCACTTTTTCCACATTTTGTTATGTTACAGTCTTATTCCAAAATGGATTAAATTCATTTTCTTCCTCAAAATTCTACACACAACACCACATAATAATGACAATGTGAAATTTTTTTGTTAGATTTTTGCAAATTTATTAAAAATAAAAAACTAAGAAATCACATGTACATAAGTATTCACATCCTTTGCCATGAAGCTCAAAATTGAGCTGCTGTGTTTCCAGTGGAAAATCATGTTTCCACTGATCATCCTTGAGATGTTTCTTCAGCTTAATTGGAGTCCACCTGTCATAAATTCAGTTGATTGGACTTGATTTGGAAAGGCACACACCTGTCTATATAAGGTCCCACAGTTGAACAGTGCATGTCAGGGCACAAACCAAGCATGAAGTCAAAGGAATTGTCGGTAGACCTCAGAGACAGGATTGTCTCGAGGCACAAATCTGGGGAAGGGTACAGAAAAATTTCTGCTGCTTTGAAGGTCCCAATGAGCACAGTGGCCTCCATCATCCATAAATGGAAGAAGTTCAGAACCACCAGGACTCTTCCTAGAGCTGGCCGGCCGTCTAAACTGAGCGATCGGGGGAAAAGGGCCTTAGTCAGGGAGGTGACCAAGAACCTGATGGTCACTTCTGTCAGAGCTCCAGCGTACCTCTGTAGAGAGAGGAGAACCTTCCAGAAGGACAACCATCTCTGCAGCAATCCACCAATCAGGCCTGTATGGTAGAGCGGCCAGATGGAAGCCCGCTACTGAAGTTTGCCAAAATGCACCTGAAGGAACTCTCAGACCATGAGAAACAAAATTCTCTGGTCTGATGAGACAAAGATTGAACTCTTTGGCGTTAATGCCAGGCATCATGTTTGGAGGAAACCAGGCACCGCTCATCACCAGGCCAATACCATCCCTACAGTGAAGCATGGTGGTGGCAGCATCATGCTGTGGGGATGTTTTTCAGCGGCAGGAACTGGGAGAGACTAGTCAGGATAGAGGGAAAGATGAATGCAGCAATGTACAGAGACATCCTGGATGAAAACCTGCTCCAGAGCACTCTTGACCTCAGACTGGGGCGACGGTTCATCTTTCAGCAGGACAACGACCGACCCTAAGCACACAGCCAAGATAACAAAGGAGTGGCTTCAGGACAACTCTGTGAATGTCCCTGAGTGGCCCAGCCAGAGCCCAGACTTGAATCCGGTTGAACATCTCTGGAGAGATCTGAAAATGGCTGTGCACCGACGCTTCCCATCCAACCTGATGGAGCTTGAGAGGTGCTGCAAAGAGGAATGGGCGAAAAACTGCCCAAAGATAGGTGTGCCATAAGCTTGTGGCATCATATTCAAAAAGACTTGAGGCTGTAATTGCTGCCAAAGGTGCATCAACAAAGTACTTGAGCAAAGGCTGTGAATACTTATGTACATTTCTTAGTTTTTTATTTTTAATAAATTTAAATTTGCAAAAATCTCAAAAAAAAATTCACATTGTCATGATGTGGTGTTATGTGTAGAATTTTGAGGAAGAAAATAAATTTAATCCATTTTGGAATAAGACTATGTAACATAACAAAATGTGGAAAAAGTGAAGCGTGATTGTGAATACTTTTCGGATGCACTGTAGATTGAAAACATTTGTTTACATGAGGCTACGCGGGCTCGCTGAGTTTGTGGAGATCATCAGTCTTAAAGGGAACACACAAGACTGACATGTAAACTAATGTGAAGTTCAGTCTGGCTCTGCAGGCTCACTGGACTGGAGCGTAATTGGATGGAGGTCATAAATAATACAGTGCTCATAATTCTGACATCTTGTATTGATGAAAATCCACATGACACTAATGTTGAGTAAATCCCTGTGAGTGTCTTGAAGTGTATAACTTTTCAACATAACATTTACCAATATAGAAAGAGCTGCAAGGCATTTATTAAAGTACCTCTGAGTGTGTGTGTGTGTGTGTGTGTGTGTGAGACAAGGAACCAATGTGTTCATTCCCATAATGCATCAGCCTCTAGAGAGGCAATGATCTGCATTAAACAAGGGGTCAAAGGTCATGGCTCCATTGATGAATCTATTTTAACACATCAAAACAGGAAGAAACACCTGCACACGGTGAATATCAGCATTGTGAGCATCCCTCCATATGCTTACTTATGATATATGAGCAGTGTGTGTGTGTGTGTGTATTTCCAGGTAAATTTTAAATATTTTATTTGTAAGTTTCTCTCACAAAGACTGCGACACACATAAACTAAAGTGAAAGACATCAGATCTGCTTACATGTATAATCATACAATCTCTCTGCCTCCTAAAATTCAGGATTCGAGGACGTGATTAAGTTTCTGTGTCACTGCAATGGTATTTTTTTCAGAGTGCCTAATGTTATGTATTTCCTGTTGAAACAAAGCCAGAGCAGGAAATAACACACGAAGGAAGCATGCAAGGAGCTGATGCAAGGAACGCTTGATTTATTGTGAGATTCAGAGAATCTGTGCAAGATTTATTAGCAGGAGCTTGTACAGTATTTCTTTCTAGTGGTGCATCAGGCTTATTTAAGATCTTCCAAAAAGGTAAAACTAAAGGACTCAAAACATCGCTCACATCTGTGCAGCTTCACAAGAAAGGTTGTGGATATTTATTGGTAATTTCTGACCGAGGATTCAACCTGGCAACCACAAACAGCCCATCAGGATGAAAACTAACTATACAAAACAAGAGATATAAAGACAGACGCAGGGAGAGACAGGAAGGGAGGAAGATTCCCCTGCAGTGAGTAAAATATACATACATATAAATGTATATACATAGATGACTGAGCGAAACAGCCAGGCCCAGCTCCAAACCAAACCCCTGGCTCCACTGATGATTCGGCCCTTTGATAAGATGGCGCATAGGGGTGCTGCAGTGTTTAGTGCACTGGGAGAAGCTGGCAGATAAACAAAATCCTCTGAACGTACAAGCGGAAGGAAGAAGGGAAGGAAGACAGAAAGGAGGGAGGAGATCTTCAAAGAGCACGACACCGTGCCAAGCGTTTCAGAGAAGAGGCCAAGGAAAACGATCGCTCTTCTCCACGAAACCTCTCCTCCTCCTCCTCCTCCTCGTCCTGCTCTGTCATTTAAAGCAAAAGGCTGGAGCGGATTCACCTCTGCAGCTGACTCCTGGTCATGCTCGGCTTCAGCTCTGCCCGTCTCCAGACAAGCAGACAAAGTCACAGGACGTCGGTTGTTTGGGGTATGACGCCGCTGCAGAGAGATTTTTTTGGGGTTTTTTTTTGTACGATATGATGATTTGGTGTTTTCCACTCAGTCAGTCGGTAACATCTCCTCGCTGTGATTTTCTACAAGGTTGCAGCCGAGGATGCTAACTACACCCTCCGTTTACAGACACAAGGGCAGGGCGATATCCAAACCACTGGAACTTTCTACACTGGCATTTTTATCACCTCTTCAAAGGCCTGCGAAGGGTAATGAGGGGGTTTCGAGGAGGGGTGGGGGGGGTGGCTCTGGTAAATATAGGGCCCGGGCGATGGCGAGGAGTGAGGTCTGAAGGAGGTTTCACATTCACAGTGGGCCGTAATAAAAGAGAGCGGCCCTTTTTTCAGCTCAGGGAAGGGTGAGGCACACTTAATTAAGACAGAGATGTTTTAACCACCAGTGAAAACACGCGGCTGAAAAAAGAAAAGCCGGGCGAAATGGCCTTCGGGCGGGCAGAAAGGGGAAATTTTAGACCGAGGATTGGATAACACTGGGTCTTCTGTTGAATGAGAGATCTTCCGCCGCTCTGCTCAGCACTTTACACTTCCCCTCTGTTTAGACAAGTTGAAGAAAGCTGGAGAAAGAGACGAAAAGAAAGTCCAGACACAGAGAAATCCTCAAAAGGGTTTATAGAAACACCTCAAAAGTAAAAAAAAAAAAAAGAATTTGATTTAATTTAAAATAACATCTAGTGACATCTGGGAATAAACAACATTAATGTTCAGATATAAGTTCTGCTGCTGACGCCAAAGCAATAATAGATGAATGAAGGTCTACTTTTATTGGAATTAGGTTAAATTTACAAGGACAACACAATGTACTACAGTATGACACCTCATAGAGGAAATAAATAAAGATTTTATCTCCTTAACAACATAAGTAGGGATGCACTGATGCAAAATCTCTCCTGGTACAAAAGTCATTCGCTGATAACAAACTTCAGATGATTCTTATGAGACCAGATGTCACAACTGTGGAAATCTGGAGCTTAGGTTCCCCTTTCCGCCACTTTTCCTCCAACAACACCAGATCATCCAGGATGAGCCAAAGAAATCAGCGCAGTGCCGCGGAGAGCAGCCTCTTTCATTTTATTTTTAAATGTAGAGGACAGTGCTGACTCTGTTGGGAGCTCTGAGAAGAACCAGCACAAAGAGGGCTTTCTGCACGACAGCTCCTTGTGACAGCCATTACCGAGGGTCGCCATATAGAAGCCGAAGGTCAGGGTAATAGTGGTGTGTAATTTCTCTCCTCAAAGTGACCCCACATACCAACACGTCAACAAAAACCTATTTAAATAAAGAACATCTTAACCGATGGCCAACACTCCTGATATACCTGCAGCTCAGTGTCCATAATTTCATTTTGTAGACTTGTTCAGCTTTTCTGTCACTGGGCAATGATGCCTCCCATGCTTAATCATTTCACAGATAAGCAAATTCAAATATTGTCACTACTTTTTCCGGGGCTTAGAGCAGCGAAAGGACCTTTGTGCAAACTCGAAACAAACAATTAGGTCCACATATTGAACAGCCACAGCGGAAAAACGATTTGGAGCGACGCGGAGGCCCGAGACAGAAACGGCCCACAGTTCAGTTTGCTGGATGAAAAGAGTGGCCATGCACAGAGCTGCGGGATTACGAGGAATAAGGAGTAAGTTCAGTAAAAGCCCAAAGTCAACAGTATCTGCACACATGGTAGCTCGCTCGCTGGGCGAGCTGCACCGCCGAAGGAGTGAGGCTGATTTGGCTCAGATTAGCTGCTAGGATAACACTGCTGGCAGATGAAGAACCACACGTCTGAAACACCAACTGTGCCGCTAAAACCAGACGACTGACAACTACTGTATATGAATCCTCTTTCATGTTTTCAGTCTCTCCAAAATTTTGTTTCTTTTTAACTTTGTCTGAGTGTAAAAGAAAACATTTTAGGGTTGGAATAAAGTGAAAAAAGAGGCACAAGTTGCAAGAAATAGTCCCGGTAGAGTAGAGATGTTGCCATGTCAGAGTTTATAAAAGCTACAACAAAGCAAAAAGTAATACTTATAATATATGTGACAGCTGAATGGATCTATTTAGTTGTTTCTGCTAATCCCAAATTTCACCTGAGATTAAATCACCCCCAACATCTTTTATTTAAACCGATTAAAAACACGTGGAAAAAAAGATATACAATTCAAATGTTCCCTAACTCACAGCATGTTATTCCAGGCGACACTGTGCAGCCTTTGTTTTCAGGTGTCTAATAGTTGGCTGATGGTTGTGCTAATAATATCGTGTCGCCTGCTGACCTGGATTTGGCTCCACCCAACCTTTTCCTTCTGTCAACATCGACGCAGGGGCTGCACAATAAGCTGGTGTGTGTTTGCGAGCACGGTCTCCGATTATAAATCACAAACATGAACTCAAATAACAAAGACAGACTCTTTTATAGTTTGTCTAGCCCTTTTATAGCTTATTTTAATACAAGCGCAACAGGTTGCATTTATTTGTACTTGCAAATTCCCCCAAAAGACTCTCTTCTTATTCTTTTTTTCTTACAATGGACATGGTCCTTTTTTTTTTTACCCCCTTCAGACGTGAAGTCATGCAAGTTGTGATGCACCACGCGGCAGCAGCCCCTCCTCCCTCTCAACATACTGACCCACAATTCAGCTCTGCTGCTGCACGCTATAAATAGACGGAGATTTAACCTACAGCGAGGAGAGAGAGGGAAAGAATGAAAGGCCAGCGTGGGGAGATAAAGAGGGACGAGGGCAGAGACGAGCTCGAGCGCAGAGGTCTTCCAGCTCCGCTCTTGAATTACTGATGGTCATACATCTGATTCATCTTGGATTATTTCATTGCAGCACAAGTAGCTCGTATACCAAAAGACCTGCGAGTAATCAGCCACCACAGGAAGTCACATCCATCTGTCCTCCAGGCAAATTAGTTGCAGAGCAGCTTGTTTTATTTTTTTGCTTTTTTTGTAGTCTTTCTGCTTCACTGGATTGGTGAGACAAGAATTATGGTGGAAAAAGACCAGTCAAAAGATCAGGAGTAAAAGGGACAGTAAAAACTAAAATGATCTCGCACAGTGACATGAAAAAACGGAGCGTCCGAATCAAGGTTAAACGATGCATAAGAAAGAAAGAAGAAAGGATCTGCCAGCAACTAATAAAAATGTCATTATTGACTGATGTGTTAAATATTCATTTTAATTTAACAACTAATTAACAAAGACAATTTCATCAGTGGAAAAAGGACCAACATATTTTTGCATCAGTGATGAGATGTGACCAGCAGGACATAACAAAAAACTGGAACCTCTGACAATATGATGTAACTCAGTACAAAACACACTGCACCCTCAAATAAGCTTCGAGTTAAATCAACATGCAACAACAGTTTAAAGAATAAAAAGCAAAAACGTCAGAGAAATCACAAACTGCTGACTCATCTGATTGCAGAAGAAACAGTGTTTTGATCGTTCCTACCAACAAAAAGAAAAAAAACAAATCCAAAGTCATTCATGTGTAAAGAGGAACTTCCCCCTGAGATAAATAAAGTATTCTGATTCTGAATCAGTGATGAGATCTAGAGGCTGCAGTGTGAACGCAGCCAGAGAAGAAAAGCTGTCAGGTCCTCCTTTCTGCTCTCCGATAATCCCCGCAGCCCTGCTCCTCTCATCCGACAACACAAACCCTCCACCGCTCCGACGCTGGAAAGCCTCGTATGATTTATTCAACCAACAAGGGGAGAGCTGGGATTACAGAGGAGGAGGAGAGGACGCAGGAACAGTAAATTCTCTTCGGGACTTCCACTCAGGTGGGCTTGCGGCAGGTTTGCATCATCCAGCCTGCATCTGCCTCCGGCTCACTTTTTTTTTTAACCTCAGGAATGATGTCACCCATTTGCTCCGGCCGCGCCGTGCGTGGCGTGACAGCGAGGCCGCCCGTCCGGCAGCCATCATGTCCGACAACAGACACCCCGCCTGCCACGGGGCGCTTCAACCAGACAGCCAACTCCAGGCCGGCTGAGTCATGAGTCATCGGGAGGCAAATAAAAAAAGGTTGTTTTGAAGCGACTGCGAATATGTAGTGCCAATTTTTATTCTCATTAAATGTGAGGATACTTTTCCATCCAGAAAACTTCAAATCCCCTTCAGAAATGTATTATTTTCTTATAAACAAATCATCTAAAACAGTCATTGCACCAAGAAAAGGTCAGATTTATATTATTTGATTTATCGATTATTCATTTTGTCTTGCTTTATCCAACCTGAAGGCCAAAAGATACTCAGTTTACGATCACATAAGATTAGTAGAAGGAGAAATATGAAAGCTCCTCGTGCTTCAATTTCAAGTAAATTGAGGTCTGGACTGACGCTGCTTAGCTCATTATTCATATGATCTTCAGTCATTTGAACAGGAATGGCTGCAGATTAGTTTGAACTGAAGAGCATCAACTGTGGTTAAAATGTTGTAGCCAGTTTCTCTAATGGCCCCTGGATAATGGCTGCAACACAACTCCAATTAAGACAAAAACAAAACTTGAAAAAGAAAGTCAAAACCTTCATTCTGTCTCATCAGGAAGGTTTTAAAATCACAGTTTCATTAATAAGATTTAATCAAAGTGGAGTTTAATTGAGTTGTTTGATTAGTTAAAAAGCCTTTTACATGTGGTGGCTGCTTGTTCCTCATCCAAGTTTCACCCTCTTTACCTGAATTCGGGTTTTTAAGCTCTAAACAAGCACTGCAAGAGTCTGTGTTTGTTTGCATGATATTCAATTTTTCCTCAAAACTATCAAAGACGATCAACCTTTTTCCTGCCTGGTTCGGACAAATCTCCAGAGACCACACCTTCACTTCCTCAGGAGGTCGTGCCATTAAAACGTACTGACCCAAAGGAGGCAGAGGTGGAAAACAGCGGAGCATCACTTTGCCATTAACACCTCCTCTGAAAGCTTTAACCTTTTCCTGTCCGAGGATTTTTTATTTTTTATGGGTGGCAGAAAACAACCAATCCCAGCATGCCTCGGGATGTTACCATGGAAGCAAACAACAGGGGGAGAAAGGGTGGACACGACACCCACTATGGGTCTGAGGAGGTGGAGCGGGGGTAACGGCGGTTAGACAGGACAAGAGACAGTCGGAGGGAGCGAGGGCGAATAAAGAGTGATTTCACTGGAAAGCAATGCCATCATGATAAAAGACACAACAAAAGACCGTTGGCTTGGCTGAGAAATTTACTGTGTGTGTGTGTGTGTGTGTGTGTCAGAGTGTTTATATGACTCGGCAGATCTTCCATTCATCCAGGTCTTTTATTTTGTCCTTCGTACTGTTGACAAAGCTCCACAGATGCCTTTAGCTGCTTGTAAATATGCTCACACATGTACTCCATGTACGCGCGCAGACACACACACACACACACTCTTTTTCTCTTCTGGTCAAGTTGAGTTTATTTATAGAGGCAAATGTCACAAGTTTGTCTCAGAGGCCTTTACAGTCTGCAAAACACACAACACAACACACAACTACAAAAAAACAACAGTAAAATCTGTTTCGTCTTTATTTTTCCATTATAATATTGTATGTATTGTATTGTATGTATATTCAGATCAAAACTTTTTGGATATTTTGCATCACAAGTCACACAGCTCTCAGATGCTCAGTGGGATGTGTGTTCGGCTTTCTGTGACTTTTCTGAGTGTGAAGGAGCCTCGAGCTGTGTGCAGCGGGCGGTCAGAATAAAGGACGAGTTACCGTATGCAGGGCAGAGTGCAAACTAATGGAGCCCTCGACGACCACAAGCACCCGTCGTCAGAGTAATCCCCCCCTCCAAAAGAGAGAGGGCCACCTCGACAGAGGGCCGAGAGTCATAAAATATATTTATTACCATCCAGATATTCAATGAACCAAAACACTGGACATAAGCAGCTGTTTGAAATGAGTTTAGTATCCTTCAATGGGGGAAAAGAGCTCATTGTTTGTATATTTGGACACATAAATAGACATTTTTAATTGATTTAAATCAAGTTCACAACTTACAAACGTTGTATTACTGAAATTTTTGCAATATATATTTAACTTCATCATAATATTCGAACTTTGTCCTTATTTTCTTATTCAACTTAGGACTGTCACACAAGTTTCAGGTTCTTAGCGCTTTATCGTATCACCTTGTTTAACAGGTCCGTGTTGCAGGTAACGGGTCTCCGTCGATCAGACTTGCTAACAAATATTCCCGAAATCATCTCAGAGTAGAGAGAAACGCGTTCACAAAGAGACGTTTGAACTTGAAACCAAAGAAAGCTCCAAACAACCGGCACTTCTGCAAATGGGCAATCTATCACAACAGATCTAAAGGGGTCAAAGTTATTTTGAAAGGGCACCGAGCAAAGTAAACTAGAACACACACACACCTATTCAGAGGTGATATTCCCCTGTAGAGTCACATTTCTCAGTTATTTCCTCTTTTTTAAACACCACGTCTCTCCCTTTGTCTCTTTCTCTCTCAAGTTTAAGTTCAAGTGTGCCTTATATTGCCTTACTACAGTATATCCAAATCTACATATATGACAAAGTATTAAAAACAAAATGACAGCGATACATGCAGACAATGTGTGACACGGTGCCTCCGAAAAGACTAAAAACAAAAACATTTTGAAACCAGCTTTAAACTACCTGAATACCACATATATGCCACCAAGTATAAACTATATATATATCTGTCAAATCATCTATTGAATCTATTTGGAAAAGAAGAAACTAAAACATACCGCAGTGTTAATGTGCTATAGTCAACACACACACACACACACACACAGTCAAACACACACACACACACACACACACACAGGTGTAGCAGTCGTGTTATCCACAGACATGTCCGGGCTTGTTCTCGAGGTTGGCAGTGTGTCGGTGAGGTTTAGGACGACAGAAAAGAGTTAGTTATGGATCACGTGTTTCCAAGTGGCTCTTTCTACAGTTCACTGAACATCAAGAGCCTTTTTTTTTTTTAAACTGCGACCTCACATGCGGCTACCTCTGGTGCTGTGACTGATGCGGCTAAAAAAAAAAAAAAAGAGGGTTTGTAATAACGCTTCCTGGTGATGATGCAAAAAAAAAAAAAAAAGAGGGTGAAAACAAAATGCAAAAAAAAAAAAAAGAGGGTTTTACCAATATTTTTTTTGATAAGGTTTGTAGAAACTTCCTGCTGTCCCACTTGAGTTACATTCACGGGAAGTGGGGATTTTTTTTGATAAGAGAGGAGAAGCATTTTCGAAAACAACAGGACTCAAACTGTGCTATTTTTCATTCTTTGGTTTCACAAAACATACAGTGAGAGCAGAAACAGAAGATTTCAGCAGCTCGTATCATCACACAGCTCCGAGCCTATCTGCAGGATCAGGATTAAGGTGGATCCGGCCGTTTTTTGTCTTTTTTTTTAAATGGATCTATGTCGGCTATATGAAGCCAGTCCTCTGTTAGTTTGCGTTGTTTCCTTTAAAAAAGTGTAAACGCACAAAATAGATTGACAACCGCAAGTATACAAGAACAAAATAAATGAGCAAACTGCATTTGAGCCTAAGTATTTTGTTCACATTGAGATTAAAAAAGCGCTATTACAATCCTGTTCAGCCACAACTGATCTACGCTAAACACTCTCCTTGAAAAATATCAGAGAAAACCATCCAAATTTTCTTACACCTCATATATTTTGGTGTCCAGCACATTCAAAATGCTTTAATTACTCAAATGAAAGCAGTGCAGGTTTAATGTGCAACTGTACAATGAAGTAAAAGAAGTGAATATTATGAGATATGATACAATAATAATGTTTATTTAAATAGAAAAGTCAGTGTCACAAAGGCACTTATGTTGTGTTATCTTCAGTATTTAAATGGATGTATATGTAAGGTATATGGATAAAACCTCCCTTCCTTCATCGTTCCATCGATCCACACTCTACAGTATCCCCAAACATCATTTCTGCAGCGTCAGACACTGCGGCTCATTTTTTGCCAGATCCCCTCCCTTTTCTCAAGCCGAGCGCCGGATTGCTAAACACGGTGCAAACCAGTCGCCAAGGCAACCTGGCGAACGGAGGACGGTCGGAGGGGAGGGTGGTCGAGGAGGCTGGTAGGAAAAAACAATAAAACACACAGCAGTGGGCGGGCATCGCTGCCAGATCCGACCCCGCGGCGACCCGCACGCCAGCTGCTGTCGGCGCGCTCGAGGGCGGAGCAACAAGCGTCCAGCAGCCAAACGCCCACAACAACAACAACAACCAAAAAAAAGACTGCAACCGCCATGATGGAAGAAAGAGAAGGGTGTGTGTGTGTGATCAGAAACGACTGTGAGCGATCAGCCGGACTACGAGCAGGTATACTGAGATTCGTGGTTGATGCCCCCAAATTTTTCTATATCAGTTTTGGAACATGCAATTTTTTTTGTCAGTCTTTTTCTTTATTTAGTATAAACCAGCGCAGGTGCTCATTCAAAAGGTGTCTGCTCGAAGAGGACTGATTGCTCGGAGCTCTTGGCTTTCTCAAGAGACGCTCATCCAAACAACTTCACGCTCGCACTTCCTCAGGTCCTCAACAACACACCCGCCGAGTGTGAAGTCGATGCGATGGACGGTCGTTGAGATAATCCACAGGCAGAGGGAAAGATTCATTGCAATTATAGTTATTATGTAAGTTATATTAAGTTATTTTGACTTTAATAAGGAAACAAAGATGAATGGATATGTCAACAAGACTTTCAGGACTCGGGATGTTACAAACTCATTTAGGTCGTCACTTAATAAATACTCAATATTTCCTTTCCTATATATCTCAATAGGATCAATCAAACAAAAAAAAGGACTGGTGCTTTATTGCCGTCAGACCCAGAGTCAGAAGAGAAGCTCGATAGTGTTTATTGCGTCCTCTTTTACACGCTTTTTGTTGGAGCTGAGCGAGCATCATCATCCCCCCCCCGTCCGCTCGCCGTGCTGAGCTTTGCTGCGCCGAACCTGACATCGATCTTCGGCTTTAATTCGGGCTCTGAGGGCAAACGAGGGAACTTCCAATAATGTCAGAGTGTCTCTCCAATGAGTCAAACCGAGCTCCAGCAGCGCCTCCGTCCCTGCGTGAGCAACTTCGGAGGTGCGTTTGATTTTCTGGATCTGCCTGGTAACAAAAAAATAAAGAAAGAAAGAAAGAAAGAAAACAGCCTCGGAAGTCACGACCACGTCTTCCCCACCCCGAGTGTCAGCACAGTGAGATGAAAACCTCGTATGTTCACTTTAGATTACGTTCAGGTTTGCACTCAGCTCAGAGCATATCCTCTGTTTATTAAAGCCTTTAACGCCATATGAGGACGTGTCATCATGATGCATCCAGCAAATAAAAACAGACAGGAGGGAAGAAATCCGTTGCTGCACTAATTTAGAGGATTCGCACACAAAATGGCACTTGCACTTGAAGCTGTCTGTCTCCCAGCCTATATGTGTTTTCAAACCCCTCGGTACTCATGGGAGTTTGCACAGATTCTGCCCGGCTACAGGAGGAAGTGCTTTGAGAAAACTCAGGCCCAATCAGAGTACCCGCTTCTGGTCAGCTGGCTGAGGCTCATCGCGGCGGCCCAACCGCGCGGCTGGGTTGGCGGTCAGGTGACGGCTCAGACCGGCTCGCAGCGTTTTGAAACCGATGAAAACAAAAGCTAATGAGGCTGTCAGTCGTCCCCGCCAGCTGCCGCGCGACGTGCAGGGCTGAAAGAAGCCACAGAGCTCGGCGAAAGAAAAGCAGGATTTATCATCGCTACGGCAACAAGTGTGTGTGTGTGTGTGTGTGTGTGTGTGTAAGGTGAAGGGGAAAACTGCTGACAAGGAAAGAAAGAGAGGAAAGCAAGTAGAGAAGTGATGAAAACAAAGTTTGGATTTGTGTGAGGAAGAAGTGATTTAAAAGGTTTAATTAGTCTTTTCAGGCTCGTAGTTATGAAAAAAAAAGTCACAAAAAGTTAATTTCCTTCTGCTGACCGCTCATGTTTTTAATATTCATGTTTGTTTTAATTGTTGTTTAAAATGTTAATGGATGTTAATGTTAACAAACTCATTGACATCCATCCTGTCAGTGTGTCTCTGAGCAAGGCACAACCTCGATCTGCTGCTTCTGTATAAATATATATTTATATATAATATAATGTAAATATATATTAGAAAATATGAAATTCTGTCCCATAAAAAGTCTTACAGCTGCAGACTTAATTACCTTTAAAAAAAACAAAAAAACAGAAAGTATTCTCCATCTCCATGTCTGTTCCCTCTTAGTGGCAAATCAATTACCTCATTAATCGATTATTTGATCAAAAGAAAAGTAAATGACACTTTTGAAAAGGTAAAGATTCCAAACATTTGCTTATTTCAGCTCCTCAAATGTGAGAATTTGCTGATTTTCTCCATTTTGCGCCATTTTTTCTGAGTATGTCAGACAAAACAAGAAATCTGAAGACGGTACCTTGAAGTTTACCTTGAAGCATTTTTCAGTGTTTTTAGAATATTTATGAACTCAATCAAGAGCATAATAATCACGTGAATTGATAAAAAATAACTTAGTGGCGGCCGTATTTGAAGTTACCTTTTTGGTGCTGTCGGGGAGTCATGTAAGGTCACTTCCTCTGCGAGATTACTGTAAGCCTGGTTTAAGTCTGGAGTCTCCGACAGACACTGGACCATTCACCAAACGTTTGCATGACGACACAGCCGGCTGCTTCTCCATATGAAATCAAAAACCTCGATGAGAACCATTTCTACTTGGCATGACTGTGCATAAAAAACGAATCATGACGCTGCAGATAAAGGGCCCATTTTTCACCTCACATACTGATCTTGGTGGCTTTGAAAATTGGAAGACAAATTAGCGGTGCGGCTGTATCACAGGATTTCTAATGACGCACAGTGTTTTCCTAAAAAGAGGAAGAAAAGTTTCGTACTGTAGCTTTGAACTAAACTTTCCTTCTTCCTCAGTTCAGCAGTCTGCTCTCCAAAGCTTGTATCTGAGACAAACAGCACCCCACCACCACCCAATAGCAGCTTTGTTTTCTCTCTCCAGATGGCCACCCATACAGTAACCCCCACTCCACACACACACACTTACACACTCACAGTCCACCACGTCCACCCGTTTAAACCACAGAAGCTCAGACAGGCCAACAACTGTCATTAAGAGCCTCGACCAGACGCTCCGAGTTAGCCGACGCGTGTGTGCGCATCGAGGGGGGGGCTTTAATAAGCCACCAGGAGGGACGCTGGGCTGAGTCTTTATCTGATGGGCCATGAGGTCCACTTCCTTTCCAGTCTGACAAGTCCAGCATTTAGCCAAAGCCCAGTTCACCGGAGGGAGGATCAACAAGAAGTATGTCTCAACTCTCCGAACAACATCATCCCGCCCCAATGTAAACTATTTCCAGGGTCATTAATAACCTTTACCACGCTGTGCTGGCTTCAAAATACAAACTCCACAAACTTTAACGTCCAGTCATAAACTGAGAAAGCATTCACATTTATTCTTAGTTAGTTTTACATTAAAATATCATTGCATGCTCAGGAACTTGGTCACTTGGTCAAAAAAGGAGAGAAAGGTTTAGTGGGAGAAAAGGTTTTGTACTACTGTTCTTAAATAAGGCATTACAAATCAGAATAAACAGCCAAGGACATGATAAGGGATGGGAAGAAAGTCACAGACACAGAAAGATTCAAATGACGATCCTCAAGAAATGTAAACCTCCCAGCTAGACGATGGATGTAGTGGACCCATCCTGCAGCCCACATGAAACCTCAGGAAACACTGAAGTGGGATGTGACAGAGATGTGCATCCAAAAGAATCGTCACTTGATGAAGGTTTCAAAGGCTTAAACATGACTGATACTGCAGATCGCAGTCAGATTTATTTGGTCGCGGTCCTGTAGTCTATAATGTATCACGCAGTCATTGGTCAGATAAATTAAAGCCATTAAAAAACACAGATAGCAGCTGAGCGACGTGGTTGAAATCAGCGTCGCCACATTAAAATGTCACGATGCAGCAAATGCATGCAAAAAAAAGACAGAATATCTCTCTTGGAATCATTAATTTGAAGTGAAATCTTGTAAATTAATTAAACAGAGGACATCCAGCCCCACCTATAACAGGATTAGATTATTCTCCTCATGGAAAAAGAGCAGGCCGACACAGTAACGATGGGGAAACACCACAGTGGATACTCCTGATGCCTTACTTGTTTTTTAAAGCCAAGAAAATACCTAACAGACTCACATTAGTCAACGCAAGAAGTTTATTCTGTACGTTTGTCTGTATGGCAACTGGTTGAGAGGACACACAGCCACCTAAACAAGGCAACAGGTGATGATTAACTTTGTGAAATCATCAGAGCAGATATTTAAGAGTATGATTGACACCAACAAAAAAAAAAAAAAAAGAAAAAATGTCAAGTTGGTTGCTTTGAACAAGCGTTGCCGGTTTAACGTGCACACATGACCAACTTCAGCCCTCAACTCCCAGCTCGGAGCACGCGGCACCCGTGTGGCGGCCATTTTGGCTGTTAACAGAGAGGCTTTCACTGAGTTTTATCAGGCAGGAGCGGCTCGCAGATAACAGAATGAAGGGGCCGTTGTACGAGATGCTAGCTGGCGCGGTGGAAAATCAATAAGGGTGGAGCGCTGGGAAGAAAGAGAGGGACAGAGAGAGGCATGAAGCACATCTAGATGCACTGGACACGCGTGACTGATGCGCTGACCTTGAAAATGTGTGTGTGTGTGTGTGTACTCATGACTCATGACCATTTAGCTGAGCTCAAACCAGAGAACTGGAGAAAACTGAAAGATTCTACAATAATCCAACACATCGTTTGTTTGGCGTTGCTTCTGTTGCTTCTCTATTCGTGCAAAAATACATTTCCACTTGTCTGGCTCTATAATGTGAGGTCACTATTGTAAGTCTCCAGCTAAAGAAAAAGGAGGCAACACCACTGTCGCTCTTACTGTCCAAATTCCAAGAGTTCCTGCTTTATTACTTTGGTGAGTAGCTTTAACTGGGACACTGGATTTGCTCATTACCATCTGGTTTAAAGTCCAAGTGCCTCCAGATGACAAACAATGAGCCACATTAAAAAGCATCTTTAGGACTTTTCTCTTGGTTTTCTTTTATTACCATTGTTAAAATGCTACCATTGATTTTATTACAGCTGGGTTTATACAGTTAACTGGGGTAAAGTTTAGAAAGGAGTATGCTTTTAGAAATTCTAGTATAAATAATATATATTATATATTATAATATAAATTCTGACTTTTCCTCCAGCGCCACCATGAAGTTGACATTCAGGTAATGAGTGAAATGTCTGTACAATGATTGGACCACTGAAATGAAATGAAATGAAATAGGTACACACACACATTCAAACGCCAACCAAGATGAATTGTACCAACTTTGGGGAAAACTCCAACTCATCCAACACTTTCGGTTCATGACCAACAAAACAAATGACATCCTCGTTCATGCTAACGTCCAAGAAAGTGGACAAATGTGTTGACCACAGGAGTGTTTACATGTAAGACTGAGCATTTCAGAGAAATTTCAATTCTTATTCATTCCAAGCTACTCAAGAAACATTATCTACTTGATCTCATGATTCAGCCTCATTTAACCTTTTGAATAACCTGATAGTTGGTGAACATGTTATGCAGTGCCGGCTCTTTAACACCAGGTGGATCTGTCCTGTTTTTGTTTTTTTTTTATTTTGTTGGATGATACATTTTCCTGAAGCTGTTTGGAAAATGCATCATTTTCTTGACATCCATGTGACCAAAACTAATATCCAGATGTTGAGTCTGGATATCAGTTTTGGTCACATGGATGTCAAGTATTTAGAGGTTGTACCCGATTGGTTTAACATACAGGAATTATTAAGCAAACCAAAACTCAAACAAAACATCTCTGCACCGCCTGAAGCGATAATTAATTGAAGAGCCTTCCCAACGCCGAACAGAGCTCGAATGTGAAGCTGGAGCTAAGAGGCTCAACGTGTCTATTAGCACGTCTGCTCGTCAGTGTGACTCCGGCCGAAGACACAAAGGGGCGTCTGTCCGTTAAAGAGCAGCATAATCAACCCAATAAACTACAAACTGCCTTCCTTCTAGGTCGCACAATAGCAAGAAGCAACCCCGCGACCTCAGCTTCCAAATTACATTACAGGCATTTAGCGTTTAAAATACTCTTATTCATGGAGACGTGCGGAGAGAAGCAGTGAAGCTCAACAGTTTTAACTCCAGACAGCAACAGGAACACTAACACAACACGACGTAGGCCAAGAGAAAGAGACGTAAATCCACTCGGTGTTTTCGAAGCAGAGAAGGACTCAAATGCTCTGTTTTACTCGCCAATTTAAACAAGTCGAGCTCGACCGAAAAGATAAAACAACCAGTAGATGAATGGGTGATGAGAGTGGTTTAAAAAAAAAGGCAGGATATTTGAGTTACACTAATAATAATAAGACAATAAAAGAGAAGATGACAGAGAGAGGGAGGATGAGGAGATTAAATCACTGGACGGGCAGTTTGGCATATTCAAATTAAATTTAAAGACTAAAGCGGTTTCCGACATCCTTACCCGGGAAAAATTTGAATTTCATTTGGATATTATGATACGCTAGATGGGAATCCACTGACACTCACTCACAACGGTCATAAAGCCGGTGGACTTTTTGACGACAAAATGATACCTTATTTTGTAATTTACATTAAGAAATAAATAAACTATCTGATTGAATAACTATATAAGATTATGAATCTAACCAGACATTCGATGCCAGCCTTCAGTACTTGATGAGTTTTTGATGCTTTTCGAAATATAAAAGCTCAATTATTTTGTTTCTTGCTGAAGCTACACCTAATAAAAACAGACAGTGAGAAACAGTAAATGGCCTCTCTGTCTCTTCAGCATCACTGCCTCGCCGCTACATCAACGAGCCATCTGTCTGCACGCGGCCACACTGACGCACACTGTCGATGCGTTATATGACGAAGCTCACAGGAGCCAGCAGACACGAGATCAAAACAATAATAAAAAAAAAGGGTTATTTGTTAATTATGATGAGTTACTGAAGGAGTGTGAGTGGGACAAACACACAACTGATGCTGCCGACTGGATTCGCATTTTAATTCAGGGCATTTGGCTGAAAGCGCAGCAGTAAAACAAGTTTCAACATCATATTTTTCAGCACATGCTCCACCAAACTAAAACATCTCAAGGTGGACGATGTCAAAAACAAAAATAAAGCAGGTTTATTTTCATCTTCTAGTGACGATATAAAGTGACAAGAAATTAAAGACTGGTATCACACTATGACTCAGATTCTTATACAATCATTATTGATCAGTCTTATTTTGGTTTTATCTCTGAAAGATATAAAAACAGTGTGAAATGCACATCACAAGTTCAGAGAAATCCTCACATTTCAGATGCTAAAACCAGCGACCGCTTTGCTTGATAATTGATTAAAAAAAACGATTAAAATCTGTCAGCTACTTCCTCAATTAATCATTTAATTGTGTGATCATTTCATATCGCACAGATCATAAAAAGCAGCCAGGTGAAGTGCACGGAAATGTAAAAAAAAAAAATCTCCCATTTGGTGGGAAAAAAACAGCTCAAGTGTCAACAACCTACTGCACCATCATCGGAAAAACACTAATTAAAAACGAGATACAGCACGCACACTTGTACAGAATATGGTTAAAATGAGCACAGTAGAAGCATCACTGTCAGGAGGAGGAAAAAGGAAACGGAGAGCTTCTTCTTCTGTCCACAAAACTCCCATCAAACAGAGCGAGCTCTGACTGTGAACCTGCGGCATCATGAATTTTTTTTGGCTAATAAAACATACATCCAGGAAGTGTGCTGTCAAATGCAGAGAAAAACTGGGCGCGATATTAGCTCAGCAGAGCAAACAAGGTGTCAAACTACACAACGGTGACGAGGTGATAATCAAGACAAGGTGAGATAGTCCTTAGTTAACTCAGCTTTGACATTCACAAGCTTCATTTTGTATAAGATACAACTTTATGTTGAATGCAGCACTGAATAAATCTATTAACACTCTTTAAAAATCTCTGACAGTTATTTTGATTCTTGGTTAATCGTCATGGAAGAAGCATAAAGTGTTCTCCGATTTTTGAATGAAGATTTTTCGGTATTTTGTATGATTTTGAAATTTAACATATTTGGGTTCATGACAGGTGGTTGGATAAAACAAGCAATGCAAAGCCAACATGATGAGGAGAAAACTGTGAAGGGCACTTTTACATTTTATAGACTAAATAATCAGGCGGTTAATTAATAAATGTCACCATCAAACGTCATCATTAAGTGTCTGAAAGTAAGAAAAGAAAATCAGGAGCAAAAGAAAGTCAGCCAAACTGTGATTTCTAGAAGCACAAACCCTCCCATGGTTAAAGGTTCAGCCTCCACCTGAGATCAGAGTGTCGCTCTCATTACAATAAACGCCAAACAACGGCCTCGGTGACAGAAATGTGTTAAAAAAAAAAAAAAAACTGCGAATCTGAAACAAAAGAGAGAAATCCTGCTCCTGATGCGCGAGAGTATCCACGGAGAATCACCAGCAGCGCCAACGAATGCAACAACGAGCATCAAAGAAGGTGACCCAGATACTGTCTGAGGCTCTGGGTCTTATTTTTAGCCTCACTGTGGCCAGCAGGCAGAGTGCTAACGGACTCATTAGCGAGGGTACGAAGAATGTCACCTTTGTGTCAAATAAATAATCTATTTCTGATTATCCTGTGATAACACTTATTAATATCTCATCAGTGTATAATCTTAATTAATCGCCATGTAGGTGTGCAAGCAGAGTTATCGGTCCACCAGCCAAAACTACACATACATTAAACACTACTACATACATTTCACACTAGATCTAAAACTTTAGTATTAGTATATCAAGGCTAATAAAAGGGATTAATAACTATCCAATTAAGAGGAGCACTGGGTAATTGTGTGTATAATTGTGCATTTTATCCTCTGAATGCTAGAAAGATTTTGGTTTTTGGTGCTTTCAGGGACATATTAATGATGTTAATAGTCTTAGAAAGCAGCTAGCACTGTAACAACACGTCATGTAAACACTCAAACCACCAGTCAAACCAGTTTAAAGCACCAACATTCATCTCGTTTGAAAAGTTTCCAACGTCAGAGCTCATAAAAACTTGGTCAAAGTGACACAAAATCCCTTTGGGCTCCGGTGCGTTCGGGTGTTTGTGCACTTGTGGCGAACCTTCACCCGGAGACATTCACTGTTTGTTCACCAGCGTCTGAAAAACAATGACGAGGCACAGCCTCGGTCGGGAACACCGAGCAAAGGCGGAACGGCTTCTCCGGCGTAAATCGTGACAAAAGCCGAGTTCCTGTTGTGCTGCTATCGGTGTCGGAGCTTCCACTTCTCCTGTTTGGAAAGGTCACGGCAGAAAACAGCAGCTCAGACTGTAAAGAAAAGTTCCCAGCAGAGACGCGACTGCACTGCTGCTGTTGTTGGTTTGGGGGGTGGTGGACGGGGAGGTTTTGGGGGGGGCGTACTTCACTTCCTGTGCTGTGAAAGGTCACGGCAGACTCGGCTAACATTCCAGTTTGAATAGCCGGAAGGTCGGTGAGCCAGCTTTGCATGACTGTATTCCTTCTGACAGCTTTGTAGTTCCTCCACTTTATAGAGCGGAGGCCGGCCTATAAATAGCTCCCAATAAGACCGCAATAAGTGGAAAACAATAGAAATATAAGTGTGTAATACAGTGCTCCTGATGACTGATATATGTGTTTTTTTCTGGTAGATCTTTATGATAACGCAGATGATAAACAACGATTTGGGCTGATATATTCAAATATAGCGATACAAACGCCAACAAATCTTGGAAGGTCGCTCTTGAGATGGAACATGCTGAAAGATTAGTTGATCGATCGACCAGACAGCCAACTGGATCAACAAGAGGTTTGCTAGTCAGTCGATTGTTTACGTCATTTATCAAGCAAAAATGTCAACAATTCATTGGTTTCTGCTTCTAAAATGTGAGGATTTGGATTATTGGTTAGACAAACACTTTATCTTAGGATGTGGAAAGTTGCTGTTCAATTTAGTCTTTAAAACCGTGTATAATAATTGAGAAAATCCTAAATTAATGTGATATTTAGCTGCAGCCACTCTTCAGATCATTATGGGACACTAAAATATAAGACTAATGACATTTTTTAGTCTTTGCAGCTCATGTGAAAGCCCTTTTTCGTAGCTGTGGCCACAAGCACTCACTGACAAATATCCAGTTTTTAATAAAAGGTCAGTATTGTCCTGATAAACCAGATTTGCAGACTTTTAATCAGCACACGTCGACTCTGGCTGTGTGTGCGCTTCCTCGGCTCCAGATGTGGCATTAAAGGAGGATAAAGCGAGGCAGAAACGTCGCAGCACGCACGCGTCCGACAGATCCGCCACGCGTTCATCTAAAAAGGCTGCGGCGCGTTTCCTCCGAGGGACTCGGCGATGCTGCTCTGCCCCGCTGATGACAGGCTGCTGGTGGAGAGCCACACCCAGCTTCACTCGATCAAAGGCAACAGAGGAGAGAAAAAGGGAAAAAAAAAAAAAAAAAAACCACAAGCATCTTTCCTGTTACCAAGCCGAGATGAAGAGAAGCTGAGGATGTGAAACTGCTTTGAACAGCTGTTTTTTTTTTTTTTATCTTCTCCCTCTGTACATTTCACGTTATCACTTTATTTCAACACTTTCATCCTTTCATTTATTTTTCGGTGACCAAGAAAAACAAGTCGCAACCCAACGAACACGATGAAATGCTTCCTGCCCGCAGCTGATCTAATCTGAAGGTCGTATCGCATCACACCTAGTCTCACTTCTCCTCACCGGCTTCCTGTGAAGTCAACAAAAAACACAAACAGCGGTGTGTTCTGAATCAGCAGACTTCATCACCGATCCTCAGCTGAAGGGTGGAAGATATCTTTCCCTTGAACGTACAGCTTGAACGTAAAGCGAACATCTCAGCGGACACGCAGCCTTCATCGTCTGCGCCACCTGAGAGAAAGAAAGGCTCCAGAGAAATCCTCACATACCACTGAAATGATGAATTAGGGAGCTAAGATTACAACACAGTTCATCGGAGGGAGACGCCGCTTATCCCGCCTCTGATAAGTTACAGAAAAGAGAAAGTGAATCACCTGCAGTGGCATCTAATTGTTTTGCTCATTTTATCTCCATTTATTCTAATTAATATGGATAATTACTGGTTCACAGGCACGTCTCATGATTAAAGCTCAGTCTTTGTTTTTTTTATCATTTTTACATGCAAATACACACATTTGTATACTAGTATGGTATATAGTGATATATATTTAGCACATTTAACTTCTTAATGAGTAATAATAATAATAATAATTAATATACTTTGATATTTAGGGGAATCTGTTGGTCCGACACATGAAGCGATGTCAGACTGAACGCTTGGATTCTGACAGTGAGTGATGGGATTATGTCACAATTTCCAGATACTTCATAGATTAAATGTTGAATGAGATAATCAAGGAAAATAATAATCCGATTGATTGCTGATGGAAAGAATTTTTATTTTCACTCCTAGAATAGTTTGAACTGATATTTTTTGTTCTTGGCGAGACGACGACTGAAACAACATCCACACAAATGATCGGCGTCCAAACAAAGTCGCCATCTGGGCCACATTTGTGGAGCCCCCCCACCCCACCCCACCGTCCCGTCGGCAGGATTCACTCGTGTGTCTCGTGCTGTCGTTTTCAAAACTGCTGAGATATTTCGTGTGGACACATGAAAGAGCGACGGGAACGGGGATGTGGTTTCTGTAATCTGGCTATCACAGCGAAGCCACCAACTTCTCCTCGCTGCACTGATGACTTCCGCCGTTTCACTACTTCCTCACAAACACCCCCCCCACCCGGCTCTCTGCCGACACCCACACTGAGCAAACTCCGGCTCTGCTATCTGACGCTGCTATCTCAGAGAAGAAAAAGCCCCGAAGTCTGATTTTTTTCTTCTTTTTTTTTTTATATAAACTTAAAGGCAGAGGCTGGAACAATCACAGCTGTGGTTTGAGAAGCTCAGCGAGTCTGAAACTCAGCAAAGTCATAAATGGGTTAAACCATTTCCTCTGAGAGGGGGATTCCCGGCCCCACATGCTGAGTGTGGTCTTACCCCAGAGTTTTAAAAATTCCTCCTGCCTCTTTCTTCGGCTCTGATTCCATTTTTCCTCCACCTCCCGCCGCTTAATGGAAACAGAAACACTGTGACCTCTGACCTTTTTTACGCTCACTTAATGAAGTTTAGGTTTTTCTCATCTGTGTTGTTTTTCTTGCAGTCGTGACTCCGTTTCTCTCTCTCGGTCACGTTGATCGCTGACGCTTCGTTCTTGATGAATATCCTCATCGAGCTGCCTTGTTTTGTCTTTAATTTGCGCTTTGTTGTAAGACTTGTCCGCAGTGTAGACGAGACATTTCCTGACTAATTAACTTAAACTAAAAACTCTGCTGATGAGATGCAAACAACTTTAGATGATTTCCCACAGTCCCCTGATGAATTTTCCAGAAATACTTGAAAATGAGATGGAAAATAAAGGGAAAGAAGGGAAATTGAAAACACACTGACAGATGTTTTCACTTAAAAGTTCAAATTATTTCAAAACTCAATCAAAGACCAACTTACTTTCTTAGGATGGAGATTTTTTTTTTTTTTACACCAGCTTGTTTAAGCTCTAATATGTTAAATATATGGATGCATCAAGTTCCCTCAGCACTTCTTTAACAACTAGACTAAACCGCTGTGGTATTTACAGTACGAGTGCTTCTCTCTCTTTTGTATTTCCTTTTTTTTTTCTCCCCCCCCCCTCCCCTCTCTCTATTTTATTTTTCCATCCCAACAGCTGTTGTCGGTGCACACAGCTGCAACAGGCCTCAGTCACTCGCACACTCTGCAGCTATTCGCCAAGCCTGGGAAACCCGACCAATCACCGAGTGTCGAGGATCAAATGCACATGTGCAGACCCAAACACATACACACTCTTTTAGGTCAGACGTTTGCGAGGCAGAGAGCGAGCGCAGACGAAAACAGAGCCGGGCTCGTCCTCGCACGGCACACGTGGTTGTGATTCACCAAATCCTGAGGAACTAAACTCAAAATGTCAGGGTCAATTTGTGTCCCGGTGCATCTGAGCGTTTCCACAACCACTTGTCCCCCGATTTAATGAAACATTTACAGCGGCCACCATCCTCCCCCGAGCCGCAAAAAAAAAAAAAAAAAAACCACAACTAAACCAAAAAGAACAAACCTCAAAACAAATCAAGATGTGATTTCAAAGTTATTGTTTTTATCCAGCGCAAAGAGAGATGACCGAAACGTTCCCACAGAGTCCTCACTGTGTTTAATTACGGGAAGACATTTCACCGCCAGGTAACGACGGGGGCCGTACAACGTGATGCAGAATGACACTCGTCTCGGCAGCGGAGTCGTTGGGGGGCCGCTGGTCACTTGTGCGAACCTCAAGAGGAACAAGCGGATATACGTTGGACTTTTGGACCGCTCTGTGTGTGTGTGTGTGTGTGTGTGTGTAACCCTGATACACGCACAAGACAAGACACAGTGCCAACATCCTGCTCAAATTCCCGGGTGTTTGTGCTGCCGAGCGACTCTCACCGTCACGTGACGGGAAGACTCAGCGGCTCTGATGTGCGCGAGCTCACAGCCGAGAAGCGTCTGAACACTGATTCAGTGTCAGCGGCTCGTGACCCAGTTTCGCTGCAGCAGTTCAGGTGAGTAACTTCCCCTTCAGCTCTCAGACTGGAGGCCCAAAATGGCTCCTCATGCGCGCTTTACGACACGTTAGCTGTGTTATGTTTACCTGTAAACCACAAAGCAACAGCAAGGTAATGTCACACAAGCAGAATCAGCTAAAAAATATACTTAAAGGTGTCATCATTCATCTCCACATCTTAGTAGGAGGCAGATGTGAGAGGCGTCATTTAGGGTAAAGAAAGTGCAGCAGGAGTAATAAAAGTAAAACAGAGGATGGAGCTTCGTCATATGCAGAGCTCGCTGCTATCCCCGATATCGACTTGTCTCCAGGTGTGTAACCTCATCTGAATCCCCCTCAGGCTCTGCTTCACGAATGTTGCCTTTAGAGTCACATGGAAGTCGGCGTATTTTGCACACATGACATTAACAGTGGTGAGCGGTCTCATTTTGGAGGCATCCGACAAAGTCCACGATTGGAGGTAATTAAAGCAGAATTGGAAGCCCATCCTGTAAACGCTGACCATGTTAAACCCTCACATGACCGACTCCCTCGTGCAGCCGGTGCTCAGTGCCAGGAAACCTGAATATTCAGCATTTAAACTAAAACCTGCAGTAGCTGCGGCCTCAAGTCGAGGTGTTCGCTGAACTCCGCCTGGATCTGCTCCAGGTGGGTCTGACCGCTCTGCTGCAATGCAACACGGAGGAGATGAACAGCACACGGAGACGTTTTTTTTCCCCAGCCGCGAGCAGACGAGTCTGCAGTTTGTGAGGCGGTGGGGATGTCTGCAGGTCGCAGCCATGGGAACGTCACGTGATGTTAATGTGACATAAATCCAAACTAACCATTTGTCCTGCAGCACACACTGTAGTAAAAATACAGTACATGCAGCGACCCCAGTGCACGTTTTCCTCATTGCCAAGTGCTGCATGAGATTATTTTTCAGATGAAGCAGCTCAGTGGAGGCCTGGGCCGATCCAGCAGCTCTGATCCAGTCCTCCTCCTCCTCCTCCTCCTCCTTTATTTTTCCCTCCGCTCTCAGTTTCTACCAGGCAACAGCAGGGATGATGTCGCTGCTCATCACTGATGGAGGTGCACCGGCTCTCCATCAAAGGCCTTTTCTTACCCTGACATAAATATATATATACATATATCTGTGTGTGTGTGTGAGAGAGAGAGAGAGGGATGGGCTGGACAGGGCCTATCCCCATTAATGCGGCACAGAGCAAGGAGAGAGAGAGAGAGAGAGAGAGAGAGAGAGAGAGAGAGAAAAGGAGAAAAGGCCTGCTGGGCAAATGGTGTGCACAAATGCGCAATGAAACACCGCCCACCCAATGGCGCTCAAGTCGGTCAGCGTGGTAAAGGCGGACATGCACAGATGGGGCTGGTCCGATCAGTGCAATGCAAAGCATGCAGGGATGCAAAGGGGTATTTAACTGGGGTGTGGATGAAGAGGAGGAGGATGGAGGAGAAGGAGGGAATGAAGGAAGGAGGGAGGGAGGGAGCCCTATTGGACCAAAATAGGTGCTAGGGCTAAAATCAAATATAATATGAATGGATGGATGGATGGATGTGGAGCAGGGAGAGGCCAAAAAACAGCATCAGAGAGATAATCCAGTCCAGACCGCACCGGTCCGAGTGAAGGAAGGAGGGGAAGGATGGGGAGGGAGGATGGTGGGGGGGTTATAATAAACGTGTTCCTGAGACCGTGAGAGAGAGAGAAATACATAAATGCATGTTTGTGCTCCAGTTTCCGCCCGTTTGTTCTCTCAGCTTTACACACACACACACACACACACACACACACACACACACACACAACATGGAGGCTGACACCAACCTTGTAGACTTGTCCATAGGTGCCATTTCCGACCACTTCCACCAACTCGAATATCCCAGCAGGATCCTGTAGTTAAAAAAACAAACAAACAAACAAACACCCATTAAAAAAAGAATAAATAAAAGCCGGTTTATTCCCTTTAGTATTTACAGGAGGGTTCGCTCGATTTGCGAGAGCCGGCTGCGCCCGGTTCCGCTGGCCTCCCATGCCAGCGGGTGTTACACAGACAAAAGGAGAGGCCGTGTCAGCAGCAGCGTGTGTGTGTGTGTGTGGCTTCTTTCTCCCTCATCATGAGAGAGAAATCAGACTCAAAGGTGACACTCACCCTCAGGGATGCCAGGTCTATGTCCACCAGGCTCTTGGCCGGGGAGTCGTTCGCCATTTTCGTGAGGGAGGAAAGAAAAAAAAAAAAAAAGAAGAGGGGAGGGGGGATAAATGTGCGGAATTAAGGGCGTGTTATATTTTTATTATAATGATGATTATTCTCCTTCAGCAGCCCGGAGCGCGTCTCATCCTCGGTGCGTCTTTTTTTTTCCACCTCTTTTAATCCCGCAGATGGTGTTTGTCTGTATAATCCCCGGCAGACGCTCCTCCGCTGCTACATACCGACCGACCGACCGACCGACCGCCGGAGCGCTGCTGCTCTGCCTCTGTCCGTCTGTCTGTCTGTCTGTCTGCAGGCTCCCTCTGCCTCTCACACTCCGCCTCTCTCTCTCTCTCTGTCTGTGTGATGGATGCTCTCTCTCTCTCCACGCCTCTCTCTCTCTCTCTCTCTCTCTCTCTCTCTCTCTCAGGGGCAGTCTTAAACTTTTTGGGGCCCCTGTGCAGGATTGAATACCCCCCCTCCTCCTCCTCTTCCTCCTCCTCCCTCATAATAATCCTACAAGAACAGATAAATATAAGAGATAATATGAGATAAAAACTTTATTAATCCCACCACTCGTTAAAGCGTCTCAAGATAGAAGTACAAAAATAGATATAAGGTCTAAAATATAAAATATAGAAGGTAAAAATGACATAAATACACTATAAACATAAGTACACTACATACATCCTCCATATATACAAATAGTTAATGCACTGGAGGAAAATAAAATTGCACTTGGTATGAATAAAGTAAAGTGATTTAAAAAATGTGTTGTTCTGTGACAGATGATGATAAAACAGTAGTGTTATGTTGAATTAAAAAGTCTTAATCATTAATTGTTTAAGTTTTTATTCACATGTTGCAGAAACATGTCTGCGGCTGAAATCTAACAGATATCTAACAAGTAAGTAAATAAAGTTTATTTATATATTCAAGTAAATAGGAGACTTTTTTAAAGCAGACAGCCACCTAAAAACATAAGGCAAAAAACTAAACTAACACTTGGGAACAGATATTAAGATCTGATTGCCACATGAAAACTTTAAAGCTTTAAATGACAAGCCCTCCTCCATTTTAATAATCCTGCTGAATAGATTATGCATTGTTTAGTTTTTATTTATATGTTGCTGAAGAATACAAAACATGGTGGTGATTTCAGGGTTAAGATCTAACAAACATATATACAAGTAAGTAAGTTAAGTTTATTTATATATTCAACATATCAAAGTGCTTCATAGTAAAATGTTACATAATAAAAAGACAACAAAGTGAATAGGAGAGAGAAACAAACTAATTTAAAGCAGATATACACCTTAAAACATAAGGAAAAAACTAAAGTAAAAGGCAAAAAACAAAATTAAAAGGCAAAAAATAAAACTAGCAACACCTGGGAATGGATGCTAAGATTTGATTTCCCCCCTCACACTTTATAGCTTTATATCGACCAATCTTCACCTCCTAATAATCCTGCTAAATGGATTATGTACATTGTTTAGTTTTTATTCATATATTGCAGAAAAATGCAAAACATGTCTGCAGTGGCGTCTGTCAACAGGCAGATTTGTGATCCTGGGAGGAAAAATCTAACAATGCTCTGGAAGAGATAATAAAATCTGATCGCCCCCCCCCCACACCTAAAGACAAAGCTGCATATTGACCGACACCCAGTTTATGATAATCCTGCAAAATGGATTATTATGCATTGTTTAGGTTTTTATTCCTTTACGCTGATGTGGTAAAAACAAATCTGCAGTGACATCTGTGAACAGGCAGAGGAAGTGATTTTTATTTATAAAGCGCTTTTTAAGACCAACTGAAATTAAAGCCGACATCCGCCTAAGAACATAAGGCAGAAAATAAGACTAAAAACATCTGGGAGGGGATACTAAGATTTGATTGCCCCCCAGTTTATAATAATCAATAATAAACTTTTCATTTTGTGTTGCTTCTGGCGCCCCCTGTGGACAAAGGCGATAATGTTCACCTCCTCTTCAGCTTTATGGAGACCACTGTGATAGAAATGACTATTATTTTTTTGGACTTGTTTACTTATGTAGTTCATATAAAGGCTTATTTTCATAAGAAAGGATAAAAAGTAAAAGCTTCTTCTACCACTGCTCATACACACAATAGCTGCACTTTAGCACAGAAACAACAGAGACAAGGTTTCTCATCAGATTCTTAATTAAGATCAAAATCATGATAGGAAGTGACAGAGACAAGTGTTCCTGTAAAGGTGCTAATAGACCTTTATCGCAGCAGACATTTTGACCTGTTATCTCAGGAGAAGAAGCGCATGTGATACATCTTGTTAACAAATTATTTTTAAATGCTACAAAGAAAAGATAAGTGCACCAAAACGTCCTGACCACGTGGAGAGCGCAATATCCGCGATAGGTCGGCCTGAGCGGTTTGTGTTTCCTCTTTCTGATGCCGGTGGAGATTGTCGATGGTAAAGACGAGGTTAAGGAAGAAAGGCTGTAGCTGTTGCGGTGGTTGACACTGATCTGTTTGTGAAAACCTTCGCCGTGCCCATGATTGTCGTTAACCTCTCGCAGACTTGGAAATAAATCAACATTTCCTGCATTTCCTCCACCGCACGTGGAGGGATTAATTCACAAATCCGAGAGCCATCATGAAATATTGAACGAATTGAATATGCAAATATGTATCTGATATCTCACATAAATTGATTTGAATGTTTTACAGCGTATTAAATGAGCCGTTCTTCCTCTCCATGTCTCTTCCTGTCTCTCTCTCTGTCGTGTTTGTATTTCTATCTCCGGCTCCCCGTCGGATAGATACGGGGCAATTAGAGCATGTGAAAATGGAAACGGTGATAAATATTTCAGGACGGCTGTCACTGCTGCTCTGCTGCTCTGTCGGAGAGAGTACGAGATCCAGACGGGCTGCAGTATATCCTGCTGCCATCGCTCAGACCTGTCAGCCGGCCTGCTCAGATTTGGGCCTTGCGCTCGTTAAAAACAAACACGTGCTGATTACATATCTTGTGGATGTGATTTCAGGCCTCTGGGTGCCAAATGATCTGTCGTGATAGTTATTTTCTTCAATTTAACGTCATCTAACAGCACAAATATCAGCTCATGTTTCATGACTAATGTTTGAGGCTAATGCAGGAACTATTTGTTCTTTTCAAACTGTCTCCTAAAAATATTGTGTTCTCATTTTAATAAAACACTTGATAGAAGTTCTGACTTGTTGAGTGATCTAAATGATTATATTGAGATAACTGACGCCGTAAAACCTGAAACCCTGGTTGGAAAACAAACAAGTATCAAACTAAATCTGGGAGTTGAGCCATCCTTTTGCAGAACAGGTTGTAAATCTCAGAGACGTTCCAAAATCGATCATTGGACAATTAGTTTGAGTGACATGAAAACATTGGAGGTGTGAGAGAAACCCAACAGGAAGAAGGAAGTCAGGAGATTTTTACATCCAAGAGACTTTTCTCCAGAGTTATTACGCTGCTGGATGCTAAGATTCAAGATAAATATCTCCCAAAGAAAAGTAAATTCATCACAAGTGAAACACACTCTGCTATTTTCATATTTTGCACATGGGAAATGTAATAACGTGACAACATCAGTTTTACCTGTGACACACGTAGGCAACATTTTTTTTAGTTAGTTTTTATTATCTTGCGAGTGAAAATGTAAATTTCACATGTGCTTCTTCGTAACTTTGACACAGAGAAATATATTAAAGAGTCATAGAAAGAAAAACTGACAGACATTTTCATCCTATCGTGGCTAAGAAAAGGCACTATATGCTTCTTTTAATGCAAAATCTGACATACTGGACCAAAATGTCAGCAAATATCCAAGTTTCAGCGATGCAAAAGTGTCACCTACTTACAACAACCCATTGGCTTCTTCTCTCTTTCGCCTCCCTCAGTCTGTAAAAACTTGTGCTTCACTGAAAAGCATTTTTGAGTCGTTTGTTTTAATGGAAATACACATCAGATTTCTTGAATGCTTTCTACTTTCTTTTTCCGCAGGAATTCCTAACACACTTTTACTGTTGCCTGCTAATGATGTTGGTTATCCAGATGTTAAGGCTTATTCCACTGCCTCGCTCGCTTTTAACTCTGCCGTCCACAAACGCCGAAAAAAATGAACATCTGCTGGCGCACATGGAGCAGAGACCGCAGGACGTCAGAGCCGTTAAAGTGGGACAGAGCAGGACAGACGCACGGCTATCATCAGAGCGACTTTACGTACAGTATGTGTAAAGACAAACAGACGTGCCTTTATTATATTTTACAAAGAGACAAAAAACACTTCACAGCCCTTTCTAATCACTTTTATTCACTTACAAAAAAAGTAAATGTGGCTCACAGATTTTTGCAAACATCCAAAAACAAAACAGGAAAGATCATCATGAAATACCAGAAGCATGAAACAGAGCAAAATTTGAAGACAACAGATGACGTTAATCATTTTATGTATGCTTTATGTTAAATCTTAAAGGCAAGAGCTGCTCCATCATGTCAAAAAAAAAAAAGATGCACTGCCTTAAAACTTGTGCTTTGGTCTGTTAGTTTTGAGCGAGTGTTTCCTTTGAAGGTGATGATGGAGGGGGACGACCCACAGACATCAAAGTGTCGCCCACTGGGTGTGCCCTGCTTTCATGTGTTATCTATAGCAGGGATATTTCAAGGAATTTCAGCCCGTACATCTAAATTACTGAGTTTCCTCCAGACGTGGAGAGCACGGTCTGCGAGGCTCTGCGTCACTCGTAGAGTAAAAGACACTGATGGGTTTAATCCCACTTTAAAAGTCAGTCTTTAAATTGACTGGTTTTGTGTGAGATATATTTTTCCTTACAAATGCCAATTCTGGTCGAAGTCTTATATTGTTTTTCTCTAAAGAGGTTCTCAACATGTTGTTGTTAAATGTGAGAACTGATGAAAGTATGATAAGATATCAGCTAATTTTCTCTGCCTTAGTGGCTAACTTTCCATAATACTTCAATGGTAATAAAGGATCACATGACTGTGCGTAATGTGTAAAATGGGTCTCATGGTGATGAACACACAGAAAATTACCAGCCGACTCCAGCCGTTTGGTTTGGTTTGCTCTCATCGCTCTTTTGAGTTATATTTGGCGATTTTTAGCTGGCAGCCAAAAAGCTGTAAGAAACCACCATATGCTACATACCCTGCACAAAACAACAGACAAGGCTACACCCACAACTACCTGGAGAACATAGAAGAACATTTAGCTGCTAAAGAGCCAGACGTTTCCCTCAGGAACAGGTGGAGACCAAAAACTGAGCTTAAAAGAGAGTAAATATTAGACTTCCACTCATCAGGTGGGCAAAAACAAGACCCCATATGAATTCTAATGTTGCTCCATCTTTCTGCAGGATGTGTAAATAGTTTGCTCTGATTGTTCACCTTACTAACTTAAAGTGTGATGATGTGTCTTGGTTAGGTTTACAGATCAGTCTTTGTTGTTCCTTCAAGTTTAATACAGCTTTGTCAGGTTTACTGTTCGCGAGTACTTTCAGTCGCCATTTGGTCGAAAGAGGAGAAGTTCATGACGAAGTTCAACATTTCTGTGTCCAGTCAGATGGTGTCATATGAGTCATGATTGACAGAACAATGTGACAGAGTAATAATAGCCGCGCGGAGAGGAGGATGGGTGGCTGAAAGCTGCGGGAGATGAAGCGCGGACACACTCCCAACAATGCGAGCGACCTGGCCGAACCTGAACTCGGCAACAATGAGGTTTAATCTCTGCCGCGAAACACGCCCGCTGCCGCCATGGACCCACGCCTTTGAGGTGGACGCTGTTTTCCAGCGTCAGGTCACCAAACAGGTCGCAGACAAATATGCGATGCACAGTGTGTGTTTCACAGCTCAGGCCTTCAGTGATTAGATAGAAACTGGGTGTATTATTCACCACAGGCTACTACAAACCTCCTCCGACTGCGTGTGTGTGTAGATGCATTTGGATCTAAAACACTGGCAGCACATAAACACCATGACTCAACGCGCTGTACACAATCAGAGACACGCTGATCCTCCATGTTTACATCAGTGTGTGCTCTTGTATTTCTGTCTTTGTGACCTTGAGACAGCAGACTCTCTCTCTCGACCTTGAGCTCCACGTCTGCTGTGGATTTGAGATATTTGTCTCTGAGACCTCTGCTGTAATCCCAAACTGGAACTACTTTTTTTTAACCAAAGAAATAAAAACTGTTGACAGCGATTATGCGGATGAAATGTGTCAGCCTACAGTTTTACTCCCTGCAGTCCTCTCATGGATTATTATTATTATTAGTCCTGGAAAAAAGAATCAAATCAATCCCGCCTGCTTCCTCTTTCTTTTTTGAACCCATCATGTGTGTTTAAGTGTGTATGCATAGTTGCGGTCGTTGCGTGTGTGTGTGTGTTTTGACGGGTCAGACACTGAGCCAACACTCTTTGTGTTTGATTTGCAACGGCTTCCTTTTTTCTGCTTCGCCCCGCACCCATCTCGAGGAAGCTGTGAAGCTGAGTGTGTGAGTGTGTGTGTGTGTGTGTGAGCTAAAAGAAGAAGGTGAGTAAGAGCAAGAGGATGTTGGCGTTGAAGCCGGGGCACAAGGTTAATGTTCAAACCAGGATTAAGATAAACCAGTTCCACCTCAGCAGCCTCTGCCCCGATGCCCTTGAGCAAGACACGCACGTTTGTTTTCATCAATGGGGCGGCTCAGAGGGTGTGTTGCTGCGTGAATGTGAAGCAGGGCGGTGCTCCTTAAAAACGGCTCTGTCAACTTGTGGATTAAAGTGACAGAATGAGGGGCAGTGACCTTTGAGAATATCTCTGCTGGAGTTTAAACTTTCTCCTCTTCGAGTCTCGAGCAGCAGGTGGTCTGTGTAGTTTGCTCCTCTGTCCACCAGCTGAGAAATATTACTAAACCTCAGCACATCCAGCACAACTCTCTTTTCAGCGGCCTTACTTAGCGTCCAAAATGTCCTCCAAACCGTCTCATGTAACATCGATCCTGTTTTTCGTTACACTGGCCTCCCATCACTTTCAGGGTCCGGTTCTGGATTCTTATGATCACATTCAGAGCCTCGCGTGGTCAGAAACCCGCCTATATTTCACAGGCACAGCAGCCGATATCACCACTAGGAATATGAGCTTCTCTGCTCACTGTTTGTTGGCTGGAGGTCGCTCCAAGTTCAAGACTAAAGGAGACTTTTGAGGTTATATATATATATATATATATATATATATATATATATATATATATATATATATATATATATAGATAGATAGATAGATAGATAGATAGATAGATAGATAGATAGATAGATAGATAGATAGATAGATAGATAGATAGTAGAAGTAAAAGCACAGTTGCAGATCTGCACAATATCAATAAAAAGGGGCAAGAATATAAAAGTTTAAATATAAATATAACAAAGTATAAAATCGAATTAAGTGTACTTTATATGTGTGTTATAAACAGTATGTACAACTGAACTGTTATAAAGTCAAATAATTAAAGGTAGGAATGATTTCTTAAATGTTCTTTATGACCACTGTGTGTCGTGCAGTGTGTCGTGGAGAGAGTGGGACGGATTGAGAGAAATGACATCTGCGGTCACTTTTAAAAAGCAAGCCCATGCCCATTTGTTTAAGTTTGTTTTTGTGTAGTTTGGTTTTTGACTCATGTTTCTGGGTAGATGTCTGCTTTAAATTTGTCTCTCATTTGCTTTGCTGTCTTTTTATTGTGTAGCCTTTTTATTGCAAAACACTTTATGACGTCTGTTCTTGAGACATGCTGTATAAATAAGCTTTATTTACTTACTTACTTACTTTCACCAGAAATGCCCGTGATTCAAATTCTAGTTGGTCAGAAGCTCCTGAAATTTGTTCTTCTCCTGGTTCTAATGTGACAATCACCTCTGTAATAGACTGTGTTTTTAATCTTTCAAAGCATTAACCTCTGATAAACTAACTTTATTCCACCTCACTCTTCACCTTGCAGCAACATTTTAAAATAGAGTCGAATAAATGCAGTAAATAACATAAAGATGAAAAATATTTGGTTATATGTAGTTATAAAAACCACAGCAATGATCAGAAACAGATTTGGATAATGTACTTTTCAAACAAACTAACAAATGCAGTGATCATTACACCGACAATACAAAGCATCAGTCTGAAAAAACACTAGCTGCCTTATTGACTGTAGGGGAAAAACAATGCAAAGTATTCCTCTGGATGGCACTAGATAAATAAACGGCTAAAAGGTTCCACCACTCTGAGCTCAGCAAATGGCATGGTGATGTAGAAATAAATAACAAAAAGGAATTTTAAATGCTCTTCAACTGTTCAAAAAGTGAAAAGAAAAGACTCACGGGGACTGCAAGTACCTTAAATTTGTACAGTAATAGAGTAAATGTACCTGTAAAGAGAGTACCTGCAGAGACAGCGTGCTGGTAAACTCCTGCATATTCTGGAAAACTGTTTAAATGCAGCAATCCCGAGTTTATGATTTACAGAAAAGTGTGTGTGCTGTGTGTTTAATGCTCCCACTGAAACGGTGCTTTACATCATGTTTGTATTGTTATAGACAACAATAGAGCTCTGCAATGACCACGTTGGGAGGATGTTTTTAGGATGTTGACTGCAGCTCAGTTTACATAATGCACTTTATGTAACATCAAAGTCAAAACACATTGGACATGCAGGGACGTGTTAATAATTTGTTTCAGTGTTTTAGGTTGTTTTGTCCCCTACAGGAAAATAAAACCTTTCTCTCAATCTAATTTCAACCACAATTTGCTCTCTGGCCTGTCTGGTTTGTCTGTCTTCCCTCCGCTCTCAGGGCGAACCCTACATGAACTCAATGCCCCATCTCACCTGCTGTTTCACTAACAAAGAGCACCCCCATGTGGTCTGCAGGAGCTTCTGCGTCCCGCGAGCCAAGCAGGGAAGGAAAGGGAGAAATGTTAAAAAAAAAAAAAAGAAACATCCCAAATTCACTTTGCCCAGCAACAGTCCCACTGTGCGGACTATATAAAACGCCTTCAGCAGCAGAGCCTGAGAAACAGCAGGGAGATGCTCGTCGTCTGCAACACGGCGGCTTCTGCAGTCGACATCTCATCAGTCTGCTCAGTGTGTTTCCTCCTCGTTTCACCCCATTTTCCATCCATTACACCCCGACAGGCCACGTCAAGCCTGAAGAGCTCAGGTCAAACGTCTCAGACCTCCTCTCCTCTCTTAAACCAGACTACAGTATGTGTTGTCATATTGTTGAATTTAATCTGAGCGTGTGATGAACCTGCATCTGTCCACCATGATCACACAGGCCAAACCTTTTTTTAATCAGTACATAAAAAAAACCCCAACAAATTCTTTCTGAGCTGTGAAGGACAATTTAGAGAAAACATTGCTGAGAAACATGCTCTATCGTTCAGTTAAAGAAACCTTCACTTAATCATACACATAGCTGTGAGCAGGGCAGACGTGAGAAAGTGGGTGTTGATTGATGCACAAGATTATTAATCTACCTCACTTTCATAAGACAATAACTCAACAAAAACTGTCCCTTAAGACACCAAACAGCTGCTGCAAAACAAAAAGCCAACGCAGGACCGAATGTGTCTTTTGTTTATTTGCAATAAAAAATAGGTATAAGATCTCCCTTTACAAATATACCAGGGAAATGCAGCACGTTGTGAACCCCACCCCTGTACGGAGAGCAAGTGACCGCGGTGGAGTCACAAACATTTGGAAGGACAGAATTATACAGAGAAACATTTACATGCACCCCAAGAATGAAATTACAACCACAGCTGTCCCGTAAAGTGGAGCATTGCATTTATTGACTTGCAGAGGTACTTGAATTTGAGACTTGAGTCACCATCCGCCCGTCCTGTTAAAGATACGTTGGTACAGATAAAGGTACGATGTTGAACTTTACTGTAAACATAAAAGGTAAAAGTGAGGTCTAAAGTCAGTGTTTCTTACCAAAACAAAATGAATCCTCATGAGATCTTTTTCAAAGCGGATGAATATTTTGAAACCTGCATTGTTTACATCAGCATTTCTTAGCATGTTTAACATACACACAAACGGGCAGGGAAATTTACTGGGTCACCTTCTCGATCTTGCACAAACAAAAGATAAAATCATTCTACAGCGTCAACAGGTCAAACAAAATCTTCATGCTATCTTTTATCTGGGTTATAATCAACCAAGAATACAGTAGAGTTTCTGACCGCGAGGAGCACCATAGAGATTCAATTCTGAAGACAGTTTTGAGCTTTTTAGTTGATCAACAGTTTGTTCTGCACCAGCGACAGCAAAAAAAAATCTGTTTTTTTAAATGCTGTACGAGGAAGGGAACCTATTCCACGTTTTATTAAGAAACACTGACTGTAAACACGACAAGTTGTTAACAGGAAACAACTTTAAGCACTGTAATTCATTACAGTGTGCATGTAAATGTACTGAGACAGACAGAGAGAGAGAGAGAGAAGATAGGGTGAAATGTTCCTTAAATAAAACATTACAAAGGCCTCTGAGTTACATTGATATACATATAAATCACCCAATTTAAGATTTCACCATACACATACACTTAAGGGCATAGCAGAGAGAGAAACGAACAAGGAGGGGGAGAAAAAAAAAAAAAAAAAAACACACAATCAAGCCCTAAAACTACGTCTGTATCTGAAGTCCCACGGATATGCTACAATAGGACATTTAGTTCCAGATCAACTGTGTCTGAGGAGGATGCATTTCTATCTGCACTCTTCCTATCTGCAGCTCCCAGCTTTAAATCTCCTTTCAGTAGCGCGCCGCTGTAGAGTTCCACTTGTTCTCGCGCATTAGTCTGTGGTCTTTAGTGTCGGAGCGGCGACTTTCTACCGACAGGCTGAGGTACACACAGAGAAAATATCAGGGTTTTTGCACCTGTATTTTGGCTCAATCAGGAAGATTTTAGAGAAGAAGCAGCTGTTTGTGCACGCACGTACAGGAATCTGATCTTCTGTGCAACTCGCAGAACGGATTCTGTAAATGTAGTAGAGAGAAATGAGAAAAACGTCCACCTGCTACAGCCAGACCAATACATTCACTTTTTTTGTGTGTTGCCACCGCACCGAGTGTTTTTGTTTTTGCTTCTTGCGTCAGTAGGTGAGTTTCTGTTTTGACTGTACATGTAGAAACTGTCACAGTCCTGGATGAGGGTGCCACAGCGGCTCTGTGGCAGGCCAACTCCCGACTTAGCTTATATGAAAATACTGCTTAGCATGTGTAGGAGGGATGAACCCCTGCTGATACTGATCCTTTCTGTTCATACTGCTTGTGTGAGCACAGCGTTCCTTCATAACAGAGAACCAGATTCATTACCCAAAAGTGACCTAAAGGGAAATGATAACAGCAGGGGGGCTGCTTTTGTGTTTCTTTTTTTTTTTTTTTAACCTCGCCCTCGACAGAGAACAAGAGGTGAGAGGTCATTCGGTCAGAGATGTGCTGTAGCTTAATTCAGCCAGCACGTGTGAGGAGATAGGGAGGGGGAGGTGGTGTGGCTGGATGACCAGATGGACAGACAGAGAAATGAGAAATGCGGGACACCTTTCCTGCCAGCACCCCGGCCCGCCTGACACTCTCAGCAGAACTGACGTGTGTGTGTTCAGAAACACTGCATGAACACAGGAAGGAGTTCACGAGCATCTGAGAGAGAATGAACGGATGCTGGAGTAAGTTGTAGGATGAGTAAACACGCATAAACGAGTGAATCAGTCAGCGAGTGACCGAACGGGGAACCGAACGTAAGAATTTGCTGAACTGCATAGAAGCACGATCGGTTCCCATGACCCCGCCCTTCGCCCGCCCTCCAACTACCCAACGACCCGAGCAGCTGGGCGATCAGCGTGGCTTTCTTGCGCGTGACGAAGATGAGGACCCTGCGGATGGCAATGAGGCGGTCCTTGAGGGAGGTCATGGCCAGGATGGTGAGCTGGGCTCGGTTCTCCAGCGGGAGGACGGCGAGCAGCCACCAGCACCACGCCGGGCCGCTGGGACTGGCCTGCAGGAGAGAAAAGACACACGGATGATCTCTATGAAACTTTCACTGCTCAAACGGCTACAGAAAGGGAGTGTTGGGTCGCAAAAAGATTACTGAGGTAGGAGGTGAGAAAAAACTCAAATCAGCTGCACAAATTAATGTTTATTTTTCAGACTTTTCTCTCTAATTGTTGGCCTCTTTCGTAAAATACCACATTTTAACCTGTGACAAGGAGCCCAAAATATATATTGCTTCGTATTAAGACGTTTGGCATCACAGCTCTAGTGATATTATATAATTTCCTCTCACTACTCTCACAAATTTGGCTCAGTTTTTGGACCCAAACAACAAGTGGGCAAGTTCCTCGACTGGCTATACAGACGTTTGCTATAAAAGCTCACAGTGTCTCTGCCTGAGTGGGTGTGTGACAGATCAGAGCACTTTCCTAACTTAGCGTGTACTATTCTGCTCCAGATCTTTGCTCTTATAGTCTCTCTAAACTGAGACACTGTCGAGTAAAAACTGCTGCTGTTCAACCTCCCCTCACTGCTCTACAAATACCTGTGCTGTTTAGGCCTCTGACTGCTGAGAAATGCAGCTTTACTTACCAGACTTCTGCTAAGTTTTTAGGTGTTTGTATTCATACTTATTTTAGCATAATCTTAATTTGTAAAAATCCTGAATACTCTTTGTTCAAAAGTATCAGTTACATGGTTGCACAACTTTTACCTTTACTGAGCTGAAATTAATATGAGTGTTGTGTGTCTATTACCTTTCTTCAAGTACTTTCATGAGGTTTACAGTAAACTGGCATCTTGTTTGTATGTATTTTGATCTAAATCTGCAGTGTGTGTACAGACCTGGGGGTCGGGGTCTTTGCTGGGAAGGTGTCCGAAGTGGCTGAGGATCTGGCTCTTCATGTTGTCTTTCAGGGAGGTGAACCAGCTGTTGGCCTGCTCGTACACAGAGTCGTGCAGCTTCAGAAGCTCCACCAGCTCCTCTCCCTCCACCTGATTGGACAAAAAGATTTTATTTTTAAAAACATCATTGACCAGAGTGGCAGAGGTTGCATATTTTTCCAATTACAACAACTCCCAGCTGGATAAAAAGAGAATAATTTGAGCACTTATTCATTAACATCAGCACACCCGGGTGCTTATTAATACAGAAAGGCAGCAGTTTTTCCCCTCTGGAAAAACTGAATTTGCCGGTGGCACTGCAGAGGGAGTTCAGAGTGATTTTCTTTTCCCCTGCTCAACTGTCACAAAGTGGCTCGGGGCAGAAACCTGAGGTTACTTTGTGTGACATTTGCTTGACAGCAGCCTGATGGAAAGTGTCTGAAATGACAGAGCTCTGACAGACAACACGCCCACCTTTTTGTCTTCCAGGTACTCGATCTTGGCGGTATTATAGCCATCTCTCTGGCCGTGGCTGGCTGAGGACCTTGAACCGCGACACACCGATGGTGTCAACCACCGAACGGCCGTCTGGAAATATCTTCACATCTCGCACCTGAAAGAGTCAGTTCATCGCGTATTTGCGCTGACAGAATCTCTGCTATGTGGCCAAGATGATGTGTGAGACATGGAAATAAGCGAGATAATAAGTGAGACTCACCTGCAGCATGCAACCGTAGTCGGCAAAACCTTTGAGCTCATCAGCAATGCACATGCCGAACTGCTTGGTGCCCGTCTCCATGGAGCGACGGATCATGAGCCGGTAGCGCGGCTCAAACACGTGCAGCGGGCAGGGGATGGTGGGGAAGGCCATGGTGCACACGAAGATGGGCACGGGCAGGGGATTGGGGAAGGCCTGGTGCACACGAAGATCACTTCCTGGTTCAGCTACGAGGGACAGAGTGAATTGTTGAGACTAAGGTGTTTGTGTGTATCTGGATGTTTTAGAAATACTTTTGATTTTATCTGGAACTTGGTTGGGCAGAATTAATTGTCAAAGTTAAAGGAGTCCCATTTAATATAGCAAACATTGCACTGCTTATTTTATTTAACATTTAAAATTATACATTTCCATCATTATAAATGTTTTGTAGATGTTTTTTGTTAAATAGGAGTAAAAGAACAAACAAAACAGTCTAACTGCATCCTGAAAAAAAAAACCACATTAGACACTTTAAATCCACATTAGCGTTGATATTTCCATCTATATAGGTTGTATAGGCGTAGGGTTTTACTGTTACAACTAAAAAAAAAACATCTTAAATATATATCTGATCTTATGAGTGGTGTATTCAGATGCATAAATAAATAAACCTCTTCTGTGTGTGTGTGTGTGTGTGTGTGTGTGTGTGTGTGTGTGTGTGTGTGTAACTGACTTTGACAGCTCCTTCATCTCCTCTTCATGGATTTTCTTCCTTTCCGACAGCTCATCTCCAAGGTAACGCTGCAGCACCTCCTCCATCAGCAGCGTCTTGTTGTAGCCCCTGGTAGCCAGATACTGCGGCGACAACACACAAAAGTATTTATTACACACGAATAACAGACATTTTCATTATTACTTAAATTTGTTGAAATTTCCTTGATTTGTCTTTTTGTTGGTCAATAAAATGTGAGAAAATACAAAAAGTTTTATTGTTTGTTTTCCGTCCAAAGATATTACGTGCACAACGATACAGAAGTTATATCCTGCAATCCAAAGGTGTTTGTATTTTTGATTATTGGACAGATAATAATAATAATTTAACAATTAATAAATTCTACATACTTACGCTGATTAATTTTTCAATTACTAAACAAATTGTTTAAGCTCCACTCAATGAGCCACAGCAATGACGACGCTACCGCCTTAAAATGAAGGTAAATTTTGACCAAACTGTACTCTGACAAACATTTCAGATTTGATCTGTTAAAATACGAGAGTACCTCAGACAGGTTCTCCTTGCACAGAGGGCAGTTTGGGTTGTGGTCCAGGCAGCGCTCCAGACATTTGAGGCAGAAGGTGTGTCCACACGGTGTGGCCACTGGCTCGTAGAACAATCTGGAAGACAAACGACAAAAACACACACAGTAAAGGTCAACATGCTTCACCGCTTAACTCGTCAACTTTCCAAAGCGTTCAAAGAAAAGAGTAGAAGTTCAAGTCACTCCTTTATGTTTTAAGTTAGTATTGTTGGTCTGAAACTATACTGTATATTGTGTGTGTGTGTGTCACCTCATGCAGAGCGAACACTCCAGGTCTCCACTGTCCAACAGATCAGCAGGAACCGTCCTCCCTCCACAAACTGCGGCCGTCTGAAAGCTGCTCACCTCTTCTGTACAAAAACATCAGAACATCAGGATCAAAAACCTAAATATTGTTCTAATGATTTAAAGGAAATTAAAATGAACATCTAATAAAGGCAGCCATTTTGTAGTGGTTTTAATGTATTGTGTAGTAGTGGGACAAAGTTCAAAGTTGCACTCAACATTAGTTTTATGATGCAATATGTTCTCAATCGTGAACCAAAACAAAAACATTGGCACAGAATAAAAAGCTGCACCGACAGACAAACGTCTATAATGTGGCTGGAAAAGAAGCTTAACTGGTTCAACTCTGAGAGGCAGCCTGCAGGATGACGCAGGTTTGGATTGTTTGGGCTAAAGACAGGATCAGGATGTCTCCATTAAACTTAATAACACACTTATTATTCAGCAGAGACTATTTGTTTAAAATGATAATATAATTCAAATGTTTTGTTTGCTTGTTCAAGTGCTTCTTCAAACGCTGCTATTACCCACTTTACTAAAGAACAACATGAGGAAGATGACAGTAATGTGTGTTTTACTAATGGAATTAAAGTTATGGATCGATGACCAATAAGGGCAAATTATTAAGAATACATGCTGAAAAAGAAAAATCCTGGGTTCAATATAAACTACTTATTACTACAGAAAGTAGTGCAGAAAATCTATTGTCTAGTTTATACCTCTGCTTTTATTTTCTTTGTTTTTATTTACGTTGTTTTTTTATTTGACTATGTATATTAATTTATTATTGTTCTGTAAAGCAGTCTGAAACTGTGTTTGAGTGTTTTTTTATTGATCTATAATTAGTAATCAGTGTCGTGGTTTTTTTGTCGGAGTCCTACTTTGGAGCGAAACTCAGATTCTCCTACCAGGTTTGAGCAGTTTGAAGGGAGGGTTAAACACCGCAGAGGATCCGTCTCCACTGTGTTTCCTCTTGAGACCACCAGGGGGAGGCGGCAGTGCAGCAAGAACGTCGGCCAGGCTCTTGGTGCTGCCCTCCCCTGCGGCGAGGTCCGACTTAACGGGAGGCGGGGCGGACAGTCTGGAGGACGAGTCGTCCACTGGAGCACTTTTAGTCACGCTGAACTCTGAGTCCTGGACGTGCAGACAGACAGATTAGTGAGCTGGACGATTATGAAGGGTGATCATTTTGACTGCCACACTTTGCTGCCGCGCACCTTTATTCAAAATGGCTGCTGCGGTGGAAATATATAACATATTCTGAATAAAAGGTGCTGACTGCTATTTAAAATTGTAATGATTTAGGAAGAAAACAGCTCTGTCAAACCATATAGAACAAGCAAAGCAATATTGCCGCGTGTGAGTCAAATTTACTTGGCAAACAATCAGTTCTCTTTTCACCAAAATCCCCAAACTCCCTAACCGCAAAAAGAAAGCGTCTGTACAGGCAGTTCAGTAACTCTGATTATTTACAACACATACACTAAATACTCAGTTCACACACTGGATTCTTCCTCCTCCTGAAACCATAAGGTAGCTACAATAACAATTTACAACGACTTTACAATGTGATCTGGATACCGACGGTGAAGCTGGCAGATCTGAAGCACACTCATAGATTTCCCGAATGACAGGTGGAACGTGTGTATTTCATTCTACTCATGAAGTCATTTTTAGTTGTGACTGTTAACCTTTATTCATGTGGGTAAAAAAAATTTTATATTTGCACGTTATCACAGCAACAATTTGTGTTGTGGACTTAAACACAGTTATCTTAAACTCAGTCTGTATCAAGATGTCATCAATTTCACTGATATGAAAGTGCTGACATTAACACAACCACGTCTCAAAGGAAATCATAATATACACACTAATCCTCCTAACTACACAAATGTGGAAAATGCCCTTCATGTTTTAAGATGACTTTCTTCCACAAAAATTGTGTAAATTGTTCCTGAAATCATTTTGATAAAGTGTCATTTTCTTTTTAAAGACATATCTATTGGTCTTAGTTTGTGGAGTGAAGTAGTTTGTGTGCAGTAACCTGTGAGGAGGAGGAGCCAGGTTTCTGCGTGAGCGGCCTCAGGGACCTGAGCAATGCCGGGGGTTTGATGAGGCGGGTGGCCAGCCCCCCCTGCAGCGGGTGCAGTGGCGCTGGCATGTCCTCATTCTCAAACACAGAGGAGAACAGCTCGCTGAGGATCTGCAGGACGAAACAAAACAAGGCACTCGATCAGCGGTCACAGTATGCAAGGACAGATGACCCCTAAGACTCACACACACTTATTTACACCTCACTGTGTGCATCTGCTCTCAGAAATGGCCACACTTTACATTGCTAAAATGCACATCAATACATAAATTACTACATGAGCTTCAGAAACTCATGACTAAATTATTATCGATTATCGAATTTCTATTCTTTAGTTTTATGGATATAAATCTTTTCTAAAAGTTTTCATTTTCTAGTATTTATCAGAAAAGCAAAGGCTAAAGACAGACTGCTGTAGTTTCAGCAAAGTTAGTTCATGAAAACAACAGGTACCTGATGAGGATTTTTTTTTTTTAACTGAAGGGACCTCTTACCTTCTGAGCCTCTAGTTTGACTTTGGTCCAGTCAGGCTTTAACGCCACACACACGAAGTATTCCTGCAGGGCCTCATCGTTTCGACCTGCTTTACTCAGAGCCGTGGCTTTCAGACAGTGAGCCTGAAATAAATACGGAAAAAAATTTGTGTGAGAGTGTGATTACATCAATTCAGTCTTTTCAGCTACATGCTAAAAGAAAAAAAAAACACCACTTTCTAACCAGACGTCCCTCGTTTAGTAATATGTTTTGAATTCTGCAATGCGAAGAAATCAGTGATTATCCACTTATATTGCTTTGGCAGCCCAGAACACCTGAACAAAAAAAAAATGCAATAATTAACTAATTTCAGTTCTTTCAAGCGCCATTAAAATGTACAAAATTTAAACACACAAGCAGAGTCGATACCACCGCTCACCCTGTCTGTCTAAACTATAATATGCAACTTATCTGCAGCTACTGCAGAAAGAGCACATAGAGCTTTACCGTGCAGTATCAAGACTGCTTCAAGACAAGTTCTGGCTTCTTGGCCTCATCATTGTGAAACATACGGACTTATAATACATCAAGCAAGTCTTAAAAAATACGGTCAAAATGCCTCAAAAACATCAGAAATTGTTGTAACATCACTTCTTCGTGAAACATTTTCTTCACTTTATCTCAGCGTGGTTAAAAAGGCAAAAAAAAAAGGCTGTGTTTAACTTCATACCAGCAGTTAATGTGCAGACTGGGAGTCATTTAAAAACAAAAGATATTTTATTTTCTTATGAATGTCTCACATGTCTGTCTATCTTCACTAAAGTCCATCTCTTTTGCTTTTTCTGTACCAATACTATGTGTTATATCACAAAAGTTAAATGAAAAAACTCGAGAAATAGAGAATAAAGCACATTTGCAACAGTACTTAGTTGTGTACTACTCCACATTTTTCTGTTGACTTTATATTAGGAGAAATATATTCTTAGTTGGCCTAGTTGTATCATTCAGTGCTGTCTGACTTTCTGAAGCTTATGGCCAATAGATCCTGATGAAAATTTGCAAAAAAAACATTAAAAAAGACTCAACAGGTTGTATCGTGTCTTTATTCTGACTGACACATATTTAATTTTGCCATACAGCTCTACTTAAAAACTGCGTCTCACCTTTGTCCAGTGAGGTTTCAACCTGCAAAGGCTATTGGCGTCCTGCACTGCCTGATTGAAAGTTCCTCATCTCCATGTGCAGCTCAGCCCGCTGACACAGCAGCCTGCCTGAAGAGGGCGCTGTACACCACAGGGGAGAGAAAACACACACACACACACACACACACACACACACACCATCAGGTCAGTGGACAGCCCTCGAGCGGATGAACGTTTTTTTTCTGGGTCTAGCAGAAGTAGGCCAGCGATGTAACGAGTGACATGAGACCTATTTCACAAGGGAGAATGCTATGTAACGCATGTCGTGATAATAACTCTGATCAGTCGCGTCAGACGGACAATTACCAACCCGTTTCTGTCACACAACCGTCACTGCCCAGTGTAAAAACAGGTCCGTGTAGTACATTGGCTAATCGGTACATATGCAAATATACTCTGTACCTTTTGGCACTTTTGGCACCTCCACCTCCCTGTCATTGTTCTTTCCTGTCTGAAGAGTTCAGTTGTGTCACATTAATTTACTTCAATAAGGGATTTCGATGACGTTGGGCTTATAAAACAAACAAATGTAGAAAAATAATTTAAAAGGGCTATATGTAAACAAAACTGCTATTCAAAAGTGCACAAGGCTGACATGAAATGAAAGAAAAGCAAGTTTAGATTCCTTTAAAGTTTCTGTTTAAATGTAAGCGTCTAACTAAATTTATAACATAACATGACAACTGCCCCTTTTTTTATACAGTGTTTGGGGCCTTTTTCCTTTTTGGAAAAGTCTGAACCCAGTAAACTTCTCCACAGTGTTTATTTGGGTAAAAGTCGACAAGTTAGTGAGGTGGAAGGAAACTGCACAAACTGTTATTGGTCTTTGCCTTTGGCATTTTGTTGGTGGAACTTTGGATTCTCAAATCCTTTGGAAAGTTTATTGAGAAACCATTTTCCAGAAACTGACACTCTCGTCTTTCCGAAAACTGAACAGAAGGTGAAAGAGGCTGAGACAGGAGCCCAAACAGCAGCAGGACCTACAGACGATACAGACATGTCCCACAAATATTCTGCTATAAGAAACAGCCTTCACAGCAGCCTTTATCTGCAGGAATACACATTTAGGACCTCACGACCGGAGATTAGGTGTCGATTTTGAACCTGATTTTCCTGTTTACTATTATCTGTCATTTTGTTGAAAGCTAGCACCAGACAAAGAAAAAAACCATTTGAACATTCAAAGCATCGCAGCCACAGCCTGCTGGCAAAATAAAGTCAGTTTACAGGCATCTTTACGCTTCAAGAGCACAAAAGTACACAAACCCTGCTGGAAGGTTTGGACAGGATCTTGTTTTCATCCCAAACATGATAAATAAATGAGGCTCAAATGCAATAAACATTTGAAAACCTCTTCTAGTTCAATAAACAGGCAACTTGTTTCGTTTATTTTTATGATACTGTGACATTTGAAGTGTTTTAATTGAGGGCATCGGGCCTTTTTGACCGAGGTTACAATAAACAAAATATCCAAATTATATCCGGCTTGACCTCTCCTGTTGCTGCTATGTAGTGCAGCATACATGTTTTATAAACTGAGACTTATTATGAATTTAAGTTGCCCACCACGTCTGAGTGACACAACTGGCACAACTACACAAGCCTACATAGTTGTTCTTATCACTGTTATGACTGATATATATTCTAGTATATTTGTTTATATTTATATTTGCTCATAAAACAGTTTGTTTTTTTGTAGGCTTGTCTAACCATTTTGTGAGGCTCCTGTGATATTCAAAAATATATTAAAATGGCTCAGGGAAGTGATACTCTCTTGTGGTGAGTTTTTGCATGCGGTTAAAACTCCATAAATCCTGCCACTAAATGAAAAGGAGCTACAATCTTCTAGTAATATATGGCGGGGCTTTACTGAGTCACCAGAGGAATGCAAGTGTGCAGTTAAAGAAAATCCCCAAATAGTCTAAATTACACTTTAATCCACATACTGGCACATTAAAGATTTTAGCACGCAAGAACAACTAGTACCATCCACAACAGTTTTTCCTCCATAAATTGTTCTCCCTGGCTGTGGCTGCCTGTATTTTGCGACAACATCTTTGGAGGAGAATGACAGATATTCACGATACTACGTGAACACAACATACCTGAAGTCTTATCTCGTGTTAGTAACAGTATTCTGATATGATAAAGATCACTGGCACTGTACGACCTGTTTTTACTGTATTTTCAAAAACAATGGAGGCCTGTGAGCTCAGATGCAAAACATGCGAACAAAATTTTATCGCCCAAACAACTGACCAATCAATTGAGAAAATAACAGGCAGATTAATCTAATTACAAAAAAAAAAAAAAAAAAAAAAAAGTTAGTTGCGGCCCTGTTACATTAGGCCAGTGACGATGGAAATCAGGAATGCATTTCCTCAAGCTGGATGACCTACATCCTTGTATGTTTTCACCAAAGAGAAACACACAAAATCTATAAGCAAAAGACTAAAAGAAAACACGAGATCTAAAAAAAAAAAAAAAAAAAAGCAGTCACAAGAGATTATTAGATATCTGCATGTTTTTCATTACTTCAATTAATGTGTTAAACTGATACTTCTTTATCTCTTTACAAAATAAATGGATAAAATAAACAGTTTCTAATTACAACAACACTGGCTGTGTTTTTGCCTTGGTTACAAAACATATTTACTTTCTCTCTTTCTCAGTTCACAACACTGAACGTTTCTCACACACACACACCTTTATATCGCTTTCATTGTGTAAGTGCAGTTATAACACATGTGGCATGAACTACCCACAAAGAGGAGGAAAAAATTTTTTTTGCCTAACTGGCACAGGCTGGATAACAGCTGTAGTTTTGCTGAAATCACGAGCCCGTTGCGTTCATCCTGCATCACAGATACCAGAAGGCTTCCTGCTGCATTTGTTGGGAAAACACTGACTGGCAGCGACAAAACTGTGAAGGCACTCCTGTCACCCAGAGTCGCTCACAAGACAGAAGGCATGAATCAATATTGATCCGGGGAGAGAAACACATGAAACGGTGCCATTTGACCGCTTGAAAAATGACAGAAAGAGACACACTCTTTCGCTTTAAACCTTCATCTCCATTTTACGGAGTTTATGTAACCAACCTGAGTGTGAACACCTGAGACAGCCAGCCCTGTCTTTCACCTGTTCAGCTATTCAAGGCACGGGAAATTGATTTTTAATTCAACTCAGATATGTAGGACAGAGGTGGGGAGAGGTCGGTTTGGTCGATCTGTGAGGATTCAAACTGTGCAACACGAGACTCGCCCGGGTCTCGCGGTTAATGAAACACACCAGCTCGGCTTTATGTAATGTGCCAGAACATTCGGGCTCGGGGAGGACAGCTGCTCCAGGTGATGCCAACCCCTGAAAAACGAGGGCGTAAAGACAAGCAGCTCCCGGTGTTGAATTCGGTTTTTGCTCTACTAATGTAGCAGGGTAACAGTTAGAACCATCACTGATCCCTGAACGTTATCCAACATCATAAATTGCCAGCTTATGAAACACAACCAACAAGGGGTGGTGGGAGGAGCTGAGGCTGATGTCCAACTCCGTCTGTCACAATTAAGGAACGCATTCATACAAACAAAGACTGATTTTTTTGCAGATATATTAAAGGAAAATTGGGGGTGCACATACATCCCACCCCACATGGCTGCTTTATGAATTAAAAACACCAGTGCAGGGCAGAAATGGAAAACCTGGTATGAGTGTGTCATTGCAAAGCAGGAGGAACAGTATGTGTGCTGCTTAGGTAATGAGAGCTCATATAACTGCCTGACCTCGCTGCAGTTTGGATGGGGCAGCAGTGGCGCCCCTACCGGTGACACTGGGAACTTGAACCGTAAATAGAAGAAAGTAGGTCACCTGGGGGGAAAAAACACTGGGATTTCTGATTAAAAACGTGCCACAAACACAAACACAGCAGATTTAATAAGCCTCAATGCATGCATGAAATCTCACCTAGATCAACTGCTGCGTTGTACTTCTCCAGGGCTTCAGAGAGGTTTTGGTTCTTCCACAGCACCTCTCCTTCGATCCACAGCCTCCTCGCTTTGCTCTCGGTTGCAAACAGTTTGTCCAGCAGGCCGCCGAGCACCACGTTCAGCCTCCGGCCGTGGGGCAGCCCGTCCTTCCTCCTCAGCTTCTGCCTGCACAGCACGCAGTCTTTGACGGTGTCATCCTCCAGGCAGCGTCTGCAGAAAGTGTGTCCGCACTCCACGGTGGTGGGCTCATGCAGGAGGTACCTGCACAGGCGGCAGGAGAACAGGTCCAGGGTCTCGTCCTCCTCGCACTCCTCGTCTTCTCTCTCGGGGGCCCCCGCTCGCCCGCTCATGCCGGGCTCCTTGTCGCGGAGGCTCCGGGCCACCGTCTCCACCAGCAGGGGCAGCTCCTCCGGGCGCAGCTTGCCCAGGCTGGCCGCGGTGCAGTACGAGTCCAGCGCCTCGGACACCCGCCCGGCTCGCACCAGAGAGTCGGCCTTCCGCAGGCACAAGCCCCGGTCCGGCTGCTGGAGGTCGGCGAGCTGGGAGCTGTAGATCTCCACCGCCAGGTTGAAGTCCCCGGCTCGGTTTGCCTCCTCCGCCACCTCCAGCATCTCCGGGAAGATGCCCGGAGCCCCCGGGTTGGAAAGCGGGTGGACTAACACCCCTGTCTCCATCTTTACCTCCTGGAGAAAAGAGGGGGGGTGAGTCACTAAGCCGGCCGAGAAGCTCACAGGTAACCTAACTCCTCGGGCTGCCCAGAAATCATCGTCCACAGCGCGGCTGCTTGCATTTTAACATCTCGCTGCCGTAAAACCGAACCACCACCGGTCACTGGAAGTAGATTAGGACTCAGTCAAGGTCGCCCCCCGTAAAGTGAGCGTCTGTGCGGCATGGCTGGTCCGAGATGAAGCACCAAACTTCGGCTACAAAACAGCGACTCTCCCCGGCAGACAGCGACCCTCCGCGGGGAGGAGAAGCCGGTGTTGTCGCTCCTCTTCCCCGCTTGTCAACCCTCTCTCGCCCCCTTTTTCTCTCTTAAACCGCTCAGCTACGAAAAGGGAAACTTTCCCAATAATATGCCTTAACTTTAACTCAACTTTTATTTTATTATTTTATTTAAATTAACCAACAGCGGAGGGTAAAGTCCTCCTCCGAGCTCGACCGAGTAAAGAAGCTTAATTTCTCCATCGGCCCGCCGAGCGAACCCGCCGTTAAATGGCATTAAAAGAAAGGCCAAATTCAGCTCACAGTAGATTAAAAGTCGAGGATAAACTGGTTTAATTCAAGCTACAAAACACACCAAAAACAGCGCCTCGGCTCCGGGTTGTTGTTTTTATGTAAGACACCCCGGGAGCTACTAGCTAACGCCGACCGCCCCTCTGCCTCTCGGCGAGCTCCACAGGCAAACCCGCTGCGGCGCGACGTCCCAGCTCCTGGTTGATCCGAAAATCATGTCCCCGTTTGTGTTAAAACGCGAGGAAGCCCCCAACAGAAACAAAACAGCCGCCGAGGAGCTCCATGTCGTCGGTGAGGGTGGGTGTCCGGGGTAAATTCAGCGTTAGCTCCGGTTGCTAAAGATCCGTCGCTTCTTCTTCTTCTTCGGATTTACTGGACGGTTCAGCTGAAGGGAGCGTCACGTGACCCGCGAGGCGCGCTCCCATTGGTCCGCTATGTGGCTCACTTATATAACTTCATTATATTGTATAACCTCTCAGACAGCAGTGGATCAAGTGAGCTGCAGCACAGAGAAAATATAAATAATAATAATAAAAAATAAGCTCATCGTTAATTGTTTTTTAATTATATGATAATGGCATGATAACAAGGTGCCCCCAGGTGTGATGTTGATCTGTGTCATCCATTTGTGCCTGGTTGACTTCTGGGCTGTGGGATTGATTAATTGTTTTTTATGTAATGCTTTACATAAGCAGTGTGTTTCTTTTGGAGTTGGTGAGCAGAAAGTGTGCGTCATTTTTTCTTTTACTGAAAATAAAGGCTGGTTCCAGAGTTTATGGGTTTGGACTGTTCAGATGTTAGATAGTGGTGACCCAGTTCAGGATCTCCATAGGCAGGACCCGGCCCACGAGGTTAGATCCTTTCAGGGGAGCTGGAGGCTGGGCTGATCTTGCTCCCATGAACAGAGGTTTGTTCCTCTTCTTTCTTATGTTCACTGCACCCTGTGGTATATAATGTGACCACAGGAAGCTTTAAATACACAGCATGGTTCAAGCTAATTATTCTGAGCTCAAATAAACAGGAAAAAGATGCCTGGTTCCAGACTTGTGCCATTCAAATGCTGTGACCCAGATCAGCGTCTCCGCAGGACCCAGTCCACAAAGTTGGATCCTTTCAGAGTTACCGTTTGTTCCCCCAGCTAAAGAAGGATATAGTTTAATGTTTAGATACGTTACATAGCCAACAGAGGTTTGCTTTTAGGGAAACTGTACCTCAGAGTATGGAAAGCTAACAATATGGCAATATTCACGGCAATCAATACCCTTCTTAATGTAGGAAATGGTGAGAATAAACTGTATACACTGCTGATTTAGGAGGGGGGGGGGGACTTATTTGAGATTATCATTTGTAGTAATATTAATTGGGCATTGCTTTACATTTGAATCTATGTGAGCTTTTCCATTTTAAGAGTTAATAGTAATAACTAGTTTTAATATAATTATATTGCAAGGTGAATTTTTTTCCCGATTTTGTGGCGTCCGCTGGAGGCCACAGTGCCCTTAGCATTTGTCTATATTGCCTAATGGGCCAGCCGGCCCTGACTTATATGCATGTCTCCTGTTAGTGCAGAACATTTATTTTATAGAATTAGTATAGGGGATGGAAATGGGCACAAAACAAATGGCAGGCAAGTTCAATATCAGAGTATTAACTGAACACGAAAACCTGTTAAATAAGATGTGGTCCCAACTACACAACTAAAAACCTAAAATAACTTGTGGAAAAACTTCAAAGTTCAAAATGAAATCAGAAGTTTGAAATCACTAAATCACTTTAAATCTGATCCTCATAGCTTTTATCAACTCTGCTGAATACATGGCAAACCCTGAATTACTTCATTTTTAAATGTCACTTTTATCCTCGTCTTTGTCCTTTCCACAAAAGCTCATAAAGTCAGTGACTGAAAATGCTTCCGTGCAACTATGACGAAAGAAAATTAAGCAGTCGCAGTCACTCTGGTTGGATCAGTAAACAATGTACTGGGTTTTTAGGAAGAGTTAGGACTGCCAATAAGTTATTGCCTTCAAGGCCTTTTACGCAAGATCAAAGGGAGTGCAAAGGTTTTTGACACATACTAACCGTATGTGTTTCAGTCAGCGTGCGTCATCAGTCTTTCAGCCTCCTGCTGAGTACACAACACAACAATCTGGTCTTGAAAATACCATTCACAAGTACATGAGTAAACAAAGTCTACATTATTAGACTATATCAGTGCCAATAAATGAATAAATATCTGATCTCTGACCCCAAATATGCAGCAGATGCATTCTGAATCAGTTGGCTTGTGGTAATTTGATTAATTGCAAATTTGCACCATCGAAGATCCATCAGTTAAAATGATAAATAGATTAGTTAGAGCCTAAAGGCAGAACCTCCATTGTTAGTCTTATATTTCAAGTCCCATTATGGTGAAATGCAAATTAATGTTTCATCAAATTTCCACAGTGATTAAAAGCGTGCTGGTTAATTTCAGTGAGATATCATTAAGCGACCAAGTGCAGTGTGCTCTGTGAAACTGTATTTGTTGAGAAGTTGATGGCAATAGGATACCTACAGACATTGCTATCGTATTACTTTGGGGCTGGAAATTTATTTGTATTTAGATTTGCATTTGAATCATTCAACAGTAGTATGTCTTTCCAGAAACTGTCTTACTTTGGATAATCTACAGACCTCAGTTTTTTCAGAGAGACTAACTCTTTCTATGAAAATTGTTCACACCAAGGTCTTTGGATTAACCAGAACAATGTCTCTGGAAACAAGATGTGATTTTTTTTTTTTAAATGTTGTGAGCAGCAGAAATTAAATTCCATTCTCTGTCTTTGTTTTTGAAGAAAGGTTGAGACATAAACTTCAAAACGTAGGTAAACAAAACCAGTATCAGTATTTCTAGAGACCAACAGTGGTATTTGAAGAAATAAAAGTCCTGTTGGAATCTGGGTGAACAAAAACTGTTTCTACTGTAAGATTTCACATGTGACAGTAAAATGTTTCAGTTTAAAAATGCACCACCAATGAGCTGGACGTATCTGCAGCGATGAAATGTATTACAGGACATATTCTCAGTATATAGCATCCTCCTGCAAAATCTTCTCTCTTGGGAGTTTTCATAATTGGAAAGCTGTATAAGGATGACATGAGGCTCTGCGAGACATTTCCCTGAAGTGTCATAAAACCGCTCCTGTGCTCTGCTCAACACACCCTGCAGGAAGTGTGTGCATATGTGTGTGTGAGAGATGGAGTGTTGTAACAAAAAGGAGAGGTAGCGCCGACAAGATGAATCTCTTGATAAGGTATCATGGAGTGATATAACCAGTGCGCTCACGCAGGAACAGACATGTGCACACACCCGCATTAATATGCAAATACTCACCTAATGAAACAGCAGTACCTGCTTGACAGTGATAAGAAGTGCTATGACACAGTCCACTCTGGATTCCAACATATAAGACTTGGATGGCTTCCTGCTGCATTTCACTATCTTATGAAACAGGCTTGAGTGACCCACATTTTGAACATTTATTCTCAGCGTTTCATAATTTCTTGACACGGATCTCATATTGCAAGTAGAAAGCCCGTCAGTAAAGTGTGTCAGCACATGAGGTGACAATAATAAATCATTCGCCTTCCGTCGCCGAGCCAAGCTTAAATAAATAAAAAAAAAATAAAAAAAAAATACACCCACAGATTTGTACTTTATTTAGACATCAGCTTTTCAAAAATAATTCAGGATATGATGGAGGAAGCTTTCTTTCTCAGTGTACGTACAGAAATGTGAAGGTGGCAGTTACGCCCACTACAGCTGAGCACCTGCACCTCTAAGAACAGAACAAGAAAAACAACCACGTTGTTCCCTTTTTCATAATTGTCGGTTTTCCTGCTCATCAGGTTAATTAGAATAGTTTGAGTCAAACACTGAAGCTGTTATAAGCACCGTAATATAAAAAACTGTTTTCTGATCAACCTGTAGTGTTGAATAGAATTGAAAAGTGTAAAAATCAATGTCTGAGTGTGAATGTGCTGTTTGTTGATTATATTGATTCCCTTTGTCTGCCAAAAGATGCTCATATTGTCATCCTGAAGGCATTATTTCTAAGTCAGAGTGGATGTGATGTGTTCAGTGTAATTGATAATAGACAGAGCTTTCCTGTATTCAGCGTTATCTAATCTTTATTAAAAGCAGCTGATGATTATGTTTGTTGGTGATCTACAATTTTCTGTTCTAACAAGCCTACTTAACATCAGGTAACCATATCAGACAAGTTCAATTCATATAGTTATGTATGTCATATGTTTGTATGTGTATTTTCACATTAAAGGTTTTTGCATGAAAGTATCCCATCCATGCTAATCACTAAAAATCATATTATTGATTAGCATTAACATTATAATAAAGCCCCACATACACCTTTTAGTGTGATGGACTCCTGTTGGTTTCAAAGGTGGTTGTTTTTGGCAAAAAAAAAAGGTCAGGTCACAACTAAAAGCAAAGTTTGAAGTTAAACTTCTGCAGAAACGTTTACTACTATATGTCCACTAGATGGTGACAGTGGGTGATTGATGGGGGCTGTGAGCTAAATATAGAATAAATTATTTAAGCTGTTAGGCCAGTGGAAAACTTTTGTTATTTCAAAAACAATGACATCATAACTGCCACACTTATCCACATTAACACAAGAATTATAACTCTATAAATCTCAACAGTCACAAATTTTATGATGAATTTAATGATTCAAATGATGATCTAAGAAAGAGTTTATCTCCATGATGTGTAATGATTATATCCTACTATGCCTTGCATGTATTATACAAGCCTATAATACTTACCAGCTTGTTTTATCTAAATGATAATACATGCATTGAGTGAATACTACCACTACTCAGTTATTAAATAAAACAGTACGCATAAATGTAAGTGTACTGAATTGATGGTATATTATAAGGTATAAAGGCCACACACAGTAACAGCTCAACTTCAGATGCAGTGTTTATCTTGATTATATATGCAACACACTTAAAATAACACACACATCACATGACAGCACACGCTTCCTTTTCTCACATATAAGTCGCATGACAGTTGGCTTCTGCAGGAAATCCTTTTTCCGTCCTGCATACATGATGAACAGGACTTATACATGTGAAGGAAGGTGCTTTCTGACTGAGGGTGTTCATTTTAAATGTGTGTGTAGCCCCATTTACCCCAATAATCGCTCTCAGTAAGTTTTAAAAAATGTAATTCGTTCACTGAAAATGTTATTTTTAAAATATGGTTTCCATCTGGTGGGTGTTATTGATTCTCTTTATGAGATTTACAAAGAGAATCAATGACTTTTTTTTATTTAGAGCCAGTTTCCTTTCTATATTTAGACACAGGGTGCAGAGCTTTGATCGGATGTCCACACAGCAGCTAGGTCCCCGCGGCCAATACCTCGTGTCATAATCCCTGCGGTAATCCCAAGAGCTCACCTGAGGTTCCTCTGCTAGACTGTAATTGCCACCTCATGCTGTCACAAGCCGGCGTGACTCATGGAAAGCGACCAGCATATCATTCCCACACACCCACCGGCTGACTGATGAGGGACCCTCGCACGTGAGACCGTAAACACCAAATGTGCAGTCACGACCGTCAAGCTGTTCTCATTTCCTCCAGTTCTGAGAGGAAACCAGCGTCTGTGGTGTTACTGAGTGTCGTAAATATTCACACAGCATATATGCCTCACTAATTCATACGGCTGATTTCTTTAACTTGTTAGGGAGTGAAAGGTCAGATGGACACCCAGATTTTGACCTATATATCTTTAAGCACTTGGATGGTGTATATGCAGACTAGGTGCATTTACTTGTAAGGACAATACCTTTTTTTCCCTGAGTGGTGGTGGTTTATTTGGTTTTTTTGCGTCTCACGTGCAAAAAGAAAAGTAGAATAGAATAATTGAATATGACTTTTTTACTGAAAGGAAAGATCCAGATGGTAAATTTAAGGGCACGTTTTTTGAAAAAGATGACCTACATCCTCCGTACAAAGACGTGGCCCAATCATTTGGAGGACCAAATTCACATAGATATCAGATGGAACAGCTCTCTTTTGTCGTGTCCGTTCAATTATTGTGTGAAAAATAATGACCCTCCTTGTCAAGAATGAGTCTGAGGCATTTTATTGGAAAATCACTTCTTGTTAAACTGAAAAAATGGAGACTAAAATAAGTAAAAGTGCCTCTAACAGACGACCGGAGGGTGTTGTTTCAGACAAGATGTTTGGTTTTTCAGGTCAGTTGGAGAACAGTCGCTGTAGGGACAGGAAGTGAACACGAAATGTTGTGATCTGAAATTACGATTAGCCGCTGCCTCATTGATTTGGTTGGTTGCTTTGAAGCAGAAAAGGAAGAGGAGGTGTGGGGGTGGGGGGAGGAAGTGAAGAGTGGTATTCAAGTTGGGAGGGTTGTCTTTGTGTGATTAGCCGGGCAGCAACACGTGAGAGCTTGGTCTGCTGTCCTGGCTGACGGTCAGATGGCCTGCAGTTACTCTGCGGCCGCTTCCAAGAATGGGGAGAGTCTCAACAGTTTCCTTGAGATACAGCATACGAGGCTTTTCAATGCCTCATTGTCCCCCGAGCGCTGTTCCCAGTGATACACAATACAGGCCGAGCTCAGAGAGGAGCAACACTTCAGCAAAGACAGAAAACATTTTTTACTAAAACTTGCTCTCGAAACATGGACTTAATGGATCAAACTTTATTTAGATACACTAAAAACAGAATTAAAAGATGTAAAACAGAATGAGATACGATTAAAGAGAAGAGAACAACTGTGGAGAAAACATGTCATCTTCTAATTCTGAACAATTAAAAAAATAAAAAATAAAAACTATCTGTACTTTGAAGTGATGATCCAAGATCAAGCCTGTGTGAGAAAGGAAAGTAAGAAAAGTTTTGTTGTTGCATTTAAAAGTTTGAAAGAGAGAAAACACTGCAAACATTAGAAATAAAATGTGCACATTAGCTAAAACAATTCAATGCAACTAGATGGAGAGAAACAGCTGCCCATGATCACCTCAGGTAAATTATTTAACATCTTCAAAATCATAATTGTGGAACAAGAAGAGAAGTATCTGAGGATCTCAGGGAGCAAGTAGGACCAAAAGGCAATGAGAGATCGGATATATAAATAGTTTTATCTGCTTCTTTACTGGGCTGCACTGCACTTGATCCACCCCACCTGTCAATCAAACTGTGGGCTTCGACGTGTTAAAGGGGCAAGTTTAGTGTTTATGTGAAAAAAATCACAAGTGATCTCTTAAAATATATTTACTTTATTGTAGAAGTGTCTTTCTTCCCCTGCTCTTGGATAAGAAGCCCTCTCCCTCACAGACATTTAACTTAATCAATGAGATGATTAACATCTCCACTGCAGCTCACAGCAGTGTTTGTGTGTCTGAAACGCTCAAATGTCACATTCACAGTGGAGCCTCTTTCTTTCCTTCACAAAGAGCTTGGCTGCTTGCTTTATTCAGCGTTCAGCCGCTGAGTGCTCCCCTTTTTAATATCAGATAGCAGAAGCAGTTGTATAACTGAAACTCTGCCTCCTATCATCCATCTCTGCCAAGTGCACAGTGTCCCTCATCACCAGCACGTGGCTCTGATACCATTCAGTAAAAAACACATGTGGCCAGGCTGCCGACTGCCGGTGTGCTCACAACAATGCACACACACACACACACACACACACACACACACACACACACACACACACACACAGGCTCACCTACAGGACCACCTGTCCTCCAGCTCCAGTGTGAAATATTCAGTGTGTGTGGAGTCAGTGGGAGTGAATAATGAGAGCGGTCAGCAACAACACGTGAATGCACCTCCTGCTGGCACTCACGCATGCAGCATTGGAGGTGGGGGTTGGAGGGGGTAGTGTGACCAGGGGATGTGGGGGGGTGATGCCGTGGTTACCATGGCGCCCCAGCCAGTTGCATCTACCCCCTCCCCAACGTACACACACACTCACACGCATACATACATGGCACCTCCACTGAAGGCTAGATGAAAAAAAATACATCTCCTCATTGGGCTTTCTGTTCAACAACATCCTTCAACAGTCTCAACAAAGATGCTAAAATGCTGCAGTCTGCACTAATGATGTTCCCATTTCCTTTTGTTTACATAAACTAGGATAGTGTATTCACCTTAATGGTAAAACTCTAAGAAACACACATCATCATCAGACATACCCGAGAGGTTATTTCCTTTATAAGAAATACGTCATAGGTGTTTTCTTTCACATCAGCTTGAGCAGTGAAAGATAACGAGACATATCAGAATTGGCGATATAAATGGATGTAACATTCAATTTTATATGTTATTAAGAAGTAGCTTTTATCAGACTGCAGGTAAACCTTTGTGCACCTGTTCTGATAATTAAAACAGTTCAATGCCTCAGTCCAAACAGTATGATGAGCATTCACAATGACATCTGTTCTTTTAGACTAATTAATGCATGTTTTTTTTAGACTCAAGTCACTAAGGTAACATAATTGTACAGTTTGTTCCCAGTTCCCGGTAATAATGTATTAAAACTAACAGCTGTTACACTTAATGCATCATGTAAGCAGCTGAGTGAACCACAAGATGGCAGTCTAAACTTTTGGGAAGTCGTCTGGTTTAGACACAAAGCTGGAACACGTCAACTTAAGTCAGATCAAACTTTCTACCCTCTGATCTGCCTCCTTTGATATAACTTTTTTAATCTCTTATTTGAATATACTAATGTTGCTCTCAATTAAAGGTAATAAAAAAAGTGTAACCTAATATTGGGTGAAAGCACAATTATTTTTCTCAGATCCATTTTTATTTTGTGTTTTGAAAGACATATATTGGATATATACATCCAGTGTCATCTATCAGCATGTTACATCTGTGGCACCCAAACATTTTTTATTCAATTTGTCTAAATTAATCAATTCCCTCGTCTTTTCATTTTCTCCACTCTTGTTTAAATGATTGTTGATGATTATTATATTACTATTTCATTTTCGTTTCCTTAACAACAAAGTACTTTTGTATTGGACATTTTGATATAAAGCAAACAACAAAAATCCTCATCATTAACTCAGCAAATATTTTTCTTCCAGAAACATCTAAATCATCGTCATTGTAAACTTTTTTAGAAAATCTGTTCAACATATTGTCTTTGTTCTGAGATCACTAACCTTTGATGCTTGCATTTGACAAAAGAACAAATGATTATTCACATTTAGAGCTCAGGGAAAGAGAAAGAAAAAAAAAGAGATTTAATTTTTCCCTTTCATTGTAGAAAACATCCGTCCCCTTGGAAGTTTAATTTCAATATGTCTGGAAAAAGAGGGTAGTACAGTGATGAGGCACAAGAAAAAAACAGCAAGTGAAACAACATTCAACATGTTTAGCTGAAAGCAAATCAGAGCAAATTTCATCTTTAGCTTAATTTTCAGATGGGTGACAAATTGAAGGGAAGACCAATATGAAGTGCCTGAGAATGGAGAGAAGCCCCCCACAAGCCTCCAGAACAGCTTCAGTGTCACTAAATGGATTTGAAGATGAAAGTTTATATTATGGAGATGGTGGTAGAGAACATTGTCTTCCACGTTGGTCCAAGATCTTGAGATTTTCATACTGAACAAACCATTCAATGAGTCCTGGTGCACTGACACATCTGCATTTGATCTGTTTTTCTACCCTTTTGTTCCAATTTTTCCTTTAATTTGCCCCACATCTGTATTTTTTTGTGAAATAATCAATTTGTATGACGTGTTTTTATGAAGTTTACCTAATCCAAGTTTCAATTCTTCCATTTCACTGTGCGGGAACGATTCATTTAAAACTTCCTCATGTTTAAAACGTGTGCTCAGTTGCAATTACTCAGCATTACTCAGACCATCAGTTCATTAATGATGATGAAAATGTTCCTGTTGTCTCCCTGTCGTCATGCGGGCCAATAGAGGAAAGTATCGCCCAAGACGCTCCAGTGCTCATGAACACCCTCTGTCAGACCTCTGATTCTTACCAGGCTCTGCTGTGTCTGATTCTGGGAAAGTGTTGTTACTAATCAGGCCGTAAAGGAATGCGTTGTTCTTTTCTGCCGTGACTCACATATACAGCCGGAGCAGCTCTGTGGGCAGAAAAAGCAGCTACAAGCAACGCAAGGTGATCAGTGTATGGAGGACCACAAGTGTCACATAAATAGTAATAAAACATTTAATTAGCTAATGATGAGCTAATAAAAATAGGCATTAATAAAGCAGTTTACAAATTAATTTATTAAGCTCTTAACTACATAAACTACAGACTAAATTGCAGAGTAATTCATTCTTTCATTTTTAATGGAGGAATTATTTTAAAAAATTACAAATAAAAAATATGAATCCATCAATAAATAGCTCAAATCATAAAGTACACCCATTTGAAATACTTTAATAAATCATTAAAAAGATTGATTTAAAAATTCAGTTTAAAAATAGAAATAACTGATTACAACTGATTAATTATTGAAGTCCTTTAACAAAAACTATTTGCTGTTTTGATCGTCTTTATATTAAACTAAACTGTATGTATACTTTTGGGCAGTTGATCAAATCAAGCCAAATAACCTCAATATCAGTATCTCCTGACACACAAAACTAAAAAATGAACCTCTGAGCTCGACTTCTAGATGAGTGATTTTTTTCTGCAGTTTTGAAACTGTAGGAGGTCCTGATCCATAATCAGACGACACACCGACATTTCTTTTAATTTATTTTTATTATATATAACACATTAAATAGATTATGTAAAAGTTTACTAATTTTTAAACACTGAATTTCCCAACTGAGGATCAATAAACGTTTATCTTTTCTTATCTTGTCTCATCTTGTCTTATATATAGATCTACTTTCTCTCATGCGTACATAGTAGTCCTGTCTATTCTTTACCTTATCTAAGCTGTTATGTGTGTTGTAAGTACATTTCTAACCACGGTCAAATTCCTTGTTAGCACACTTCATTAGAGGGAAATTCAATGTGCTTTACATTAAAACACACAAGCACACATGAAAAACATGACCCACCCATATAAATATAAAAAAAGGTGCATTTTAAACGTGGTCAGAGGAGTGAAATATTACAGTTAGTAAAAATTTTTTTCTTGATGGGACAAGATCTAAGTTTGCTCAAAAAAGTTATCAATCTAGATTCAACGCACACGCAAGACACCAGGCACCAATAACTGCTGAGGAAATGTACATGAGGAAACTTTCTGATCTGATGAGTGAAATATGACAGCTACAGGGTTAAATACTAACTGAGTGACTAATTAAAGTGAAACAAGGTGACAGAGTGTGGAGTGGATTTCTGGTTTCTTCTCAGTTATGGAGAAGAAAAGTGAAAATTTAACCTCCACGCTTTCTTAAAGATTCCTAGAGTTATATATTTATATGTTATATATCATAATCCGTTTCTGATATGGTTGTGCCACATAAAAGTTAAATTACCTCATTATATTTTGTTTGGGAACAGACATTTGAGTTTTCCAATTGACCTTTGAATCATCCACTCTACGGCGAGCGTGGCACCAATCAACACCGCCCGCCGATGGCTGTCAGAGCTCGGCCGCCTTCCTTTCTGCTGGACGCCGCAGTGACACCTCTGACTCACCTGAGAGTGAAGCGAGCTTCATTAGCCTACGGAGGTGATACCTGGTGGTGATGTGAACTTTACAGCAGGCTGAAGTCTTAGGCCAGAAGAGACTGACACCATCAACCTTTTGTTTGCATCTGGAAGTTTCTGGTGTTTGAGTCTTTTGTTGTATGGGGATCCTACACCTCCAATAATGCAACTCTGCAGTGTTTTTGTCAGACCCTTTTTGCTCACGAGTCTCTGTTAAACATTTATAGTCTTCAAAGGCCAAGCTGAGATTTCTCAAGAGTTTGAGCAGTTTTCTCACACTTAAAAAAGCTCCTCCAGATTCACAGAACATCAGAAGACAGTTGTGACATGTAAAATCAGAGAAGGGCCCCCTTTAGAGGAACTGAATCCCTTTCACTCTCTGATTTTCATCAGTATCTTCTCACTGTCAGGTGAAAATGTTGTAACTCAGCCTTATAGGGGTTAATGGAAAACCAGCCCGACTGTCAGCTGTGGCACATTTCAGTCGGAGAAATCTGTTGCACGCTTAATCCCTTCTTTTCACTTTAATTAGTAACTCATCAGTATTAAAATATTTAGTTGTGATGTTTCAGTCGTTAGGCCCTCGTCAAGTGTGTGTGATTCATAGTTAACATTTTACTGTTTTCCCCTTAAGTAACTTTCAGGTTGTTAAAATCCTCTCAGTCCACTCTGTCTGACGTTTTTCTATCAGCTCGTTCCAACTCTTAATTTAAGCTTTATGATGTTAATGCCAAGTGAAATACTCAAACCCTCCATTTTTACTGTCGGTCTTACACATTGTATTTGGTAAATTTGGGATCCTCTTCAAATGTTTTAAATGTTTCCCTGGGTGGATGTGTGGATTAATTGGAACAAAAAACATGCAAACCACAGGACGCACACAGTGATCATTTAATTTGCAAATCACAGTTTGAAGTTTTCTCAAAATTCATTGCATAGCGTGTCTGGCAGCCTGTTCAAATCCTATTTTCTCCAAATTTTGAACATTTTCTTTGCTCATCAAGAGCTAAACACACACAGGCTCTGCAGGCACCTATTACGCTGAGTTGTGGATTTTTTTTTCATTATTGTTGGGCAGATTATCCTCCGTGGTTCAGTTCTGCTTTGACATCCATAGTGAAGTGCTTTTATTGGAGCTGCGGGGCAGGTGCTTCATCAGGCCGTCGGGCCAATATTGTGTTTGTGTGTTGTTAACTTTTACTGCTCGTCTAAGCGGGCTCCAAAGATTTGTTTATTGAAAGTGCAAATCATGCAGCAGATTGAGTGGAGATTTTCACCACGGAGAGAATCTAACAAGTCTGTCAAACTGAAAACAAACAGCTTCCCTTGAGCCCTGGAAAGTGACACTGCCAGAACAAAGTGTGCATAGCTCTGAGTTGTGAAAATGTACGGAAATGCAGGAAATAAGGAAAGAAAATGCTCAGGTGGACGCATGCAAACACAGCACACACGTGATTTGCACGTCTTTGTCTTATGCTAATCACCTCAGAGTCTTCTTCTGCTGTTTTTGGCACCAACCAAGTAATGCTTCGTAGCAACACAGCTGAATTTAGGAGCTGAATCAAGAACTAAAACCTCCATTTGTACAATCCTGCTTGCGTTTCCACCACATTTTAAAGAACCATGACGATCACCATGACACGCAACCTAAAGACTCAGCTACTCTGTCATGAGTTCCCCCGTGTCCCAGCCCACATGTATGATGATGTTATATGGGTATACAGGAAATGATCAGACACAGAAAATGTTTTCTTTAATGTTGTTTTGTTCTCTCATCCAGCTGCCGCACACAAAGCACCGTCTCTCCTCTCTCATTTACGCCTCCCCCCTCGCCGGCGGAGGGTGTCGCTGCCTTCTGACTCACGCTGACTGAGCAGCAATGGCCGCCGCGCGTTAATGGAAAGCATCCGTCTCCCGCCACAAATTTGACTCGCTGTTGAGCAGGCTGCCCCACTGTGAGTGTACCCAGAGACGGTCTGAAGTCATACAATTTCATCAAACACACTTTCACATATACAGTCAGGGTCTCTTGGTAAATGAGGGTAATAAGTTTGGTTTTATTTTAATTGGTTCCAGACCTAAAAGGGAAAAAAAATCTGATTTGTTGCATAAAAACGTGTGCGTAAAGCGTTTAAGTGTTAATTCCATTATCTTGCACTACTGAGTCAGATTAATGCTGCAGTGTGCTTCATAACAGAGGTGCAAAGTAATCAAGTACATTTTGAGTATTTCAACTATTCGTACTTTATATTCAACTTTCACCTATAAGCTCACCATCATATTTTCAAAAGAGTGTTTTTGCTGAGATGCAGAATTTATTGTTTCTCACGCTTCTCCATTTTTAACTCGTTGGCCAACATTTCATTGACTCTGTGCCTCTCACATGATCGATGTGCTGCGTAAGCAAACAGCTTGAGTATCCCACACACTTTAATTACTGTAATTAGCATCTGCAGGGGGTACCTAATGTGCCAGTTTACTTTATTTCCATTTACTTTGAGATTTTATGAATTAAAACTACAGTATAGCTATATTTTACTCCTAAATTCTGAGGTGACTTCTCCTTAATAGAAAAATTATATATGGGTCAAAAGGCCTTTTTTCAGGAAAGATTTCAATCTGAGTCCCATTTTATGTTTTAGGCTGAAGACAAAGGGTTGTTTGTCTTTCCTTCGTATCATTTTTCTTTAGCTTGCTCAATTAGAATCACCTTACCATTTATCAGATGGATTCATGGCGATGTGCACCAACATCTGTCTTCTTTCTCAACATCAAATCAGAAGAAGTCTGAAGAAAATCTGAAATTTGTACAGCTGCGTACCCTCTCCAGCGAAAACACTGGAGCCTAATTTGATCACAAATCACGGTCATCGAAAAGTGTTGAGCAATGCCTGCTGAAATGTGCATGTTTTTAACGTTCCCCGAGCGGCACTCGAGCAGCATCGACCATGTGAGCTGCGTCAGGCCAGGTTAGTTTAAAGGTGAGGTCTGCTGGCAGGGCGAGCTGAGTTATGGGGTTAATAAGGGGAAGAGCATTGATGTGCCTCAACGACAAAGTGATGTGAACTTGTTCATTAATGCCAGGGTCGATAAACACCCCAACAACAAAAAAACAATGAAAAACCAGGAACCTTTTTCTGTTAAAAGTCAACTCTGGAGAGAAGTTGGTGGCTTTCTGGTACCTTTCAGAGATGAATATGGTTACCTGTCGTTTTCCACTGATGCTCACTTACATTTTTTTAAATATAAAGAGTGATATTAGTTTACAGGGAAAGGCTGGCGTTATCCAGGATTTTCAAAAAAGTGCATCTCTCAATATTTTGAGACCTCTCTATGCTGTTTGTGGCACACAACTCTAATCCCATTCATCACTTTCTCTAAAAATCTCTAAAATTGTTTACAGATGTATGGTTTCATTTTTCAAAAAAGTGGAAAGCTATTTTTCCAAAACTGCTGGAAACTGTAGTTTTGAGCAAATTTGACTGAATCTTAAGTAAATTGTACATTTCTTGGGGACTATTTTCTGCTGCGGATGAATCCAAATTTGATGCGTTAATGAGAATTTACAGCAGCAAGAAGACTTGATGTGGACTTGAGTTAATATAAACTATGGTGTGTGTGTTCCTGCAATAATTTGTGGCAAAATAACTCAATTCTACGTGACAGAAGACAAAGATATATCAGACTTTACAGCCACCCAAAACCTAATGAACCAAAACCTTCAGCCTTTTTATTGTCATTTGTGGACTGTGAGAAAAGTGCAGAACTCTTCCACGTCATCCTTCAAACAAGATTCATCTGTATTCTGTTTTGCTCGTCTCCATCTGTGACACGATGGAGGAGAACATTGTGTTTATTTATTTGTACAATCATATGCAATCAAACAGCAACACTTCGACGCTTTAGGAGGATGCAGCAGCAAATCAGACATACTCATGCACAAATGGAGGCAGCAATCAGGGACTATCAAACATCAGAGCATCGAAAAAAAAACTGCAAAACATTCATAGTGATGAGGCAGCTGCCGCAACAAATCCCATCAGTCCAAAAAGGCTGTACTGGAAGCCACCAGACTGCAGGACTCTTTGCCATCAAGCTCTAATGCACATGAGCGCAACCCAAAGTAAGCAACTGAATGGCACGTATGTCAACCTATCTATCTGAAGCATCATTAATAACGTGTCGACTGAAACACCACAGAATAAGCGGTCATCAGCCCGTATGTGAAAATAAATTGATGCCGCTTTAAAGATTACTTAAAATTGGCACTTGACTTTTCTGGAAAACACGCATCCTCAGTGGTTAATTATTGCTGCATTAGTGGGTGTAAGATCAAGCCTGGTCCCACACCTCTGAATCACCACTGGCATCTCCAGGCGTTCAAACAGGCCCGGTGTTCAAAGGTGAGCTGTCGAGAAAACAAGGAAGGGAACCTAAACACGCGACTGATTATCTGACCCTTCGTGTTAACTGTCCTGTTCGCGTTTTATGTTGTGAGCACTACGTTAAGTTTGCAAAGCGTCAGAGATGATTTTTTATGTGCTGCCTCATCGTCTGAGGTTCTGATAGGGCGAAACCTTCGAGTGGATGTGTGGGACCTAATGAAACACTTCACTGCTCAGATGCAGAGCTGTGTGAGATCACAGAGACATCATATCAGCGACAAGATAGCGCCAGTGTTGATCACACCTGCCACTAAATCATGAAAAATTAAAGTTACATAACGGAAAATTCAGAGAAAATGTCATGGATGTGGGCAAAGAGCAGTTTCAGGAGCATTTCTACTGCTATATTACGGAGACACATAAAGCCCCAGTGGACAGGGTTAATTAATTAACAGGGTTAATCAAGACAGGTGTAGTTAACAAGAGCGAGGAGACTGATGCTCCTCATTAACTCCACTGTTTATTTCCAGAATCCTCAAATACCCCTCGATAATCTGGATTGAAAAATGTTCTACCAAAATGTGAAAAAAATCCAATTTGTGACTACTTGTTGTGGCTTAAAATGACAAGTCTCTTTGCCTCCTCAATACAACACAAGACAAACATGTAAAAGTGTAATTATGTATGAAATTTTAAGATGTGAATGGGAAGTAACATAAGTATAAATACAGATAAAACCAATAATAAAATTGCTGTGTTAGGCAGTTCAAAGAACAATCAATGGAGTGGTTTTTCCGATCAGGACCATCACAGCGCTTCCCATTCCACGTCGAGCACTCGCTTTTGTGAGTCTGCGGCTGTGTAAGTGTCATCGAATGGAGCACGTCCGTTTTTTAAAATGAGAAAGTGAATAAGACGCTCTTGAGCTGCCACTCTGCGGCTCAATTATTCCCATTTCCTTGTTTTTGTGCAGGCCAATCACACAAGATGGCCTCGCGATTACCAGATGTTCACATGTGCGGCGCACACTGGGGAGACTCAAGAGTCGCACTGTCTGAGTTTATTGCTTTTTTTATCGCCGCCACAAGACGAGGGAGCTGGCTCAATCAGTCTGCTGAGCTTTTTTAGTTTACAGATACGCTTGATTGGAATGTATGACTTGTTACCTGCATTATATTAATCCATATAAACTGAGTCTAAAAAAATATGAATATATATTGTTTATAAGCCCAGTTTGACGTACTACTACAGGATATATTATAAAGCACACATAAAAATGAACCCGCTTCCAGTAAAGTCGATGCACACACTCGGCACATAACCCTGCTGCAATGATCCCCACAACAAAATAAATAAATAAATAGAAATCATCTGACTTTTTCTTGCCGTGTCATACTTATACTAACCAATTACTTAGCAATCAATTACCAATTTAGATACCCAGAAGACACAATATTTTAGTTTGAATGGAGTCCAATATTCAGACCTCTATTTGCTCCGTTTTTGGTCTCCTCCAACTTCTGAGAAAACATCTGATCTCTTTAGCTCTTCTCTTTGACCTACAGGTAATACACCAGATTCAAGTTTTGTATGATTTCCTAATTTATTTCCCCGTTATTCTCACAACCATCTCCCACCACAAAGCCGGGCAGAGAGCGGTCTGATATAAATACCGAACTGTGCGACAATGCTGAGTCACTTTTACTCCCCTTGAAAAGGTCAGATTCTGGTGTAAAGTCGGTGTCAGAGGAAATGTGATGCCCTCGGTTGAACATAAGTGACTAAAAGCAGCTCTGTCTCCAGTTTACCTGATCTAAGCAGTTAATCCCCGAGCAGAACAAAATACAGTGTCCACTTTTGACAGCAGCCCTGCCACCTGGTCAGGTAAATAAAACAACACCTGATCAGGTAAATAAAACAACACCTGGTCAGGTAAATAAAACAACACCTGGTCAGGTAAATAAAACAACACCTGGTCAGGTTAAAACAACACCTTGGTTTTGGATCAACCTGTTGGACTCACAAAGAGCAGCAGTGAGACCTTTGTGTCTCACAATAAGAGGGATGTCTTCTTTCCTCTCCTGTATCTATATATATCAGGGTCATTATTAGATATCTTTGTGATGTAAATTTCTCCAGGAAGTTTAAAACAAAGGCTACGAAGAGCGCAGGCAGCATTTCTTCAGTTTGATCTCTTTAATCGCTCCGCATGGGCCCAATTAGAAGGATTAAACTCAAATTCAGAGGCAATTCAGAAATAAGACTTCCAGGAAACTCACGTCTTCCCCACTGTGAAGCTGAGATTCACACTGATGGTAAAAGCACTGAGCATCGTCGGATTATTATAGTTTCCTGTGAGCGGAGTTTAAATTTTTGGAAAATTACGACATGAGGGGTCGCTCCAATTATCAGATGATCTCTTTATGTCAGAAAAAGAAAAGTTAGTCGTCCTCTGATAGCATCCATATGACAAGACAATGCACCTCTTAACTTAATCTAACTAATAAACTATAACAGATATTCTTGGCACACTTTCATCATCTATGTTAACATATTAAAGGTTTATTTCTGTATTTATTTTAATTGTTATTAAATGCAATTATTGTTATTTTTGTATTTTGTATTATATTCTATTTTATTTTTTTATCTTATTGCATCAACAACATTCGAGGGATGGGGTCAGGGTCAGGGGAGAAATACCAAAACACTCCCTTTTGTGTTTTCTTCATGTGTTTCTGTTTGCCAAATGTTTCTTCCATAAAACCTATTATTGAAAATAAAACACCTTTCACCAGAGCACATAGACGGCTGACATGCTTTGTACTAGAGAAATGGCATCGACCTTGACGAAGGGCGGAGTGAACATGCTACTATAAAATCCTTTTTGCCTGAGTCACAATGAATAAATCTGGCTCACCGTCTTCATCATTCTTATAGTGAATTACTGAATCCTACAGGAGTTTTTGTGTCTACGTACAGTTTCCAGCAACATACAGCGAAAATAACATTGCAGTACTTGAACATTTGTTAAAAAAGCACTGTAAAACAACTTTTTAAACACAGAAGAAGAACTTTTCTCCTGTTTTCTACAAATACAGTACTTCCAAAACAGCTCCTGTCATCCTTACGCCTTCATTAAGAAAACATAAAATGGATCTCGTCATCTCGTCTGAATCACACAAGCTTTTTCTCCTGTCTAGCTATTAGTAACGTATAAGAAAGCTTCTGCACATCTTCCAACATATATCTTTTAGTAGTACATGTACAAAAAAAGTGCTTATATGCTCACTCAAGTAAGATATTTGAAACAACAATTGAACCTTTATGCTGAAAACAGGTGCTACTGTAGTTTATTCTGAAAGAGCTTTTCCTTTTCATGCCCCAGGCGCTCTCCAAGGGACCAGCTTATCTAAATGTTTCATCTCATGTCTTCTTTTAACACCATTAGTGCTTTTCATCAGGGGGAGGTTGTCGTCATTTCCAGTCATATAATCCATACTGACAATCTGACATCAGCACACAGCCCAGGTCACATGTGCAGTGTTGTTCCCAGAAAATGTGTGTGTGTGAGACAAAGAGAGAGATATGTGGGTGGGGGGGTGTGCTGATGACCGAGTGTGTGTGTGTGTGTGTGTGATTGGTCACCTCTGCCACCGTGAGGTTGTGTGCTTTTTTAAACTGCTGCGGGCAAATGAGAGAGCTCAGACAGCGTTCAGACCAGAGAGCTGCTGAGGACGGAGACCAGCGAGGGGAGCCGAGCCGAGAGGAGTTAAGAGAGGAGAGCCATGACACTGCCAACTGTGCGACAACTTTTCCTTTTGTGTTTATTCTGGTTTCTCGGGTCCTGGAGCACAACAGGTGGGTGATCACATTTAAATGGACCACATGCAATTTAAAGCTTTATTATATTAAAAATGTGTGGTTTGTTTATTTATGTTATAATTGTAAATGCAAAATAACAAACTATAATCATTTAAAAAAACTTTATTTCTTTAGATGCATTATTTGGTTTTATATATGAATGTACTTGGATTTACTCTTTCTTTTAAAAAAAATACATCTAGTAGGCTAATCCTGGGAAATTACAGCTCATTATATAAAATACACTACCATTCAAAAGTTTGGACACACCTTCTCATTTAATGTTTTTTTCTTTATTTTTTATTATTTTCTACATTGTAGATTAATACTGAAGACATCAAAACTATAAAAGAAAGAACACATATGGGAATTATGTAGTAAAGAAAAAAGTGTTAAACAAACCAGAATATGTTTTATATTTTAGATTTTTCAGAGTAGCCACCTTTTGATTTGATGACAGCTTTGCACACTCTCTGGCTTTCTCTCAATCAGCTTCATGAGGTGGTCACCTGGACTGGTTTTCATTTAACAGGTGTGCCTTTCCAAGGGTTCATTTGTGGAATTTCTTGCCTTCTTAATGTGTTTGAGACTGTCAAATCAAAAGGTGGCTACTCTGAAAAATCTAAAATATAAAACATATTCTGGTTTGTTTAACACATTTTTCTTTACTACATAATAAAAAAACGAACCGTCAAGCAGATTTAACACTTATCTACTGGAAATGAGCTGCAGAGTAAAAAAATCAATTTATCAACCATTTATTAATGTTAACAACTACAGACCTGAAGGATCATCGTGAAGGAATAACCCTTCATACTTTTTTCTGTATTGTGGCATTATGTGAAGCAATTTAAGTTGCCTCTGTGAAGAAATGTGTTGTTTGAATAAACCATATTCTCCATACAGTAGAAATGATAAAGTAAGAAATATATAGCTTATTATGGTCCTGTAACGCATTAATAACTTATTTAATAACCATTGTGGCATATAAATATACGTTAGTATGCTTTATTAGAGAAATCCACAGTGGTGGAAGTAAAATCCTTAAAAATCTTTTACAAAAGCTTTAAAAGTACAAATACCTAATTTGAAGTGATAGTGTAAAAGTATTATTTCAAAGTAAAAGTAGAGTGAAAAAGCTCCTTCCATCCTCCCATTGCCATGATATATATTGCTTTATTAAATACATAAAAGTGTAAACAGCACTTTAATGTTGTCACTGGTCACTGGTAGTGAAGTTAATCTATGGTGATGCATTATTTTTTCAAAGTGCAATTAATTTTGTATGTAAAGTATGAATCATATAACATAACTACAAACTAAAACTATCAAAAAGCGTAAAAAGTAAAGTATTTTCATCTGCAGAGGAAATGAAGTATAAAGTAGCATAACACTCAGATAATATATATCTAAATTATACTTAAGTAGGCGACTTGAATACAGGTATTTAGTTACTTTTCACCACTGTAGCTTAATATCTGGCTGAAAAGCATAATTTCACCTCTCCTCGCTGAAAGTTGGCGCTCTGTCACATTAACCACGCCCACAACGGCGATGATGTCATGATGTACTCGACACATCCTGAGTACACGTCAGCATCACTGCATCAACATTTTGAGTTAAGTCGGTCTTTATCTCAAGAAACTGTAGGTTATGATTAAATTTCTATCTAACATTATTGTTAATGAGCCTTACATTTCTGACGCTTTTTTGAAGAAAGCTTCAACATTTCAGTCAAAAAGCAATTACAATAAAACACACACACACATATAATTTTACAGTGATTTCTCTGATTATGTTCATTATCTTAATGGCACTGATGTTTATATAAAAGCTAAATAGATGCTACCTGGTGTGAACAATATGAACGGTATGACTGAAAATATTTCTCACATGTGCTCCGCTCAGATGCCAGCCCTTTTGACGAGTTGGAAGATGGGATAGAGTTAAGAAAGGTAGAGAATTATCTTTTCATTTTACATCCACCCACACTCAGATCACCCCAAAATCTTTAAGACTTTCTGGCATGTTTTTTTTTTCCACACGTGGAGCCGGTTAATAAGTGTGTGGTTTGTCTGCAGATTCGAGGCATCCAAAGTGGTGATCTAAGTGATGTTTTGTGGAGAGACCAGAATGAGGTAGGAGAAGAACAAACAGCAAAAAACTCTTTATAGTGACTTTAAAAGTACCTTTAAGTCTTGTGCTATTAGGAGAGCAATTTTACCTAAATGATCATGAAAATGTTAATCTGCTCTTAGTAAAGGCTTTGGCTTGTCATTTCTATGCAGCAGCTAACACAAAACATCGGTAGTTTTCTTTATTGTGGAGCAGGAGGTGTCGAACAAATGAGATAGTTGTGGCACTGTGGTAAAGCTTTTATGGCTGAACGAGCTGCAAACTGAGACTCCTTTGAAATAATGACCTCTGTGAACATGTTGACCCTGTAGAGGCCATCTCAGCCACGGACGACGATTTTTATTGTACGAGCAGTGTCAAAAGGGAAAAAGTTAATTTATGCAACAAAAACTGAACTTGTCACAAAAGCCAAATAAAATAGGAGCTCTACAATGAAGAGAAGACGTATGAGGAGAAGCAGGAGCACAATATAACACATGAATATTCAGTATGGCCTCAGGAAGGACAGAGTTGAATGAGCCTGTCGTCAGTGGCCTCTTCACTTCTTACAGAAAGGATTTACTGGTTGCGTTGCATGAAAATGAGATTTTTTCTGTCCCTCCTCTGTACTCTGTATGACAAGAATGAATATTAGAAATTAGAGTTATACATTAAAAGTAGTGAGAGTGACTGTGTGAGTGGATAATTAATGCAACCATGAGAAATATGCAAACTATAAAAACAAACTGTGGTTTTTATAAGTTGGTGTTATTAAAAAGTCGCTCTGCTTCTTCACAGGAACAAGTCCAAAATGTTTTCAAAAGAGTAAGTTTCCAGCCCAACTTCAGTTTATTTTTTTATTTCTGAATTTTTTTCAGCAGCTCACTGATATTCTGAGTTTTTTCCTTTTTTTCCAGTTCCTGTTTCATTACTCCAAAGCACGTAACTCTGTCGGAGCTGTGCAGCACGAGGTGAGCAGAGGAGCTGTGACGCGAGCGTCTCCTTCACTCGACTGAATCATCACACCAAAACTATTTCATGTTCTGGCTCTTCAAACAGGTTTAATTTCTAATGTAACTCTCATCTGGGGGCTGGGTATTCTTTGAGTATTCTCAGTAGTAGTGCTGATGTGTTACCTGGATGATACCTTTCAGTTTGATGAATATGAGCATGTTTCTACACTACAGAGGGTTAAGTCTTCAAAGGTTAAACGTTGTTAAAAAACATTTAATAACATCTAAAACTGACAATATTAGGATTTAGTAAATATCTAATCAATACTACACAAGTAAGGAAACAAATTTGAGCAGAAATTTGATGAAAGTTTTGTTATTTAACAGTTTATGATACTCTGTCATTATCAAAACCAGCGCCTCTTTCACTGGTCTGATTCTTCCAAATAAGATCATGGACATAAGATTTAGCTCATTATCATTTAACCAAATATGATCATTCTGATGGATTATTTCTTTGTTGTATTTTGCATTTCTACAAACTGTTACACTGCAGACTGTGGCATGTTCTTGATACAGTGCTATTATAGGCCTAAAAAAAAGTCTTAAAATAGATGTATATGTTATCTTTTTACTTTTTAAAAGCCATTTCTGATACCGTATCGGTATAAAACAGTGGGCGACCAATTATTTAAAATCCGTTTTTGATTCCTCTCTAATTTCTCTCTTCCTCTTTCCTCTTCCAGTCTCACTCAGTTCATCCTTTGATGCGACTTTCCCCCAAGCTTTCCCAGAGGAGAAATAAAAAGGTGGTGCTTTTGGTGAGAAAACTTACAATACATATACTCAACACATACTGTGAAAGCACCCTCGGAGGGAGAAACAGGGCCGTGACCAGCCAGGGAAACAGAAATAATACAGAAGCTTTTTGCAGTTTCAAGATGATTTTCTGACTGAAATTAAATCAAATCAAACTAAACATTATCTTCTTTCTGTCCAACTTCTAAGATTGTGATGACAGAAGAACGGAGATGGTAAAAATGTTGTTGTGTCTTTAGCTTTTTCACCCTACATAAAGACTTTCCTCCCCTGGGTTTTGCCCTTTGTGGTTGAAAAGTTGTCACAGGCTGAAACAAAAAAAACCCTGCAGGGCTGAAAAAGTATCATCACCGCCTTTCCAAAACTCTTCAGGGAGCAAAGAAGTAGCGAATCAATAAGAGATCTAGCGTAAATCACATTAAATCAAATCACAGTTCAGGTTCGATTTACTGCCCGACACTGACTTTTTCTCTTTCTTTCTAATGAAACAGAAGATTCGAGGTCTGCCAGAGGTGATGTTGTAGAAGAAAACTCCACAAAAACAAACAGAAAAAAAGGAAAAGGGACTCAACAGAAGAAAAGCAGCGGGCAGCCTCTGAACATCACACCCGACTGGACCAGTGGACGCTCAGCATCCCCCAAAATGTTTCGTTAACAGAAAATAAATTATTAGTGTACAGATGGAAAAAAAAAATTGAACTGCACTGCCATAGCTGCCACGTGTCTTCCTGCTTCCAAATGTCAATCTGTGTGAGTCGATGTGAACCGCTCCCAGGCTCAAATCTGGCATGTTGCACGAGACGTGAGTGTAATACACGATACAAACAAAAACACTCAAAATAATCTGTGAATGAAGTCCTTTCTCAACAACAGACCCTAAAAAAGAAAAAAGAGAGGATTCAAGAATAAAATTGGCACCAATTCTTGTGGCAAAGAGGTGAACTCACATTTAATTTACCAGATTTAAATGTACATTTTGTGAAGATTACCATGAAACGTAATTAAAAAAGTTACACTTTGTCTTTGATGTTTATGTAAAGATTTAACTGACAGGGTTGAAGGATTAATCAGATTCAGATACAAAAGAGTGATAGTTTTGCTGGTTCACCCCCACACAGAGATGTTCAGGAGGCTGGGTGGTTCAACAACAAGGTCGCAGGTTTGATTCTGTCCAGCCGGGTTTCCTGTCCAAGTGCCCTCGAGCAGGACTGATCCCTGCGTACGAGCGCCGTCCGAACCTGAAATGTGTACGCTGATAAAGGAGATGCCGCCCCTTCTCAAACCACCATCAGATGCTTTAAGGTCCTTTGGAGTGACAGGCGTTAATCTTTTTTTTCCCCTAATAGTCCTCGTCCTCAGAGTCACCGTCCTGTCGTGTAGGAAGCGAACATCTGATCGATGACATTAGTTTGTCTTCGATTTGCTTCTTGGGGTTTTCCTCCAGGTCCGTCTTCACCGCCCCGGACTCTGATAACCTCCACTCCAGCTCTGGGTGGGACAAAAGGGACAAATAAGGGACACTTTATTAAAAAAATCCGATGAAATGTGCAGGATGTTATACTGTCACTGGTGTAAAATATCAATAATGTGATCGAGTTCGACGGCAACACAAACTGCAGCTTCCAAAATGGCCGTAAAGTTGAATCTCCAAAACACTTTCAACAAAAAATGAACATCTTAACCTTCATAAAAAAAGGTTAAAGGGGGCTGTTGGATTAGATTTTACCGAGTGTATCAGACTATGTGTGAAAATGGGGCAACGGTGATCTCGTCGTCGGCTTAATGGTCCGTTTAAGTTTGTTTTATTTATTCATGTGTCTTTATTTAAATTCTCTGGACAGCACAGTCTTATTTTAAATGCTTTGTTAAGTTTAGGCTGTTGTTGGCATGAAAAAAAAAACACAGAAGAGTAAATAAAATAGCATAACTTGTCAAATTTGAAGAATGAAGGGATACAAATGGAATAAACCTTATTAAATATATATATATATATATATATATATATATATATATATATATATATATATATATATATATGTTGTTCATTGTGGGACTAAAACTGTTGTGATTAAAAGATTCAAATGTGACTAACAAACTGTATTTTGTTGGAAAGACTAAGATTACTAAGATAACAAATAACAATTTCACTCAGGTGGTGCTGAAGATTTAAGTGTTTCCTGTCGCTTTCTCTGTGAGCGGTTTGCTTCATACCTTCGACTTTGAGGTTCATGCCCCCAAAGACCAGCGGGCCGATGAACTGCGCCTTCATCTCTCCCTCGAAATACACGAAGATGGTGGGCAGGTTGCGGTCGGGGTAGTTGGGGATGCAGGTGGTGGAGATGGACTTGAGGAACTTGGTCTGAGGGAACTTCCTGGCTAACGTGCTCAGGTGCTGGTTGATGAGGGTACACAGGGGGATGCTGGGAAAGGAGACGAGCGGAGAGTAAACATCGTACAGAACTGTCAGTGCTGACCAATGTGATGACTCCAAATTAATTTGTTTAGTCTGAGATTCAACTTAACTGGGACAAGAGAATGTTTAACTGGATAAATTACTAAAACAATTAATCGATTAATTAATCAAAATTCAACTAATCCATTACTTGAGTCATCAGGCATTTTCTATTCTCAACTAAAAACTCAACTATAATTCTTTCAGTTCGACAGAAGATGTTTTTTTCACACGTTTAATGTTGTCAGATGACCTACCCCTGTTTGTAGAGGTGCAGCACCACCCAGATGCCGTCTCCGGCCTTGTTGACCTCCTTGACGTAGTCCTGGCCTGAGATTTCGCCCAGCTCCCCGAAGACATTCTTTATCTGGTTCGCCTTCCACTCAGCAAGACGCTTCTGTCTGCAAAAAGGCACGTCTCATGTCATGAGTTGTTGTGATTTGGAGAAATGTAGAGACAATTAGAGATCCAGCCAAAACTGAACACTTTAAAGGGCTCTTTAACATCATTGAAATTACAAATATATCAGACTTCTAGGGGCCAATGTTGAAACTCAGCCTAACAGCAGTGAATGGATTATGATGTTCAAGCCACAGTGGTAACCTTCAGGACAAAAGCAAGTGTTTCCAAAGCTCTTCACACACACTGACTGTATAATGAACATGATTTGGAGTCGCTGCACAATCTCCACTCACCTGTACATCTCAATGGCAGCCTCATCGTCTTCACCGAACTCGTCTTCGTTCTCCTCCAGTTCTTCCAGCGTCATGCTCTCGTATGTTTTAACTGTTCAGAGAAACAACACGTTCAAGCAGCTGACTACAAGTCCTGAAAATGATGCAACGTTCAGTGATCATTCAAATAAGATCAAACTGGATGACTCTAAACTCTTTCAGGAATATCAAATTTGACATAATTTACATGATATTTATTAGTGCTCTTTCACGCTAAGCTTCAAAGAAATACTGATATTTATCCCAAACACACTCTTACCGACAGACTGCTGCTGGAGGGCCAGCTCCTCCTCTTCATCATCTTTAGGGACCTCTTTGGGAGGAAGGATGCCTTTCTTCCTCAGGATATCGTTCCACTCTGTGTCTTCGTTTGGGTCCTGGAGATGAAACAAAAAACATATATAAGTACTGTTACTCTGAGTTTCTTTTAGCTTTGATGAGAACCAAATTATCACGGTCAGGGTTTTTATTTTCAAATCAGTGTGCAAACAAATTTCCTCCACAAGTTTACCAAATCTAACCCATAAACACTGTGACAAAACTGGGAATGAGCCATGAGCCAAGATAGAAACATGCACACTGTGGGCCCCGAATATATGAATTATAATTATTATATGAGCATGTGTTGGTTTGTTTGCCACACAGAAAACTGGACTAAGCATCAGAGAAAAAAAACAAAGACAAACAAAAATAGACCCTTAAAGTCCTCCTCACCTAAATAAAACATTTTATACCTGAAAAGAGCTGGAACGATTAGTAGAGTAATCGATTAGTTGTCAGCTATTAAATCTATCACCAAAACAAGACATTTGAGGATGTCACCTTGGGCTTTGAGAAAGAGTGTGTACAAGTACTTTTACTTGCAAATACACAAAGTACATTTTCTTGATTATATTCACATACTTTTCTTTGAATAACTTTTTAAAAAACTTTTATTTGTATTTTTTACAGTGTAATATTTGTACTTTTGATACTAGCAGTACATTTTCCTGATTATACTCACATACTTTTACTCTAGTAACATTTAAAATGCAGGACTTTTATTTGTAAAGTATTTTTAAAGTGGGATAACTGTACTTTTACTTTTGATGCTTAAAGTACTTAGTTCTTGATTATATTCACATACATTTACTCAAATAACGTTATAAGTTTAAAATATTTCACTTTTTACATAACAGCGTGGTAATAATACTTTAACCGAAGTAAATAATCTGAATACTTCCTTCAGCACTGGTTTTTAATTGATTTAAACTTATATTTTACATTTCATAGATTATTAACCTGAATAATGACAAACATCAGCGGATTTTTTAAAAACAGCTTTAACTCTGACATTTGCTCCAAACATGTTTAACATGATCAAAAGTGTCCTCAGTTCAATTTTCTGATCGATTGATCGTCAATAAGTCAGTGTCAGTTTTTAAAAATGTGTTTCCTTTTTTAAACATTTAGCTCAGGAGGCTAACAGTGGAGCTAAACACGCCCAGCTTCATTTGACTTTATTTTTAATCTCTGTTCTTAAAGAAAAATCATCACATCACACAGACATCAACCAGTGTCACATCCTGTCAGTGACTAAAAGATTCAAAGTAATAAAAAGATTTACAAACCTGCATTTTGACAGAAATTAAAGCTCCTGTAAAATCACACCCCTGCTCTCCTCGCACACCCGGAAACAGAAGGAGCGACTCCGGCAGGAAACAAAAACCTGGGAGTGTTTTTAACAAATGAACAACAAGAACAGAGGTGAAATAAACTCATTTTAACTACGTATATATTCAGCCAGACGCATACTATATATATTTGACGTTTTATATCGGTGCTAAACATTTTTAAGTATTTTTTTTAAGAGAGAAGGAACTGATGCGCCGTGGGGGGACAATAATAAAAGTGACACCAATTTCCGTTGGAAGCCCAACGTGACCAAATAAGGAGGCAGAGAGGACATCAAACAGCTGCACACACACACACACACTCAGCTGCTCACACACACACACACACACACCTCACACACACACACACACACACTCAGCTGCACACACACACACACACACACTCTCAGCTGCACACACACACACTCTCAGCTGCACACACACACACACACACACACCTCTCAGCACACACATGCACACACTCTCAGCTGCACACACACACACACTCTCATTTCTCAGCTGCTCACACACGTTTGTCGGGCACTTACTTTTTAAATTAAATGCACAGGTGCAGACTGAACTTCACTGAAGACAAATAAAATGTTTTTCACACTGTAGATGATTAAATAATGACTAAATACATCTAATAAAGTTTAAAAAAAGTTAAATATTTACCACCGAATCGTAAAATAAAGGCCTTTAAAGTATCACACAATGAAAATACTGAAGCAGAATAACAAAGTATTTGCAGTGTGTTATTGTAAGTGTGTTTTCATGTAAAGGAAAAGGTAAATGACACACTCAACACACACAAAAACACCTGAAGCTATATATTGTTTGTTTAAAGGATTCTGAGGATAAACTTATCATTACTGAAGTTAGTGTCACACCACTTTGAGATGGTCGAGCTAATTTAAGCACCTATTTGCTTAACTTCCTCTTTCTGCTTCCTCTTCTCACTTATTGTCCTTTACACAGATCAGATCGCTCTGAAATTACTATTTACTGTATGTTTAGTGGTCTGACCCCAAAGTGAATGTCTGTTTTTATAGATTCATTAAACTCTTTGAGATATTTGATCAGCTCACACAGATCCTGGATTATTTCCTCATGATGTCGTCCTGTCTTACTTTGTCCAAATGTGGTGTGAAGTCATAATAACAAAGGATTCATTTTATTTAGTTTACAAACGACACAAAAGCTCATTTTATTGTCAAAGGAAGGACAAGGAATGTCTCAGAAAACACCTTTTATTTGAGTTTTCATCCTTATTTTCATTTTCTGCCTCTCCTCTCTTTAAAAGGCGGCTGTGAAATTGATTGTTATGTTAGTATTAATAGAAGAAAGCTCATATTGGTCTTTAATGCTGATACTAATCTGTGTCAGGTTTCCTTTAGATTTATATTAGAAACTATTCAGACTCGGGGTCCAGATACGAGACAAGACCTTTATAGACAAATCCATAGGCATACATCATTATGTTATCATCTGGTTCCAGCAGCTCTGATCTGATAATATTCTGCACTTGTTAATTTATAAATCACTCTGGATATCAGCTGAGGGCATTAAAAGTCAAATTTAATTAATTATTATCTCTTTTTAATTTGTCAATCAGCTGGTTGGATCAACAGAATCAAACAATGAGATGATCCTTTTATGTGTCTGTGTGATCAGTAATAATCTTTTGATCAATTGTAATCCTTTCACGTGTTATCGATCCCACTGAACACCTGAACACGGTGTCAGCTGAGCAGCCAATCACAGCCGCGGATCTGCTCCGGAACTGGCGGAAGGGAAAGTTGGTGAAATGCGGAAGAGAAGAAACAAAACGAAGAGCTCTCACTCACCAATATTTTCAGGACCATGCTTTTTTTTGCATGTGATAAGGTTAGGTTGCTAATAATAATAATAATAATAATAATAATAATAATAATAATAAAACTAACTGCTTCTGTATTTAATTTTAGGTTCATTTTGTCAACTTTACTTTCTTGGTATGTTAATTATTTTAGATTAAATTTTTAAAACTACATTATGTTACAGCTGTGCAATTATTATTATTATATAATTATTATTGGTGAATATGTATATTCTGTCATATTCTTTCAGAATGTGATGAATTATTGTTGATTATTTGTATATTAAATATGAGTTGTACATATTTTATTTTTACAGCCGGTGTTGCCTGAAACTTTTTGTGTTCAGAGATTGATCCATTGTTTGTGCTACGATTAATCTAAAGAGATTAATAGTTTTGTGTGAGTGTAGATTTTTTTAAAGACACTTACTTTTTAAAGACACTTGATATTTTTCACTCTTACTTATGACTTCTTCTGGTTGGTTATAAATAATGAGCTGCAGTCAGTGAGGAGCTTTAGTTAAACTTTAAGACCTTTTGTTTGTCTTATTTACTCATTGTGAAAACGAAGAGGCTTTACAGATTCAATTTGGGATCATTTTTTAATCTTTCTTTCCTAAAATTAAAGAAAATATCAGTAAAATCAGTGCACATGTTGCACTTTTGTTCCACAAAGACAAAAAGGAAAAAAAACAGATGCGTTACGCTTGTAAAGGACAGACAGTGTGGGACAGATGTTGTACAGATTGTAAAGCCACTTGATGTACATTTGTGATTTGTGATATTTGACTGTATGAATAAAACTTATTTGACTTTAAATACAGTCATTGACCTTTATATTATTTATATACTTGATAATACAGACACAGAATCACACCACAAAAGTCAAACAGAAGATCTTTGACAGTCTGTCAAAAAACATAGTTATTATTCTTATTATCATTATTTTCATTTATCATCAGACAAAATAATTGATCATGTGTCAAAATATTTTTTTTTTTAAAACAAATGAGCTTTTATTGTGATAATTCTTGATTCTAGGATCGAAAACTATTTTTTGCGAAATAATCTCAATATGTCTGGTAGTAGAGGTAGATAGGTTCCTCAGATAATATATATTATATATATAAAGGTTATATTTTATTCATAAGAAATAAAAAATCACCTTCACATCAACAAATCTGCGGGAGCCTTATTGAACCGCGGAGTGGGTCCTCTTCTCGCAGAGAGGATCTCTGAGTGGTGTGTACAGCTGCGGATCGTGAGGAAGTCCGGATCCTGCAGCTGTCGAGAGCGCAGGAGGACCATGGACGGACCCGGAGCCCCGCCGCTGTAGCAGCCACCGGGCCGCTCCAGAGCCGCAGGACCGGCCGACACAGCTCCGAACAGGGCTGCAGCACCGAGCCGGAGGCCGGGCAGGAGGGGGGGTCTCTGCGGTCCCACCCTGCGGGGCGAAATGTGGCTTCACCCGGAGGAAGTCCTGCTGAAAAACGCTCTGAAGCTCTGGGTGACCGAGAGGAGCAATGACTTCTTCCTCCTGCAGAGGAGGAGAGGCCACGGGGAGCCGACGGGCAGGATCACAGGTAAACAACAACAACAGTGAGAGTGAGAATGAGAAGGGAAAAGGATCAGGGGCTGCACAGGTAAACAACTGTAAGTCAATAAAAAAAAACAATAAGCAAACACCAAACAACAGACAGTACAGGTAAACAACTGTAAAATGATTAAAAAAAACAACAATAAAGCAGAGGAGGGGCAGCACATGTAAACAACAACAATAAACAAAGGTGTCTCTGCACAAGTAAACAACTGTAACCTAATAAAAAAACAGATATAAGCAAAGTAAGGGCTGCACAGGTAAACAACTGTAACTCAGTAAGAAACAACAAGAAGCAAGGGAGGGGCAGCACATGTAAACAACAACAAGTAAACAAAAAAAATGATGGGGAGCACAGGTAAACAACAACAACAACAAACAACAGACAGTACAGGTAAACAACTGTAAAATAATAAAAAAAAGAAGGAAAGGAGTGGGAGCTCAGATAAACAAAAACAACAACAACAAGAAAAAAAAAACAAAGAATGGGCAGCACACACACCATAAAAAAACAGCAACAAGTAAGAGAGGAGCAGCACAGGTAAACAAAAACAAACAAAACACAAAGTAGCTTGGGTGACCAGTGACAACGCCCGAGATGTCAGGATAACATGTAAACAACAACAAAAGCAACAACAAAGAGAGGAAGGAGCACAAAGAGGCAGTAGGTCGGACCACAGGTGAACAAAGGGGGTGTGTCCAAGGAGTTAACTGGATCTGTTGAACCAGGATTAAGGGAAATTCTGGATTATTCCAATCACAGGTGATCTAGATCTAATACTGTGTTTGTGTGTGTTACCACGGCAACAGATGCACTTAAACCAACCATATAACTGTGCGGCAGGATAATTTTTCAGACTCCAAAGAGGATCATCTGAGATAAACTGACTTTATATGTTAATCTCAGTTTAATCAACAGCACGCCGCGTGTAAACAATCGTCCTTTTATTTTTCTTTTCTCCTGTGAGATTTTTTTTCCAGCGCTCGTCCTGCTACAACAAGACAATTGTTTGCTCTGATTTTATTTATGTTGGCGACCTTTCATTATTTTCCACCGTTCGAATCTTAAGATTCATAGATTTATTTAAACCTGAACCAACGTTTAGGTTAAGTGAAGTCGGGCTTTAACTTTTCCTGCTTTCAGAACTGGGTTTTTTTGCATCCTTTCGCGTTAATTTTATACAAATGTCCGACCACGTGCTCGTCGCAGCTGCAGCCCGTCGGACAGTTTCCCACTGCCGCGAGCTGAAGCTTTTGTCCACAGCCGGCCTGTTTGCTGTTTCCTCTGTCTCGCTTCCTCTGTGTGTTTTGTATCTGTGCTGCGAGGCCTCGTCGACATACTGGCAGCCGCGTGCACGACAAGTTTTATGTCATTAGCGGCGCTTAATATCATTAAACCAGCCCTGCGACTAACAGTGTCTTCTTTAAGCTCTTTCCTCTACCCTGTAGAGAAAGCAGATCTCTTCTCATAGAACAGAGTAATAAGAACTCCACTTCCTGGATGGGTTTTTTTTTTTTTTTGCTTTGTTTAGTGTTTGTTACCGCTGTTCCCATAGCGAGAGGGGTGAAGGGTCAAGTCCTGTTCTCACATTGTTCATTAAGCGATTAAACAACCTTTACAACAACAACAAGGAGAGTTGTCTCATGTTAACGGCTCAGTTCTGGTTTTGTTTTTACGTTTCCAGCCTTAGTAAAGGTGAAGGCAGAGGCTGGAAGTCAGTGTGGTCTCCAAGCTGTGAAAACACACTTTTCCAGCCCCTGTTACGCCTGTTATGACATAGTATAAGAAGGATTTCTGAGAAGGGATGGGCAACAAAACACCTACAGCTGATCATCCCTTCATACCCGTCTTTGTGTTTGTATTTCTGACTTTTAAAACTGAAATCATAAAGCTGCTTTTTTTATTTTGCTTTTCTTTAATGTTTTGACCACGTTAGCCTTCATTTATATCTCTGACATGAAGCAGCACAGGGACAAGATAATTTATTTGGATGCATTCAAGAGCAAACAGACTTTGCGGCCTTGTAGAAAGCAGATCTTTGCTCTGCGTTTCTCCGCTGCCTCATAAAGGACGGTCGCCTGTTTGTCTCCGCAGCAGCTCTCCCTCACAGCGCGACCATCAGCGGAGAAAAAACGACGATGATTCATGTCGTCTCCCTTTTTCTGGAAAGTTTGCCGGGCGTATACCCCGCCTGGGCTTTTTGGGGACAGACGGATGGTTTCGCGTTGCCAGGCTGCCGCCTTCGCGGCTTCAGGCAGGTCGACTCCGAGTCTCAGATGTGGTTTATGTTTTGGCTGCGAGCCAGAGTCTGTCTGCTGGAGGAGACTTTAGACTTCTCCACCTGCTTCAGATGCCACCAAACATGAGCTTTGTGAGGGTTATAATACGTCTTTATTCAGGCGTGTGACAGATGATGTTTTATGTGTGATTCATACCCTGAATTTAGCCATTATAAAATGAACAAAAAGACATTTTGACAGACCGTAAAAGTCTCCAGTGAATCCCCCTCTGATGAAATACCTTCGGGGTTAGTTGCTCTTTTGGCAGTTTCGCTGCAGGTTTTATTGGCTGATAAACCTCGAAGCTGCTGAGTTAAATCAGACGCTCAACCTCCAGCATGCGGGAGAACTGATACTGATTCCTCTTCCTGTTCTCTTCATGTACCAGGACAGTGGAGATAGAGATCTGCCTCGCCGTGTTCAGACATACCTTTGAAACGCAGCGTCGTGCTTTGCAGGGGTAGCTTGGGTTGATCTGGCTGATAAAGCTGCTTCAAAGTCTTTTAACTGATCAAAATAAAGGTGGGTGAAGAAGCTAAAATTTCCCAGCACCTTATGAAGTTTTAAGTGAGAAGCTGGAGAGTATAACGGCACTGAAGACTTTGATCAAAGTCTGATTCTGACGTGCTGACTGCAGCGAATCCTGCGTGTTGTAAAGTAATGAGCTATCATACAGTTACACCAAAAACATATAACACAGCTGATATAACACTTATTCCACTTTTTGTAAGTGATCACAATAGAAGAGGTTATTGTGATGATTTGTTGTTGGGTGGAAGCATTTTTGAGTTGCTTGATAAGATATATGAAAATGATGAGCTGTCCTAGAAAAAAACAAACAAGCAAATTAAAAGCTGCCACACAAAGTCACGTGCTACCATACTGTCATCCATCCTCTTTAGATTATATCTTCATTCACAGTAAAGTAGTGTGAAAAATGACAAGCTAATCACTGAATATTTTAAACTTGACTGTCACTTGACTGACAGTTTTGATGGTGATTAATTATAGCAGTTTTTCACTTTAATTTTAGATGTATGTTCGTAACATTTGTCATAAAAGTGAATATGTAAAATGAACTTCGAGAGTCAAAGTTTTTTGGCTGAACTTTTGACCGCCTGGACATGTGATTTATTTATTTTTTTTTCCACAGAGGAAATACACAATTATAGCAGCACCGAGAAGGTTGTTATTGGCAGAGCGTGATGCAGATTAGCTGTGGTTTACAGAGATGAAGACGGGATGAGAGCTGCTCAGAAAGCATTTCCCGCCGCGTTTCGGCATTAAATCCGAACTGATCAACTGTTTTAGTTTTCCACTGTAGACAAGGCAGGAGTTTATTGCCTCCCTGATTACATACTGACTTCCTCCTGTTTTTAAATGAGGTTCATCTCAGCTGTAATAAGGTTTTGCTCCTTCCTCTCTGCAGTGCTGCCTGTGTGTGTCAGATTGAGCGGCTGTGGCTCCGTCTTGTGTTTATTGCACAGCCATGTTGCAGCACTGTGTCTGTGCAATAAATCCCATCTGACCATGGCTTCAGTTTAAGGCATATTTTATTATAATGTCTATTTAATCTGTAATAGTTACATCAGGTGTCCTTTTTCTTGAATAAATCTAGGGACACCAATAGTATGAAAATATACAACATGTACTGCTGTTTCTGTTTATAATACTATGGATGGTAATAGTAATTGGTTTACAACAGAATAAAACTGCCTGTATAGCTTCATCAATAAAATCATCATCTTAATAGCTATAAAAGTGATAATAAAGGAGAAATAAGGTTGAACATCGTTAGCAGTAGAGAAATATAATCTACTGTCTTGTGCTCTCTGTCTGTTTTTTCTTGAGCTGTTGGTGTATTTCTGTCGTGTAGCTGTGAAATATCGTCTGCGTACGAGCTCTTCGCCTCCCTTTTCTCCGTGAGGCGCACAAAGAGAGAGCTGAACACGTTGCTGTTTATACTGACACTACTGAGGCTGTTTTTTTAAAATCTGTTTTTAGTTGCCGGGTTTATATTTGTTTAGGAGGCAACGTTAAATGAGCACCAAAGTGTCATGAAACTATAGCATGGTAAAAATGGATGTTTAAATCGGTCTAAAATGCAGTATGTTTAACCTCTGCTGCAGAGTGGCGTGCATATTGACACCATTTCGATTTTGCATTATTTCCTGTGAATGTGTTACTGTATATTGCACGTCAGGTGTGAAACTTATGCAGGCGACAGTGACAGCACCACAGCAAACATACACTAAACCCAAGCCCAAGTCTGACTCTTTTTTTTTTTTTTTATTTGTCGTCCCTGTAGGTCTCCTGGTGGGGGCGCTGGACACGGTGCTGGACTCCAATGCCAGGGTCACGCCCTTTCGCATCCTCCTCCAGGTTCCTGGCTCCCAGATAAGCTGGGTCATCGCTAGCGGTGAGCCTCCGAGCCCCACTCCCCCCCGTCTGTCTCCACTCCCAGCTCTCGTTTCATCACTTTTATCTCAAATACTTTTTTTTTTTTTTCTGTGCCCTCCGCTGACTCATCAGATCGGTCACAGCTGTTAAATTCCCACACGTGTTTTGTCTTTTTCCATCTGCCAGGAGCCGCCAAAGAGGAGGTGAACAAACACTGGGACTGGCTGATCCACAACCTACTTCACTCGCTGTCGGTGTTTGAGAACAAAGAGGATGTCGCCAGCTTTGTCAAAGGAAAAGTCAAGGTGCGAGAGCCTCCCCAGTGTTGGCAAAGCTTCAACCTGCGGATTTAAAAAGGATTTAAAGTAAAAAGTAAAACCTCCACCACAGAAGATTATGTGAAAGTGATGAAAACCTAAACTGTTGTTGTGTTTGTTCATGTAAAGTCCTCTGAAGTAACGAGTGTGTCTCTGCAGGGCCTCATCGCGGAGGAGGTTCGGGGTCGCCAGGCGGCCCAGGAGGAGGACCCGGCGAAGTTCAGGGAGGCACTGCTGAAGTTCGAGCTGCACTTCGGCCTCCCCTCGTCGGAGAAACTAGTGACGTACTTCTCCTGCTGCTGCTGGAAGGGCCGGGTGCCTCGGCAGGGCTTCCTCTACCTCAGCATCAACCACATGGCCTTCTACTCCTTCCTGCTGGGGAAGGAAGGTCTGTACACCAAAGTGAGGGCTCAGATTTTCAAAACAAAAGACAGAACGCAGAGTCAAAGGAAGTCGTTCCCCACGATGTGTTTGTGTTTTAAAACTTTATTATTCCCACATCGGAGAAATTCACTTTTTACAGCAGCTCAATAAAAAGGCAGAAGTACAAAAATAGATATAAAATATAGAAGGTAAAAATGGCATAAATAACTGAAAAAGACTTGAGTTAGAGAGACAAGATTGAAACTAAATATAACTAACTAAATATATTGCTATAATCAGCAAAATGGTTTCCTAGTCGATGTTAGACGCACTCAGTCTGAAGAAACTTAAACATTTTTTCTTTTCTTTCCTCTCCAGTCAAGTTTGTGATTCCCTGGGCGGAGGTGACGCGGTTGGAGCGGGTCTCCACCGGCCTGATGACGGAGGCGATCCGGGTCAGCACGCGGCAGCGGCAGAGGGAGTTCTCCATGTTCCTGAACCTGGAGGAGACATTCGGGGTCATAGGTCAGCTGGCTGACATCGCCCTCAGGCGGCTGCTGGACAGTGAAGGCCTGGAGCTGGACCGAGTCCTGCAGCAGCCGGCACGCATCACCAAGAGGTCAGAGCCGGTCCCGACGTCGGACGGCGTACAGGATGCCTTCGTTTAACCTCTTGTGTTTGTCTCAGCACGTTTCAGTTAAAGTTTCAGGTCACTTCTCAAATACCAGTCGAATTTTTCTGATGAAAGAATGTCAGGAATGAAAAAGAGAGCCAGTCGTCCAGAGAGCAGCTCTGAAGGAGCGTGTTGGCAGCTTAAGACCGAACCTAAAAATAACCCCAGATTACACGCTGTGTTAGACCAATGTTGAATTATAACCCGAGGTTAATGTACAGTCAGACATGAGAGTGTTTCTGATATAAAGATTCAAGATTTTATTATCACGTGCACCAACAATTACACGGAGCAGTCGCTGGCAATGAAACTCGTGAGTCTAAAACAAGGCTTAAAAATATTTTGAAAGAAAGACCACGTGTAGAAAGAAAAATACATGTAGAGCTAAAGAAAATAATAGAGTTAAGTGATAAAATGACCTAAAGTGATAAGTGATAAAACTAAATGAAATATATAACTAAAGATAATATACAATAGAATATGGAAAAGAAAAAGAGAAACCAAGAAAAGTTTTTTTATGTCTGCACTTTAAGATGTCTTTAAAAGCATTGAGAGAGATAAGAAACACACATATTTTTGATACACTGACGTGTTGTGTCTTGTTGTTTTATTGTGTTTGTTATCAGATGCTCTTTGATTCGCAGTAAAACACTTTGCAGCAAACAAAACTGGACTGCACAAACAACACCAGATGCCAGTTTTACTTGTGGACTCAAATACCACTATGATACTCAGGGTTACTTATTTCTGTCTATGTAAAAAACCTCAAAACCAGAACAGGAAGTCGAGTAAACTGCCTTCGCTTCGGGACAGAGGTGTGTCTGGGCAGCAGACCACAACACACAACTGTTTTTCATACCTGTGAGTAGCAGATGTATTTTAAGCGTGTTTGTTACACGTCAGGAGATGGAAACTGAAAAAAGGAAGAAGAAATAGAAAGTACATGAATGGGGCAGAGAAACCACGGAGAGTCCAGAATGGTGAAAAAAAAAAACAAAGAAGCAAAGTTGGAAATCACCACGCAGGTGAAGTGAGAGCTGAATGACAGAAATAACAGATAAAATAAAGGTTAAAAATAGAAAAAAGATATAGTGAGATAAAAAAATATCACTTCCTCTTAGTAAGAATCAATAAACTCCACCATTTATTTACTTCTTAGCCGAGATCCTCCTCAGTGTGTCAGTGTAGGAGTTCATCATGGTGGACAAATATTCAAATAAAAACATGTATTATTGGCAGAGAAATGGTGCAGTTATCGCATTTCCTCTTGTTATCTAAAAATATGTCACAATCTGCTGCACATCTGTCGCTTTCCCTCAGCTCATTGTCTGACATAAATCATAAAGAACATGAGTTCAGAGTCCATTTTAACCAACAACATCAATGACGTGCGCTTATTTCACTTCATTTAGGTCTCAGTGAAATGTTTTGTTTGTAGAATTATGAATAAATAATCTTTTTTTTAACTGAAAAAAGCCCAACAAAGTTGATTGAAAATCTTGGTCCAAAACATTTTTGTCTGCCAGGAAAACATTGCACATCATTTTTGCTACTTTTATTTTGTGAAATAATCCTGGACATCTTTTCTAACCCTAAACCTGTTTCTCGGAAGTCTTCTTGTTTGCCCTTTTGACTTTTAGATGTCTTACTGTTTGTGATTCTCCAACATTTCTCTGTGCCTTTTATTACATTTTCCATTGCATTATATAGAGCATACAAACATCAGCACTAGTTATGAAGGATCGTTGTTCCTTTAGAGAGGAAAATGAGTTGATTTGTGCCACAAAGTAGAAAAGAACAGTAAATAGCTGTGTTTAAATTCAACACATCTCCTCAGGGCTCAAACCAAACTTTGGCTTCTCATCAAACGGGGGCAGTGTGCTGCCTCTCATGACAGCCTGGAGGACGAGCCCCTGGTCCAAATCTGCCCCCGTATCCATCCATATGCACACGCACACAATGTGCCTAACCCTCCCTCATTACAGTAACACTGAAAAGCTCATTTTTTCTTTTAAAGGACAGCAGCATAAACCAGAAATGTGTTGGTTGTTTTCCTGAAGGCGAAACAAACGTCCCTTAAAATTCAATGTGACCGTCCTCACTGCTTCTTTTATGTCTGTTTGTTTAACACACATGTCAGATGGAGGAGCTTATAAAATGAACAGTGTAAGTGTGCATACAGTCGAGCTAACTGTCCCCCTTTACCAAAAAGTATTTCTGATTTTATCCAGTGATCCAGGGAATTTGTCTTTTTCTTTCAAGATTAAAAGTACAGAGAGGATTAAACAACAATTACATCAATTATAATGAACAAGAACAGACAAACAATCTCCTCTTTGCTTGTTTTTCTTTCTTTTATTTTGTGATTATTGCCACAATGCTCATTCACCAGCTGACTAATAATGTCCAATCATTGGTCTCATATGTTCATATCTTTTTTTTTTTAAGATTTATTGTTTATTAATAAAAATCTCACTGTTTTCATTTCATTTGTTATAAATGCTCACTTACTTACAGTATGAGCTCCCAAAGTAGGGAAATTGTTTCATAGCTTGATGCTTTATTATTTCCCTCCTGTGTAGTTTTAAGTGAAAGTGAAATGAAAGCAGGCGTTCTTTTGCAGCTCAGAGTCTGACTGAAGCTCAACTAGCTTTATTTGTTTTGCATCCAAACCTTTATTTCTCCGGTTTCCGTCTTTGTGTCACCGCCTGACTCTTCCCCCTCGTCATCTCCTCCTCCTTTAGGATCCTGGAGGAGCAGGCGCTAAGGGAGTACGTGCTGGCTCTGTTTCGGCTTCCTCGCAGCGAACGGCTCCACGAGGTGGCGTCCTGTTCAGTGTGGACGCCTCACGCGCGCTGCCACACGGCCGGGACTCTCTACACCACCGACAACTATCTGTGCTTCTCCAGCCGAGAGGAGGGCAGCTGCATCCTGCTCATCCCCCTCTCAGAGGTAAAATACATGCTGGGGTCACAGCCTCACCTGTACATCACATCTCAACGTGGTGTTTTAAATGATAAAAACACAAATACTAAAGTGTCAGTAAATATTACGTCTGTGTAAACTATGGCTGTGTGTTATTTCACGGTATAAATACAGTATATAATATAAATTTGTGGGCTAAACCAGCACACCTTCACCAAATCAGGTGGTCTACTAGGGTGTAATGAGGCATTATTTTCATTATTGTATGTTTCTTGACCTAATCTAATAGAAACAATTAACTGTGCATTTAGATGATTCTCTACAAGTGCAAAATTTCCAAGATTAACCTGAGGACGCTGCCTTTGAATGGCTGATAAGGTGGTAAATATCATAAATAAACAAGGACAGGCTCCAAAAATGATGACATTCAACAAGATGCACAACATAAATAACTGTAAATATAATCATATAATTTTTATGTTTATGTCATAATGAGAGTAAATTACTGTGAAGGCCTACAGGAAGTGAGAAAACAAAGTCTACTAGCATCAGTTTATTGGTGCAGTTCATGTGATGTAATAAGAAAGTAAGAAATTATCACCTACTTGATATAAAAACCTGGCAGATAAAATGGGATATTATCTGATTTAGTTTATGAAGACTTCAGGGTCGCATCTGAGAGTTTCTGTTGCACGTTCTGTGAGATGGTTAATTTTTTAGGTGACTTTGTCAAACAAACTGTGTTTACTCTGCCGGCTTCTGGTTAAAGAGTAACAGGTGAACGAGTTTCATGCGGCTGAGAGTGTTTACACACCAACACGTTAGACTGCAGAGGGGAGTATCATCTGGTGGAGTAACGAAAGTGACAGCTCGCTTGTTAGCCCTGTTAAAGGACAGGTTCAGTCTTTTAAAGGCTCCTCTAAACTCCTCTATCACATGAAAACAGTACTTTATCTCTCTGCATTAAATATTTACTCTTTTTTTATATGAACTGATCATCACAGCTGCTTTGATGATTGTTAAAGTGGTGCATTTAGTGTCACTCCTCCTTTTAAATGTTCATATAAATTACTGTCAAACTCATGTTAAACTCAGGATGTGTATATAATAACAGAAAAAATTATTTCAGTGGGGTATGTTTTATTCTAGTGTTGCTGTTGGTCTGTTTAGTTTAGTTGTGTGGCTGTAAAAAGCAGAGATTAGCAGCCAGATGCCCGGTCTGTTCGTGAACAATGAGAGGACTCATGCATACTTTCTTTCCTCCCTCCACCGCTGCGGTGTAATCCTCTATTTCCTGTTTTCTGTTGGAGCATTGTCTTCAGAAAAGTATAATCACCTCCGTCCACCTAATCTGTTCTTGTGAATAAGAGTCCATTTAACCGTTATATTTTTTTCTTGACTCCTTGTGCTAAATGTTTTAGTTTTTCTCATTTTTAAGGCTGTAAGTTTTGTATGACATTGACTCTGTGCAATGAAATAAAAAAAATGGGATGATTTTGATGATTGATTTTGTCACTACTGCCAAAAATACAATAGTAATTGTTTAAGCTGCCTGTGTATTAATCCAGTAAGTAGTAACCCAGATCATTATTGTTTAGGATTTAAGGGCAGTATTTTGGTCATTTAATTGATATATTTACTTTAACTCCAGATTTTACCAGTTGCGAGTATTAAGGGATACTTGATTATGTTTTGAGCCTTTTTTTCCTTTCTCTCCTCAGGTGTTGTCCATAGAAAAAGCGGAGAGCACCAGCCCGCTTCCCAACCCGGTCATAGTGAGTGTCCGGACCAAGAAGGCCTTCCAGCTGATCGAGCTGCAGGACCGGAACGAGCTGGTCGAGAACCTGAACTGCCGACTGCGAGCTCTGCAGTGGAAGATGTCCATGTTTCGCAGCAGGAAAGACAGCAAGAGGAGCGTGGTGCGTTTTTAATGTTTATTTCACTCCGATTGCTCCCAGTGGATTTTTTTAGCTTCATGGGAACATTACGAACACCATCTAAAGAGAAACAAGCTGCTTCTCGAGTGTTAAAGTGAAAAGACGGACCCTTCATTTTGTAAATATTGCAATTTCACATGTCAGCTTTATTTGAAAAAGTCCATCAGTTACTGTTCTCTAAAAGTCACAGCGGCAAACTGAATGGCATAGGACCACGTAACATTTGTAATCCTCACTACACTGCTAAAAACACACTGTAAAGCCTTGTGTTGAGCTGCAAAAGAGAAAAAAAGTTCTTATGTTTATGATCATTTCCCCAGGCTCTCTGGTTCAGTCCATAGAGAGGATCCATCACAGTGGAAATGAACCAGCTGTCTCATTTAGCCTCAGATGAACACCTGTATTTGTTCAGTTTAATTTCACTAATGTTTATATGTTATTAGTGCAATTTAAACTATATTAGAGGTAATGTGAGCCATGAAAAACACAATGTGAAGTCAAACTGTGAAGCTTTCTGCTCGGTTTTGACATAAAAAATGTAAAACTTGATGATGATGATGATGTTTTTCTTCCTCACATTTTGTCCTCAGAGCTCCCCGACGCCTTACTACACCTTCTACTACGACACCGGGTTCTCTGACGAAGAGGAGATCGAGGAGCAGGTTCTTCGTAACACCGTCAACAGCGAGGCTCTGATGACAGCCTTCCACCAAAGCCAACTAGGAACCAACGGCAACAAGGTGAAACTCAGACTCACGTTTTATATGACGAATTCATCAATTTAAGAGTAAAATCAGAGCCCACAATCAAGTTCTTGTCCACGCTTTGATGATTATTTTAGATTTTGTTAGAATAATTTTCTTATTTTGTGGTGTCAGACCGAGGAGCAGCAGAAGGAGCGGCTGTGGGACGATCTTTTCATGGAGTTCGGTCGTGGCGTCCACATGTTTCGCACGGAGAAGATCCAAAAACTTGCCGCCATGGGGATACCAGAGTCACTGCGAGGGGAGCTGTGGATGACGTTTTCCGGTGAGAGACAAACGTAGATGGATAACGACTAAAATGATGTTTCCTCTGTATGTGTGAGACCCAGAGCAGTAATTTTATTCTTCTTCAAAGGGCAGTAAAAAACTATATGACAATAACAATACTACCCTTTGTTTTATTTTTGTCGTACAATCTTTAGCACAAAAACAACACACCCTTTAGAAAGACACAAAACCGGACAAAAGAAGTCACGTTTACACATTTTGGAGGAGCTGTTGAATTATAATGTTTTATACTGACATTTAGTGCTTTATTTATATAAATGGGGTTGACAAAGACACGAGTCGGGCTGTGTGCTCTGCAGACAGAGTGTGAGAAAGTGATTGATTAAAGGTTGTAAATGCAACTTGTTTAACAAGTGCTGCTACAGAAAGCATCAGTCAGATCACTGTGTTATATTTGTGCAGTGATGTGACACAAAATGATGCTTTGTGAGATTATGAAGTGACACAGAGGAGACCGGACGTTGTTTACTGGTTAGCCGATGTAACACGAGACTCTCATCTCACAGTCGACCAGACAGACATTAAAAGATGTTAAAACCTGGACTTTCGAGCAGCTCAGGCTTCACATCCTCCTCTCTCCACCTGCCACACCCTCCACCTTCAGTTTCAGTCAAAACCAAACTGCCAGCTTTTATTTTGGTTTGCCAACTGTTCCCCAGACCAGTCTCGCTGACGGAAGAGCAGGTTTCCATTACCCAAAGTGAAACTGGTGAACAGGTCCTGTTGCAGAACTGAAACAGAACCTGGAATAAAAAAAAGAGTCTGATGTTGTGAAAAATTCAATGCAATGCACCGAAGCTTTTTTTTAAAAAAAGACAAAGACAAATAGAGTGAAAACTACTCAAGTTAAGAAAAAGAAGAAAAAAGGTAATTTCTGTGACAGCTTGTATTGATTTTTGAGCTGCAGTAATAATGTAACGCCACATGAGCAGTTTCATTAGCGAATGTGTGAATAAGTTTGTCTTGTGGAAGTGAAAGAAAGACTCTAAATTTATAGATTTTTCATATCTAAAAGAAGAGAAATCTTAAGAGAATTGAAAGAGCTAAAAAAATAGACTTTCTTCCTTTTTTCACCTTTTCTGTTCCACCTCTGTTTGTCTCTCTGCAATTGCACTGAATCATCATTTTCAAATGGAGAGCGACCCAATCCCCACGTCCAAAAATAGAGAAGAAAAGAGCCAGGAAAAAGCAGAATAACAACACACTGGCTGAATTTTCCCACAAGCTTTCTCCCTCAGGGCAGCTGATGTGTGCGTTTCTCTGTATAAGAAACAGGATTTCCTGTTCTTCACTCACTTCGTCTGGAGAGAGAGCTTCACCGCTGAACTGCTTTTAGTTCAATCAGATTAGAAAAGTTAATACAGACTGAATCAATAACAATAAAATATAACTGTTTTGTTTAAAGCACCCATTAGCGCCCCCAAATATTCAATAAACAGCTTCTCTTTTAGTTTTCTGGTTCTTACTCATATCATGATGTGTCAAAAGATGAGAGCCGCGCCGCCTCGTTTCAGTATCTCTTCCTGTGGTTTGTGCAGACACGACCTCGGAGCTTGAGGCCCATCAGGGTTACTACGCCAGCCTGGTGCAGAAGTCGATGGGCCACAACAACCTGGCCACGGAGGAGATTGAGCGCGACCTCCACCGCTCTCTGCCGGACCACCCCGCCTTTCAAAACCCCACCGGCATCGCCGCGCTGAGACGCGTCCTCACTGCCTACGCTCACCGCAACCCCAAGATCGGATACTGTCAGGTGATCTGAGCAGGATGTGATGATGTGACTGTGTAAATGTTAGAGCAACGTGAAAACATGAATGTGTGTGTGTGAGGGGGGTTACTGTAATTGTAATAATAGTAGAAGTTGTAGCAAGATCATAGGTTTGGTTTCAGATGTGTGTGAACAGATGAGGTCAGAGGTCACCTGATGCTAAAAAAACCAAAAAAACGCCATTTCCTGCATTTATATATATCTATCTATATCTATCTTATCAATAATCAATGTAGTAATTATCATTTTATTCTGAAACTGGTTGTCATGCATTCTTAAATAATGTTGCAGTAAAGAAAATCTGATATTAATATACTAACCTTATTTATTGACAGAAACATCATGTTGTACTTCATGAGAAATAAATATTTTATTTAGAGATGTCTATAAAGAGCGCTGTCTGTATGACTGCTGAACAGTCTGAGCACACTGTTTTATTATAAATATATTATAGTTTAGTCAGTAAATAAAACTGGAACAGTAAAAGTGGACAAAGGTAGGACTTTAAACAGTGAGGGTGTACAGAACCAGTAGTACAAACACTGGTAGTATTAGTAGTAGTAGAAGTAACCTGTAGGGGGTCCACTGCTTGCATGTCCTTAATTAAAAGCAATCATCATTAAAACATGCAAAAACATGAAATAAAAAGCAGTAAGTTCTTTTAAGACTCAAGAAAAAGCTTTTATGATCTTATTTTGAAATTTGATTTTGATTGAAGAAAAAATATCGATATAAAATGATTCTTTTTCTAATATAATAATCTTTTTCGTGCATTATTTAAAATTGTAATTCCAAAAACAAGAGCTGCAAATACATCCAGTATAACAGACTCTGCATTTTGCATCATTTGTCAATACTCACATAGATTATCAGTGATTGAACTCAATCACGACAGCATATCTGGTATCAAACATTTATTGGCTGCTGTTGTTCATTCGGATTATTTGTGTTTATTGTGAAAATTATTATCCACTGTATCTAACAAGAAACATGCCAGCTGAATTAATTTGGCTTATTGCAGAGGTAGGATCCCAAAATAAACAGATTTGGCTGTGATTTATTTGCTATAAATAGATAAAAAAGATGCCGGAAAAACATCATCATGATGCAGAACTGTAAAAAGTTTGACTTCCTGTTTCATCAGGTCTGTCTGCAAGACAACAAACAAACGAACTGTTAAAATGCTTGTTTTCTGAATGGAGTTTGGCTCGATCAGGGTTTTCCAGAATCATCGACTCCACCTTTAAAATGTCGTCTGATCCTCGTGTGTCTTTTTCCTCCTCGCCTTCAGTCTATGAACATCCTGTCGTCGGTGCTGCTGCTCTACGCGAAAGAAGAGGAAGCTTTCTGGCTGCTGGTGGCCGTTTGTGAGAGGATGCTGCCCGACTACTTCAACCGCAGGGTGATAGGTGAGAGGTCAGGGGTCAAAGAGGAAGCGTTTTTGTTGGATTAATTAAGAGCAAACTCCTGTCAAACTTTATTTTTACATGCTTTAATGGCTGTTTTGTCTGAGCTGCTGCCTCTCAGACACCAAACGAGCCAAAAGGCTTATTTTTGGCCTCCAGATTGAGGCTTATTTCCTGTGTTTATGAGGTTGTTGATTTATGACATGCAAGGTGCATTTGAAGCAATTTCCTTTTCCTTTTTAATATCCCAGATGCTTGTGGGTTTGTTTTCATCTTTGAAACGGCAGCAATTGTTTTCTGAGATTTTGTATGTGGGGCATAGATTTGGTACTTAAAAAGAATAAAGCTGGAGTCATTTTCTCTTTTTATTCGTATGAACAATTTACTAGAGCAACAACACATTCATACTGGTTACGTTCACATCTATAATGAAAGAATACATGTGTCACTGTATGTCTAAATACATCAATATCACTTTTTTTGCGTTTTACCTCTATTATAGCACAACATATAAGCTTGTAGTACTTCAGATGGATCGAATAGTTGTTGTTTTTGGCACTTTTCTGTGTTTGTTGATAATGTCCAGGTGATAAAATGACCTGAACCTCATATTTTAAACACTGGATTGTTATTCTCTAGCAAAGAAAAGTTATTTTGTTGTGTAGTGAAGATCAAGTACCAGCACTCAGACTTATGTGCAATGTTTGCTGCCATCTAGTGGTCAAAACTATGACAGTCCATGCACATAAGACGCAAAATCCAAGACTTTAATTTCATGTGCACAATCAGATGAGCAGTCACTGGCAATAAAACACTAACAAGCTCCCTAAAACAATGCTCAAAATATTAGAAGAATTTGAAAAAAATATTAGAAAACAGAACAAGCATAAATAAATAAATGAATAGTAAACTAAAGTAATAAAAAATAGACCTAAAATATAAATTATAATAGTAAAATAAAGTATATAACTAAGTAGATATTATAAAATAGAATACAGATAATGTTGTTCACAGTAGGAAACTGTTGAACAGTAATGTGCAATTTTACACCTGATCACGTAGTTCCCGATTTTGCCAATTTTACACCACAGGAAGTTTGTACAACTTCCTGTTTGTACAAGCACATCTATGCTCGAGGCCTCACAGCAGCAGACACACACAAACACGCCTCTTCATACTCGATGCCTGTTTGTCTCCAACCCCCCCCCCTGCAGGAGCTCAGGTGGACCAGTCGGTGTTCGAGGAGCTGATCAGGGAGCGTCTGCCCGAACTGGCCGAAAACGTCCCGGACCTCTCCACCCTCTCCTCCGTCTCCCTCTCCTGGTTCCTCACCCTCTTCCTCAGCGTCCTGCCCTTCCACAGCGCCGTCTGCGTGGTCGACTGCTTCTTCCTCCACGGCATCAAAGCCATCTTCCAGCTGGGCCTGGCCGTGCTGGAGGCCAACGCCGCGCAGCTCTCCGCCAGCACAGACGACGGGCAGGCCCTCATGATCCTCACCGGGTAGGTCTGTGTGCTGGAGTCAGACATCTGGATGATCTGATGTGTTTCTTTAAATTTAACTTTGAAAGCTCATAGACTGCATCATAAAAGAAAAGCTAAATCAGTCACTGTCAATCAGACTGGAGCCTGTTCTCTATTTAGACCTCAATCAGACCTTTGATGCTAAATGAATACATGAATTTTAATTCACATCCAAGATTTATGAATGGAGCCCATGGGACTGTTTTCATGTTTGAAAATCCTGTAAAAGCGTATATGAACTAACAGGATGTGGACTCTCTGCTCTCTCTTTGTTTTGCAGTTTTCTGGACCAGGTTGGGAGCGAGCAGTCGTCTAGTCCTCCGTCCTCGCCGCCTTCTGTGGTCGAGACCGGCAGCAGCAACGGCGAAACCCCCACTGTGAGACACACAAACATCACCGCGCTCATTAATCAGTCCTACGAGGTGAGAAGTCGACACTGATATGTGATTTGATCTGATGTCTGGCTCACACGCGATGACCTCATCACGTGTGTTTGCTGTTTGTATTTCCTATCCGTCAGAAATTCGGAGACCTGACGGTGAGGCAGATCGAGAGGCTTCGCTGTCGACACAGAATCCAAGTGCTGCAGGCCCACGAAGACACCGCCAAAGAAAACGCTGTGAGCAGACAGAAATTATAAACGTGTTACAGTCGGACAGTCCGACTTTGAAAATGTTAAAAAGAAGATGTCAGGCACTTTTTCAACAAGCCACCTGTACTTCCTGCTCTCAGACTCCACCTCTTCTCCTCCTTCTGTCTGTCTCTGTTCCAGTTGAGGGTGGTGACTCCAGAAGTTTCCATCTCTCCGGAGGACTTGGCTGACGTCTACGACCTCTTCAAGGTATTTTCTTATCCTTCTAACCTATCCTTTTTTATCAGCATCAGTTACATCCTGTGTTATCAGAGAATTTAAGGTTTCCTCCTTTTTACCTCCACCTCCTCCCCTCAGACGGAGCACTTCATCAGTCTGTACTGGGGTGACAGCAGCGCTGCAGCGGCGGCGGAGGCGGCGGCGTGGCATTACGGCGACTCCGCCCGCTCTTACATTGAGCGGCAGTACCGGCTGGACCGTCCCCAGTTTAAGAGCCTGTACGGGCTGCTGGCTCCGTGGCCCAGCGGCTCGAACCAGCACGCAGACACGGTGGCCAACCGCACCTTCACCATGCTGGACCAGGACCACGACAACCTGGTCACCTTCAGAGAGTTTGCCGGGTGGCTGGGTAGGTAGAGGGAGGGAAGACAGATAGACAGGAAGACTGAGGCACTGCTGTATGTCCAGTCATGTGTTTTTAAATATAATCCTTTCATAGAAAAGTACTTTTTAGGATGTTTCCACTGATAATCAGCTGCAACAGGAGATTATCTCAGATCCAAGTTGTAATCGTTTTAAGATAAAACTGTTAAAAAGCCTTTTTCTGTCACTGCGCTTCACCTTCATTCAGGCCTTTTAAGACAAATTCTTTAAAAAAAACCTTTGACATTGTGGTGAGATTCTGCGACTCCGTGTGTTATGGTTTGGTTGGACTTGTGACATGTTTTAACCCTTTCCTCTCTCTCTCTCTCTCTCAGACACTTTGTACTGTGAAGAGCTGAACGAGAAAATCAGGTTGCTGTACCGTCTGCACATCCCTCCAGGTTATTTACTCTGTTGTTAACACGACGAAAGACTGAGAGAGTTTTGGACTGTAGTTGATTAATTAACTTTAATGTGTGTGTGCAGCTCTTACAGAAAGCGAGGATGACCCCTCCCTGATGAAGAGCCCCCTGCTGTCCTCTAACAGACCCCTGTATGTCAGCCTGCCCTCCGGTCAGTCCGAACACACCGAGATCCACCAACACACCACAGACAAAGAAAACACGAGCAGCAGACGGACTCTGTGTCGTGCAGGGTCGATATTAATTAATGTAAATGTTCAGAAATGTTGACTGTTGTTTCAGACGATGGAGGTGAAGTGAAAGATTACCAGGAGCAGCTGAAGCAGATGCTGCAGGATCTGGCCAAAGAGAAGGAGAAAGACGTGGAGAAGCCGCTGCCACTCATGAACCAGGTACAAAGATACAACGAGAAAAAAGTGGAAAATATTTTAAAAGCTGCAACCAGAGAAAAATGAAAGTCCTTAGAGGCAAATGAGAAAAAAAGTCTGATCTAAATCATTCTCTTGACTTAAGAACAGATGGAAAAAAAGGTTTTTGATAGAAAAATCTTTCTAAATTCCTTAATCTGTTCTTAGTCTGTGAGTCAGGTGGGAAAAAAGTTTTATGTGAAAAGTTTTCATTGGATCATTTTTATTAGTGGTCACTTTTTTTTTATCTGCTAAAACATGCATTTCCACCTCTTCCTCTTTCATAAACACAGGAGAGAAAATTATTTAGAGCCAGTTTAGAAAATGGATGGCCAGATTTTTTTTTTTGTCATTTGCCTCTCAGGGCTTCTGTACATTTTGGATATTTTGATTGTTATTTTCTGTCAGTCTACTAACAATGTTGTGTCAGAAGTAATCTGTTGGTTTAACATAGAAATTACTAAGAGAAACTAACTGATATCATGTGATGAAACACTGATCTAAACCTCCTACTTCTCTTCCTCCACAGCGTGAGTTCATCCAGTTCTGTAAAACGCTCTACAGCATGTTCCACGGAGACCCTGAGGAGAACGACCTCTTCCAGGCCATCGCCACGGTGACCAGCCTCGTGCTGCAGATCGGCGAGGCCGGCCACCGCGGACAGAGCTCGGGGTCAGGGGTCACGGGCCAAGAGGAGGCAAAAGGAGCGGGGCCTGCGCAGGTGACCGGCGGGGCCGACGGGCGCTCGGCGGCGGAGAGCGAGTGGATGGTCAGCTACGCTCAGATCCTGGCGTCGCTGCTGACCGAGCAGGCGCTGGTGAACTTCTTCGAGAAGCCCATGGACCTGTCGGTGAAAATCGCGGAGGCCAAAGAGAAACAGTATCACCAGCGGGCGGGTTTGCTCACGCTGCAGCAGCACGGCACCAGCTGACTGAAAACTGTGAGAACTACGACACCAACCGGACCTCTGAAGAAAACCATCAGTATCATGTGACAAAATGTGACGGCGCCTTCGGATTCAGAAGCTCGCCAGGGAGAGCCTTAAATTTACCTGTAACATTTACAATCATATGAAAGCCTTTGACTCCCTGACCTCCGTCAGCTGAAAACAGAAGAGGGGATTTTTTCTAAAACATTTTGAGCCAAAAAGACTCAGCAGCAGGCCACGCTAACATCGATAAAATCTAAAGTTCATTGTGTGCTGCCGGCCTGGAGGAGTTGTATAATTATAATTATTGCCTTCTTACATCACCACGAGGATGCCTGCAGTTAAACTGTGTCGTGAACAAATAGTCTGTCGCCACTTTCTAATGAGGCACACCTTTGTAAAGTATTTATACGCTGTGACTAATCACTTTATTAAAGGTTAATCAGTCATTTACTAATTCTTCATAGAGCTGCTAAAAGCCGTTGACTTGATTCAGTTTTGGGAGGCCAGATCGTGAAACATTTCTGGGGAGAAAAGCCATTAATAATATAATAAATAAAGGGTGTCTGTTGGCGTAAATGTCACTAAGTCGGTAATCGGCCAATGTTAGTAAGTAACTGTAATTGAAAATGTAAATAAGACAATATTAAAGAGTTCTTATTAAATAAATCTTATTAAAGCTTTTAATAAATTGATCAGACTCAGAAGGTCAGAGGTCGGAGTGACTTAAGTGTTCTGCTGGAGGAGGATGAATTACCAGATTTTCACAACCTGGCAACCCAAAGTTTGTTCCCAGTAAAGCTTTCTTAAGCACTAATAGATGATGAAGCACATCTAAAGCTATGAATTATAACCGACTCTGTAAACTCTTTATGAAGGCCTCCTGATGAGAAAGTAATCTTTACAAAGAACAGTTCAGTGTTTTTTTTTTTTTTATTGATTTTATAGCTTCTGTTTCTTTAATATTAAAATGTTTTCACATGCACACACCACAAAGATGCTTTTTAAACTTTTTTCAAATGACTGGAAACTAATCTACGGTGATCTAAACGGCTGCAAGAAGAAGGAAAGACAAAAGACAACAGCTGGAATTGTCCTTTGAATAAATGATGTTGCACAAAAATGCCACTTCTCTTTTCTCCTCTAGTGAATTAACACAAGCTTGATGATACGACTGAAATAATGAAGCAAAAACAACATTCACTCTCACGCTGTGTTTTCTTTTGAGCTCTTCTCTGTTTGGGAGCAGGTGGATTAAAGAGTAATTCACCTTTATACTTCTATTCTTTTATATTTCAGAAGGAAATATTGCATTTATAAGACCTTACAGATTCAGATGAATGAATATAACTAATGTTCAAAAACAACCAAATGATAAATCTGGATGTATTTCTATAGATTAAACTAAAATTAGCACAACTTTTACCAGCTACAACATTAATGATGTTTACAGTAATCCAATCTAATAAAGTAATATTTACTGTATAAAGTACTTTTTGGTACTTATACCATATTGCTAGGTAAAATTTTGAATGCAAAGCTTTCACATTTAAGTGTTTCTACACTGTGGTTTTACTACTTGTGCTTAAGTAAAAGATCTGAATACTGCTGCTACGTACACACTGATCAGCAGGGTGTGAAGCAGTAGTATAAATACCCAACCAGTCATGTAAACTAATGAACTCTGAGTTAATAAATTCAACATTTAAATATTACAGCTTTCCATTAGAGAGCACTAACTTATTCATTTTTATAGTTTAAAACCCCCATTCAAGTATTTATCTTTAACATTATTTACTGATAATTTAATTAAAATCCTCATCATGAAATGTCTGTTTTGTATTATATTGTAGTAGAAAATGAATAAAATGAGCAGATTTTTTTAAACTAACAAATATTGATATCAGCAAAAACAAAACAAAAGTTTCAGATAAAGACTTATTTTTTTTTGGGGGGGGGGGGGTTAGTCCAGGTTGTTGTTGTTCAGTATAAATCACATTCAGCAGCTGCCCCATAAAGAGAGGACACCCTGAAGGTCAAAGGTCAGAATGAAAAGAAGGAGGCGGAGTGCTGCAGGAGCTTGGTGTGCTTTATTGGCTACTGATTAAAGGTAGAGGATGCGCTTTTCTCCAGGACCTAAATAATCGGAGGAAACAAAACACACACTATACTAGCGACCAGCCTTCAGTGCGGAGGAGGGAAGACTGAGGCTCGTCTCATACAACTCTTCAGGAGTGGTTAAATCGTGGAGGAGGTAGATGGTAACTGACTCCTTATACGTTACGTTATTACTATATATCTATATTTCTCTGCATAGAATATCAATTAAAAGGCAGATTTGAACTGTTTGAGCCCATTGTGTTCATGAGAAAATACTCTCAGTACAACTCGGACAGAAAATGTTTTATATATATTATTATTTTTTTTTTAATTTACAAAATAATGGGCCAGGATCTTTTGTTAGTGAGTCTCACTTCTCTTAGATCGTGTCTTCGATCAGTTTCAACAATGTAAAATAGTCAGAAGTATGTATAATCAGAAATATTTATATGTGTCATGATGCGATGTTTGTGTCACATCCACAGGAAACGGGGGGGGGGGGGGGGGGGCAGCAGCATTTGAATGATAACAGACATACCAAACGAGAAGAACAACACAATTCAAATACAGGAACTAAAAGCTACACATTGCACGAAGCCACGGCTGTGATCGCAGGAGGGCCGATTGGTTTGCCCTGTGGATGTGTCTCGCCCACTCCAGGAGGGACGATGGGCGGGCTGTGTCTTTAAACTGCTTCCACGTAGTTGGCCGGCAGCATGCCGGTCTTGCCGGTGCGCTGCTGCGCACGGTGCCGTACATCCAGCCCTCGTCGATGGACTGCACGTTGACGATGACGTCGCCGTCCCTAAAGGACACCTCATCGTTGTCGGCTGCGGTGTAGTCGTACATGGCACGCACAGTTTTCTGCAGAGAGTAAAGAAAAGAAGTCAGCGTGAATAATGTACATGAGGGTGGTGTGTGTGTGAGAGATTAAAGGATGAGGTTGCTGCTGTCCGCTATTAAATCATCATTAATTGATCCTTTGTGTGTATCTAAAACTGATGTATTTTTTTTGTTGTCTCTCTCCAGGCTATAAAATAATGTAACTTATTTACCATTAACCAAACCCCTGAGATAGAAATTAAATCAAATAAAACAAGAAAATGTGGTGTAAATCAAAAGGTAGATAAAGATAGAAGATAAAGCTTCTTTATTCAGTAAGAATTTGAGGATTTCATGCTGATAGTTTGTATGAACTTTTTCTGAGATAGTAAATAAATAAATGAAACTTTGAGGTCAAATGTGATTATCGGAGCCTGTTATGTTTAAGCTCTCCTCATTGGTTTGTGCAGTGTGTGTGTGTAAAGTGTGTGTGTGTGTGTTACTAACCCCGGTGGTTGAGGGGTGTGAGGGGACGGAGGACGCTGTGGTCTGCTGGGTGGCCACAGATGAAGATCTCTGCTGCAGCTCCACAGTTTTAGCAGTCTGGTAACCTGCAGAGGTAAAAAAAAGAAAAAAAAAAACACAGGAAACCACAGATGAGTATCACTGAAACAATCCTTTCATGTGGGATGACACGTGTCAAACAACGTGCTGTGTTTGCTGCAGTTTGCTGTGGCGGCTCTGGATCAGTACCGATGGAGGAGGTCATGAAGCCGTTGCTGTAGAGGGACATGTGGTGGTTGGCGTCCTGGGACACCTCGGACTTCTCGTCGGCCATGCCGCTCAGGGCGCTGGTGGAGCGGGAGTGCTCTTTGCTGCGACGTTGAGCTTGGACTGTCAGCAGAGTTAGAGAGGTAAGAGAGGCAGGATCCTTATGTCAAACACAGTCACATGATCAGCTATAACATTTGAATTTTATTTAACATGCAGACTTTGTTAATTCAGCTGCAGGTTGCCTCTTCCTCCTGATGAAAAACTCTGGATGTGTGCAGACTTGAGCTGAATTACCTTCTTTAACGTCCGTCAGGTGATCAGATTGTCATAAATGTCTCCACACAACATTTCAGCTTAGATATCTCGACAAGTAGTGGCCTGATTGATGTGAAATTTATCAGGCATATTCGCAGTTCCCAGATGATTATTCATAATGATTCTCCAGCTTCTAATCTCACGTTCACCTTCACATTAACTTCCTCTATTTAGCCTTTTCTAGATGTGTATGATCAAAATTTAAATGGTTTATAACACACCATTATGCAGTGGTAAGCAGATATAAGGACTTTTTATTAAGTATTATTGTATTTGTTAAGAACTACAGCTCCTTATATGACTAAATCCATTACTGGTATCTGAAGACAACGAATGCTGTAGTTGTAATGTTATATAATCATCTGTCTTTGTGAATTTTAAACTGATTTATAAAAGCCTTCAATGAATGGTTTGTTCCATAAATTTTCTTCGTGTCATGGGCAGATTGTTACGAAGGAAAGTGAGCACTTCTCCAAAATTTTAGCTTCGCACACACAGCGCAGTATCTTCCAATCCTTTAGAAAAAAAGACCCTAAAAGCATTTCTCCTCTCACCTGACATCATGTGCAGACTCCTGGACTGGATGTTGTCCTCAGCGGGATCGTAGTCAAACACAGAGCCGGGGTTTGTGCGCCACACGCGCAGATCTGAGGAGTCAAATACAGAACCAGCCAAGCAATTTATCACTCGAAGCAACTGATCTTAGACTGCAGCATTAAATTTCTCTCAGTCTATGTTTAAAAATCACCCCAGTGTGTTCCTCTCATACATCATATCTGAGTCAGAGCGAAGTATCTGACGGATAAATCCTTCACGATCTTTAGAAAACCCAGAGGATGAGTTGTTTTAAAGGTATTTCAAGGTATTTCATTAAAAAATATTCTTTCTGCAGCACAATTAACATTTTCTGCCTGTTTCCTAAATTTTGACTTCTTAATTCAAACCAAGACATCAGCAAAAAAAAGGTAATTTCCTTGCTTTTTGTGTGAGAGAAAAGAAAAATGTTAAGTTTTAAGAATATTTATTCATATTCATTCACTTAAATATATAAATATGACTAAAATATTTACATTTTGTTTCACACTGTTCAGATCAAGCAAGGCCGTTTCTACCTTTCTTGTTCGGATTCAGGAACAGAGTCTAAAAATCGATTTCATCATGTAGAAAAATGAAAAATATTTTCCAGATGGTGAGAAAAGTTTTTTAAGAATCTAGAAATACCTTAAAAAAAAACAAAAGAAAGAATAAAAAGGTGTGTAAAATTACCTTCTGGGTTTTTCAAAGATTAACAGTGGTTTATTTTTCTGTAAAATTAATGAATTAATTGTATTAAGAACTGAATCAACAAAACTTTGACAGCCGATCATTGTGGAGATTTGGCCTCTCACCGTTTCTTTACCTTTAAAATTTTCCATTAAGTTGAATTTTAAATTTTAACTTTCATATCCACATCTTTACTTGACCAAACTAATGACTGTGTGTGTTTGTAGCTGTACCGGTGATGGTCTCCTGGTCGTGCTCGATGGCGCGTCTCCTCTCCATCTCCACCACGCGCCTCTGGATGCCACGGTAGCTGATGTCGCTGAAGTCCTGGGTGATCTTCTTCACGCGCTCCGTCACCGGGTCAGAGGTGGTGGGAGTGAAGCTGCCCTTGTTCTTCTCAAAGTCCTCGTGGTACCTCACCTGGAAAGCACAAGATCACAACCGCAGTTTGTACAAGGTAGGACCAGTTCACCTGCTATTTCAAACGTAAACTGAAACAACACAAATACTTGTAAATATTCAGTATATATTATGTTTGCTATGTATGAAATTTTCTTTTTGTAAATCCCATTAAATTACCTAAAACAACAATAAATAGATGTGATGTGTAACAGGTGTTGCCTGAGAAGCAGACGCCTCATATATCTTACTCCTGTGTGACAGAGAGCTCAGCTGCTGTCTGAAAAACTATTAAGAATTATTTAAAAGAACAACATCTCTCAATTGTCTCAAATACACAAAAGTGTATTAATCCTCCGTTCTCAATAAATGTGCAGTTTACTCCTGTTTGAGTCATGTTTCTAAAATCTGCAGTGCTCAATTGTTTTAGGAAATTGCAGAGAGCTTTTAAAAAACAGAAGTATACATCTGTGACCTCTTTTTATTTATATATATGTATATATTTATTTATATATATGTAATATTTATGTCTTCAGTAGGAAGAAATGGGGTTAGGGATGAGGCGGGGACATTATGCACTCCTGAGAGACAAACTAACACACCGTTGGTATAAAAAATACAGGAAATAACAACAGCCTTATCCTTAAGTAGAGAAGTAGCAGAAAAATAAACTCCCTGGAGAAGAAATAAATCTAAAGCTGCACAAACACAATTAAATAAACAAGCCCAAACTCTTACTCCAGAAATGATGCGCTGGGTCTCCCTGACGCGCCTCATCTCAGGTGTGTCCAGAACGAAGGCGGCCTTGCCCTGGACCTGCTTACGGAAACTGTCATCCGAGTACAGCACCTGGTGCAAAGGGGGGGGGGGGTCAAGACACACAGTCAGCATCCGAGATGTTTCAGAGCTGAAGCCATCATACAGCCATCGTTAGCATCCACAGCACAAAGGGTGTGGCAAAGAGATTAAACGCTGAGAGGACACAAACACACACAGCTGCTGGCACAAAGTGCTGGAGCATTGCTGGGATTTCAGACGGATGAATTAGCAGGGAGATTTTTATTAAGTCAAACAAGATTACATCCCAACCTTCAGTGGGAGGACTACAGGGGAACAAGATGAAAGTGGAGTAGTTTGAACAACAGGAGAGGTTAGCGGCCTTGATGTGCACACACACCACAGCCGGTGGTGTTAAACACATTTTAAAAAAAAGTGGGGAGAATTAATACGATTAAACTAGAGCCGGAAGACAAGTCAGTTAGAAAAGGTTAACGTGGGGGGGCGGAAGAACATTTCTTGGGCAGAACATGTTCTTGCGGTGGTTCTGGAGGTACCGAGCTAATGTTTTCTTGGTTCCTTTTGACTCGCTCCATCTCAGGAGTAAACACCACAGGAGTTCCCTTGGCTGAACTGTCTTTATACAACACCTACAGGACAGAAGCACAGCGCCCCAAAGGGCCAGTCAGACTCTGAGCCGTACACAGACCACACACCTATAGGACTGCTTTCATAGACTCTTAGACAGAAGATATCAAAAATGTCCAGGATGAATTTATCTCAGCTTTCAGTTAATAATGTGTCATTTGTTTTGCTTTTTGAATACATTTTAAGCAGCGTCTGAGAAATTGGTCCTATAGAGTGACTCATCCTGGTAGCCAGGATCTCCGTGGAAGAAACAAGCACGTGTGGAAACAAACACACTCCTCACGCTTCAGCAGGAGAGTTTAAGCTTGTCAGAAGCTTCATGTGAAAATAAATAAATAAATAAAAGCTGTGGGTTAGAAAACGACTGTATGTGGGGAGAAGAAAAGGGAAGGTGTCACTCAGCTACAGGGGGTTGATGGGTGAAGATTAAAGATGGTTTTGGAGGAGCAAGAGGAGAAACGAAAAAATAAAAAGAAATGCATGATGAAAATTAAAACTACATGAGAGTTGATGGTTGATGGCGGTGCTGGAGCTCAGGAAACTGTGATCTGCGCCTTGGATGAGGATGGATGAGATGAGCAGGAGGTGATGGGAGCGTGAGATGACGGCAGGAGGGAAGGGAGGGAGGAGGAGGAGGAGGAGGAGCAGGCTTTATGATGGGCATTACTGAAGAGCACTACTGTCCACTCTTAACGGTTAGGAGCACACGTGGTTTCAGGTTTTTGGTTCCACTACCGAGCTGATGTGCTTCTGGGTTTGTTTGACCCGCTTCACTTCGGGGAGGTCCGGTATAGCTGTGCCTCGACCCAGAGAGTCCTTGTATTTTATCTACCCAGACAGACGGTTTGGGTTTCGGCGGTGCGGAGAAAAGTGGAGGAGGAGGAGGGGGGAAAAAGTGAAGAGCAGGTCAATCAGAGACAATCGCACTCGGACGGACAGAGAGAGAGACACAGCACAGCACCAAAAACAAAAAATAAATAAATGACATAAAAAAAAAAAAAATCACAGCAGACATGAAACAAGGAATTAATCTTCCTGAGAAATGAAGAAGCGGGTTACGGGGCGAAGCTGACAACCCCACGAGGCTCTCTTGGTGTTACGTCTGCGTGGTGGGTTTGATGTTTGATGGAGTTTTATAACATCAAAAACGAGCGGCGAAGGCTCAGGAGAGTTGTTATGCGTTTTGAGGGTGATGAAGAGACGGAGGCGGATGGTGAGGATGTAGAGCGCAGCGGGGTTACAGGGTCACTCTGTGGAGTACCGTGCTAATATTCTGCTGATTGCGTTTAACCCTCTCCATCTCTGGGGTCTCTGATACTGACGTGCCTTGTCCCACTCCTGATTTGTACTGAAGCTTTGAACGAGATAGCACATAAAAGAAAAAAAAAAGTCAAATATGGTGGTAACACACTCCAAAACAGATTAGTTTAGGAGGAAAGGAAGGAGAGTGCTAAAAAATAAGAAATTCAAATAAAAAAAATCCAGGGAGATGAAGACTAATTTAGGAAAAAATGGAGGGAAATTATGTTTTTTTTGGAAAGGCTGGTAAAAAGGAGTGATTTATGGAACTGAGTTAGGATGGAGGAGGAGAAACTAGCACTTAAAACATGGAGGGTAAAGATTTCTAGACTTTTAGAGAAGTAGGAGAAGTAAAAAAGGGAGTTTGGGGAAATTATTATAAGTGGATAAGATAATGGGGTCACTGCAGTCCTTTTTCCTCTACCAAGCTGATATTCTTCTGGGTTTCTCGGACCCGCTTCACCTCAGGGAGGTCTGGTATGGCTGTGCCTTGACCCACAGCTTCCTTGTACCGTATCTGCCCGTCGCATAAGTTACACAGGTGCAGAGTGAGACAGAGACAAACAAAAACACAGTATGTGCTGAAGACACAGACACGTCCATCCACTCAAAACAACAGTATACACTTCAAAAACGGCTGACTGATATTAATCATATCGATTTTAACATTTTCTTAGTGGTAACTGGAAGTAAGTAAGGTTGTTAAATAAGTACGTTCTAGTTTAAAATGGATGATTTTTTATTTAGTTTATTACCTCAGAGTTTAAATGAAATGAATTATTATGAGAGATAAAAATCCTACAGAACCCTTAAAATCCCAACATATGATGACGTTAACTTGAATGAACAATTTGTTTTATAGTGGAAATAAGAACCATATATACTATATTGCCAAAAGTATGCAGACACCCAGCACATGTCATATTGAGCATGTCATATACATGGGTGTTAATATGCTGCTACAACAGCCTGCACACGTTTGGCTGCAGGGATTGGCCCTTTTCAACTAAAAAAGTGAAATGAAATTACACTCTGGAAATGTTTAAGAGCCCAGCAGGGGCGTCCATATACTTTTGGCCATTTAGCATGTTGGGAAAAAATGTTATATATATATTAGTAATAAATAAAATAAAACAATAAGCATGACAAAAAAATCTCCATAAAGAGTTGGATTGAAAATGGCCACTTGAGGAGATTACATGTCAGGGCGGGGCTGGTTATACTCTGGGACTCTGGATAAGGAGGGGACATGGAGGGAGGACTGGTTGAGGAGGAGATGAAGGAGGGCAGGATCACTCTGTGGAGTACCGTGCTAATGTTGCGCTGGTTTTGCTTAACTCGCTCCATCTCAGGGGTCTCGGGCAGAGCTGTTCCTCCTCCCAAATCCTCTTTGTACTGAATCTTTATGAGGACGAGGAATAAAAGCAGCAACCAGTGGTTAGCCTGATTTTATCGCTTGTATCATGGAGTTATCTAAACATTGATTCAGCTGTGTTTCGCACTTTGAGAGCATAATTGGGTAGGTTGGCAGTCAGTAAGGTTGTGAAATATGTACGTTCTGCTTTAACATGGATAATACTTTGTTTAGTTTATCACTTCAGGGTTGAATGAAATTAATTATCATGAGAGAAAAAATCCTACAAAACCTTCAAAGCCCCAATAGATGATGAAGAGTTTAACTTTAGTGAGCAGTTTCTTTTAGAGTACCATATATACTATATTGCCAAAAGTATGCAGACACCCAACACACATTATTGAACTTCTTATCAACACCATGGGTGTTAATATGCTGCTTTAACAGCCTCCACTCATTTGGCTGAAGGATTTGCTCCCTTCCTTAAAAACAGAAGGTGTTTTTCTCTTATTACTTATAATGTTTCTATTTCCAGGTAGTTTCCATCAACAGGTGTCTGTAGGCTCTGTGGAGATGCTGTGGGGGTCATTATGTACAGTGGGACGGCAAACAGGATGAGCTTAATAATGTCTTCATTATTTCTATATAATATATATAACGGCTTTATTTGAGCAGCTGCTGGCTGAAGCAGAGAGATGGGTCAACCTCTCATCTTTGGAGACTATAAAACCAGATTGTCTGCTCCAATGAAAAAAAAAAAGGCAGCAAAGCAAACTCCACATTTAGGCCTTAATTATTGATCAGTTATGGATCCTCCCTGACAGTCATCACAGTGATCTTGAAGGTTAAAAGCAGCTGTGCTTAAATGAGGCAGACACTCATTTTGGAGTTCTCCATAAATTATCTTTTCATCATGAGAAAAGGACATAATTAACTTGTGATCCTGAGATAAGCACAGCTGTCCTCAGCTTCTGTAGTGTCCACATACTTTTGGCCATTTAGCATATTGTGAAGCTATTATTTGAATGTTTCCACGAGCTAGCAACAACAACAACAAAAAAAACATTTGGGGCCTTTGGAGGCTCTGCAAAATCCTATAATTAGTAAAAAAAAAATAATAGTCATGGAAAAAATCTCCATAAAAAGTTGGATTGAAAATGGCCACTTCGAGGAGATTACATGTCAGGGCGGGGCTGGTTATACTCTGGGACTCTGGATAAGGAGGGGACATGGAGAAAGGACTGGTTGAGGAGGAGATGAAGGAGGGCAGGGTCACTCTGTGGAGTACCGTGCTAATGTTGCGCTGGTTTTGCTTAACTCGCTCCATCTCAGGGGTCTCGGGCAGAGCTGTTCCTCCTCCCAAATCCTCTTTGTACTGAATCTTTATGAGGACGAGGAATAAAAGCAGCAACCAGTGGTTAGCCTGATTTTATCGCTTGTATCATGGAGTTATCTAAACATTGATTCAGCTGTGTTTCGCACTTTGAGAGCATAATTGGGTAGGTTGGCAGTCAGTAAGGTTGTGAAATATGTACGTTCTGCTTTAACATGGATAATACTTTGTTTAGTTTATCACTTCAGGGTTGAATGAAATTAATTATCATGAGAGAAAAAATCCTACTAAACCTTCAAAGCCCCAATAGATGATGAAGATTTTAACTTTAGTGAGCAGTTTATTTTAGAGTACCATATATACTATATTGCCAAAAGTATGCAGACACCCAACACACATTATTGAACTTCTTATCAACACCATGGGTGTTAATATGCTGCTTTAACAGCCTCCACTCATTTGGCTGAAGGATTTGCTCCCTTCCTTAAAAACAGAAGGTGTTTTTCTCTTATTACTTATAATGTTTCTATTTCCAGTTAGTTTCCATCAACAGGTGTCTGTAGGCTCTGTGGAGATGCTGTGGGGGTCATTATGTACAGTGGGACGGCAAACAGGATGAGCTTAATAATGTCTTCATTATTTCTATATAATATATATAATAACGGCTTTATTTGAGCAGCTGCTGGCTGAAGCAGAGAGATGGGTCAACCTCTCATCTTTGGAGACTATAAAACCAGATTGTCTGCTCCAATGAAGAAAACTGCAGCAAAGCAAACTCCACATTTAGGCCTTAATTATTGATCAGTTATGGATCCTCCCTGACAGTCATCACAGTGATCTTGAAGGTTAAAAGCAGCTGTGCTTTAAATGAGGCAGACACTCATTTTGGAGTTCTCCATAAATTATCTTTTCATCATGAGAAAAGGACATAATTAACTTGTGATCCTGAGATAAGCACAGCTGTCCTCAGCTTCTGTAGTGTCCACATACTTTTGGCCATTTAGCATATTGTGAAGCTATTATTTGAATGTTTCCACGAGCTAGCAACAACAACAACAAAAAAAACATTTGGGGCCTTTGGAGGCTCTGCAAAATCCTATAATTAGTAAAAAAAAAATAATAGTCATGGAAAAAATCTCCATAAAAAGTTGGATTGAAAATGGCCACTTCGAGGAGATTACATGTCAGGGCGGGGCTGGTTATACTCTGGGACTCTGGATAAGGAGGGGACATGGAGAAAGGACTGGTTGAGGAGGAGATGAAGGAGGGCAGGGTCACTCTGTGGAGTACCGTGCTAATGTTGCGCTGGTTTTGCTTAACTCGCTCCATCTCAGGGGTCTCGGGCAGAGCTGTTCCTCCTCCCAAATCCTCTTTGTACTGAATCTTTATGAGGACGAGGAATAAAAGCAGCAACCAGTGGTTAGCCTGATTTTATCGCTTGTATCATGGAGTTATCTAAACATTGATTCAGCTGTGTTTCGCACTTTGAGAGCATAATTGGGTAGGTTGGCAGTCAGTAAGGTTGTGAAATATGTACGTTCTGCTTTAACATGGATAATACTTTGTTTAGTTTATCACTTCAGGGTTGAATGAAATTAATTATCATGAGAGAAAAAATCCTACTAAACCTTCAAAGCCCCAATAGATGATGAAGATTTTAACTTTAGTGAGCAGTTTATTTTAGAGTACCATATATACTATATTGCCAAAAGTATGCAGACACCCAACACACATTATTGAACTTCTTATCAACACCATGGGTGTTAATATGCTGCTTTAACAGCCTCCACTCATTTGGCTGAAGGATTTGCTCCCTTCCTTAAAAACAGAAGGTGTTTTTCTCTTATTACTTATAATGTTTCTATTTCCAGTTAGTTTCCATCAACAGGTGTCTGTAGGCTCTGTGGAGATGCTGTGGGGGTCATTATGTACAGTGGGACGGCAAACAGGATGAGCTTAATAATGTCTTCATTATTTCTATATAATATATATAACGGCTTTATTTGAGCAGCTGCTGGCTGAAGCAGAGAGATGGGTCAACCTCTCATCTTTGGAGACTATAAAACCAGATTGTCTGCTCCAATGAAAAAACTGCAGCAAAGCAAACTCCACATTTAGGCCTTAATTATTGATCAGTTATGGATCCTCCCTGACAGTCATCACAGTGATCTTGAAGGTTGAAAAGCAGCTGTGTTTAAATGAGGCAGACACTCATTTTGGAGTTCTCCATAAATTATCTTTTCATCATGAGAAAAGGACATAATTAACTTGTGATCCTGAGATAAGCACAGCTGTCCTCAGCTTCTGTAGTGTCCACATACTTTTGGCCATTTAGCATATTGTGAAGCTATTATTTGAATGTTTCCACGAGCTAGCAACAACAACAACAAAAAAAACATTTGGGGCCTTTGGAGGCTCTGCAAAATCCTATAATTAGTAAAAACAATGAAAAAAAATAATAGTCATTGGAAAAAATCTCCATAAAAAGTTGGATTGAAAATGGCCACTTGAGGAGATTACATGTCAGGGCGGGGCTGGTTATACTCTGGGACTCTGGATAAGGAGGGGACATGGAGAAAGGACTGGTTGAGGAGGAGATGAAGGAGGGCAGGGTCACTCTGTGGAGTACCGTGCTAATGTTGCGCTGGTTTTGTTTAACTCGCTCCATCTCAGGGGTCTTGGGCAGAGCTGTTCCTCCTCCCAAATCCTCTTTGTACTGAATCTTTATGAGGACGAGGAATAAAAGCAGCAACCAGTGGTTAGCCTGATTTTATCGCTTGTATCATGGAGTTATCTAAACTTTGATTTAGCTGTGTTTCGCACTTTGAGAGCAAAATCGGGGACACATCAACAAAAAAAACACAGTGACTGAAACAAACATAGAAAAGACATTTAAAGAAACACATTTTGTTTGGACGCTTTAACAACAACATGAACAAAATATTTAACAACACACAAGCTCTGCACTAACAAAAATAAATGTTAAACTATAGAACAAGTTGTCAAGGGTTAGTGGCGTGAATTAAAATGCTGCATATTTTACAAGGTTAAAAAAAAACATCTCTTTGATCCAAAGAAATAAGGGCTGCATATCAGGGTTTGTTAAAGATGAGAAGAGAAAGTTAAAAAAATCAAGGAAAAAGGTAAAAAATAAATAAATAAATGTGTTATTAGAACACATTACACAAAAATATAAAGTAGATACCAAGCTGAAATTCTTTGTATTCTCTTTAACACGAAGCATTTCAGGAGTGTCCTTTACAGTAGACACTTTGCCCTTTATGTTTTTAAGGTCAATCTGGTATTGAAGCTACAAGGAGAAAAACAAAAGTGCAGTTAAAATGTTTCAGTGAAACAGTGATAAAGAGGTAAAATAAAAGAAAAAAAAGAGGATGAAGAAGCCAGAAGAGAAACTACTTGTTCAAATGAACAAAAAAAAAAATTACCTTAGCTTCTTATTTTGCATTTATATACCTGTAAAAACATGCTATGCTGCTTTGAGTATAAAAGTTGACACCAAACACTTAATTCACAGCTGGATTCAATCACATTAGAGAAAACCATACTCGAGGAATTATCCTAATGATTGAAAAGTATTGAAGAAAATACCTTACAGCAGAGCAGACATGGAGACGTACACAGAGCCAGCAAAAGCTGAGAGAACTTCTTAACTTCATATTGTATGATGATTAAAAGACATGCTGTCCCAGAAAGAACCAGCGAAATCCACCGTTTACATTTATTACTTACAGTGCTGAAGTTCTTCTGGTTCTCGCGGACCCTCTGCATCTCGGGGGTGTCCAGGACTGGTACGTAGTGAGACATGGTCTTCTCGGCTTCCTCTCTGTACTTTTTCTGTTGGACAAACAGCATTAAAATAGACTCAAAAGAGGTTTCCGTTTATTTCAAGACTCCTAAGTTAACTGTGAGACGTCTCCAGATGCTCCAGAGTTTCCACTTCAGTTCGTTACTCCACCTGGCTGACAATGTTCCTCATCTGCTGAGCGTGGATGATGTCTGGGGTGTCGATGACGGTGGTGTAGCTGGCCCTGTCCATCTCAGCGGTCTGCTTGTACTTAGTCTAAGGAGCAGAAAAACAGAAAAACATCTTACTGCAACCCAAAGAAAAGGAATATACCCAAGCTGCTCCTGATTGCATCTGTCTGTGAATCATTTGCATCATTTCAGACCTGACTGAGGATGTCGGTAGCGTTCCTGGCCCTCATGAAGTCTGGGGTATCTGTAGCCAAAGCCAACATTCCCTTGCCCTTGATCTCTTGCTCCAGTGCCTTCTTGTACTCTCTCTGCAAATATTACAGGCGATAAAAGCGTCACGTAAAAGCGCCGAACTGAAGGGCAGATCGATGTAAATAACAGGATTTCTACTCATTCATATATCAGGTGGGGAGGGCTGCAAAACCAAAACGCCTAAGGGAATAGTGAATAAAGGAGCTTAGAAGAAATTAGGATTTTTAGAAAAAGAGAGAATTAAATGTGATAATTGGACAGCAGGTTGTGTGTGAAGCTCCACTGAAAAATGAAAAAAAAGCTGCAGTGGTTAAAGACAGTGTGTTAAAGCATAATTAGTCACTTTCAACAACTATGTTTTCTCCCGATTTTCTTTTATTTCAGTTTGTTTATCTTCACTCCAAAAATCAACCTCAAAAAACACCCAGCGTGTATCTTGATGAGGACTTGGACTAACTTTAAAATGGCCTACAGTCGTGGCTTTTTGCACATGCTGTTAATGCTACCTTAACCGCAGCATGAATCACTTTTCTTGCTCCTTTCTGTGTTGCAGGTGGGCTGTGACTGCCTTTAATGCAAACAAATGAAATACGGAAAAAATAAAATCCAGCAAAAATGCAATATTACATGTTTCATCAAAATATTTGAGGACATTCGCGGTTGATTTTTGGAGGAAGTTTCTTATTTATCAGACATAAAAGAACACAAGTATAAGAGACAATTATGGGAAAATTCAACAGGGTGGAGGTCGAGTTATGCTTTTTATAGAGATCAGAGAAAAGAAGAGAGCTGGATAATTAGTTATGTCATGAAGCAGGGAGGGTTGAAGAGAGAGAGTCAAACTCAGCAGACAATGAAGCTCGGTTAATTAAGGGGGGATTCAGCGGATGATGCACCAAGCACGGGATCGTGGCGCCGTTTCCACCACCTCTCAGTCAGCCGTACCTCACACAGGATTTGAGTGGCATTCCTTGCTCTCAAAAGCTCCGGAGTTTCCTCCAGCACAGTTAGCCCTTTACCCTTCACTCCCTCTTCTAGATCCCTCCTGTACTCTCTCTACAGGACGGAAAGAGAACAGAGAGAATGCAGAAAAGGGCACACAGGCAGGCCAGGCCAAGGCATACAGACAAGACGGTACAGTGGGCAAGCTCTGTTCGCTTGCCACCTGAGCTCAAAGTCACCAAGCCTCCCAGCAGAGAAAGAAAACGTTAGCAGTGACAGATTTAGTTTAGCTCCATCATATCGCTATTAAACTGAGAGAGTGGAGACATTGGTGACTTTGGCAAGGATCCTGATAAAAGACAAGGAGAACCACATTTTTATCTGATAAAAAGGCAAAAACAAACAATTCAAGTCAGCGTTTCACCTTTAAAAAAAAAAAACACACCGTGGCATCATTCAGATGACTGCATGCATGATCGTGAAAAGGTGAGTCCAACGTGTGAAAAGATACAGATATAAAGAGAGAAAAAACAACTACTCTACTATGGGTCACACAGTGTTTAAAGGGAAGGTGATGGATGAATGTTGGATTATTAAAAGTTTATGGTCATGCAGTGAATCATGCAAACAAAGTGATATTTTACTGCGTAGCTCGGACCTACAAGAAATCAAGAGAGGAGGAAACACTTGTGGGATTAAGATATATTTTTAAAAAGTGGTGAAAAGAAAGAGGGGCCGTGGTCGTGATGTCGTCTTAGTATGATTATAAAACATGGGTGAGGGGGAAAGAGGGGAGGTTTCCAAGGGAAAGGGTGTAAAATTATCCTTTAGTTACCTCACTGGCTATTTTGGTGGCGTGTCTGACATGTATCATGGCAGGGGTGACCTCCAAGCCTGAGAGGTTCTTGCCCCTCATGTGCTCCTCAAAGTCCTTCTTATAGTCTTTCTAGTGGCCGCAAAGATAAGACAAGGGACAGACAGAAGCTCAGATAAAAACATGCAGGCAGCGCTGGTTCACAAGTGCAGTTACCTCATCCTGGTTTGCAGCAGACTCTCCTTAAAATAGCACCCATTCCTGGGTCTGCGCTCTTTAAATGTGAGTATTTGTGCATTTGTATGAGTTTGCATGAGAAGTGTGGGAGTGAGGAAGTCTAATGTTTGAAGTCTGTCTGGAGTCACAGGAATAATGACTATAAAAATAAATGTATTGACTGATTATAATTAAAAACTGTAAAAATCTGTAATCCAAGCTCCATAGAAATGTCCACAGATAAAAATATACTTCAGCTTCGTCATCCCTGCATCATGAGGGTAATGTTAAGCAGGCTGAACTACATACACAGTATTAGAGAACAAGAAAAAATAAAAACACAAGGCGTCGGGTGAGTTTAATTTTAACACATTTTACACTGCCTTCTCCCAGTTTTGTTTTCCGAAGCAAACCTAGTTAAGAAATGCTGACTGTGATTTGAACTATTGGAAAGAAATCACAAGATATCACTCCAAAACACAGGCTTGATTTCATAAACTGGCATTAAAGGCACTATAAAAGGTTTGTTTCCAGACTTCTATAAGTCTGATCGTTGAAGCATATCCATATATAACAAGAGGCATTACAATACAGGTTAATATACATGTATAGCAGGCACTGAGGAGTCTCCGGACTGAGAGAGGAAGAGGCCTGTAATGGAAAGGGTTTTGCACATGTGGCTGTTTTAAACACTGAGGAGACAGACGGGGAGTTTACCTGGCTCTGCATGTGCTGGGCCTCCTTAGCGGTCACATATGTGGGTGTCTCGAAGTCCAGCATGGGCTTGCCCTTCTCCTTCTCATACTTCTCCTTGTATTTCACCTGCAGCAGCCCACACAGATGTTAAAGTCAACTGTTTTCAATATTGTAAAGGTACATTTTATATTGGTTTCCATACCATTTCAGTAAGATCCAATTTAATTATTTTTGTCAAAAGTTAAATTAGCATAATGTGCTAATGCTGATGTAAAAACAGATTTGAAACTTTACTCCTTATCTCATAAAGATAATGTTTAAAAAAATAAATACACTCTTGATGGATAATACAACTCAGGCATGTTTCCATACTTTAATAACTGACTCCTATATTATATGGGCATGAATGGAAACTATTTTTTGCTTGGAAGGAAGGAAAAATATTTGACCTGTGACCTGTAAAATGGGTAACAACAACAGTACAGTATATAATAAATAAAGTTTAAAGTCCTACAGTGGTCCTTTAGAGAACTGATTAATATTTCTGAAGAAACTCTGTGCTCCAATTGACATGTTTTAACATTTGTATTTGTAAGGTTCCATATTTAATGTTTAATGTTTAATATATATCTTACCATGTATTGTACCACATTTAGCTGAGTATTACCTAATGAATGCAACACCACCCCCCCATGAATACAGGAAAGGAAGCTCTAAGATGAAGATATCGCACACACACAGTGTTTTTGGGTGGGTGGAGTGTTTGTTGATCTGCCTCAGAGTCTGGACCACTTACGTTGCTCTGAAGTTCAGAGGCCTCCTTGAGATGAAGCTGTTCTGGTGTGTCAGCAATCATATGGTAGTGACCCTTACTCTCCTCAAATTTCTTCTTGTAGCAGTACTACGGGGGAATTCCCAGTCAAGTAAGACAGCTCAGTACAGCAAACGAGAAAAAGAGCGTCTGTCTGGAGTTTACTCCCGTCCATTACACAACAAAAATCTCTCATATTTTAAAGACAGGAAGGAAAGAAGTAACATTATCACTGTAAGAGGTCTTAGCGATGTCAAAAAGTATGACATGCTGATAAAACAATAAGTGGAAATTAAAAGTGGTTGTTAAAATTGCGTGAAAAATGATCAAAAAATCAATGAAGAAGCAGGGAGTTTTGTGTTAAGTGAAAAATTAAAAGACTAGTTTCGTATCAACTACAGGAGTAAACTAAATCAAACTGAAAGAGTGAAGGAGGAGAGGTTATAGAAGGTGATAGTATGAGGTCAAAAGCTCAAGGGTGAGAAAGGGTAAGGATCACTACCAGATGAGGTCACAGAAGGATGGATGTTTGAACTGATGGAGCTCTAGTGCATAAATCCATGAGATGATGGATAATCTGCGGGTTGTTAAAGTGGTATGTGAAGATGACGGAAACGGCGAGTTCAGGCACGTTTCAGGGAACCGCGGAGGGTTGCAGTGAAACGGCACTGACTCCCAGCAGCTTCCTAGGTGGGGTGGGGGAGTGGGGGGGGGGTTGTGTGAGAGGGTTAAAAAGGATGGTGATGTCTTACGTCGCTGGACAGTTTGCTGGTGCTCAGGCTGTGCTGCATGGACAGAGACTCGGCCATGTCGGTCACAGGCTTGTGGATCTTCTTCAGGTCACCCTTGTATTTCACCTGCAGGCGGCGTTAGCAGACACGCATAAATATTAATTAACATACATGTAATAATCTAATTTGTGTAGCTTAATCTGTCTTGCGGTTAAAAGGGAAGATTTGGGCACTCACCTCACTTGCCAGCACATTGGCATCCTTCAAAGTCTTGTAAATCTTGCTCTCCTTCAGGTCATATTGTGGTCTCTTTCCTTTCATCTCCTTATCAAACTTCTCCTTGTACTTCAGCTGTTGGGGTGGATTATACGTGAAAGTTAGTGTAAGCGGTAAGTGTTGGGGAGACTAAAACCAGTGGAAGATTCCAGACTGCATCACACTGGAAAGATGTTTAATTTCAACATAATGCTCTTCTGTAGGCTTCTGTATAAAAAGGGATAAGTAACTTAGATTTTTATTTTATCGATATTTTTGTGTGAATACTTAAGACACGCTGTGTATTGTATTTCTCAATACTAACACTCAGCTTGAGTTTATATCCCTGTTTATACAAGAAAAACAACCGTAGTAAAAATTGTGTATCCTCTGAAAGTGTTTTTGCTTCATGCATCAAGTCATATCCCCTTTTCATTCAGCAATCATGGAGCTAATTAGTCTTAGAGGTCAAAAAGGTCTCAGTGGGTGTGTTCACAGCTGCAGTTTGGTTACAGGCTTGAGAAGAAAATCCTCTGTTTTGTCTTTTATTCCTAGTTTTTAAAACAGATCCTACTGTTTTATCATAAATGACTCCGTATAAACACAAAGGCTTATGATGTGGTAACTGTCCACATTAATTTCTTAATGCAAACCGACTTCAGAGTTTGATTTAAATCTGTTGTTTAAGTTTTCTGCTGAAGTTTGCCCCAAAAGTATTCATAGCTCTTGTAACAAACATTAGTAAGGCAGCTGCATCAGCTTTCTTCTCAATCAAACCAAACAGGTCAGCTGTGGAGACGCCCTGAGACCTCATTCAGACCGAGAGGCTTTCATCCAGTTTGTTTGTTTGTTTGTTTGTTTGTTTGTTTGCAGTTCACACCTGACATCAGAATGCATCTCAAATTAGTCTCAAGCGACATATTTGTGATTTGATTTCATCTTTTGCAAATTGTTGCTCAGATGTGGTTGATGATTTTGTTCCTGGCCTTGCAAAGAAACTTTACAATACTTTGGTGTTTTTACAGTTAAAATTGATTATCTGTGCACATTTATGAAACATCATGCTGACCAGTGTTTTCAGTGATCTAATCTCACTCTATTCTGTTTGTATTTTAGGTAAATGTACTCCTCTGTTTAATGCTACCTGCCTCTAATCTGACCACTAAGATGCATTTTAGTGCTAAATGTGAACAGAGCCTGATACAGCATTCTGTGATCCACATAAACACAACATTGACTTCATATATAATAAAGTATATATGGAAAAGAGGGTGGTACGATCGCAGTGTTTCAGAGGGAGTCTGGATTGTTCTGTCAATCTGCAGATCAATCAGCTTCAGAGGGAAGATGAGACAAAAACAATATCCTGAAACAGTGTCTATAAAAAAACACATGTAAATCCAGCAGTTATAATGAATTAATATGAGCCGTCAACACGTTTGTAAACTTGTACAAACATATAAGAAAGCCTACACTGCCATCTTGTGTTGAGATTAAAAAAGGAAGAAATAGAAGTATAGTTGTCTACTGGATGTACACGGGAAGTTTGTTCATTTTTATTAATCCCTACATTTAACAGTTGTAAAAATGTGGGACAACATAAGTGAAAAAGACACAGTATTGGCACCAGTGCAGTTAATGCATAAATGCAACACTTGTCTAAGCTTAGCAGTGAGCCATAGCTTGTCGGGGAAAAAGAAAATGAGCACAGGGTGCACAAAATGCTAAACAGCAAAAATAAAAAAAAAAGGTTTGCAAGCAAAATCAAAATGATAAGTTTGTGGGACCTGATAATCAAATCTTTCTCTAAAATGTTCTTATAGTTTGCTGGTTTGTATCAAAGGTTCAGTAACCCTCGCAGTAAAATCAGAAACAAATCTAATAATCAGTCAGTGAGTAGATTGATGAGAAGGGAACAGAAAGACAGAGGAGACAGACATGTAGTAGCAGCCCTTCGGTTTCCAGGGCATGAACCTCCTTACATCACTAGTCACGGCACTCATTTTCTTAATGTGGCGCATCTGGGGGGTATCATATGAAGCTGCTCCATGGAGGGAGGGCTTGGCCTCCACCTACAAAGCGCAGTGAGATGGAGGGATGAGAACACACAGACTAAAGCATTATGGAACGAGAGAGGAGAGGAAGGAGATAGGGGGGGTGAATTATAGGAGGATGGAAGAAGAGGAGGAGTGTAGGAGGACAGCTTTAGTGAAGGGGGGAGAATTGATATGAGCAGTTAAACATGTAAATCTACTTTCATGGAGAGATTAAGACGTGGATTATAATGCAGGATGGCAGAGGAAGCACTATCGAGAAGCTGCTAGTTATATCGTTAGCGCTACAGGACTGAAGCTAAGCGTCTACCACAGCAGTGATACGGCTTCCACTGACTGATTTCAGCCATCTTGTGTGTAAAATAAATATGGGAAACATTTTCTAGGAGGTGATAATAGTGGGAAAACAGCACGACTGGACCCAGGATTTGGTTTGGCGTACCTGGCTGGTCAGCTTGGACACCTCAGTGGCCAGAGCGATGTCTGGGCGGTGGGCCAGAGAACCTCCACGGCTGGCCTCCTCGCGGGCCTTGTCACGGTAGCCGATCTGACAGAGACCACACCAAACAAAAAAATCAGCGGACAAACTACAGTGGTGGTCTCAAACAGTTTTTTGTCGTTGGCTTCGCTGGTGGTCGCCCATACCAGCACCACCATATTTGTCTTTGTCGTTCTTCTCATTAAAAAGGAATAGCAACCTGCAGAGCAGCGCTTCCATGTGAGTCTGCATCTATTTATGGCTTACTGTGGGAAATCAGAAGCCTGCGTGCAAAGGTTTTAGCCTTTCATGCATGCACTTTCTGATTACCTCGCTGATGAGTTTGGCAGCTTGGGTGGCCTTCTTGATGTCAGGACGGTCGACCACAGTGGTGTAGTGCAGGTTGGCTTTGGCGTCCTTCTTGTATGAAACCTGAGGGGTTCAACAGAGGAGCAGAAAGAATACAGTGTGTGAGAAAAAAACTGACAAGCACATCAAAAGAGAAATACAAGAAAAAAAGGCTGTGAAACAACAAACAATGTGACTGTGGAGACTCACGTTGCTCTGGTTCTTGGCCACTGCCATGGCGTGCTGAACATCAGGTGGAACAACCATCTGGTTATATATGGACTTGCCCTTTTCTTTCTCAAACTTGGATTTGTACAGTGTCTGGAGAGAGAGGAGAGGAATTTATCAAGCCTGGCCACACGAAAAAATAAGTCTGAGAGGTCTGAGCTCTTTTTGTAGAATAAACATGAGACAGTTTTACCTTGCTGACAAGCTTGTTGACCTCCTTGCTGTGGGCGGTGTCACGAGTCTCGGGCAGGGTAGTGAATGAGCCAGACTGCATGTCCTTCTTACTGGCCTCCTTGTATTTGCTCTGAGGATGAAAATGAAGAACTTATAACACATGTAAAAGTCAGAAAAAACAGAATTTAGTGTAAACGTTTTACTGATTGATACCTCTGATGCCAGAGTGCGAACAGCCTTGGCGTGGAGGATTTGAGGAGTGTCCTGGACGGGCACGTAGTGACCCTTTTCCTTTTCATACTTCTGTTTGTACTTCACCTGGAGGGCAGCAACGAGACATTTTAAACATTTAATGCTGTAGTAGTGCTATTTGAAATGACTGCAGTTTCATCAAGTCATAGGGATGGTGATAAAGACGCAGGAAAAACATACAGTGCTGGCCATCTCGGCGTTCTTCAGAGCCAGGACGGTGAACTTGTCATCAACTACAGGAATCACACAGCCCTTCAGCATCTCTTTGTCATACTTGTACTCAACCTGTAAGTGAAATAATGGGAGAAAAAAATTAGAGAAGCGCTGTTGGCCGTCGTTAATATAAAAAGATATACATTTAAAGATGAAGCACCAACTCACATCACTCTGTTGCAGGGAGTTCTTGGCGGCATTGAGAAAGTCGGGTCTGTCTGCTGTCCAAACCCACTTGCTCTTGGTGGCTTGATACTTCTTCCTGTAGTCGAGCTAAAAACAGAAAACATCCGGGCGTGTGATGTTAAACTTTAAACGATAATGAACAAATTTCCTGATACTTCTGGATACTAAAGACACCTACGTTGCTGATGTTCTTGTAGGCCTCCTTGGCAGCACGAATCTCATGAGCCTCGGGGTCAATGTTGATCTGGGCCTTGCTCTTCTCATACACTTCTTTGTACTTCAGCTGCAAGATGAGATGAAAAAAAACATCTCTCATACATGTCTATTTTAAAAAAGTGTCCGCGGTGCAGCCAGTCTGAGCGGGACTTACATTGCTGGTGATCTCCTTGACCTTCTTCATGTGCTGCTGGTGAGGAGTGTCATAAGGCAGAGTGTATCCCTTAGCCTTGGTCTTGTTGTACTCCATCTTGTAGATGATCTGTGGAATAATCATCAAGCAATTAAAAAAAAACATCAAAACAGATTATTTGACATTTCTGACTATTCAACCCTATTCAAGATTCAACCCAAAACAACAAAACAACACATCAGAAACTTACATCGCTGATTTTCTTGCTGCGTCTGTGGGCCTCATACTCAGGAGTCTCCAGCACAGAGGTGAACTTGTCCTTGGCACGTTCATACTGCTCCCTGTACCTCCACTGATGGAGGACGATGACGTGTGAAGAAAAGAAAGTTAGCATCACTCAAAATCAATTTGTATTCATGTGCTTTTATTCATGTGTTTATGAAGCTAAATTTAAGACAAAAACTGTCCAAGAAAAGTGGTGATTGAATCTTTAAAAACAGATGTTAGATTGCTTTTGAAAAATTAAATAAAATTGTTCAGATAATTTAAGTTTAAGTTTAACTTTTCAGATGATCAATTCAGATGAAGTTTTATTTTATTCTATATTTTTCGGTTACTTCATAATAAAAGTATAAAAAACTTATTAGATTAGAAAACTAAGATTATTTTAGTTTACTGTTGATGTTTTTCTTGGGACAGTTAGTTACCTATCTGTATGAGGGCAAAGTCAGAAACACTTATCTAACATGTATCATGTGACGCCTCACTAACTAAAAATAATACAGTATGTGTACTGAGTGAAAAGGTGTCAATGCATGAGTGTATAAAAACATGCTTTATGAACCATGCCATGCAAACACACACACACACACACACACAGAGGGAGTTATTCTCTGGGAAAATGAAGAAGATGAGGACACGTGTTACCACTACTCAGTCATGAAAGTCTGCAGTGCCCGCGTAGTTTATGGTGAGTCCATCATACGCTACTGCTCACTGAGTCATATATAGAGTGGATTTAGTAAAGATGAGGTTCACTCAAGAGAAGACAGTGAAAGTAACTCAAAAATTTGAAAAAGAGACGCTGTGGCTCCAACTTATCTAGACACAAAAATGAATGGGAAGGATAGCGTCTAAAATCTCCAGATAGGTTTTAACAGATGTATAAAAGGTGACTGATGAATAGATAAATAACTTATTTTCATATACATATAGTCTGCAATCTGAAAAAAATGAGAAACTGTATGTCTGCTGTTGGGCAACTACAGAACTGCACTTTAAGATGAGTTAAAGGTGGGGTAATCTATGAGACATGAAGAGAAGTAAAAAGGTGATGGAGGGATTAGGGAGGGAGAGGAAATGTGCGGAAGTTACAACCCCTTTAGGAGTTAAATGGAGGGAGGGAGTTTCTACAGGATGAGGGAGGTGATGACCTTGTCCAGAAACAGCAGGGAGGATCAAAGTAAGCTGGTGACTTATTACTGTAAGTCTTGAAAGTACAGAGGGCTTTACTTTCTGCTTGTTTGTGGACAGGGATCAGAGTTACCATGGCTCACCGCTCAGTGGCTGTTTACCTTACTGGTCATAGTGGACGAGTAAAGGGCTGTGAGGAGGTCAGGCCGGAGTAGCTCATTGCAGCCACTCTTTAGCAGCTCCTTTGCTCTGGATTTATACCTTGCCTGTTCACACACGCACATACGATGACATACACACACACACACAGCATGCCAAAGTTGAGGACACGTGAAAAACAGCAGAAACACTGGGAGCCCTGGAGAGGTACTCCAGAGATCCAAGTGTGACGGAGGAGCTGTTTGTCCTCATCTGTGCCTCCGGAGTGACGGAAACCATCTTCACTCGTGCTACGTTTGATAATGATGGCTTATTTGCGTATATTCAAGATTTAACAAGCGTATTTTCAGTGTAAATCAGTAAATGAGGGAGTAAACTGTCTCTTTGATGGCACAGATAAAGGAGAGTCCTGCTCACTCAAGATAGCCTTCCAGTTGCTGTTTGAGTGGCACTGTTTCACAAAAAACCTGTTTGGGACAAGAGAACAGACGCGGAGAGAAGTTTATCGAGTTGGAAAGATTGTCATAGCCATGCGATGACGACCACCGGCAGGTCTGTTGACGACCTCATGCACCGGTGTCAGAGGTCTAGAGGACCGGACTGGAGGTAGCAGCGGGATGAAACAGGCCGGTCGCTCAGCACAGCCAGGGCGTTTACCTGGCTCATCTTCCTGTTCTCCCTGGCCAGCTGGTATCTAGGATCATCTGTAGTAATGGTGAACTTATCCCTGGTCTTCTCATAATTAGCTTTGTAGATCCTCTGCTCAGAACGTCAGAAGGCAGTTAAAGACAAACGTCCGGAAAACAATGCGCACTGTCATGTGATGAGACTTTTTCAGGGGACAAAGGAGGGTTAAACAACTTCATATCAAGAACACATTTAAGCACCTGGTATTATGGTTACATAGAAAAAGAGACATTATAGGCAATAATCCAATAACACTATGAATTCACACTCTTTTACCTGCAACCTGAGAGTCCCATAGAGATGCACAAAGACAGAGGCAGTTGATTAAAGTGTCTATTTTACAAATGTGTTAAAAAAAATCATTTAATCACGTTTTAGCTACAAAAATGTATCTTATTTTATCAAGTAAAGAATGAAGGGACTCACATCGTTAATGAGGATGGAGGCATGCTTGGCAGCCTGGAAGAACGGCGTGTCGGAGGTGTACTTGAAGTTGCCTCTGTTCTTCTCAAAGGAGGCTTTGTACAGTCTCTGTTAGCATGAAATGAAAAAAGTTATTAGGAACATGCAGAAAATGAAAGATGCCTTCATATGCTACAATAAAAAGCATACCTTTAGTATGAAGTAAATAAAATAAATAAAACATAAATAAAGTAAATTATGAACTGAACAGATCCTTCACCTCACTGTACAGCGTCTTGTTCCTCTCAGCCTGCAGCAGCTCAGGTGTGTCCCAGACAAAGCAGCCGATACCCTTCAGCCAATCCAGGTCCTCCTTGTACTTGACCTAAAGAGGTACACAAAAAGGGATTTCATTTAAGTACATGGTACATCTGCCCTCTGAGGTAAATATTTGATCAAAGGGTGCATAATGTAGGAAGGCATGTCAACTATACTCACGTTGCTGACGTTATCATTGACAATTCTGCTGAAGAAGAACTCAGGACGGTCGGGGATGGACTTCCATGTACCCAGAGAGTTGATGTACTTCTCCCTGTATTTAACCTGAGGTGAAGAGATTGAGAAAAAAACTGTGAGATGAAAGAAATCAAAATGTTCTTAATGTTTTTTGCAGACACAGTCTAAATATGAATATATAAAGAAAATAATCGAACAGCTAATTTCAGTTTCTGACCTCGCTGATGTCATCGGTGACTCTGCGGTGGTAGGTGATGTTCAGAGCGTCCTTGACTGTGCGGTAGTGGCCCTTGGCGAGCTCGAAGGTCTCTTTGTAACGCAGCTTAAGAAATGAAGAAAAAAACATGTTAATCAAAAACAAATACAAGTTATTATCTGTCTATATAATATAAAAGCCCTATTATGGCTTTATAGTAGATCATCAAACAAAGGTTTACTGCTAAATGAACAGTTGAGCAGATGAACTAGAGGGAAAAGTACAAATAATTAACAAATAATTAACAACAACAAAATGTCCTTCCCTGATTTATGGCACTGATAAAAATACTGTTGTTTCTTATGAATCGCAGCCAATGAGCACACTCACGTCGCTGGACTGCAGGTAGGATTTCTTGGCACGGATCAGGTGGGGTGTGTCTGCAATGGCAGTGTATCTGTGCTTCATCTTCTCATACTGATCTTTGTATTTGATCTAAAGGAAGAAATCATTTGTGCAACGCATCAGAAGACAGTTAGGTAATTATTGTAAGCCAACCACAAAATATCAATGAATAAAAATACAAGCACTGATTAAGATATTCTTGTTTTAATACTACCGAAGGGTTATGAGGATACAGTATGAGGAAAGGGAAAGACTTACATCACTGTAGACCACTTTCATTTTTCTAGCATGGCAGATGGTTGGTGTTTCCATTTCTGGAGTGAAATGAGCTCTCTCCTTGGCAGCCAAATCGGTGTACAGGTACTGCAGAGAAACTAACTATTAGATTATCTGGAAAAGAATATAAATCTGTTTCAAACAATAATCTGGTGATGGCATCTATGAAAACTTGCTTTGTTGGTCAGCTGCTGGGCCCATTTGGCTCTCTGGATGTCCACAGCGTCCCCAGTGGTGGTGACCTTGGCCATGTCCTCCTTGCTCTGGGCTTTGTAGATCAGCTGTAAACATGAGAGTGAAAAAGTCAAAAGCTCAGTCAAATCTGTTGCAATATTTGACAGAATATACAAACAATTTTTAAGAAATGTTAATATAATTTGATAAAATGTGTTTGCGAAAGCGACTCACGTTGCTCATGTGGGTCTTAAGCTCAGTCACACGCTTGTACTCTGGTGTTTCCAGGACCACGGAGAAGTTGGCGAGGTTCTTCTTAGCCTCCGTTGGATAGGTCACCTATATGAGTGAAAAATAGGCCACAGGAATGCTTATAATGCCTCCACAGTAAGTTAATTATCAAAACAAAATGAATGATACACATATAAAGGGATATTCCATCCAAAAGGAAACACATACCCTGAATTTGGTGATGTTGCGGACGTGGACCATCTCTGGGGTGTCGTACAAGAAGCAGCCGAGGCCTTTGAGCCACAACAGATCCTCTTTGTATTTCAGCTAAAAGCACAAAAAGGGTTTAAGTGAACATTTTCTACCAATAATTTCAAGTTAATTCTGTAAAAATCTGTGTCAAACTTATGTCTCTTGTCTCCATACATCACTGGTGATCTCATTGACGTGGTAGCAGTGCATCAGCTCAGGCGTCACAGGCATGGAGATCAGCTGGCCTCTGCTGTTGTAGTATTTCTCTTTGTAGCACAACTGGGGTGAGAAAGGAACAAAAAGGTGGCGTGAATAGAAGAAAATAACCAACGCCATTAAGCCACATGAATAAAGACAGGAGTGAATAATGTAAATTGTGAGAAAATGGCTTCATACGTCGCTGAGGTGTTCCTGGTTCATCTTGACTTGTCTGATATCGGGGGTGTCGTAGGTTGTGTGGATCTTGTCCTTTTGCTTATGGTAGTCCTCGCGATAAATACGCTGTGGAAGGGAAGAAAGTAACACGTGTGATAGTTTTATCCAGTAAAAGTGCCACAAAAAAAGTCCAGCCACACAGTGTCCGGTGTCATCATTAGCAGCAGTGTGTTATCTTACATCGTTAATGATCTTGTGGGCCTTCCTTGCGTTGACGAAGTTGACGCCCTCTGGATGGAGAGTGTAAGCCTTAGCCTTGACCATCTCATAGGCCTCCTTGTACTTCACCTGTCCAAAAAAAAACATGAAAAGTATATGATTCGCTGAAACAAAAAAGAAAGGCTTTATTGCTGTCAAAAGAACGGGATAATTGGATGATTCAAGACAGTGACAGTACTTACATCGCTGGTGACGATGGTGTTCATCTTAGCCTGCTTGATGAGCGGGGTGTCGTGGGGCAGGGAATAACCAGTGGGCATGAAGCTCTTGTTGGCCTCCTTGTACCAGTTCTAGGAGAGGTCGGGACAACACAGTGAGACGGGATGTATTTCAGCTTCAAACACATAGATTATACCGACAGATACACAGAAAGCCTAACCACATACAGACTGAAAAACAAAGTATTATAAAGAAACTGAGTTTAAATGCAACATTTGTTAATAATCTTATTCATTTTTGCAGACATTTGTGTGCTTTTCCTCTCAATTTGGATCGCCTATATCCCCGATGGACAGTAGCAGTGCTGCAGGAGGAGTTGAACTAATAAGTAATCACATGAAATTAAAAGATTTAATCATTCTGTAAACATTTTTATTCAAAAAGGACGAGAGCTGTGTCCAAAATCCCATCTTTTTGCTACCTACTTTATTGCACTTTACTTTCTGCAATTTCTCATTCTCATTCGCAAAATTCTGTTGGCCCAAGACAAATTCCCACAATTAAATAAAAATTGTAGTATATAAACTGTTGTAAAAGCTGTAAAAACTTACAATAATGGCATACTACACTCTTGTCAGCGATGCAAAATGACATTTAGTCATGTGTCAGAAAGCTGACATTACTGCACACTATAGCATTATATGTGCAGAATTTAAACACATATTTTTTCAGTATACATAGTATAAAATAAGCATACTGAACATCAAGAAATATTATCTTACATCACTCTGGATGTAGTTAGCCAGGCGAGCCCTTTCTGTCTCAATGGTAACAGCAGGAGCGGTGTTGGTGCCCTTGATGTTGGCGTTGTAATCGTAGCGGTAGTGCAGCTGGAAAAAGAGATAAAAAAAAGGTAATTATTTTCTACTATGTGATGAAATATAGATAGTAATAAGCCCATATTGTTATGATAATTTAGTCACTCACATCACTCAGGTTCTGAGCGTTCTGCTTGGCTGTCTCGTACACTGGAGTCTCCGTCACCACTGAATACTCCTTGAAGGCCTCAACACCTTTGGCTCTGTACTTGTTCTGGAATAAAAACACAAGAACATAGAAATCAGTATTGCTTCTGATTAAACTTGGCAAGATAACTAAACCAAATAACTGAGAGGAAACAGCAGGCAGCATGAGAATGAACATGTTGGATGGACTAACCTCGCTCTGAAGGTTACCAGCATGCTTGACACGTAGGATCTCCGGAGTGTCCCAGGCATAGCAGCCAATACCCTTCAGCCAGTTCAGATCATCCTTGTAGAAGATCTGTAGAGAGAACCCAGCAAAACACACAAGTGTAAAGAGTGACTTTAGCAGACAAGTTTGCATTGCAAGTGCTTTCAACCCGATACCCCATAGAGGACAGGATATGGATTTAAAAAGTACTGACACTATATGAGCTAGAAAATCATATATATCACAGCTAAAAAATATTATACTTTTTCACTTTCTTTTGGGTTCCTACTTATTTAGATTTTTTTTTGTTTTCTTCTTTATGATACAAGACACCCAATGGTCTTTCCTTGAATTTTAATTTAGTGAATTTATAAATACAGAAATAACGAATGCAGCTGGTAACTGGATAAAGAAAAAGTTGTCATGTTTTAATATAAAAATATCTCTCACTGTATACCATGCTACATTAAAAAAGTTAAATAAGAAGATGTAGTATCATGCATAATATTAGTGACAGAGTGCCTTTGACCAGTCTGTAGTTACTAATTAATAACAAGCACAGAACATCGAGCGGAGGCCAGTTACTCACGTCGCTGAGCTGCTCGTTGACTTTGCGTGCTTGGACGTACACCTGCATGTCGGGGAGGCAGATCCACTGATGCAGGTATTTGCGGTAGTGGATCCCGCTGACGGTGGACTGGGTGTTGCGGGCAGACAGGATCTCCAGCATGTCCGGTGGGATGTGGTTCTTGGCCTTGGTCTTCTCATATTTCTCCTTGTACAGACGCTATAAAGGCGGACAGCAGACAGATCGATCAGTTCTGGCATCGTGTGTGCACAAAAAGCTACACAGCTGGATGCATTTCACCTGCTTGTTGGTTAAAAGAGGATTAATCTTAAAGTGTAGCTCCTGTGTTCCTCATTAACAGAACAGAAGATGAAACTGATCGATTTAACTCACATCCAGGACCAGTTTTCCAGCTTTGACACAGCGAGCGGTGGCGGGGTCGTCCTCAAGAGACTTGGGCAGACTGTAGAGGGACTTGAACTTCTCATAATCCTCCTTGTACTTCACCTAAAGTGGCAAGAAGGTCAGTGTGAAGATGATTTCAGCACAGTAATAACATGGAATAAAAAGAAAAGAACTCAGAAATGATCTTACGTTGCTGAGGACGATCTTTTGGACTTTGGCGTGCTGCAGGGCGTGTGCGTCGTGTGGAATCTGGTAGCTCTTGGCTTTGATTTTGTCCCAGGCTTCGGTGTAGTTTTTCTGTTGACAGATAAGTCAGAACATTATCAACATGTGGCTGCGTGAGAACTTGCCTCTCACGAAGCTGATGTCTTTAACTTGTCAGGGACCGAAAGAGAGATGTGTTTATATTCACTTACGTTGCTGAAGAAGTGCTTGAAGTTCTGGCACCTGGCGTAGTCGTAGGTATCCAGAACGGTGGTATACAGGTGCTTCTCCTTATGGTAAGCCTCCCTGTAGTTGAGCTGTTAATGGCAGTGGTTTAATTAATTCACTAAATTAGGCATTTTAAACTCAAATACTGTATATTTTATGTTTTAAGTCCAGCTCCCTCACCTCACTGGCCCAGGTGTGACCGAGGACAGCCGTCACATAAGCTGGGGTGTCTGTCACGATGGAGTAATTGTTGAATTCTTTCTTGGCTCCATCCCTGTATTTCAGCTAAAATGGGGAGAAATTATAAGAGTGAATGTCAGGATGTCTTCAATAAACTATGCGTAATAAGTGACATTTCAAAAAAGGTTTCCTGTGATCTTCTGTGATGTCACTCACCTCACTCTGCAGCTCGTAGGACTTCTTGGCGCGAACGATCTCTGGCGTGTCCCAGACGTAGCAACCAATACCCTTCATCCAGTTCAGGTCGTCCTTGTAGAACACCTATTACATGACGACAGCAAAAAGCAGAATTATATATTCAGTAATGAAGAGAACATAAAAATAAGTGCTCTTATACTATACTACTTTCTAACACTTGATGTGCTCACAGGAAAATTGTACAATAATCAAATACAAGCAGCAGATGTGAACTGAGGAAGGACCTACATCACTGAGAATCTCGTTGGTCTTGCGGGCGCGAATGGCGTCCTCCTGGTCGGGGTGGCAAGTCCACTGGTGCAGGTAGGTACGGTAGATGACGTCGCTCAGCATGTCCTGGCACCGCTTGGCTACCTGGTTGGCGATGATGTCGGATGGGATGTGGGTCTTGGTCTTGGTGTGGTGGTAGTCCTTCTGGTAGATCCTCTGTGAAGATGAGCATACCGTGGAAAGTTACTGACATTGTCATTAACAAACAGATAAACCTAAAATAAAGCTTATGTGGAGGATAACAAATGTATAATCCTAATTTATAGCCATATATGTAATTATAATGCTTAAAATGCTACATTAAAAAGATTTTCAGGCTACATCTCTTGTCTCTTTGAGCAATGAATAAACTAAAACTAATCTCAATAGACCGTTTACCCAACTGTTAACTGGTATCTTACCAATCCCTTGTTCTTTTCCTGCTCTCCACAGCGCATAACCTCAGGGAAGTCCACCAGGGTCCCAGCCATGTAGTGTCCCTTGGCCTTCTCATGCACATCCTTGTACTTGACCTATTAGGATCGAGAATGATAAAAGTCTCAATTTTGTTTACAGACTGTGAGAAAAGAAGAAAAAACATAATTCAATTTGACGTTTCAGTGGTGATCACTATAAAGAAGTGTAAGACACTCACATCACTGGCGATCTCCCTGCCCTTTTTGCCGCTGACGAGTGGGATGTATTCATGGTCAAGTTTGTAGCCTGCGGCCTTGGACTCGTCCCAGTTTTGTTTGTAAAGTTTCTGAAATCAGAGTAGACAAAAGGTTTAAGAAAAGGCCGCTACAGTGTTTGATACACAGCCAATAAGTGATGATGATAAATGAATGAGGAAATGAACACACAGGTATTTGTTTTAATTTACCTCGCTGATGATCTTGGACACCTCCCTGCTGTGGGCCAGTTGAGGAGTGTCCTCTGAACCAATGTAGTGACCCTTTTCTGCATTGAAGGTCTCTTTGTACTTCAGCTGTAGCGGGAAACAAACCACAGAAGTAAGATTTTATCTTCCATTGTTGTTTATTAATATATTTCTTGAATTTTTATAGTTTAAATGTTCTACTTATACATACGTCACTGAGGTTGGCAGCATTTATCTTGGCCAAGACAATCTCAGGGCGGTCCACGATCAGGGTGAATTTACCGAAGCACTCTTTGGCGTTCTTCTTGTAGATCCTCTGCAAGTACATTTACAGCACCGAGGTGAGATGAACGGACACAAACATTTTCTTTAAAAGTGTGTTAAAAGAAAAATAGCAAAATCAAAAGACTGACTGTGGTACAGTAAACTTACCTCGTTCAGAAGCTCCTGGGCCTTCCTGACCTTGACGTGGTCAACAGAATCCGCTGCCACCCAGCCACAGCCACGAAGCCATTCCAGATCAGACTTGTACACATGCTGAGGACAGAAACCATGTTTTTAGGAGGTTAAGATGAGAAGTTTCATTGTGTGAATATGAAAAATCAGCCCAGGGTTGGCGTCATTAGCACTCACATCACTCTGAAGATCATAGGCTTTGCGGGCCTGGATGACGTCGTTGGAGTCTGGCATGCAGGTCCACTGGTGCAGGCGGGTTCTGTAGTTGTCATCGTTCACTTGGATCTGACATTTCTTGGCCAGTTCAAACTGCAGCATGTCCACTGGCAGGTTGAACTTGGTCTTTGACTTGTTGAAGTCCTTCTTGTACAGGGCATCACTGGCGATCTTGGCTGAGTTCAGAGCCAGCATCATCAGAGGGTCGTCATAAACGCTGAGGGCTCCGATGTGGTGGCCGACCTGCTTACGGTATCCCTCAAGGTACTTATGCTACAGGACAGACAGAAATAATTATCTCCATGTTATCATGTTCTCAGTTAAATGAATGGCTTTATGTGTTTTGTGGAATGTTAAATCGTGAAAAGAACAGATGCAACTTTGTCCCACGACTCACCTGACTCTGTACTTTAGTAGTCTGTATGCACTGCTTGATTGGAACTGCATCTCCAGGCATGAAGTAGCCCGTGGCTTTGACACCATCCCAAGCTTTGGTGTACAGTTTCTGCAAGACATGGAAGTAGGGCTTTATGATAATCTATTGCTTATAAGAACAGAGGATGAAATTGGTACAGGGCTGTTGAATTGAAATATACAGCAAATATGAGGAGTCATCCTACCGGGTGCACGTTCTTAGCCACCTCTCTAGCTGTGGCAAGAGTTGGAGTATCCACCAGTGTGTAATTGGTCTTTTCCTGGTGCCAGGCCTCGCGATATTTGGCCTGAGGAGAGGGAAAAAGTCAAAATGAAGTTACCAAAAAACACTGCCACTACTCTGTCAGGTGATTTATCTGAGGAAAAGACTCAAAACACATCAGTCACTCTCACCTCGTTCAGGACCTCAGCAGCGTTCTTGGCACAAACCATGTCCACTCTGTCAGCTGGAACTGTGTATTTCTGATCATCCAACTTGACACGGTAGCCTCTCTGCAAAATAGCAAGAAGGATAGTAAGAGCAGTAATTCAGCAAATTTACTACAGATAAAATTTACTAAAGACTTTTTGGAAGATGTTACAAATGTATAGAAATGTCTGTGATTTTAAAACTAACAACAGAGTCAAACTGTAGTAATACTTACATCAGCCAGGATCTTCTGTGCATGCTTCACCTTCACAACATCCACACTCTCATGTGGTATCCATCCACATCCGCGTAACCACTCCAAATCAGCTTTGTAGACAGCCTGAGGAAACAAAACACGCAGATATGTTTGTGTGTTTCCGTGACATTAAAATGTGTACAGCCAATAATCACATAGTGAGACTTACTTGGGCTAAAATACAAGCACACAGTATACATTTCATCAAAAGATCCAGGAAATATCTGATCGCTGTTACAAAAGAAACCTACATCGCTCTGAAGGTCGTAAGCCTTTCTGGCCTGGACCACATCGTTGGAGTCGGGGAGGCAGGTCCACTGGTGCAGGTGAGTTCTGTAGTTGAAATCGTTGACTTGGATCTGACATTTCTTGGCCAGCTCAAGGTTCAGCATGTCTACTGGAAGGTGGAACTTGGTCTTGGACTTGTTGAAGTCCTTCTTGTACAGGGCATCGCTGGCAATCTTGGCTGAGTTCAGAGCCAGCATGATCAGGGGGTCGTCTTGCACGCAGCGAGCGCCGATGTGGTGACCGACCTGCCTACGGTATCCTGTCTTGTACTTGTACTAAAAGAGAAGAGATGAAAGGTTAATGAAACGTCTCTTGTTTGTGAATCTGTTGTATTTAAACATCATCCATATTACTTTCTTACATCACTGATAATATCTCTGGAAGCTTTAGCCTTCAGCACAGAGATAGCATCCTCCTTGATGTGGTAGCCTTTGGCCTTCTGGTCATCCCATGCCTTTGTGTACAGTTTCTGCAAGAGGTATGATTAAAAAAAAAATGTAAGATATAGTCAGCACATCAAAATCCTGATTGAATAATACATGAAATACTACCATACTTTTAGGATAAATATGTCAAGTTTTAGCCTTTCAAAACAGGCAGAACTGACACAGTGCTTGAAATACTATAAACTTACATTGCTGATGTTGATAGCGTTGGCCTTGGACAGTTCTATGGTGGGGGTGTCAGATGGCAGGTGAATAGTGAGCTTGTCTTTTTCCCAGACTTCCTTATATTTCCTCTGTCAGAAAAAAAAAACGAGAACATTTTCATTTTGATTTTCATTTATAAAGATATTTGTAAAAAAAACAAAATATTGAGTGTAAGTTTTAAATTCACTGGAGAAACTATTAAGCGTGCCAAAAGATGCTATTACTCACATCACTGAGGTTTTCAGCGTTTTGCTTGGACAAGACAATGGCTGGCAGGTCGACAACGCTGGTGAACTTCACGGTGCTCGGGGGCTGGCGGTAGAGCCTTTCATTGAGAATAGTCTGGGCGTTTCTAGCTTTGATGACATCCACAGAGTCCTGAGGTGACCAGCCACATCCTCTCAGCCACTCCAGATCAGCTTTGTATACGGCCTAAAACACAAATATAAGTTTTAACCCCATCAAACACCTTTTTATGTGTTGATTCTTACAGGTTTTGTTTTTGTCTGAATGCAACATGTCTCAAAAAATGCATGAATGGATTTTCATTTAACTTGTTGGATGAAGTTCTTGGACGTCTGTACTTACATCACTCTGTAAGTCGTAGATCTTTCTTGCCTGAACCACATCATTGGAGTCTGGCAGGCACGTCCATTGGTGCAAATGAGTTCTGTAGTTGAAGTCATTCACTTGCTGCTGGCACTTCTTGGCCAGTTCAATAGTCAGCATGTCTACTGGCAAATTGTACTTGGTCTTGGTCTTGTTGAAGTCTTTTTTGTAGATGTTGTCACTGGAGATCCTGGCTGCATTAGCAGCCAGCATGATCAGCGGGTCGTCTTTCACGCTGAGGGCACCAATATGATGGCCGCACTGCTTGCGGAAACCAGCCTTATATTTGTACTGAAATTTTGGGATAGAAATATTTTGATTAACTGGAGAAATGTAAAAATCCAGCAGAAGCATTTAGCTTGTGAAATTACAAAGTGAAGGTAATGTGATAATGTGAGAGAGAGGTACAGACTTACATCACTGATAATGTCTCTGGAGGCCCTGGCTGATAAGACAGAGATAGCATCTTTAGGAAGGAAGTAGCCTTTGTTAATGGTGTCCATATAGCCTTCACGATAATATTTCTGGGGAAACAAGAGTGATGCCGTTAGGATATCATATGTAATAATACAAAAAATACAGTACCTACTGTATGGAGGAGACAATTTCCTCCACACCACATGTGATTAAAAAGGCAACAGTTTATTGAATTTTAGCACAATTAACTCAATATGATAGTAAAACAAGTTAACAATTACTGATATGATGATAATCGGTGATGTACTAATTGGTTATATAACTACACAAGAAGGCACTGAATTACCAGACTGGTGTTGAGTTTATTCGCCTTGGCCAGGAGGATCTCTGGGGTGTCGGGCATGACGTGAAGGTTGGTCTTATCCTTCTCCCAGGCAGCTATGTATGCTTTCTGTTAACAGCAGATTAAAACGATTTAGATGACTTCATCTGATTCATACATTGGTATAATACTTTCACTCCCACAAAAGAAACTAATAATGCAAAAATCTGATACAATACAATGAAATAACATTAAATAACATGTCTTATCTCTACCTTGTCCATGGTCTGGGCATTGGCCTGAGCAAGGGCATATGGCATGTCACACATCTGGGCAGTGAATTTGAAGTTGCTGGGATGCTGACGGTACTTCCTGTCGCTCAGGATCTCTGCTGCTTTCTTGGCTTTCTCCACATCGACCGAACCAATTGGCACCCAACCGGTTCCCTTGATCCATTCCATGTCAGCCTTGTACACAGCCTATGAGTCACAGGGGGAAGGGAAAGGGGGAGTTGCATTGAGTTTTCTTCTCGAAAAATAGTATCCTTTTAGTTTTCAGGAGGCACATCATGATAAATTCTTATTACTCACATCGCTCTGAAGGTCGTAAGCCTTTCTGGCCTGGACCACATCGTTGGAGTCGGGGAGGCAGGTCCAGTTGTGCAGGTGAGTTCTGTAGTTGAAATCGTTGACTTGGATCTGACATTTCTTGGCCAGCTCAAGGTTCAGCATGTCTACTGGAAGGTGGAACTTGGTCTTAGACTTGTTGAAGTCCTTCTTGTACAGGGCATCGCTGGCAATCTTGGCTGAGTTCAGAGCCAGCATGATCAGAGGGTCATCGTGCACACTGAGAGCACCGATGTGGTGGCCGACCTGCTTACGATATCCTGTCTTGTATTGGTACTGCAAATGAGGAATACATAGTAGAATACATTACAAATACATAAGTCAGTATCAGTCAAGAAATAATTTATATACTGTATATTTATATGTGAAATACATCACTAATGATGTTTCTTCCATGTTTGGCAGCAACAACAGCGACAGCATCACCCTTAAGGTCATAGCCCTTTCTGAAGATCTCCTCAACACCTTCCCTGTATATTTTCTGAGAAAAAGAAAAAAAAAGTTGAATTATAAAATGAAAATCATGACATCTATGAAGAATACAATCAAAAAAGATCAAACGTACCTTGCTGATGTTGTAAGCATTTGCTTTAGAAAGCAAAAGCTCAGGAAGGTCAGCGCCTACGTGATTCTTGACCTTATCAGCCTCCCAAGCAGCAATGTAATTTTTCTGTGGTGGGAGAAATAAAAACAAAAAGAACACAATTTGTAATCACCAGAAAAAGACTGAACAAATATATAGAAACTGTGAAAGAGGTATATGATAGTCCTTACCTTGTTGATAATATCAGCATTTGATTTGGCTAAGACCATGGGCATGGATGTCATGTCAGTCTTGTATTTCAGTGTGTCTGGTTTCTGCTTGTAGAGACGGTCGCTGAGAATCTTTGCAGCATTCTTGGCCTTCAGCACATCGAGCGAGCCAATGGGGACCCATCCTACACCTACAATCTCATCCAAGTCAGCTTTGTATACGGCCTGTTAGGAGAGGCGGAAACATGTAACATTAAAAGAGAAACACAGAGTCAACATGGCATGATATGCTCAAAATATGTCAAAGAAGGACTCACATCACTCTGAAGGTTGTAGGCTTTCCTGGCCTGGACAACATCATTGGAGTCGGGGAGGCAGGTCCACTGGTGCAGGTGAGTTCTGTAGTTAAAATCGTTGACTTGGATCTGGCATTTCTTGGCCAGCTCAAGGTTCAGCATGTCTACTGGAAGGTGGAACTTGGTCTTGGACTTGTTGAAGTCCTTCTTGTACAGGGCATCGCTGGCGATCTTGGCTGAGTTCAGAGCCAGCATGATCAGAGGGTCGTCTTGCACGCAGCGAGCACCGATGTGGTGGCCAACCTGCTTACGGTATCCTGTCTTGTACTTGTACTGATGATGTCAGGAGAAAACATTTTGTGTTAGAACTAGAACTTCAACTTCTCACACGTTGTGTTTAATACCAGTGTGTCGAGTATATAAACAGATATATAGTGCAGTATGAGTCACTCACATCACTGATGATTTCCCTGGAGGCCTTAGCAGACTTCACAGAGATTGCATCCCCTGGGAGGAAATAGCCTTTCTTGATGGTGGCCTCAAAACCTTGTCTGTATAGTTTCTGAAAAGTAAGATGCCTATTAATACTTATGTTCACTGTTTTAACAATTGGGGGGCAAATAATTGGCACTTCATTCTGGAAAGTTTCAGGCTGGTAATGTTTGCAGTATTATTCACAAGGATCATATTTGTAGAGTTCTTAAGATGGTTCATAAGACACAACTGCAGACAAGCAGGTTTCTAAATTGTGTGAAAATTATTTTTAAAATTTAAAAGCTTGCCACGCCTCCAACACAAGTGACCTTGAGAAACTTGTTGAAAAAGACACAATCACTTACCCGATGTAATCAAGTGCAACAAGACTTATACTAACCCTGCTCATGTTGATTGCATTTTGCTGAGACAGGATGATCTCAGGAGTGTCGGGGTTAATGTGCAGTATGGTCTTGTCCTTCTCCCATGCCTCGGTGTAGAGACGCTGAAACAAACCACAAATTATCCAAGTGTTAAATGATGATGGTATTTCACATTAAGATAAATCATTATGAACCATTAGCCCTGTCATTTAAGAATATATTTGTATGTTACCAAATAAATGATGGATTTTACCTTGTTCATGGTCAAAGCATTATTCTTTGCCAGTACAATGTTCATGGCTTCTGAGGTGCTGGTGAAGGGAACAGTGCTGGGGTGCTGGCGGTACTTTCTATCACTCAAGATTTCTCCGGCCTTCTTGACTTTCTCCACGTCGATCGAGCCAATGGGGACCCAGCCCAGACCCTGGAGCCACTTCAGATCAGCTTTGTAGACGGCCTATGAAGTACAGTAAAATGTAATGCAAATGTAAATGCAAAATGTAATTCGCGAATGTAATTCGCGACATGCTTGGTAGCACTAACATGAAACAGAAGACTGAGAAAAACGAATTAGCAGGGAAGGTACACTCACATCACTCTGCAGGTCATAAGCATGTCTGGCCTGGACGACATCATTGGAGTCGGGCAGACAAGTCCAGTTATGCAAACGGGTGATGTAGTTGGCGTGGTTGACCTGAATCTGGTTCTTCTTGGCCAGTTCAAAGGCCATCATGTCTACCGGCAGATTGAACTTGGTCTTGGACTTGTTGAAGTCCTTCTTGTACAGGGCATCGCTGGCAATCTTGGCTGAGTTCAGAGCCAGCATGAGAAGAGGGTCGTCCTGGATGCTGAGAGCACCGATGTGGTGACCGACCTGCTTACGGTATCCTGTCTTGTACTTGTACTGGAAGAAAATTTTTTTAACAGTTGTACATTAATTCTGTACAATGGCCCAAAAAAAAAATTTATAAACCATACTCTTTTTTCAAACAATAATTAGTTGCATATAGTCAAATGTACATTACATTAATAATAAAGAATATTACAATAAACTGTTACTTGTCACTTTTCAATTAAATAACTAATGAAACAACTTACGTCACTGGCAATGTCCCTGGAAGCCCTTGCTGCGATGATGGAAATGGCATCATTGCGCAGATCATAGCCCTTCTTCTTAGCATCTTCATTTGCCTGTTTGTACTTTTTCTGCAAACAAACACAATCACCCCAAACACATTAATCAAACAATAAATCTACCATTGAAAGCAACTGATAAACAAGAGTTGTTGTACCTGTACCACCATAACTATTTAAGTTCTCACTTACCAAACTGTAGTTGACGTTGTTTGCTTTGGCCAGGAGAACATCCATAGCGTCAGGCATAACGTGGATCTTTGTCTTCTCGTTTTCCCAGGCTTCAACATATGCTTTCTGTAGTTATAGAAACCAACCACATCAAAAGTGACTTATATTTGTATTTTTGTATGATACCTATATGTATAAGACCGAGTTGTTTGATATTAAACAAAATAATTGTTTGAATGTGACTTCATACCTTGTTCATAACCTGAGCATTGGCCTTAGCCAGCGCCAGGGGCATGTCTTCAGTAGTCATTTTGTATTTGAAGTTGCTTGGGTGCTGACGATACTTCCTTTCACTCAAGACCTCACCAGCTTTCTTCACCTTCTCAACATCCAGTGAACCTATAGGTACCCATCCAATACCCTGCAGCATCTTCAGATCCTCCTTGTAAATAGCCTGGACACAACAAAAGGGTTTATGATCGTAAATGATGCTCAAAAACAGTAAAAATATACAGTCATGAACAGTAAAACTTTTCACAGGATAAATTCATGGGATTCAAAGGATTCATACTCACATCACTCTGCAGGTTATAAGCATGTCTGGCCTGGACGACATCATTGGAGTCGGGCAGACAAGTCCAGTTATGCAGACGGGTGATGTAGTTGGCGTGGTTGACCTGAATCTGGTTCTTCTTGGCCAGTTCAAAGGCCATCATGTCTACTGGCAGATTGAACTTGGTCTTGGACTTGTTGAAGTCCTTCTTGTACAGGGCATCGCTGGCAATCTTAGGCTGAGTTCAGAGCCAGCATGAGAAGAGGGTCATCATGGATGCTGAGAGCACCGATGTGGTGACCGACCTGCTTACGGTATCCTGTCTTGTACTTGTACTGGAAAACAAATGGAAAAAAAAACATGACTCCACGGTTATATGTTCAGTAATAAATGTATGGAAACTGTTTTTCATTGTCAGCATCCAACAGCTTACATCACTGGCAATGTCCCTGGAAGCTTTGGCTGCAATGATGGAAATGGCATCGTTGCGCAGATCATAGCCCTTCTTCTTGGCATCTTCATTTGCCTGTTTGTATCTTTTCTGTAAACAAACACCCCACAGAGATAAGTATATGCATGTTCAATTATAAGTAGGACTGACTGATAATCAAATATACATGTATTGATAACAGAAGATTATCATTAGTTAATACAGCATATCTTTGAGTCGTTATTTAAAGTAATTAATATACATGAGTGTTCTTAAACATGTTTAAATCTTCACTTACCAAACTGTAGTTGGCACTGTTTGCTTTGGCTAAAAGAACATCCATAGCATCAGGCATAACGTGGATCTTCGTCTTCTCATTCTCCCAAGCTTGAACGTAGGCATTCTGCAGTCACAGAAAATAACAATATGAAAGCTTATTCATAATATCAACTCTGCAACTATGCAAATACTACAAGAGGAGACTTTATTTATTATGTCAGTACAAGTATTTCAACAGAGTCTTTTTGTATTATTTACATTTAACAGCACTTTAAAGATTTATGATTTAATACCTTGTTCATAACCTGAGCATTGGCCTTAGCCAGCGCCAGGGGCATGTCTTCAGTAGTCATTTTGTATTTGAAGTTGCTTGGGTGCTGACGATACTTTCTTTCACTTAAGGCCTCGCCAGCTTTCTTCACCTTCTCAACATCCAGTGAACCTATAGGCACCCATCCAACACCCTGCAGCATCTTCAGATCCTCCTTGTAAATAGCCTGGACACAACAAAAACGTAAAACGAGTTATGTTCCAAAGTTGAAAAAAACCCTGTAAATTTATGATAACGAAAACTTTCCATGATATAAATTTAAGGACTGATACTCACATCACTCTGCAGGTTATAAGCATGTCTGGCCTGGACGACATCATTGGAGTCGGGCAGACAAGTCCAGTTATGCAGACGGGTGATGTAGTTGGCGTGGTTGACCTGAATCTGGTTCTTCTTGGCCAGTTCAAAGGCCATCATGTCTACTGGAAGGTGGAACTTGGTCTTGGACTTGTTGAAGTCCTTCTTGTACAGGGCATCGCTGGCAATCTTGGCTGAGTTCAGAGCCAGCATGAGAAGAGGGTCATCCTGGATGCTGAGAGCACCGATGTGGTGACCGACCTGCTTACGGTATCCTGTCTTGTATTTGTACTGCAAATGAGGAACAAAACAACTGATCATAAAATTGTTTTTGTAAAACAATAACATCAGCAACAATATTGTTTTCAGACTTTGCTGCGTATCAGTTTTAGTATAGATTATGCATGTAGTCATGTAGTCACGATACAAAAAACAAATCTATTACAAAAATCATTTGACTAGATACAATTCTAAAACAATAGAACTTGATTACATGTTTGTCATATTTTTAAATTAAATATAATGTGTGTGTAATGAGTAGAAATCAAATTATTTTACATCACTGGCAATGTCCCTGGAAGCCTTCGCTGCAATAATGGAAATGGCATCATTACGCAGGTCGTATCCCTTCTTCTTGGCATCTTCATTTGCCTGCTTGTACATTTTCTGTGTAGGAGAAAAAAAATACCAGAAATTAAAGCATCTTTTGAACAATGGTGCTATATTATGAAGTATGCTGTTCAAGAGCAATGACAACTTTTTTAAGAATATTTGATGAGACTCACCACACTGTAGTTCACTTTGTTTGCTTTGGCCAGTAGGACATCCATGGCATCAGGCATAATGTGAATGGTAGTCTTGTCTTTATCCCAGGCTTCACTGTAAGCTTTCTGTAGGGTACAATTTTTTTGTTAGTTTCTTCGCAAAAAGAAAAAAAAATATTTGGAAGAAGATGTCATTGGCGTGCATTAATAATTGAATCAATACTGATTTTAGACAAATATTCAACTGATAACATGACACAACCCCTGAATATGATTTGTTATGCTGAATCTGAAATTATCTCTGTTTTGCACATTAAAATGCGTCCAAATTATAACGAACTGATAAGAAGTTTACTGTACAAAAAAAAATCATACTCAGATTTATTTTTCCTCAAGCCGAGGCACAAAACAAGGTTGTCCTTTATTAGTGTTGTCGTTTGCATTAATAGCTTAACTTTTCACTTCGTGTGCAAGAGACAACACAAATATTTCAGATTTAAACATCAATGATAGTGAACATGAACTATCTTTTTATGCAGATGATGTAATTCTATTCTGCTCAGACCCAGCAACACTTAACATAATAGGACCATTCTAAATACTCTGGAATTAAAATGTCTGCAGTAAATGCAAAGGAAATACCTTGTTCATATTCTGAGCGTTGGCCTTAGCCAGCACCAGAGGCATGTCTTCAGTAGTCATTTTGTATTTGAAGTTGCTTGGGTGCTGACGATACTGTTTCTCACTCAAGATCTCGCCAGCTTTCTTCACCTTCTCAACATCCAGTGAACCTATAGGTACCCATCCAATACCTTGCAACATCTTCAGATCCTCCTTGTAAATAGCCTGGACACAACAAAAACGTAAAACGAGTTATGTTCCAAAGTTGAAAAAAACCCTGTAAATTTATGATAACGAAAACTTTCCATGATATAAATTTACATAAACAGCCTGGACACAACAAAAGGGTTTATTATGGTGTAAGATGTCCCAAAACAAAATACAGATTCATAAAGATTAAAGGATTTCTTTATGTATTCAAATGTTCATACTCACATCACTCTGCAGGTTATAAGCATGTCTGGCCTGGACGACATCATTGGAGTCTGGCAGGCAAGTCCAGTTATGCAAACGGGTGATGTAGTTGGCGTGGTTGACCTGAATCTGGTTCTTCTTGGCCAGTTCAAAGGCCATCATGTCTACTGGAAGGTGAAACTTGGTCTTGGACTTGTTGAAGTCCTTCTTGTACAGGGCATCGCTGGCAATCTTGGCTGAGTTCAGAGCCAGCATGAGAAGAGGGTCGTCCTGGATGCTGAGAGCACCGATGTGGTGACCGACCTGCTTACGGTATCCTGTCTTGTACTTGTACTAAAGAAGCAAATGTGAAAGTTTTCATAACAAAACTCTGCTGAGGGGAAACGCATAAGGAATTATATATAATTATATAGTATGTAGTTCAGAATAGACACTTACATCACTAGCAATAGCAGTGGAGGCTTTGGCTGCCTGGACTGCAATAGCATCAGCACGAACATTATGACCCTTCTTTTTGGACAGCTCATTGTCCAATTTGTACAGTTTCTGAAGAGAGAGAGAATATACATGTTTAGAAAAGGAATCATGTGAAATGGATATACAAATGTATCTAATTCCTGTTTGTCAAGATCCATACTGTAAGTGTTGTGGTGACTATGCAACATACGCTGTTGTTGTTTTTTTTTCCATTACAAATCATGAGTGGGGACTGCGATGAAAAAATAAGGTAGCACACTGTACCTCACTGACGTTCTTGTTGTTTGCCCGAGCAAGAACAATGTCCATTGAATCAGGCATAATGTGGATTGTAGTCTTGTCTTTCTCCCAGGCTTGAGTGTAGGATTTCTAAAAACAAAACGTAGATGTCGGTTTGATATCTAAACATATCATAAACATAAATGTTAGAGAAGTTGGCGTTATTATCCAGCACCTTATCCATAATCTGGTTGTTGGCAGTGGCCAGTGTCAGATCCATGGAATGCATGTCTTTAGTGAATTTGAAGTTGCTAGGATGTTTACGGTATCGGGCCTCGCTAAAGATCTGGCCGGCTGTTTTTGCTTTCTCAACATCCAACGATCCAATAGGAACCCATCCTATTCCTCTGATGAAGCTTTGATATTCACTCTTATACTGGTTCTGTGGGAAAACATTCAACAGACAGAGTATTTCTTCACAATGTACCACATACTGTTATGGTTACATTAATGTAAAACTTCAGATTCATTTTAATTAAACTTCATTAGTGATATTAAGTCAGACTCTTTACATACATCACTGGCAATGAACTGCATGTTACGAGCTAGTTCCAGGTTCATGGCATCAGGAAGCACAGTGTAGTGGGAGTTAATCTGCTTGTATCCAGCATAAGTCTGAACAGTGGAGGCATGCTTGGCATGGGCCACACTCATCATGTCCACTGGGGAGTGATACTTCAGCTTGGACTTGTGGTAGTCCTTCTTGTAGTTCTTGTCACTCTGCAGCCTGGCCACCTCCATGTAGTGGACCAGCAGAGGATCATCCTGGAGGCTGCGGAAGCCAACGTGGTGGCCTCTGGCTTTCTCATATGCCAACTTGTACTTGTACTGTGAAAGCAAACACGTACTTTGTTATTCACAGAGACCGGGTTCTTTATAACATGAATCTTAACAGATTTATTGTGAATAATGATTTCATACAGGAAGATTGCAATCACTTACATTGCTGGCAATGGTGGTACCAGACTTGGCAGCCAAAATTGGGATGGCGTCTGCTTTGAGGTTGTAGCCCTTATTGGCCATTTGTACAAGACCAGCTTTGTAAAGTTTCTGTGAAAACATGTCATATAAATAAAATACTATGAAATACAAAAAATCTGTAAAATGTTTACAAACTGTGTAATGTAATTCACTGCCTTACATTGCTCATGTTGATGGCATTAGCCTTGGCCAAGACAATTTCAGGACAATCTGGCATCACATGGACTGTCAGTTTGTCCTTCTCCCAAGCTGCAGTGTATGCTTTCTGCAAACATAGATAACAGAAACACAAATTAATAATTACAGTTGTGAACAATTATTAACAACATTTTCGACCCTTTAAAGTGCAGTTAAACAAGTCGCACCTTGTTCATGATCTGGTTGTTGGCAGTAGCCAGAGCCACGTCCATGGAGTCCATCAACTTGCTGAACTTGAAGGTGGATGGATGAGTGCGGTACTTTTTCTCACTCTGAATCTCACCACCAACTTTAGCAGTCTCAACTGCAAGTGAGCCAATAGGGACCCATCCAATACCTCTGACGTAGTTATTCCATTCAGACTTGTAGTTGCACTGAAAAGAAATGTGAGGTCTCATGAATCAAGGGATTGTACTCTAATTTTTAACTGTTATGTGACTTTATAAAACGATATAATTATTGTGGGCACTATTGCGCCACTCACATCACTTGACTGGGCGTTCATGGTGCGACACAGCTGCAGGTGCATGTTGTCAGGCAGAAGCAGGTAGCTGTGAGGGACCTTCCTGTATCCAGTGTAAGTCTGAACAGTGGAGGCCTGCTTGGCATGGACCACGCTCATCATGTCCACCGGGGAGTGATACTTCAGCTTGGATTTGTGGTAGTCCTTCTTGTAGTTCTTGTCACTCTGCATCTTAGCCACCTCCATGTAGTGGACCAGCAGAGGATCATCCTGGAGGCTGCGGAAGCCAACGTGGTGGCCTCTGGCTTTCTCATATGCCAACTTGTACTTATACTGTAAGAGTAAATAAATACTTGTTACCACATATTCTGGGCTGTGGAAGATGCACTTCTTGATCTGGTGCAGGAATTTATTTCCAACTTACATTGCTGGCAATGGTGGTACCAGACTTGGCAGCCAAAATTGGGATGGCATCTGCTTTGAGGTTGTGGCCCTTATTGGCCATCTCCACAAGACCAGCTTTGTAAAGTTTCTGTGAAAACAGGTCATATAAATAAAATACTATGAAATACAAAAAATCTGTAAAATGTTTACAAACTGTGTAATGTAATTCACTGCCTTACATTGCTCATGTTGATGGCATTAGCCTTGGCCAAGACAATTTCAGGACAATCTGGCATCACATGGACTGCAAGTTTGTCCTTCTCCCAAGCTGCAGTGTATGCTTTCTGCAAACATAGATAACAGAACTCAAATGAGTGATGATGGTTGTGAACAATTATTAACAACATGTTTTCGCCCTGCACTTAAGAGTACAATTAACTAGGTCGCACCTTGTTCATGATCTGGTTGTTGGCAGTAGCCAGAGCCACGTCCATGGAGTCCATCAACTTGCTGAACTTGAAGGTGGATGGATGAGTGCGGTACTTTTTCTCACTCTGGATCTCACCACCAACTTTAGCAGTCTCAACTGCAAGTGAGCCAATAGGGACCCATCCAATACCTCTGACGTAGTTATTCCATTCAGATTTGTAGTTGCACTGAAAAAAACGGGACAGTGAGGTTATAATGCATATTAGTTCTAAAGTCAACGTCTCTGACAATTATTTCCTTAAACTCTTTGCACAAATGTCTAATGCAGCCCACAAAATATATTCAGTGTGGTCGTGGTAATTTCAAACATGCTTTTGATCCTAAAAGCCACAGTTCATTGATGAGGCTGTCACTGCCACTCACATCACTTGACTGGGCGTTCATGGTGCGACACAGCTGCAGGTGCATGTTGTCAGGCAGAAGCAGGTAGCTGTGAGGGACCTTCCTGTATCCAGCATAAGTCTGAACAGCAGAGGCCTGCTTGGCATGGGCCACACTCATCATGTCCACTGGAGTGTGATACTTCAGCTTGGCCTTGTGGTAGTCCTTCTTGTAGTTCTTGTCACTCTGCATCTTAGCCACCTCCATGTAGTGGACCAGCAGAGGATCATCTTGGAGGCTGCGGAAGCCAACGTGGTGGCCCTTTGCCTTCTCAAAGTCTTTCTTGTACTGGACCTGAAAGAAAAAGGAAAAAAGGACTTAGTTGATGTAGATGATAGTGACTGTTTCAGTTACATGGAAAAATGTGCTGAACACATCCTGTGTTGGGTATATTTATGATTTACATACATTGCTGGCAATATGTCTGCCTTGCTTGGCATGCAGGATTGCAATAGCATCGGGCTTCAGGTCGTATCCTTTGGCAATATCCTCCAGCCACTTGTGCTTGTAGTGACTCTATGGATAAAGAGCAAAGTGTTAGGACAATGTTAGGCACAAAGATTATGCTGATCTACATTTTATATTTCAGATAAGTGATATTCCTTTGACTTGCATATTTGACTGATAAAGAAACATCTAAATTAGATTTTCAATAAATATATGGTGCTCTAACCTCGCTCATGGTCTGGGCGTTGAATTTAGCCTGAAGGAACTCTGGGCTGTCAGCTGGCAGATGATAGGTGTGCTTGAACTTTTCGCCAGAAGCTTTGTATGAAGCCTAGAAGGAAGGAGAAAGAACAGTAAAACCTAGAATTTTTGCAAGGTTCTCCATAAACTTTTTGTCTGACATGCATCAATATTTAAAAAGATGACAAGGCAATGAATCGTCTGTAAAGAGAAAGCAATCATACTTGATCCAGTTGCTTCGTGTTGCTTAGAGCCAGAGCCATGTTCATAGCATCAGTCTTGCTGGTGAACTTTAAAGTACTGGGATGCTGGCGATAACCAATTTCAGCCAGAGCTGTTTTAGCAGCTTTAGCCTTCTCAACATCCAGCGAACCAATGGGAACCCATCCTGTGCCTTTACAGAAGTTGGTGTAATCCGACTTGTAGATATTCTGTGGGTATTAAGAAAAAACATGGTCTCATCTCAAAATGTGTATAAGAGTTTACAGTCATCACTGTGCAGATAGCTTTGCCACTGTGTACAAAATTTGTTTTCTTATTTAGGTGAAAGTGAAAACATACATCACTCTGAATGTCCATCATGGTGCGACACAGCTGCAGGTGCATGTTGTCAGGCAGAAGTAGGTAGCTGTGAGGGACCTTCCTGTATCCAGTCAGTATAAGTCTGAACAGCAGAGGGCCTGCTTGGCATGGGCCACACTCATCATATCCACTGGAGTGTGATACTTCAGCTTGGCCTTGTGGTAGTCCTTCTTGTAGTTGTTCTTCTCACTCTGCATCTTAGCCACCTCCATGTAGTGGACCAGCAGAGGATCATCCTGGAGGCTGCGGAAGCCAACGTGGTGGCCCTTTGCCTTCTCAAGCCAAGCCAGCTTATACAGGAGGATCATCCTGAGGCTACCAACGTGTGGCCCTTCTCAAACCAACGTTGGTGGCCCTTGCCTTATCCAGCTTATACTTGTACTGTAAACCAAAAAAAACATTAGGTACGAATGACATTATTGAATTCAGTGTTATATTAGTATTATTATTAGCATATTCCCAACTTACATTACTGGCAATGTCTCTGGAAGATTTTGCAGCAACAATAGGTATGGCATCTTCCTTCACATGATGTCCTTTGAGCAGATCTTGACGATGCGCATAGGTGTAGTAATTCTAAATAAAATGATGAAAAGAGAGAGCAGCCATACTTGGTCGCTATATTTACATGTTACATGTGTACAGAGGTAGGAAAATACTAGACAAGAATCTGGAACAAACCTGGCTGATGTTGACAGCATTGTATCTGGCTTGCATCAGTTCAGGGACATCAGGAGGGAGATGGTAAGTGTGCATGAACTTCTCTCCACTGGCCCTATATTCTTTCTGCATAATTGCAATGAAGAGATTGGTTTATGTCTGTTATGAAAGGAATTCAAAGACAAAAATAATGAGATCTATATTAGAGCAAATTAAGAAGTTAACCAGTTTCCTCACATCGTTCATGATCTTGGCATTGGCTTTGGCCAGCTCCATGTTCATGGAGTCGGTGACACTGGTGAATTTGATAGTGTCAGGGTGCTGACGATACTTTTTCTCATTCAGAGCTGCTGCTGCTGCCTTGGCTTTTTCCACCTCCAGGGAACCAATGGGAACCCAGCCAATTCCCTTGACCGAGGTCTCATAATCCAGTTTATAATTGTGCTGGAAAGATAAGTGAGAAATGCCAACTATCAGACATGCAGAAACATATTCTTTAGCCAGGTGTTTCCAAGGAAAATCAAGCTTACATCACTGGCATTGTAGTTCATGGTGCGACACAGCTCCAGATTCATCGCGTCAGGCAGAAGTAGGTAGCTATGAGGGACCTTCCTGTATCCAGCATAGGTCTGCACCGCTGAGGCCTGCTTGGCATGGGCCACACTCATCATGTCCACTGGGGAGTGATACTTCAGCTTGGCCTTGTGGTAGTCCTTCTTGTAGTTCTTCTCACTCTGCATTTTAGCCACCTCCATGTAGTGGACCAGGAGAGGATCATCCTGGAGGCTGCGGAAGCCAACGTGGTGGCCTCTGGCCTTCTCATAAGCCTTTTTATACTGGACCTAGAGGTTAAAGGGCATATAACATTTCTAGTTATCAACCATTTAAATCATTTTAATGTTTATATGATGCAACAAAAAAGAGAAATTGGCTCAGTCTTTCAGGAAACTTACATCACTGGCAGCATGTCTGGCAGCTTTGGCAGCAATAACAGGGATCGCATCAGGCTTCAAGTCATAACCTTTAGCAATCAACTCCTGCCAGGCTGACTTGTAGTATTTCTGAAATGAGAGATTACAGAAATAAACAACAAAAGATATTAACACCAAATAAGGTTGGTATTGATCCACTTCTGCAGACACACACACTTTCACACCTACAGTAGATGTTGGTTCATACACAGCTACAAATATATGTAAATTTATATGTAACACCACAGCAAATTAGGAGCAAATGAATTTTAAATGTAACCAAAGCTACTACTTAAAAGGTGTGTAATGAGAACATATTGCATTTATATGATTCCAAAAAGTGATCTCTTTGCATTACGTTGCTGATGTTGTAGGCATTGCACTTGGCCTGGATGAACTCAGGGACATCAGGAGGCAGAGAGTACTTCTGATGGACCTCCTCTAGACCTCTCTTATAGAACAGCTGTAAGGCAAGAAAGCAATATGGGCAGAAGTTACACGTGCTATATTTAGATACAAGAACAGATTAGAAAAAAAAGTGCAAAGTCTCCCTGCAGAATTACAGTAACAGTGAAAGTGACAGAAGACTCACATCGCTCCTCTGAAGCTGGTTGACTTTGGCCTGCAGCATGATGGGGTGGTCGTCAATACTTGTGAAGGGGATCGTGTCCGGGTGTTGTCTGTATTTTTTCTGTAGGAAACAAGTATTTTAAGACATTACATGGCATATCTCACCAACTATCCAATATATCCTTTTTATTGATGTCAAGAGGACATTTATAAATATGGCAAAGGTGTGTTCAGGGAGACTGAGGTGATGCACATACCTCGCTAAGGATCTCAGCAGCTCTCTTATTCTTTTCCACATCCATGGAGCCAAAGGTGATCCATGGGCTACCCTTGGTGTAGGTGTTGTAGTCAGACTTGTACTCATTCTAAGATGCAGAAAAACAAGAACAAGTCAAATGCTGCACTGAATTCATATCAAGTCTCATAATAACTGTGCAAGTACAACTCAGCAAGAATCCAGTATAACCAAACTGTTGCAAAGTCTACTCACATCACTCTGGATGATGTTGGCTTTCTTGGCCAAGTCCAGCAGCACGCTGTCGGGGGGAAGGAAGTAGTTTGTGCTGATGCTCCTATAACCGGCCATGCTGGTGATCGCCTGGGATTTCTTGGCCAAGGTGACTGACATCATGTCCAGAGGTGTATGGTACTTGGTCTTTATCTTTTCATAGTCCTTTTTGTATTCACGCTGTGGAGACATCAGTGAGAGATTGTTCAGTAGTGCCCTCTTACCTCAGGTCTGATAAGTTAATATTAGAAATGTAAATATTATAGTCCTACAGCAAGGTAATGACTCACATCACTCTGGATTTTGGCCACGTGAACAGAGTGTAAGATCTTGGGATCGTCATTAATGCTGAGAGCTCCAACCATCTGTCCCTTGTTCTTCTCGTACTCCTTCTTGTATTTAACCTGAAAAGAAGAGCAAATGGTTACCCTTTAGCAGATTAATAAAATAGTTAATGGATACTAAAAGTAACTGAAATACAACACAAGCAAGAAGTCATTTGTGTCTTACTTACATCACTGGCAATATTTGTGTGAGCACGGGCAGCCAGGATCGAGATAGCGTCGCCCCTGACCTCAAACTTCTTTGCTTTAGTTTTCTCCCAATCATACTTATAACAGTTCTGCAAGGAGAAAATATCAAATTAAAAATGCAGATTAAATTAAAGCTGGCAATAATTTTATTCCAGTGATCTCTAGAAGCGTACAGTGTTTACAAAAATAAACAGCTACTTACATCACTGAGGTTGAAAGCGTTAACTCTGGACTGGATGAAAAAGGGATAGTCTGGGGGCAGACTATTCTTGGTCTTTATCTCCTCATACTGTGCCTTGTAGTTCAACTGCAAAAAGAACAAAATGTAAAAATTATGTTTAAAAGAAAAAAAACATTCTCATTGGACAAGTACAGTCATTTCAAGATGAAACATAAGTTTAGTTTTAAGTGTTTCTATGATTTTCTGTCACTGGAGGGCAGCAGTGTATTATCTGGAAACACCGACTGTCCCTTTCCCTGCTTCCCCCACCCCTCTCTGATCACAGGGTTTATTCTGGGCCAGCTGAATGCTTGTTGCTATTTATACTACAGAGAGATGGCTCTCCAGTTTCCATGGAGCCCACAGAAAGACAGCTGGGCTACTTGGATGATTGGGCACATTTTAAGGTGATCTGCATATCTAAGAGAATTTGATCTGGAGCATTATGTGACGATCGTGGCAATTTCAGGTAATAAAAGGACAATGTAAAAAATAATTATGTTCACAACAACCTTATATGAAATGACTGAATATACCAATTTCAATCCAATGACAGGAGGCGTAGTCATACATACGTCACTTAGCTGCTTGGCGTTGATGGCGGCTTGGACCAGAACTGGCGAATCCACCACTTGTGTAAATTTCACTTTGTCTGGATGTTGCCGGTAAGTTTTCTGCAAACCATAGGAGAGAAATATTTTGTGACTTACATACCAAAACAAGATAAACGTGAATATGTTTTACTGCAAAGAAGCCTTTTATGAGCCAAGACTACTCACGTCATTACACTGTTGAAGCTTCTTCACAGCTTCATATTCAGGCGTAAGTGTTTGAGGGAAGAAGCATCTTGTTTTTATGTCTTCATATTCTGCTTTATATAATTGCTGCAAGACAGAACATGCATAACGTGAGAGGAGATATAATCAAGCATACAGTAAATTCAGTGATTAAATTTAGAAGAATGGAAAGGAAACTGCGTGATGATTTACCTCGTTCTTCATTTCCTCAACTTTCTGGCAGTGGAGCATGTAGAGATCTTCATAGCTGCCAATGTAGTGGCCCTTCACCTCATTGTCATACTTATCTTTGTAATGTGTCTAGAAGAAATAAAAAGAAATGTTTATGATGTTGCAATAATATCTTGGTAATATCTGGTTGCTAATAAAAAAAAGTATTTGTTCTTCCACTTGTCCACTTGTTCTTACATCAGAGAACTGTTTAAGCACTGAGTCCATCTGAAACTTGGGCGTGTCACAGTAGTTGATGCTGAAACCCCTGGATTTCTCATAGTTGGCCTTATACACTTTCTGCAAAGAAAACAGAGACAACACAAATAAATTATGATCAGTAACTCAAATGAGCAAACACTCAAAAAAAAAAAACCTACAAGTCATCTGTCTACATAATGTAGGACCAACTAACTCACTTTATGCAAAAGGGTACTGCGAGCGACTTCCAGATGCTTTAATTAGCACCACTAATATGGCAAACCACTTAGGCGAGCTTCACGTCGACCACTCTAAATAACACCCACAACCGCCTCAATCATCTCAGCGCTCACCTCATTTTTCAGTTAACGCTCTGATGTGAGCAATTCATCAGATTCATGCAAGCAACATTTATGTGTACACTGGGGAGACCAGTAATCCTACGATTTTATGACTTGTTTCCCCAAAAATATCAGCATCATATCATTTTTAATAACACCAACTGTGATATAAAAGTATAAGTACAGAGTATATATGTATGTACAGATATATATATTTTATTTTATTTTTGTGATACCTACATCACTGAGGATGGTGCCGGCGTATCTGAGCTGTCTGAGGAGAGGGTTCTCTGTGGCGGGGAGAGTGTTGTACTGACACTGCGATTTCGTCTTCTCATAATCCTTCTTGTATTGGACCTGAAAACAGAAACAACAGTGTGAGTGAGAAGAAAACGTGCGTCGATGAGGCTCGTTCACATGGTTGATACACTGACTCATATGACAAAACGTCGGTACAGTTATTCATGTTGGAAACGAATGTGTGTCTCCATTGTTTCCTAAAATGACGCATGTTTGCATTGTGTGTGAATGCGTGGGTGGCTGTGAGGTATATGGCAGCTAAAAGGCCTCTTCACGTTGTCTGATATACCGCTAGCGAGGACGAGTGAAACTACATGCTGGATTTGTGCAGCGAGAGTAAACGAAATGTAGATCCACTCAGTCATGCCACGCTCGTGTGGGCACAATGGAGTGTGTCCCTGCGTCAGAGTGGACTCACACTGCGTTGACTCACACTCCGCTCTGAGACTAGGGTCAACTTTCTGTCGTGTCTTCCACATGAGATAGGAACTATAAAAGTACAATGATACATCTGTGTGTGTGTGTGTCTTTGTGTGTGTGTGTGTGTGTACTCACCTCACTGGCAGCAATACGAGCCTTCTTGTTTGTGTCATAAACGGGCGTGTCTGTTTGCATGAAATAAATTTGGTCTTTTTTATCTTCAAAGTCTTGCGTGTATTTCCTCTGAAAGACAAGAAAAGATCAATTGTTAGACAGAGAAAAATGACAAACTAACACTATTTTGAAAATCATTCTTCCCTTTATGCAGTAGTGGTAGTAAGCTCTTACATTGCTGAGGTTGTCCATCGCCACCCTGGCAATGGCCACGTCGAAGTACGGCGTCTCGCACCACTGACCCCTCACGTTTTTATTGTAATCTTCCTTGTACTTCAGCTGTGGAGAACAGATAACAGACAGCATTAGTATTTAGAATATGTATTTTACAAATATGCTATGCTTCTTATTCTCTTTTATAAAACATGTTGGGAATGACAGGAATCCCTGTTTCAGCCTATTGTTGGCCTCTCCCTTCCAGCTGAGCGTGGCCAGTAATATCAGAAAGCAGGTGGTCACTTATCCCTGGCAGTGGCTCGAGGGTTTGTTTGTCTCTGAGGGCCCTGTTTCTATGTAGGTGCCCTGTTTGAGTGTCTAAAATTTTACTGAGATACAATCATGAGGTCTATTATTTTCCTGTGCATGTTTGGTGTTGCAATGGCACGTGTTGAGTGGAAGAATATTTGTCGCTCGTTGACAGAAGATCGTCTTTTTGTCAGTCCATTGTGATGTAGAGGGAGGGTGTCTCAAAACGCTCTACAGATAATGTATAGCTGCTCTCTCATCTCTTACCATTTTCCATCTATAGCCACAAATACCAAAATATGTCCTGCCACACCCACTGCAAACTGTCCAATGTAAATTTTACTGCGTTTTGAGCTACTCTTAATGAGAATAGGGTGTATGCACATGATTTCTTCCACACTTTATGCTGAATATTGCTCAGTATGCATTACTTGTAAGCGTGTCTAGCTGACGGTGGATGCCCAAACATACTGGAAGCAAAATTAAGCAAAAAAAAAAAAAGAAAAAGGTAAATTTCTCACTTTGACCCATCTTATATCCTCCAGTGTTTCTTCTATTTGTTTTACATTTACACGACATGTTCAAGAGCCAGTTTAAAAGTGTTTCTGCTTACATCACTGTGCTGCGCGGCCACCCTCTTGGCCAGCTCCACTTCAGGAGGATCGGGCAAGGAGGTATACTTGGCCTTGCGCTGATCGTGACCCTTCTTGTAGTGAACCTGCAGGGGGGGGCAAGCACAGGAGTTGAAATTTCCTGAGGTGGTTAATTCTTTAACATCAATAGGTGACCTTAGCGTGCCACCGTCTGCCTCACACGGATCGTATCTACATTGACTGGTGATTCTCCTACATCAGCAGAAAAGGTTAAAGGCAATAGTGTTCAAAAAGAGGAAAGAGGGCACAAATGTTTTAATTGCCTTCAGTGTGATGGCTACATATGATACATCTGACTCAGCACAAACAAAATAATAATATTTTTAACAATGATGTCGATATATATTATGATGTGGTATGATTCAATTAAAAAGACTGTTTACAGGTAAATAAACCAGATGGAAATGACTAATTCAGTGACTTAAGTTCAAAATAAATACAAACTAAAGCACTTTATTACTTTATTGTGGTCATTCTCATTGATCCTTTTCGTTTACGATGGTCAAATAAAGCTGGAGATATCAAAATGAGTGAATAAACAGAAACTGAATAAATACAATCAGTATCTAGTCCAACCCTACAATCACTAAAAGCGTTTTTCCAGAAAAATGTGATGTCTCTAAAGCACACACAGGTGCAGGATCTAGATTTTGGACGACAGGAAATTCTACTTACATCACTGAGGACCTCCTGAGCCTTGGCCACCCTGCGCAGCTCAGGGCTGTCGCTGTACGGGTAGAACAGGGTCTTCTCTTCATCCCAGGCCTCAGTGTAAAGTTTCTGGACAAGGTGTAAAGTCATGAATTACCTCAAGCATACAAAACATTTTTACTTAAATCATATTTTGGACATAAAACACGGTGCTTGATCGCTGTGTCGTGCTCACTTTGCTGTAGTTAGCAGCATTCTTCACAGCCAGGACCAGCTCAGGGGCATCAGGAGGCAGCAGGTACCTGTCCTTAGTCTCATCCCACTTCTGTCTGTACAGAACCTACACGAGATGAGCAACATCATCGTTGTTAGGTGTTTATTTTTTTCAGATCTTGGTATTTTCATGTATAAATTCACGTAACTCACCTTGCTGATCAGTTCAGACACATGCTTGGCGTGGGTGATCTCTCTGGCCTCACCGTCGTACATGCTTGTAGTCCGAGCCTTATTTCCCTCCATGCGGTATTTAACCTGATGGCAATACGTGTAATTTCTTATTATTCATCATGAGAGCTTGATCAGATCAGCTTTTGAGGAAGTGAGTTTTCTTTTTATATTCATCTTCTTTACACCTTAATATACCCAAAGAGAAAATCACCATGAAAACATCACACAACCACACTCAGTGGTTCTTACTCACAGCCCCTTTAACTAACTTTATAAATGATATTCACACAAGCAATCTTCCATCCCAACAACCTTCCAACCCTCTTTAAACTTTAGACAACATGATTTGGGGGGAAAACATCACCACAGTCCTCAGTTGTACCTCGCTAAGCTGCTCCTGGGCCTTCCTGATGCGAATCATTTCAGGGGAGTCAGTGATGATGGCAGGAGGCATCCCTCTGGACTTGTCATAAGCTTGGCGATACTTGTTCTGTGAAGAAGAGCGATCACTGAATTGAGTACAAAAGTCACGATAACCACTACAATCAATGAAAATATTACATCTGAAGTAGAAATACAACTTTTATACAGCAAATTAAAAAAAAATTCAATATTTAAGAACTGACTTTGACTCCCAAACATGTTGCTTACATGGCTGAACTGCTCCAGCATCTTCTGGCTGTGGGCCAGGTACGGAGTCATGAACTTGGAAGTATCCACCTTGACCTTCTTTCTGACTTTTCTGGTGGGCAAGCCAGACTGGAGGAGGATAGAGGGAAACACAGTCAACCATCCGACTGACAAAAGGGCATCAGGTCATTGATCACAGGAAGAAAACTATATCTACTTATGACAGGGCTGTGATCAAGGCTAAGAAACGTGTTTGCAACTGATAAAATAATGATTAAGTCAAGAGGAAGAGAAGAGAAAACATCTTGATATTTATTTAGTGAGTTAGCACTAAATATCCTTAAACTACTGATGTGATTCAAGTCAACATTTAAAGGGATGTGAATAGATCAGTAAAAGTTTCTACATGGTGCTGAAGTAGTTAGGATAATGGCATGATTACTTACTGAGATAAAACTGTATGACGAGCGACCAAAGGACAAAACAAAACCAACACAAGTAAAGGGGAAGCGCTGAATATACAGAGATGCCTACAGAGCGTGCAACAGCGAGCTCAGCAAGACATTATACATATACATGAGGATTACAGTAGCACATCTGTCAGGAAGTAAAGCCATGGGGAGCGAAATTACAGAAAGCAATTAACTGCTGGCAAGCAGCCATTTCCTTCTCGAAATCAGAGTAAAATAAAAGATTGGCACAAAAATGTCATAGTAAATTGCTGAAAATCAGTTCATGCAAAGCTTTAATTGATTTCTACGAACTTTAAGTGTGTTAACATAAAGATCTGCAAAGATTATGTGCCTTCAATTAAACCAGAGAGCAGAATATCTATATAGGCATGCAGATAAGGATGGGGATGCAAAATTGTCAAGACAAAGGAGGGGTATCCTGCACTGTTTGAACTGTTGACCCTTGGGAGGAGGTGCTTTACCTGTAAGAACTGACCCTTTTGTTGAGTGACAGTCGTTGTCGTTGTAATCTGCTCAACATATTACAAATATAGGACACACTCTTGGGGTTTGAAAAGTTATGGGAGAAACGGCACAGTATTCCTGCTGGATTGAGGGTGATTTTTCCCCACAGCTCTGGCATGCTCGTCCATTACACTGCCACTAACGCTTCCAGCCTAACAAGTGGGAAACCACTCGACGCTGCATCACATTAGTATCTGTTCTTGTCAAACGCCTTTAAAGCTCTCCATTAACTGTGTGAAAGCAGAGAGCGTTGTCATCGGGGATCTTTGTCCTAAGCTGTAATAAGTTGATTCCTTCTCCACTCAAACGGTGTCACAGAGAGAAAGGTAAAATCCTCAGAGGTGAATGAACTTGCTGTAATTGTGACTGCAGTCTAATTAAGCTTGTATTCTACAGAGGAAAGAGAAGCATTTATATCCTCTGTGTTATGCGAACCAGACCACTCCGAGTCTTTGTCTATAAACACCCGGCGATCACATGACAATAAGTCTATTCTTATTCTTTTATTTCATAGCCCATTGTTCCTGTTATCTGTTGCTACAGCAGTACACAAACAGCTTTATAATCTCCATGTCTGTTCACACACAGCTCCAAGGACTGGTTCACCCCAATTACACAGATTTTTTACAGTTTAGCTATTACTTTAAAACATTTTAAAGTACCCGTCTCTAAGTTTTCTGCCATCGTTTCACTATGAAGGTGAATAAAATTAATTTGTGGCGCTCACAGCATCTTAATTTTTCTAGAAACAACGGCCAATAACAATTAGGCTTTGCTTTTTCTGCAAAGTGATGTTGCTGTTTCAGAGAGTGATATCTCATAATCTGGGGTTATAATCTTAAATATCTGCATGGTCACTTGAAATAAGAGAGAAAACCCATTTTTGGGATGTACGATCAATTTAAGAGGAAATGTTTCCAGTCCAATTTTTCAGTCAAGCACCTCAGACTACAGTAACTGACAGCATTCCCGCACATAGCATACCTTTCCACGAATAGCCGGTCTAACTTACAGCCTGCCTGAATTACACTTCCCTGTACAGTGAAACGCTTACAGTCACATAAGGTTGAACCTTTTAAGACAGGTAGCTTTGGAAGCTGACCAATCGTCCCTCAAAATCTACCAGAAATCTTGGAACAACCAGAGCTGAGAGAAAGAACATCTCAATCGTCTTTATCAACATCTGTAAGAGGCCTCGATATCTGGATCTATCAGACAGGAGAGAACCATAAGTGTGGCTGAAACACTCGACCTCCATATCACACACCCCTCCAAAGCAAATAAAAAAAAAAAAAAAACAACTCTCCACCACCCACCAGGCCGTTTTTTTTTTCATGCAACCACCCTCTCCTAAGCACATTTCTAGCACTGTGACGTTAACACGCTCCGGGCTATCAAAGTGTGATTTACAGCTCAGTGGCTCGTCTCATTTGCTGCCCTCCCCCTCTCTCTCTCTCTCTCACTTTCCCTTTACTTCTCCTTCGACTCCATCTCTCTGCCAATGTGCCGTAGATGTCCACTTCTAAATTTGTCTGAATGCCAGACGGAGAACTCTACACTCCACCCCTTAATGACCTGAGGAGTTAAGTCATTTTGTGAAGTTAATCTTAAAGAAAATAGAAATATAATGATTTATGAAAAAGATTATTATAAAATGAACCTTAAATAACTCTTAAACTGGGTCTAAATTCTTGGAAAGGCATTGTGTGTTTTTAATCTACATAGATATTTTCATACGTGACCAGAACAGCACTATGTTTCTCCCCATTCTGTAGATTAAATACGAGGCCATCTTACTGTTTATTCAAAACAATGCAGCTTTTCTCCACAGTGTAGATGAAAGTGCAAGTGAAATCAGAGTGTATTGACTTTGTGGGTATCCTCCTGTTCCCCCTCCCAAACAATTTACATCTTTGCGCGAAAGATGGTAAATCTATCTGATACATTATACGGGAGTAAAATGACAAAAGTGATCACCTGGTACGATCAGGTCGTATTGTGACGGCCAAAAATTCAGTCAATCATTCAGACTCCCCTATAAGATATCAGAAATATTACAAATACAAGGCTGACATTAATCCTATTTCACCAGGAAATATGGGATTAACCTGTTAGCCTTCTGTTTTCACTCTTCCATTGGACACTGACAGGGAGACCTTCAGCAACACAATAAATCATACACAAAGTGCACTCTAAATGCAGGAAAACGTCCTGAAATCTTGATAATAAGCAGTAATAAGCACATAAAACAAACATGACTGCAGACTGTATTTATATATATATATATATATATATATCTATATGTATAATATGCCGTATGTGTGAAATGTGATGAAGAATTTCAACAGGTCATTTGAAACAGAGGATAAAATGGTAACTTCCAGAACCTGGAACGCCCCCAAATTGCACGTAATCCAATCTATGCTACCACCCTAATCTGGGCACCGTTACAGCACTGCAAAGTGAGTACATCGATATGTTAGATATGTTGGAGGTAGATGATGATGTGCTACAAAAATATAATTAAATGAATGAATCTGCAGAGATCTGTGGAAAGCAGTTGTGTAATGCTTACGTCACTAGACTGCATTTCTAATGTTGTGTGACTGTTTCTCATAAGGTAAGGCCTCTGGTAAAGGTGCCTGTACCTTTATAGGACAGCAGAAAATGTCCCCTAATTCTGTCTTGAGTTGGGCATAGCTTTTAATTTTATAGTTGGCTGTTAAGGTAAATCCAGGCCTTAAAACGCATCGGAAGGTGTCCATCTGAAACAGGATCCACCAGCAGACACGGATGAACTGCTGACTGGAGGGGGGTCACTCACTTAACTATTCATAGGGTCTGCCACCAGACCTGCAGATAACCTCAAGCTACTGAATCAAATGAATCATATCAAAAGTTTTAATCATGTTTAGACTGAAAATAAATGTATTAAGTATTGTACAGAAAGTGAAGAAAAGCAGTCTTGCATTTTACAATTGATATGCGTAAACCCAGTGAGACGACGTCCACTTACCTCCTCCACAATCTCCTCCTCCTCCTCAAACTCCTCATATTCCTCATATTCCTCCACAACTTCCGTCATTGTGGGACGGTTTTAGAAGTTCTACACAAAACACAGATGACATTTTCAGACATTCATTATTCAAACTCTGAATGGAAAAGGTTTGCTCTCATTCCCATGAGTAGCACCAAATCACTATTTTAAACCACATATTCTGGGGCTTAGGACGACAGCCTCAATGACATTTTAGGCCATCACTTTGTTAGGGCAATTTTCTCATTCAAAAATAGGAATAACAAAAACAAAACCAATGTGCATGCCATACCAGCGAAAGATTCCCGCAGTATTTCCTGACAGTAAGGAAGCCTCACTTGCCATCCACTAGGGTCTCAAACTGAAACTCCAACTTTGTGATTTTCCCCAGTCCTAAACAAAGTGATAGAGATGTATGAAAAACTGTGCAACAAGTGTATAAATGAATAATTACACAGGGAGAGTGCAGATTAGGAAGGTGCGACACAGCGGATTATGACAGGCCTCGGCCTTTGAATGACAGTCACCCCTCCTCCGTCACTTGCCACAACACAGCTCAGACCTGTGCCTCCTTGCTGAAGGCTGGCGACAGCTGCCCAACAGCGCTTCAGCTATTTGACATGTAAGCTAATGCCACGGCCTGATTGGTTGACTCTGTTTAGCAAACGGAGATGCAATGCCTTCTGAGGCTGCAGGTTAAATATAGGATGGCATACTAACTACCTTTTTTTAGCACTTGATTGCCCTCTCTTTAAGTTAAAGCATATTTTTCTCTGTAAAACAACATGAGAAATTTGTGGAAGAGTTGAGGTAGAAGGACAAAATAGCCGGGCGGGTGCTGAGATTTTGGAAAGAAGACAAAATGGCCAGGCTGCTGCTGAAACTTCAGATATATCCAAAGGTAGGGCCTGGTCTGATCTTGCTTGAGTCTTGCAGCTCTGGATTGTTTGGTTACTCCTTTAACGTGCAGCAGAGCCTTCACACTCCTTATTCCTCATTCAGCTCTCCTCCCGGCTCTGGACGGCAGCAGAAGATGGGCACGATGGAAGTCCGAGCAGATGGAAAAGCCATGCAGGGTTGCAGGGTGTAGAAAATATGGAAATGTGTGCTTTTTCTCCTTTTCTTTGCTTACCAGTAATATTAAAGTTTAATGGTCTCCCAAGCCGCCAAAGCCTCCCCAGCTTCCCTCCAGAGAAACGCTGGGCAACAGCACACAGCTGCGGTTTGTACCCAGGTTATCATGTGGCCAGCACAGCCAATCACAGGCCGGCGCTCTCGGGTTTCAAAATCTAAATATACCTAAGTGATCCTTTCAGAAAAGAGCACCTGTTGAGGCTAATGCATCAGCGGTACAGTTATGAGGAAGGCAGTGGGGCACGGGTGGTAAAGGGGAGTCTCGACAAAACACAAGTAAACCCCAACTACAACAGTACCGCTCTGTGTTAATGGGCGTGTCGGCTGTGATGTTGACAAATGCATCTTTTGTTTTGTGAATGGTTCGGATATAAATCTGATGATAGGTGAGAGTGTGAGCTTGTGAGCTAGCTGAAGGCCCTGCAGCGCCGATGGTGCCAGATCTGTTGAGGTCATCCGTTAGCTGACCCTGTGCTGGCTAGGTCCTGTCAGGAATCAGGTCAACGTCTAACTGAGGACCCGTGAGACAGAAAATAACAAACAAATACATACTGCATAATAAGAGCCACAAATGAAAAGCTACAAGTGTACCAAATGTGACTATCTGAAAATAAAGTCTGATAAATCACCAATGCCCCCTGGATTAAGGACAAAGCCTGTAAATCAATGAGTTGACCCAGTCTTAACGTTTGCTTTGCAGCAGTGATGGCAATTAAATTCAACCTAGTTCATCTGTATGTTAAAAAAAACCAATTCACAAAAAACAATGTGACCAGTAAGATATATATATATATATATATATATGATATATATATATATATATATATATATATATATATATATATATATATATATATATAGAGAGAGAGAGAGAGAGAGAGAGAGAGAGGTCGTTGTAGTATAAAATAGAGCAGGGAAATTCCATCCAACCTCCACCTCTCACAGGATACGTGGCTGATACTCAGGTTAAAAAACAAAAAGATTTTCACCATTACATAGTCAGATCTTAAAGATCTTAAGCTGTTTCTCCAACAAGAAAAAAAAAGAACACTTGGAGGCTAAATTGACAGGTTCAATAACTCATGGCAGCCATTTTTATCATATGTAGACAGACGAAAACTATGCTCCCTCCTGTGGTCTAGATTTAGTCAGTCTCCTGTTAGACTGTTAAAGCTCCATTAAGACTTGATATGATTTAAATGGATGTTTGATTATTCTTTTATGTTTCTTCATTGTTTAATGTTTTTACTTAACTTTCCTTATACTGTTTACTTTTACCATGACACCTGATATTAATATGCTTTGTAATACTCTGTGAAAAGGTACTTTTTGCACATTACGAGGCTTTTGTGCACCTTTTTGTATAATCTAAAAAAGCAGATATGCAGATTTTCAAAGAATTGGAGCAGACTGCTACTCAAGTTTCACACGATCCACACGCTTAAAAAGTATTTGCGCTATAAAAATACATCAAGAACTATTTCTAGATAACACACAGCATACAGTTAAAGTTCAGTGCCAGCTATGATTTCATTTAACAGCTATTTATAAATAAAACTAACACGCAAATGGCACCAGCTCCGAACATGTAGGTGTGGTAACACAGAAGAAAGGCAAGGAATGAAAAATGTACCACATTTCCTCTCTCCTAATGATGTGCCTCTGTCTCTCTGGTATGTAATATCTCTGCTCCCGCTCTTTGTGCCAGGAGAAGGGTGCTACCCCGGCACCGAGACGGACAGCAGCAGCTGGGTGTCTCTCTCTCCCTCTCCAGAGTGGTGCTGTGATGCCCTGGATGACCGCCACCTGGTCCTCACTGGCAACATCACCAGTTTTGATCTCAACTAGTCTGCAAAACTAAAAAAATAGTTATGTCTTAAAGGGTGAATTGACCTAAATGACAAAACATGCTTTCAAATCGAGCTTCACAGTCCACCGACCTTCTCAGTTTTATCAGCTTAACATCTCAGTGTTATGTGCTCAAGCTTTGTTTGTTGTTTCTTGAGTTGTTTGTCTGGGAGGTTTCTGCCTCCACCCAAATAAAAATGGGAATAATATTTTGTTTATGGCAGCAGCACTGAAAAAATAGCAACTTCCAAAAAAAACAAAGGCCCGATTACTTTATTATCACTGTCAGCTGTTTTCACTGGTCCCTTTGAAAACTGTTGTAGCATGCAGCTTAGCTGAGTAACAGGGAGACTGTTTCTGAGAAGAGAATGTTGAAGGTAAATTATCTTTAAATGTACTTTTTAATGTCACAAATTAACTGGTCAACTGACCCCTCAAAGAACAAGGTTTTGCTGAGTTTATGAAAGTTTTTTTTTTTTCAGGCTGTGAAAACATTCGGAGCATTACATTTGACATTCACACGACTTTTAATGATTCTAGCAGTCAAAAGAATGACTTCTCAATGCCACAAACACCCGGGGAGAGGTGGGGAGGAGGGGGGGCTACATGATGCTTGACTGATGACTAGCGAGAGCAGAACACAACAGCTGCAGGATAGACAACCACAACAAAAACACTGCCAACTGTCAATCTCAGCCAACCACCAACACCTTGGAAAGAAACAATTCATTCTAGTGAGGTAAGAGGCCCGAAATTAAACCAATTAGTCAATCGGAGAATGACTTTGCAAGAACCGGATAGGGCGCTGTTTTACGATGAGGCAGGTTTCAGGATGGACACAAACATCTGTGCTGACCTTTCTCGCTCTATAAGCAGCGAGTGATGTCTTGGGTTACTTGATGCTGGTGAGCAAAAGCTGACCGATCGTTAGAGGAAATAAATGACCATAATTTCTGCATCACTTTGGGGTTTGGACAGATGTGCTGAACAGTGCGTACACATACCTTCATTTTTCTCAACATGAGTTAGACCTGTGCAATCAGAGTGTCGATCAAAGGCCTTCAGTCACATCTTTGGGTGATTATAGTGTCTGACACCAGCGCTGACACATTGCTCTAAATAAACTCAGCTCTCCTGTCCTGCACCGGGGATGAGTGGAAAATGCATACAAAACTGTGACATATTCAAATGAATTATTAAGGACATTAACTTGCTGGATGTCAGTAATTTCTATTTTGTTGTCTGAGTATGTGGGCTTGATTTACCTGCAACAATACCTGAAATGTTTGCTCAGACTGAAACATGACACAATTCACAAGTGAACATTTTTGACTGATAGTTATTCACAGATATGAAGCCATAAAGTAGGAAACATCATCAGATCAAGTTCACCATCATGTGTGCTTTGGGAACAATGATATAATGTACATATCTGTGCAAACATGCACATCAGTGAATGCAGAACCAATTTTAAATATTTTAAATAAAAAATATTCTAACACAAGATCCAATTACAAGATCCAAATCTTGGTTGCTTTCAGATGAACCTTGTGACCTATAACTCATTAGCAGTTGAAGTTTTTCTCAGTTGTCCTAGCCCTTAGCTGATCTTAAAGCAAAAGGTATAAATTTAAGCTTGAACCTCAGAGTAAATGTACTGTAAAACCAAAACTATGAGGCCTGAGGTTGCAAGAGGCTGAAACACTCCGAGGAGTTGGTTGATAAATCTAATTTACATGATATATTTCACAGTCATTTGATTCAGCTGAAACTGGGACCTCGGGATTCAAAAACGTAAGGCCAAAATTCAGACTGGTAGTTACCACAGTGTGAAAACATTAAAAAATGAACCATACGTAGGTCTACTTTTAAAGCTGTTGACAGGCCAGCTGTTGCATGAGGCAAATGGAATAAGCCATGATGGTAGGACGATCACAAGACAAAAGCATGTGAGAAAATATGCGTCATCGCACCATTGTGGTTTCTACACAACAGATGTCAGTTTAAGGATAAGGGTGGAGGCGGTTTGCTGAATTTGTAAAAGAGACTTCCTTAATCTTCATTTCATCTTCCTCCGCTTATCCGGGACCAGGTCACAGAGACAGCAGTCTAAGCAGAGATGCCCAGACTTAGCTTTCCCTCACCCCAGGCCAGCTGAGAGACGTAGTCTCTCCAGCGTGTCCTGGGTCTTCACCTGTGGGACATGCCTGGAACACCTCCCTAGGGAGGCGTCCAGGGGGCATCCGAAACAGATGCCCGAGCCACCTCAGCTGACTCCTCTCGGTGCGAAGGAGCAGCGGCTCTACTCCGAGCTCCTCCCGACTTCCTTATACAGTGCCAAGATTATCATGACAACAGATCTGAGGACATTAATGAAGAGGAGTCAAGCTTGTCAGTGGCACCAAAAATTAGTGTATTGACCGACTTTGGTTCGTCTTCTTCACACTCCTACCATACAATCCTTCAGCACTAATCTGCTGTGTGTTTTCCTTCTCTTAACCACTCACTGTTGATTTCGGACCTGGCCTCCTCTTCTCACCCCGAATCCCTCTGCTGTCTCTCTCGCCCTGGCTCTTTCGCCTCTCTGCTCCTGTGGCTGCTCATCGAGGTCCCTGAAAAGCATCAGGGACCGTGAGCTCATGTGACGTATTATGCCCTCTAAAGGGCTAAAAATATAAAGACAAAGAATAGCTGAAATTCCACACGCTAAACTCAAATAAAGTTCAATCTCGTCCCTGGAGAAAAGTGAATCAGACAGAGCAATCTCAAGAGTCACCTGAAAGAAACACTCATTCATGACACTCCGCAATTCACCTGAAACGGATAAAAACACTTTATTTCACCGATTGTTCATAGAGACTGAAAGGAGGAGGGCGTTTTGTGATTTTACCCTCCTTTCTGCATGTTTCAGTCACCATCAACCATCACCGTTTGAACATTCTGCTGCAGGCACCACGTTAAAAGGGAATACTGGACTGTACACACAGGGGGGCAATAAAAACCGCCACAGCCAGTCCGGCAATACTGCAAGGCCACCGTGGGCTCGACTCACACACAGCTGAAGAATTAAGTCCATGTACTGTTCGAAGTCGTACACTTCGCTCGACTTCTATGTTTTGCTGAGAGGAAAACCGTGCAGAAATTTTATTTTAAATAGTTTGAGTCTCTTTTGTTGTCCAATGTCCCTCTGAAAAGGTCATGTATTTTTTTTTTTTTTTTATTGTTGTTGTTCAGAGTTCAGATGTCTTTTGTAAAATAAATTATCACAGAAGAATATAATGTCCCGGCAGCGGCCTGCCCCACGTCAGCGTCACAGGAAAGAGGAGGGGACCACATCCATCAACCGACCTCGCCCTCATCCCTCATTTCAAGCTCATGTCTGGAGGCAGAGAAAACAAAGAGCGAGGGCGCGCTCTTTGTCAAGGTCCAAGGTCATCATCTCACACGCAGCCGTGACATCATCCACTCAAGACCCTGGCACAATCTGGAGGTAAAACAAAACATCGGGGGAGTCGTAGAGGAACGGGGATGTGGAGGACAGAGGGGCAGAGATACATACAGACATTAAGATAAACTCTTTGTAAATGTACTGTGTTAGCAAAAAAATCCTACATTAAAGTACAATGTGTCCGTGTAAACATGAGTTTTATTTTTACAGATTATTATGAAGTGAATGCAGTTCTTACCCCTCTCCAGTGAGGGCGCAGCAGGCCTGGATGTGCCACTGGTGGTCTTTGACAGAGGTAAGCTGGAGGCTCTGGGAGATCTCAGCCACAGACATGCAACCTTTCACATCCTGCTTGTTGGCAAAGATCAGCAGCCCTGCCTTTCTTAAATCCTGGAGGGCACATAAGAGAAAGAGGAGAGGGTAAAGACAAAATGTAGATATTATAATATAGGTATTAAATACAGTACGAGGGTACACAAAATCATAGTGACGTTTCACAGAAAATGGAAAAAAGAAATTAAAGTGCATTAAGAAATAGAGTTTGAGGTATTTCAAATGAATGTCAACAGATGCGCCGATGTCAGGCGACACAAACATAGCATCTCGGCATCACCGTGCTTGTTACTTAGACGAGCCGCCGACAGAGTAAAGCAGGCAGGCGAGAACGGGAACAGGTGAGCGCCACGTAGTGCCCCCTGGGTAATGCAGTTTATTTAGGGCCATTATGAATCTCTCAGAAGCTGGCAGGAAAGAGTACCGGCAGCTTGTGAGAAGAAAAGAAAAAGTCACGGTGCACCAAAGAATCAAATTTAGAAGTGCTGGTGAGTACTTCGAGCTCTGGAGTCTGATGAGAGATAAAAAAAAAAAAAAAAGGACTTCAAGGATTTTCCCTTTTGATTTGGACTTCAGTCACCATGGCAACCATATAACAGTCAAAGCATTCAGGTCAGCCTGATTAACTCATCTTAATTCAGGATATAGACCAGTTTTGTTTTTAAATATTATCTTTAACACTGAATTGAGTTTAAAGTGCTATATAAATAAAGGTGAGTTGAGTTTTGTTCCCATGTTTGAACTCTGATATCTCAGATGTACTTGTTACTAGTGTTTTGTTTGTTTCTTCCTCTTTCTGTTCTCCTGTCTGACTGTGCTTTACATACTGTATTTTGACTTTATTTATGAGAATGTTCTCCTAAATATATCAAATAACACTGCAGCTCTGTCAGTGTTTTCATTTATGTTTGAAGCTGCTCAAGTGCTGTTTACTGTGCCAAATGCTGTTTACTATTATTCAAATCATTGACATCGTTGACATTATGTGACATTTATTTACCCCCAGGACCTCCATCATTTATATCCGTAAGAGACAATATAGTGATGAACTTTTCATACCAAATAAATGAAATAAACCATGGACATTAATGGATACGTGTTAAAAAAATGTCTTAGAAGAATCATTATAATGTTTTGTGATACTCACTTCATGTGCTAACATTCTGTAGAGTTCCTCTTTGGTCACTGAGATCCTTTCTCTGTCTGTGCTGTCGACTACCACAATGACAAACTGCTCAGAAAACATGAAGAGAAACAATAAAAGAAAACTGAATCACAACTTTGACAGACTGTAGACACAGCAAAAGTAAGTGATGCCACACACACACTGCAGTGCATCAAAAAGGGAAGTTTATTCATTTTTTATTTCATTTTAAAGAATTTAGAAATGACTATGGAGAAATCTGTATTATATTAACTGTGGCAGCTATTTCTTTGCAATAATAGCTCTCTGGTGTGCAGAAAAAGAGAAGGGCTGTGTTTGCAGTGTTTTTTAAATGTTAAGAACAGAAGGTCATTTCCTCTTTTTCCCTTTAATGTGTCTATGTTTGTTTCCAGCTTGTTTCCAGCTAACAGGTGTCTGTAGGCTCTGTGGAGATGCTGTGGGGGTCATTATGTACAGTGGGACGGCAAACAGGATGAGCTTAATAATGTCTTCATTATTTCTATATAATATATATAACGGCTTTATTTGAGCAGCTGCTGGCTGAAGCAGAGAGATGGGTCAACCTCTCATCTTTGGAGACTATAAAACCAGATTGTCTGCTCCAATGAAGAATCTAGCTCTAGTTTAAACTGTTAGATAGATTTTTTAGCTGGATCGAAGTGCGAGGACAGCACTTCTTTGTTGTTAGAAATGAGACGACATATACGGACATTACCTCTGTGTTTGTGTAGTATGTATTCCAGGATGACCTTAGGGACTCCTGGCCCCCGATGTCCCACATCAGGAAATGAGTGTTGTTGACCACAATCTCCTCCACGTTGCTCCCAATCGTAGGCGAGGTGTGTACCACCTCATTCATTGAACTATAACACACAGAATGAATAATGAATGAAGGTAACGTTAGGGTGACATAAGCAGCATTCACAAAATAAAAAAAAACATGTATTATGCATTGTATGTATGGATAAAACTGTGTACTTACAACTGGTAAAGAATTGTGGTCTTGCCAGCATTGTCCAGGCCCACAATGATAACTTTGTGCTCTGAAAGGCAATAAAGACACTTACAAAGAATTCACAGAACTAACAGTGACATCAATATGTGGACTAAGTGCTGGTGACTGACTGATGTATGACTCTTATATAAACTCGGCCAAGTAATGTTTAAAATATGCCTTTTGATGTGGAACAGCGTTGAGCGATTCAAACAAACGTCTCTCTTTTGTGCTCGTCACTACTACGCCGTCCAGTAACAAAACGGTGTAGCTTCACACATCTCGCACAGCTGAGACGTTGGGGTGCCGTGAACGGCGTACTTTTCAGCTACGGATGAGTCAGTGGGTGGTCTTAAGCAAGCTTGTACAAGACTGCATACGCGGTCTCTGCCGCTCTCACACTTAGAAAGGCTTGACGTATGAAAAAGACTAACAAGGTGTGACAGCTGGGATGAATTGCTTTCTCGCCGCTGACACACTAAAGTGACGAGACAATAACGGGACGTCTGATAGTAGGCGCGAGGACAGGATAAAGGTAAAGGACACCGGACTGCAGAGCACGAGGGATCAAAGTGCTGGTAGTGTTTCTGTAAATGCTTTGCGATGTAACACCCGAGCTTCAAGCATCAACGGCGCTTAAAAGGCTTTTTTCCAATCTAGAAAACTTTATCAATTTGCCAGTTTTTCAGACAACACAGAGAAGAAAGACATGAGGAGACTGGTCGGTGTTGCAATAAAAACTGGAGCATGACAGAAAGAGATCAAGCCCACATTCTTCCTACACTCTTCTGCTCCTTTACAGGCTGTAAAATGTGCCTTATCAGAATCATCTACAGGTCTGCATAAAAGCCTAGATTTCACATAACAAACACATAAAGGCATGCATTTGGTTTCCTGCTGATAAGATCTTACAGGAATCAAAAACCGCCTTTTGGGTACTGTTAAACTCTGCAGTAGTTTACTCATTTTGTGAGCGTGGAGTTGAAAGTATATCAAAATGCAAATCAAGATCAGATGCGGTAAAGTGATTTCAAATAGATTCTTAGTGATGCTTTTTTTCCAGGTCAAGTGGATAAGTTTACATTTGGGTGAAGTGCAACAACCGTGAAAAACCATCTCACTTATGACTGATATTGTGGGTCTATTAATTATTCTGCCTCTGCCAAGCGACTCATCCGACGACACGGACGGCCCAAAGACCACACAGAGCTACCGTCCAGAGAGTCTCATCTGATAATAGCCTTGGCCAGCCGCTTCAGAGCGACGAAGTGGGTCTGATGGAGGTTTGATCAAATGCACAACAACAAATGTCACCTTGAATCTGAATGATGGGATACTTCCTGACGAACCTCAGAGTCAGCCTGCTGATTGAGACTAGCTTTCTTAAAGCATGCATATATATCTATATATCTATATTAATATATAAATGTATGATCTGTTGCGTTTAAGGACACATTTATTTTTTCCATAGAGTTATATAAAATAGACTCGCAAATTAAGACATGGGCAGCAAATTTAACACACTGAAATGATTCATAAGATGTGCCTTGTACTGTTTCTTCAGTGGACTGTATATAGATAATCGAGTGCTAGCCAACATATATACTTCTCTCTAATTTATGTATATCCATAGAACTGGACCGATTTATACATTTCCACACTTTGACAGAAATTTTCCACTGCTCCTGCACCTTTCTGAGTGATACGCTTTGACATTTAGTGAGTTTACAGACCATAGTAAGTATGAAATGGTGTTTTTTACCTGGTAAAAATCGATGTGCGCACTGTACCACATTACCACATACAGTTAGACTACAGCTGCTACAAGAAACAGTAAAAACCTCACTAAAGCTAAGGAAGTGAAAGCAGCTGCCAGACAGAGTTGCAAAAGTTCAAAATGTGGGTCTTATCTACGCAAGTCTACCATGTTGAACCTAAACAAAACAGCTGTGAGGACGAGGAGTAATGTTATCTCAGCAGAAATGCAGCTTTAGCAAACATAACAGACTGCATGCAAAGACATAACACGCAGTTCTCAGTACGGGGAGGTCACAAGTCAGCTCCTGGAAGAGGCTGGGGCACAAAAAAACATATATGGGTTAGAATAAAAAGGTCACACAGGTGGCAGATGAACTGCTTGCTCAATGAACTGTTAACATATTTTAAGTGGCTGCATTGGTTTTTCCTCTCACAAGCCAAGTATGCGTGAACATTTTCCTGTTTTGACTATTACTATTATCATTTTCTAGTATTTTTGTATTTGGAGGAAAGTCTGATAAAAGTGTAAAATTTCCTTCACAATTTCCAGGAGTTAAAGGTGACATCATTAAATAGCTTTTATTTTGGCGGGCCGACAGCACAAACTCCCAGAATAATCAATAATAAAACACTGTGATGAAAGAAACAGCAAATCTTTGCATGTGAGAGAGTGAAAGGGGAAACTTTGGGAGCATTTTTTGCTTAAAAAATTATTTTAAATGCTAAAAAATGTCTCTCTTTTTTTTTTTTTTATTTGTCAATCAACTGATTGATAAATAGTCCATTATTATTTTTAAACTGTCATAGAAATACTCTTAATTTCTCATCCTGTAAGTATATGTATGTGTATTTGTTTGTGTGTCTATGTCTACAGGTTGTACCCCACCTGTTGCTGTATGTGTTGGACAGAATAAATGTAGAGAAATTTAAATGTGTTAGAACAAACTTAAGGTCTTGTGGACGCCTCAGACGATAGTGCTGAATATGATAAAACCACTGTGAATAATGAGAACAAAATTTGTCCGATCACGAGCCTCCTCTCTCTGAATGAACGCCTGTTGTTTCAACCGAATCAATCAGCTTGGGACAGTGATGCTAAAGACTTCCTGACGGCTTGAAAGTGCAGCTGCAGGGGGATCCAGGGGTGACAATAAAAGCCTCACAGCCTCCAGTGACATGACGGATAAGAGGATAAAATGCAGAACAGCTCGACGATGCTGTCGGACAAAGAGCCAGACAAACATGGCAACGGCAAATAATTACAGTACTTTGCAAAACAGGAGTTCAAAGATCAGTCAAAGGATGTTTGGCTGAATATTTAAAAAGCTGAACATTTAACACCAGTCACAGAGTGTCAGCAACAATCCCTGCACAATAACCCTGTGACACAAACATCCACTTTAAATACTATATTCTCATTGATTAAATACACACTGTTATTTATTGTGTAAATATCACACAAACACAAATCTGTATACACTGTCATCAACCTGCCTCATGTATATAAAACTACCTGTTGCAGCCTCCTTTGCACTATTATCTTACGTCTACATGTTACTGTTACACATTGTTATTATTATTTCTATACTATATATATATATATATATATATATATATATATATACACACCTTTTATATATTTATAGTTGTACATGGTAATTTAATGTTTATTTTTAGCTGCCGTCTTTGTTTTAAACTGCATTTATCTTTACTTCTATGTACATACTGCGAGTAAAACCTTGAGTTAAGTTCTTTGTATGTGTACACACCCTTTGCCAATAAAGTTGATTCTTAATTAAATGTCATGTAGGTCCGCAAATAACTATTATTTTCATTTTTTACTATTTTTTAAATCACTTTTTCATATTGTAATTTGTCAGAAAATTGGGAAACGTGCCCATTAACAGAGGCAATAACATTAATATTATAAAACAAACAAAGACAGCAAGTCAAGGTGAATTTTCTGCTGCGTGACAAATTAATTATTTGTATAAACTCTAATTTGGAGTATGTTAGCTTTCTGTTTGGTACATCCACTTAGATTAGACAATTTAGTGTGCAGACATCGCTGCACCAGTGAATGAGATATATAATACAGATAATATAACAATAATAATAATTACATGTGTCTGTATCCACATATACACTTACAACAATGTATAATATACATGTACAATAACAAAGTGATTATAAGTGTATATTTGCATTTGTATCTACAGATACACATGCAACGCAGATGTTACACATATATCAATAAATATATTGTATATATAGATAATGATTAAGTTCCAATATTAAGATAATTTTTTGCACAATAATATTGATATAGAGAAATTAAGATATTACAGCAAAATGGAAATAAAAAAGTCACAGATAATAAACTATAGATATTTTTTATGAGATAACACTGATTGTTTTAGAGCAGTGTGTGATACAGGTGAGGTCACCTGTACTCCTGACTCAACATACTGATCATTGATTACATTGGTAAGTGATCGGCTCATTGATCCTCACTGTCACAAACACCTGGGGGGGGGGGGACTCGTGTTGCAGAGGACTGACCCGATCTGATTATCGATTCAGGATCAATATCAGGTGGATGGACCGGGTTTCATCTCACCTTTCTCTCCAGGGAGCATGAATAATCCAGCAACAAAAGAAACAGAGTAGCGCAGAGTAGCCACATTTAGCCCCAGATTATCGGAAGAAACGCTGAGAATAACATAATCTGAGCGGGGGTGTGAACATTTGGAGAGAAAACACAGGAAATCAGAGGTAAACAGCCCCCATGTGTGAGCGGAGCTGCCCGGAGCAGCTCTCCCCGCAGGCCTCCTGTCCACCAGCACACTTAGCCTCCGGTTTTCGACACTTTCCCGGGTAAAGGGCTCACGTCGGGGCTCACCTTGGTGGTTAAACAGCCTCCACAGCTTGGTGAAGAGGATTCCCATGGCTGCCGGTGAGCTGTTTCGATGCCAGCTTGTAATAATCCTCCGTTAGCCGCCGCTCGGTAGCCTCGGTGCTATCTCCCCCCTCCGCTATCAACTTTGTCCGGCTCGGTGTAAACTAGCTATCTGGGCCTTCAAGCACGGCCGCCATACTGCCCGGGGATTAACGTCGACTACGAGGTCTCTCCCATCAGATGTACATTAAAGCAGAGACGGTGTCGTGTCGCCGAAAACAAAAGTAAAAACCGATAAAAAGCGGTGATGGTGGCCGCCTGGTGTCAGCTGGCTGCGCCGCTGTCAACGCTGCGCATGCGCACTCACGCTGCCCGGTTGGCACAATGTACAAAAACACACTGATGCAAATGATAAAAATGAGAAAAACAACACAACTTAAAATAAAAATACATATATATAAATACCTGAGTGATCTAAACGGTAATGAGAAAAATAATACAACTATATATATATGTCTGTATCTATTAAAACATAATACAGGTAATATAACAATAATTATATGTGTAAATAAGTACACAATATCACAGTAATTATATATGTAGATATGTACACAAACAATATATATAGTACAAAATGATTCTATATGTATATGTCTGTCTGTAGCTATACTTGCACATACAGAACAGCTTTTAAATCAATAAAAAAAATAATAATTATAGATGTATTTATGTGTCTCTATCTATATTTGTACAGATAATACAGCTTATTATATAATTCACACTGAATTATCATATTGTGATGATTTTCACGTAAACTTGACTTGACTGCTCCACACACAGAATATTAGATTATTTTTGTATGTAATGTAATAAAGCATGTTTATAGTATAGTTTAAGTCCATTACTATTATTATTATTATTTATTTATAGATTTATCAAGAAAACATATTGTTTTATATCATACTTTTGAAGCGCACACTTTGTATTTAAAATATAAAGGTGTGTGAATAAATAAAGACAAAAGACAAGTGTGTGTGTGTGTTTCTGAACAGAAACCAGTGCTCTCCATACGACAGCATAAGGGCAGTTTATTTCATTACAATTGTAAAATGACAGTGCACACAAACTTCTAATCAATGCATCATTCTCTCACAGGCAGTATTCAAATCTTTTAAATTGTTGCTCCAGAGTTTTGAAACAGCAATAAAAGCTACTGTATATGGCAGATAAGAACAGAAGTCTCCTTGTCCATCTTCCTTTTCCAGAATCACTGAAGCACGATGAGATCTCTGGCCTATTAAACAAAATGAAAAAAACTTTTTTGATGTTTTTTTAACGAATATTAAACTACACGAATACGAGGAATATGTCATTAAGGTGATGATATATATCGATCCTGTATTAACTGGCAGCATACAAGTGAATTCACCTGATTAAAATGCAGGGAACTGCTCTACATTTCCATGACAGTAGCATGTAAAGGACGTTGTGACAAATGCAGCGCAGTCCAGCTCAAGTGCTTTCAGATAGTTTTTCACTCATGAAGAGTCTTGAATAAAATCCAAATTAAATACAATGAAAACGCTTTAGCCGAAAATATGGAAAGAGGGGGCTGTTAAATTGCTACTCAATGAAAATGTTCAATGTTTTTATTTTATAAAACTTTTAATAATTAAATAAGATGGAGGACAGATATATATATTTTTATCAGACATTGGAAGATGTATGCAAGGCTTTGAAAGAATAAATAAATAGAGTGGAATTTAATGCACTGAATCGAAACTTTGAATAAATTAAGGTTTCTTTTCTTCAGTTAGTTTTGACTGTATTTACACATGGAAGCCCTCAATATAAGTCACTCACTAAACTTCAATTCTCTCCCGAATGACGTCCTGCCGAAAACGTGACAGACAATAGTAGCTGATAAATGTGTGGTATGAGAAAAACATGCTGGCATGAGCACTCTAGTGACTCCTGTCCCAGAGGTCTCTCTTATATTAATAGATTTCTTTTTGTAACAGCTAAATAATAAATCTATTAACAATCTAACATGACACTCATCAAGTCCCATCACATGGGTGAGAACAGAAACGCTACATCTGTCAGCACACTTCTAGGCCTAAACGACCTCTCGTTCCTGAGGTTTGGAGCTTTGAAATGTATCTGCATGATTAGTTTTTTTTATATATGTCTTGATATGGTCGATGACAAAAACGGCGTTGAGAAATAACAAAGAGAGGGGCCACGGGGAGCTACCGTATGAACCCTGAAGAGAACAGCACAACACCATCCATGTCACTTCAAAAACAAACGTGTAAAACTCTGGATTTTGGGAGCAGGCTTCCACAGGATTTATTACACTCACATTGAGGACAGTGGCAAAACAAACTTGAGGAGCATTAAAGATGCGTTACACTCTGCTTCTACCGACTCGTGCAAACAGGTTCTGCAGGCCGATCGCCACCGCTGGATGCTCTCGCTGTCTGGCACTGGTTTGGGCAGGTAGTGACCTTTGATTACAGTTCCTACCTGCATGCTACAGAAACAGCTGAGACGGCGGGGAGGGTCCAGAAGAGCCTACGTCGCACACTATCTGCTAGTGTACGTCAATCGCAAGCCACATCTGGGGGGGGCAGATCAGGTCCAGTTTTAGCCTTCCCTTTAAAAACATAACTTTCCTGCTCCTGTGCTACTTTCATACCCAGTGCCTTCGCTTGTTCAAATCAAAACAAGAGCAAGATTTTAATTTTTTTTTTTTTTTCGTTCAGACGCTCATTTTGGCAGCAGCCAAGGCCAAAGGGAAAATGAGGTACTACACATCGATACGAGGTTGTTACAGTTCAAATGAGTGTAGTAGTTTCATCGTGTCACGGCAAAGCTGCCTCGTCTCTCGGATCCATGTTGGTGGTCAGTTAGAGAGAGGTGAGCCTACGGTTTGTTTCCAGCAGGCCTCGGCTCAGAGCCGGTGCCTGGACTCCTGGCTGTAGCCTCCCGGGGATCCTCGGTTGCGATGGGGCTTGTAAGAATCCTGGTAGGGGTCCTGGTAGTCCTCCTCCACCAGAGGCGAGTGGTCCCGGCTGTGCTGCGAGCCAGAGGACAGGCGGTTGCGATTCTTACGCGCCCGTTCGTTATGGTAGTAGTCTCTCATCTGCGGGCATCAGGCTGCGGCGCTCGACAGGCGAATGGTCCGTCGTCGTGTGGTTGCTGTTTCGGTTTCTTTGGGCCTGTTTGAGAAAGGAAATACTAATTCTGTATAGTTTTTTACCTTGTTAAACATCTGACACAAAAGAATATATCAAGTAACTGCATGATATATGATTTAGTCGTGAAACAAAATGGGGAAAAAAGGATTAAAGTATTATTTAATTATTTAAAGTATTTAAAGTATTGCAAATGTCTAATGTAGACATATTGACCTATTGACATATTGACCCTATATTGACATATAGACCTATTGATTTTAGCATCATATTTAATGGCCTAAGCTTTTGTATGTCATATACTTGAAATCTAAATTTAATTTTAAACAGAACTTTGCTAAAAATTGCCCATGTAGGCTTCAAACATGGTTGTAAAATACAAACTAAGATAAAAAAAAAAAATCAACGGCTTCTGTCAACTTCAGTTCAGTCAGCCAAAATGAATGCAAAAATGTTCTGTCAATACATCCCTTAATAAAAAGTAAATGTAGAGTCTTGAGGAGAGCGGTAGAAACAGATGACAGGAAGTCAGGAAGTTTAAAGTTTAAAATAACTATAAAATAAGGAGAACAGATGACAGTGTGGTTTTTCTTCCATTTGACATGTTCACCTGAATGGCAGCAGGATACGGGGATAGAGCGGTGGAGCCCAGATTGCGTCCCAAAAGCGGGTTGAGCGGCATGCTCAGCGAGGTATGTGTAGCACGCCAGTACGCCTCCAGGTACTCCGCCAGGTGTTCGCACGCGTCCTCCAGCTGGTTCTCATCCAGAATAATATCAAACATCTCCTGAGGTGAGAAAGGGAGAGGGGACAGTGTAGCTGGATTTTTAATTTTCAAAGTTTCTCCAAAGTAAAGTTTAACTGAGTAGCTGTTGCTCGTCTGGTTTTAAAAGGGCATTTGAAGTTTACTCACGGAGGGACACTGTGCTAGTTTTTCTGCCGCAACGAGCTGCACATTCAAGTGTTTACTTTGAGATTTCCCTCTTGATTTGATGAGCCTCTGGAGGACCTGTGGAAAGCACATATGCAGTAAAACAACACAAGGAAATATCTCCAATTATGGAATAAACACCACTTACACAGAGTCAGGGTCATTCTGCCTCAGACTTCTTCACGCTGTTGCATGGGTTTCCTCATATTTCACTTTTAAAATTAAATATTAGGGTAATAAAAACAGTTTCTGAGATTCTTGTTTGACAAATTAGATTAATTAGATGTTATTTTTCATCACCTTTAAATAATGTCAGTCCTAAAGACATGCAAACTGTTTTAAGAGTATATATAGATCCTGCTCAGAAAGGGCAGAAAATTAAAAAAACAGCTCTTATATTGGCTGTATCTAAGCCTTACCTTAGGGGAGGACACTTTAACGTGGACGATAATGGGTGCTAATGAGGTCTTGATGAGCTGTGCCGGATGGTTAATGGTGTCTGCATCCAGCACCACCAGCTGCAGAGACCTGGCCAGCTCAAAGATCCTCTCTATTTCGCTCTGGACCTCGGCTACAAGGAGACAGCAACATCGAGCAGAACAACAGTGAACAAGGGGGACTCTACTGAAGGTAATTAGGAAACATTTTGTACTTTCCACACCTACAAGAAATGCACATCATTGAGTGAAACAGTTCCTGTAGCTTTACCAAGGCTGGAGCGGGTGTTGGATCTCTCAATGATGGCCCTCTTACTGGGGTTGTTTAGTACTGACCTCTTGGCCAACGATATGTCAGCTGTTACCCTTGTGATGGATATCCTGAAACAACGGCAACAAAAAAAAATGTCACACAAGGGAAAACCAGCAGCGGGATGACGCGCCGTGAGCTGCTTTTGCTTTTGGCTGCTCACCTCCCGTCAAACCTGTGCTTCAGGAAGTCGAACAGCGCCTTCTGCATCATATCTGTCACCTGCGTCGATGAGTCAGAGAGGAAGGCAGGGGGGCGGGGAGGGAAGACACGAGGAACAGGGAAGAGGAAGGAGAAGGATATCAGGTGGTTAAAGATGAGGAGGCCTTCACACATTTACTGAATATTCTGTAGTGCTGCAGACAAAGTGGAAGTGGACTATTATTATTCATTCTGATGGCGTCCATTCAGGCTGCGAATTACACACTTGACCGAGCGATTTGTTGACAGCAAGCGCGAGTTTCTTTCCTTCGGCTCTCCCCGCAGAATGAACGCGGGCCACGTTAAATGAAGTGATTAAGAGCCACAATGAGAAGTGTCGCAAACACCTATGAATGGAATATGAATGCCAGAGCAGGGGCCTCGAACTGAAACGGAAAATCGAGATGAAGTTTTTTGTTTTTTTTTAATGTGGAGAAAGTCGTCCTTAAAGGCAGGCAGGACGTCCTGTTGGTCGGAGGTGTTTGACTCAAGGCGATGAATTAATGGATACGCGAATTCGAAGCGGGCGAAGCTCTGTGCGTCAGGCCGCGCCGGCTGTCACTCTGATTTGTTCAAAAGAGCTTGACGGTGATGGAGGGTTGACAGGGGGCTGCGTGTCCTTTGAGCCGAAACACGGAGGAGTTGTCAGATGAAATTTAGCGTTATTAGCATGTGCCATGACTTTGCTGATCAAAAAGGAAGATTGATTTCCAGCAGTACAGTGATGGAACATCACAAAGTACATTCACTCAAATAATGAATCCAGGTTCAATTTTGAGTTATTTGACTTTTTCTATTTCTATTTTTGATACTTATACTCCACTTTATTTTATATACTTTTTACTTCAACTACATTTATCTGACAGCTTACATACAAATATTTTACATACAAACTTGTGACCACTTTATAAAACATGATGCAGATTAAACAACCCAAAGTACATAAAGTAGCTATTTAACAGCTAAATTGGCTGCAACATTAAAATAATGCTTCTTGTATACATATTGTACGTATAATATTACAGTATAATGTAGTGTACTAACATAACACTACCAAGGGTCATTCTCTACTTAAGTAATGGTTTTAAATCGTAGCTATTACTTGTAATGGGAGTATTTGTGGTTTTGCTGCTTCTGCTTCAGTAAAGGATGTGAATTTTTCCTCCCTCCACTGCGACTGCACTGCCCTCCACACAAGCTCGACACAGCGCACTCTCTTATTAATGAATAAAAGTAACTACAGCCTCACAGCACTGCCGCTGGTGTCAGATGTGATTAATGGATAAAATCCAAATTTTCTCCTGGAAACATTAAATTCCAGTTCAGTCGCTCGTCTCGTTCTGAAACCTCGGCGCAGCGCACATTATTCTCTGTTTCTAATTTCAAACCATGCTCCACTTTTCTTTTTTTTTTTTTCAGACTGATGCAGTTTACCCAGAAGGCTGTTACCACGGCAACACCAGAATGGGAGGCGAAGGCTGCGATTCCATGACAACTGACTCCAGCTCCCACCCCACCACCACCACCACCACCTCCTTGCCCTCCTTTATTGTTGCCCCGTAGTTCCGGTGCTAACTGATAATCAATGAGCGGTTTCAGTTTGAACGCTGCGTCTCCGAGAATTTTAACTTTGGGAGCCAAGGTGGAAACGATGTGCTTATAACATACTGTCAGGCATTCGTCGACTTGACCCATAATGGATGCACTGAAAATGGTGTTCACCTACAAAGAGTATTTGAAGACACTGTAAGGTCTTATTCCTGTCACTCATTTTTAACATGCCATCAGAAATCGTGAAAATGCCTTGTTTCGAGTGTATTTAAGGGCACTACCTAGAGTATTGGCTGAGTAATGTGAGGATTAAGAGGTTTCCGTGGTGGCTGTGAGGAAGAGGCTGTGTCAGATGGCCCGAAGAGCAGCAGTGCGTCCTACCTCGTAACCTTTCAGGGACGGTCCCACCAGGACAACCGGCCTCATGGAGGGAACCACGTCATACGGAGGGATGTGCTCAGCCTGGAGGGGTGGAAGGGGCACAGTCAAGATTTTATATCAGCATGCGTCTCTCTAAAGGAATGAAACATGCTCTCAAACGGCTGGTGCCAATGGTTTACCGCTTTTGAGAAAATTATCTGACTCACATGCAGCGACCAGTTCATTTAATTTAATAACACTGGATTAAAACAGAAGTGGATAAAGAACTCACTTAATATGTTGTATAGTCAGAATCCAATTAAATATTCCTGGTTTCTGTGCAAGCTCAGGTTCACAGTTGACATTAATAGTACGACAACAAATGTTATTATACTGTTTGGTTTGTTAGTGGTGTTATGAAGATGTATTCTTTCATTAAAAGTCAATTTTGCAGGCGAGAACAGGTGGATTTAAAACAATACCCAGATTTATTCTAACATAGATGGTTGTTGTAATTCTTGGTAGCACTTTTCCAATAAGAAGTCCATTTAAGTTTGGTGAGAACTCAATTTGGTTGAAGTATAACACAAGCCAACATTATATGTTAACTAAAGGCACGATCTAAATAAAAAAAAAAAGTTCCTGCAACTGAAAAAACACTGCTTCCACATGCTTTTCAACGGAGTTACCATACTATCAAATTTGTTTCACATTTTCATTGTACCTGTACAGTTTCAAGCTCTCAGATTCAAACAATTTACAAAAACAGAACAAGATCATTTCTATTTATATATCATCAGTTGCAGTTTACACTCTACACTTTTATTACTATTACTATTGCTATTATTACTTACTATTTAAAAAGAACCCCAAAAGTGATTGTCTACCATTAATAATGAGAATAAATATTTCATGAGATAAAGTTGTGGACAGTTCTCATACATCAACGAATATTTAAATAGCCATACTCACCACTTTCTGTTTCTGCTTTCCTGAAAAATAAAGGAAAAAACAGGTGAATAAGTTGGTATTATTATGACATAATAAAGCCTGACAATATCATGTGAATAAATACAGTGAATAAATACTATTATTTATTCAAACGGTTCCCTGTGAGTTTCCTCTCAGATATAACCAGGCTCGTATCTGTGGGAACGAACCTGCAGAGTTGGGGTTTGGCTTGAATGTGCCCGACACCATCTCTCCCAGGCTGGAGGAGGAATTCCCGCTCGACTTACTGCTACAGTGATGGCAGCGAACGGAAAGAGAGAAGTGTTAATGTGAAATCCAGCAAGATGTCATCGGCAAAACAACACCAACCCCTGGGAGACGGGTCACCACGGACCGTCCAAAAGACCAAAAAAAATTATGTTCAGCAGTAACACATCATAGAACTGGAAAGCGAGTGATTAAATAGATCATTTAAATAGATACACTGAGCTTGGATAAATCATATGAGTCAGCTCCATTGTGTTATAATTGGATGTTGTCACCCGAAAGATATTTAGTTTCACTCAATTATTATTGAGGCTGCAGACAAAAAGGCCTTTTATGATAGAAAACCAGAAACGGAAGAGTTCAGCGACTCGAGGCGACAAGATGATGGCACTCTGCGCCTCTAATTGCCAAGGCCCGAAACATGATGGGAAATTCTGCGGTGGCCTCGATCCAGGCCCACCTCTGAGAGTTTGGACCACACAACACAGCTCAGCTTTCATCCACCTGACTCCACCGGGCTCTGCTCCTCCCCAAAGTGGCTCTCTCCTCGACGCTTCCCAAAACCCTTCAGCTCTCTTTATCCCTGTTGAACCCGCGTGTCCTCCCCTGTCCTCCTCCTCTGCTCACCCGTGGAAGCGTCCTCTCTTCTGCTCCTGCTGAAGCCGGATGTTTTCCAGCTTCAGGGGGCTCGGGATGAAGCCGATGTCGCAGCCTTCTTTGACCAGGCGGCCGATCCACCAGTCGTTGTTGTACTTCTATAGATTGGAGAGATAAAAACCTCAGGATTTCACATTAATCTGTGAGATGGATGGTTATAAAAGAAGATACCTTCTTAAGATACAAAACATGTATGTGGATTGGACATAAATTCCCATTCCAGTTTATTGAAATCCATATATTTGTGCACAGGATGTAATAATAATAACCAAAGAGAAAAAAATCCAAACAGCCTCTTGTCAGTTAAAATTCCTTCACAAATGGGAAAACTCCACTTGCTACTGTAAATAATCAAACATGACCTAAAGATCCAGAACAACAACTAAATAAACCTTGAGGGTGAGATTTTTTTTTAAATTGCGTTCATTGAAGTTACCTGCAGTTTAATTTACCTCCACTGATTTAAAATGGCACTTCACCGAAACTAAAATGTTCTATTTTAATAGACATATAATACATATTTATTTTATGGCTGTGGTACTGAAAGAACATTTAAAAAGCTAAAGACCAAGTCTATTGAATAATAAAGTAAGAGAATAAACTGTTTACAAAAGCCACCTGCTAATGTGATTTATAAACCAGTGGGCTAAATTCAGTCTTCTCTACAGTGACACAGGTTTAGCGTTGTTGGATGGTGCCTGAATTGTACCTCTTTGATGTGGAGGAAGTCCTTGGCATCAAAAGAGACGGCAGTGCCGGCCACGGGAACATCCTCATCCAGAGCGCCACAGTAGCTGACATTGGTCCTCACGGCGAATGCCACCGCTTTGGTCTGTCAGACGGCGGCGAGGAAAAGAGTCATTACAGCAAATAAGGTGGCAGCATGAATATGTAAGCCTCTGTCGCAGAGTATGAAGGTTTATACCACAGTGTTGATAGAGCAGTTTTAGTGGAAACGCAAGAGAGGAACTGTTGATTACATAAACGGAAGCAGCGCTGGAGAGTTTCCCCTCAGCAGAGAGTAATTACAGCTCCGACATCACGTGCAGCGAGCCTGCAGTGTGAGGTGGGCGCTGATGAAGTGACTCTATTTCAGATCTCCTGACGAAGGTGGCTGCAAGATGGCAGCAGCGGAGATCACACTGCAGAAAGAAAATCCTCACTCCATGAAGCCTTGATGATCTACAAAGATAGCTCCTCTCTTTATATATATATATATATATATATATATATATATATATATATATATATATATATATATATATATATATATATATATATACTGCTGTACTGTGGTCCACCAAAGTTAATGTCAGAAGGGAAACTGGAACCTCTGCCTGATCTCTTTGATTCTTTTAAAGTTAAAATCTCAAGTTAAAATCTCAAGTTTCATCGTCTGTAGTCATCAACTATTCCTTTGTTTATTACTCACAACACTAGCTGAGAAAAAAACAGGACGTGCTTCACACACAGGTAAGTTTAAGAGGAAGTCAATTGTGTTGAAAGTGTAACTGTGCACCACTTGTGATTTTTCCAGGAAAGAGGTTAGGTTTAGGGTTGATAGGGTAGACAGTGACTTAACACTTAACACTGACATTTACTTATATTCAAATATTTGATATTATAACTTTATAGTAGGAAATCAACAAAGCAGCAGTACTGAAGAAAGCACATCTGAGATTTTAAATGTTCCTCAAACAACAAACTGGGTGTGAGAATGTGATGAGAGGGGGAAAATCTCTGTATCTGTAACTGTAAATCTATAAATAGACTATTTGATCACCTTTAGACCTTTACACCCTTCGTGCAGACAGCGCAGTCGCTGAAACGGAATCATTTTTTTTTGTTTGTGAGAGATGATATGGCTTTCATATGATCTACAGTGCATTACGTGGCTCTATTGTCCTGTAAATAGTTCCCAGTGAAACTGACCTTCGCCCTCTCCAGCTGGACGGTGGCCTGCTGCTCCCTCTCCTGCCGGCCGCCCTCCTTCTCCTCCTCCAGGGACACATCCGAGTCAGACGGTCGGCTTGTGTAGGAATCAGCTGAGCCCTGGAGAGAGATGGAAATAGCATGTTACCAGGAGGGATAATAAAAAGCACCGGTACTGGTGAATAAAAAATACAAAAAACAACACAGGGTGACAACTTTCTTCATGTGATACTGATTAAATTTGACATTCAAAGGGCTAAATCCAATAATAAACCACCGTATTGTGTAATTTGATATTTCTTTTTCCAAACTAAACACATTCAAATGCAAAACAGTGCACAAATAGATACGGGACATAATAGGAGGATGTTTCTTAAAACCACTGAGACTGAGCGAATGAACGAGTGGGAGGTCACAGAAAGCTAGGTGTGTGTGTGTGTCACACGACTGGTTGTATTCCTCTCCATACGCAAAGGCGAACAGATTAAAGATGATGAACCGGCCGGGAGGAAAGGCTCAGAAAGATGGCGTTATTATTCTTAGGGATCAAATTAGGAGGGGACGCAATGCTCAGCTATTGTGAAGTTGACAAGAAAAACCTGCCTCGCTGGTGTCATAACCATGCTATGTAAAACATGAATTTGAAAAACATGGAGGAGCACGCCCTTTCGACTGAAACAACCTAAGAAAATAACGAGGAACTACGTTGCTGCGCGACTGAAAACAATAAACCTCATGACGAGAAAATGTTTTATGTTTTAATTTTAATATCTAATCTTGTAATCATCCTCTGAGTCAGCCTCTTATGATGTTGGTTGCTATTTAAGTCCTGTTTTAAAGGAATAGTTTCTTATTTTGGGAAATCTGCTCATTCAACTTCCTGCTTTTGACTTTGTGTCTGTTTACAAAATACAAAATACAAAGCTCGAGACAGATATTTCAGTTTAAGCGATATGTGGTGTTAACTTGTTTGTCTTTAAAGGTGCTAGCAGGCATTAAATTTTTAACTTTGGACACAGCCGGGCTCGCTGTTTCCTGCTGTTTCCTGTTTGTGTGTGAAGATATGCTCGTCGCCTCCTGCCTCTATTGCTTTATATCTATCTTAGAGACACAAACCAAACTAATTCAAGTTGTGTTTTTCCATTTCTTTCCTCTTTTGCTGTTTGACATTTCTAATTTTTTCTTTTTAGAGTGTAAATATACAGATGTGAATGTATTTCCTGTATAGGCCCCTCTTTAAAAAACAAGATGTGCTTTTTTTCTACACTTTAAACAGCTGAGAAAGAAGAACTTTGCTGTGTTAAAAATACAGATGGTGACAGCTTAAAGTAAAAAACAGTGTGAAGTGTCTAAGTAAGGTGTTGTTCCATCACGAACCTCCAGAAAAAGCCTCTTGGCATGAATACTGCAGGACCGTGGACGAACACCATTCATCTAAGCCCTCCATCCCTTATATGGTGATTTAATGATGAAGCTGGAGAGTACCATTTATTATATGTGTGTACTATATATGTGTTTGTGTGTGTGTGTGTGTGTGTATTCCTCCAGGACTCAGTGGGTGGTTTGACAACCCCCCCCCTCCACAACAACCACAGATCAGTCTCATACCATCACTATCAGCGGAGTCATCTCCTTCCTAACTCTCACACTCCACAATCACTCACCCCTCGTCCTTATTAGCTGCGAGTCAGCGGCTGCGGGGTTAGAGTAGCAGCGAAAACGCCCACCCACTTATTCAAGGCAGAGAGAGAGAGAGAGAGAACTAAAGAGACAGCAAGACTGTAACCGACTAGCTGGAGAAAATGTGCAAACATAAACAGAAGCCACAGTGGATGCACAGAGAGCGAGTTGCTGCTCGTAAAGCTTCAGCATCACAACACGCAGCCGGCTGAGGAGACAGCTGCATCCATATAGCTAATATCTTTTATACTATGGATTACAGGGCTGGAAAACATATCAGCCTATTGAACGATTAGATCTTCTCTGTGATGGTATTTTCTATCAATTTAACCTTTTTAATTTCCTTCAATTTGAGTCGTTCTGTTATAAAACATGTCTTCTATTACAAAAAAAACACAAAGAAAAGAAAATGAAGAAATAACAGATTCAACTGATTAATTCCAACTTTAAACTATTAAAATAGAAAAACTTTACATTGCATTTATATCTTTTTAATAACCTACACTGCCAGCACTTTATTTATAATTAACTAATTGATTGATTCATCTGCTTAAAAAACAAACAGATTATCAATATCATGATATAAGACTTTGGTTATTTTAGGTTTTATATTGTGGTTAAATGATGCACAGTATTTCTACACAGAACACCTGTGTAGTTTTATTATTACAACAATGTCAGCGTCTTTAACTATTTAACAGCTGAGCAAATAGGAACATTTTGTCCACCTTCATGTATATGTAGAAACATTATAAACACCCTACACAGATTGAGGGCACAAAAACTACAGCCTCAAGTTGAATAAAATAAAAACTGTTTCACCATCATCCGAACATCATAATCTTCATGAAGGAGGTACATGTTGTATTTACCTGTTTAAATGGCGAATAAGAGAAGATGTAAATGTCTACTAGCATCAACAATTATGCCCGAAATAACATTAGGTTGACACATCAATATTGGATTATTTGGTCAAAAATATATCCTGCAAACAGTGCAGCAGGGTAATGTTACTTGCTCCTGAGCGTGAAATGAAAAAGCACACACTGTTAACACCTGAGTGCGGCCCTGGATGCCCGGCTAATGGACTCCCATCAATCATCGAGGAGGGCTAAATGTAAAGTTTGCACTTTAACGCTGCCTTTTTTCAAACAGTGCCGAACTTATAGTTCGCTCACACTGTCTGCACACAGCGATGATGCACGTGTACCCAGGACACGTTGGCTCCGAGGATTTCACCTTTGGCTGACCGCTGCTGTAGCTGTTTGTGTTCCCACGTGGGAGATCTGGCTTCAGGTCCAATTTGTTACAACTGCACCATGAAATATCTGCTCTCTGCGTTACATACATACATACAGCAGAGCGGCCGCGCATATTTGTGACGTTTGACAAAAGATCACATTTGTCGAACTTTGATCTTGAACTTTGAAGTGCTATCGCTTCTGCGCTTCTGTGATTGAAAAATGATAAATTCAACTGTGTTTCTTAACGCACTCAAACAATAACATAACATCAACATAGTGAGACTGTACCAAGTTTATTACAAACTAAGTCTTGATGTTATAGCCTGTAGGTCTTTGAAAAAGTCACCTCAGTTAGTAATGAGAACAAATTATCAGCGTTTATTAAACTTGGAGATGGTAACACTGTGTATTTGTATTACTATGGCTGTGAGTGAGCTCCTGCAGGTTCCCCCACTTCCTGCACAGCCTCAATTTTCAGCTATAATGTAAAAGAATCACTATGCATCAAGCACGAGCCGGCATTAGCAGTGACTCTGTGATACCCCTCACATTGGAAGAACCCTAAATCAACCTGGTGGCGAGCCTTCTTTAAATTTCTTTCAGCTGACTGTTCTCATGATAAACAGGTGTTTTAGGGTATAAAAACATATCATCATGCTATTATATAATCTAAAGACTGAAATGAATTCACATCACAACAGAGTTTTTTCACTCTTTCCCTCCTCTCTTCCTGGTCCAGTTTAGCTGTTTCTGTCCATTCTGTCTCTGTGATGGAGTGAGATGTTGCCGCCACGTAATACACAAAAATCTGCACTACGGCTGAGTAATCGCCGCATTAGCATAAACGCCGGATGCCTGCCCCATAGGTACAGGAACAACTCGCTCAGTGCACAGACTCTCTGGGGTCCACCAGCTAATTACTGCTCATCGCTGCCGCTTTCTAGTACAGGTAGAGGGATCGCGCTGCCTGCGGGCCGCCGTACTCAGCGGCCTCTCCCGGGTCAGGAGCCAGTTATTCCCCTCGTCACCGGCAATTAAATGAGAGGGAAGGGCTGAAAGATGAGAGCGAGCGTGGCTGATGCTACTACAGTTACCACCGCTGACATCAATATCCTTTATGATTCATTGGCTCCACAGTGTCTGTAACCCACCTGTCTGCAGTCATTTGTTACCCTCTTTGTTTGCCAGCCCGCCTGTTTTTATCTATCATTTAGTCCAGGCCTGTCTTTGTCTGTCAGTTTCGCTTACTTCCTATTTATAGAGACGCAAAAGCACTATAAAAAGCACTGCAGAAACGCTGTTAATGCTTTGTCGTTGTGAGTCCAAATTTAAACTTGCATTTAACCACTACATGCAAAAATCAGCAGCCGAGTATTACATAACACCATAATAAGAGACCATGTTGCATGATGTAATGCTGCGCACAGTATAGTGCAACGGCCGTGACATGCTCCGTGACATAGTACATGAATGAGTCCATGAATTTTAATGATTTTTTTTTTTTTTGCACTTTCATGTCATACTATCAAAGTGGATCATCTCCCTCGCTGGCTGACACACAATAACAGCAGACGTCCTGCGCTCAGCGTTCACCTTCAAAAGACTGAAAACAAATGAATAAATAAATCACCAGAAAAAGATATAGGTTTTTGTTGAAGTTAAACAGCATATAACCCACAAACTGAGAAAATCTGACAACTCAACATGTATTTTTGTTGGTGTGTTTCTATATCGAAAAACAAATTTGTCACTGGAACCATGACTTTCTTTGTTCAGCCACACCTGTCAGCATACAGCCCATCCGCTTACTGGTAAATATACTTTCATGACATAAATACCTCTCTTACTAATCTATTAATACAAAACAGCCCAGTGTACTTAACAAGCAGCATCACAATGTAATAAAGTGATGTTGACAGTGGGACAGGTGATGCAGCATTTTCTCTTTCTCATGTTACTTCCAGAAATACATGTATGTGCAAACACTCTCGATACTGGTCTCTCACCGATCCTCTCTAAAGCTCTTTGTTTTCAGGCTTTATCTCTATATAGGCTCTGTTTGACAGGATGAAGCATGAGGGGGAAAAACACAGCTGACAACTCGAACAGCGGCGTTAATGTATCGCGACAAAACCGTGACAGCTAAAAACAGACCTTTTGAGATGCTGTATAATTCACCTTGAAAGAAAAAGATGTATGATAAGGATATAAATAGGAAGTGGGATAATGTGGGAGTAGGGCTGAGGCTGGAGAGGATAGTCTGGATTTTAGAGATGACTATTATCATTTAAAGCTGCACATGCAATGCAAAGTTTCCATTTTAGTCAACAAATAACACCAAAAACTTTACTGATTTTAGTCTCTGCAGCAAAAACCCTGTTCATTTTATCACAACTGAACATTAGGTGAGCTGCTTCGCGACACTTCCAACAACTGAATGTGCGTGAATCTCTCCTGGTACAAAAAATGATCGACTATGTTTGACACAAACTCTAAATCATTGATAAAAAGTCAAAGCTACCACAACAACTAAAGAAGAGAAATCAAATTTGAGTCCAAGAGAGAAACCTGCTTATTTTACTACCCAATACAGGCAATCAATGTAAGTCAAACAGCTGAATCTATCTATCTATCTATCTATCTATCTATCTATCTATCTATCTATCTATCTATCTATCTATCTATCTATCTATCTATCTATCTATCTATCTATCTATCTATCTATCTATCTATCTATCTAGTCTATCTATCTATCTATAGTATATATTACAAAAATTCAAACTTCAGTCGCTCCAATGGTCAAATTCACACAGTCTTGGCTGACGAAAGTGCATCCCTGTCTCTCTCTGTCCAAGTGGCCACTGTGGATGCAGCATGTCACCACTCGGCTGCTGAAGCGTGAAGATCATGGAGGCGGTCCATCTCTGACTGCACTCGTGTGCTCGAATCTGGACCGTCAAGCCACATTAGTGCAGCCCGTAGATATCAGACAGACAGCAATGAGCGCAGAGTCGATCGCTTCCCCTGACGCTGATCTTCTCAATTTTTTCTTATTTTTTGGTAAATTCTTACTACAGATGGTCAGGCTTGGATTTACAAAATGTCAAAGAGAAGAAGAACAATCTTATTTTTTTTATTTTTTGGCTCCAAACTATGTTTTTTCAGTGTTGTTTCTGACATTTATGAGCCGTCATATAGTCCTTAAATGTAAGCTCAGTGATGTTTCATTCCCGTGACTTGTTATAATTGTCATGCTCGTCTTGTTGAGTCTTAAATTGCTTTACAATGACGTTTAAAAAATCTTATATTAAGGTATAGATCTTTATTTTTATGCTGTTTCCAGAATTTGTCAACAGTAGAGATATCTTTTAGAAAGGCAGATCTTGTATTAGAAACTATTAATTAAATAAATTCTTCACAAAATCAAAGTCTTTAAAGTCATTCACAAACGCATATAAATCATCTCTCTCTACGAACCGCTAATTCAAACGTTGCTCCATGCTGTTTCACTGGCACATCTCCAGGTCGTCAGGTCGGCCGGATCTGCTCTCCAGCCAGCTGGTGGCCGTTTGGAGTCCTGCAGACTCAGCCAAATGGGGTGAAAAACTGGGCCCCGGCACAAATGTTTACCTAACAGATGATGGCACAGTCTGTTGGCCTCCTGGATGCTGCCACATACTCTGTTCAACACGAGCCATTAACAGCACCCGTCCACAGAGGGCGGGGCGGGGGGAGGGTTAGAAACAGAGCTTCCTTCATATCATCTGAACATTTCTGAGGAGCTGGAAATGCCAGATTTTGCAAGCAAATGAGTGAAATACCCGACAGAGTCTTTCTCTCATGCCATTTCTCTCATGAGGTTTGGTTAACGAAGCAAGTAAAAAAAATGCAAAAAAAATGTTTTTGCACGACAGAAGAGTACGGACATTTAAGTCATTTACTAAAAAGCCAAACATTTGCCGGTTCCAGGTTCTCAAATATGAGGATTACATCGTTTTTTTCTTCTGTTTTATTTTACTGTAAATGTAATTTATTGACTTTTGGACTGTTGTTTGGGCAAAGAAGATGCAACTTTAACCTCCAGGAAACTGCAACTTTTCATATTTTTGTTTTTTACAATTTATGAAGATTAATTGATGCTTAAAAGAGATTCATCTGTTAAAAAATTCAAATCAAATTCTTCAAATTCTTGGTGAATCTCTAGATTACAGAGATATATCTGGAAATGTATTTTCCTGTTTATGTTTTGAATATTAATAAAACTCCATCCAGCCTTTGTAGGAACCTGATACATAACTCAAATATGCCATAAATAAAGGTAGGAGAACAAAGGAATTTAATATCCAAACAGGCGAAGCAGCTGTAAAAACTGCACACCGTACACGTGCACAGAGTACACACATGCATGCACACAGTGGGGTAAAGCTCATGGGAGCAGGAAACACGTTTACAAAGAGCTGCTTGACATCAGGACCGCAGCATGATGTATTGCTTTATTTCTGCCCTGTTCATCAATTTCATCTCCTGCAGTGGCTCCTTTTCCCCCCAACAAGCATCTCGTCCAATTACCGACCTCAGCCAAACGGCCTCAACAGATGTTTTGCATGTTTGCACGCTCTCAGCTGTTTACACGCCACAATGGAGGAGAGAGAGGCACAGTATGAACTCTGTATTATTCATCCTGACGTGGTAAACAGTGCTCTCACTGTACAGGTGTGTCTTGTAGCTCTGCAAATAGGGAGCTTGACTGATGGCGGTAACATAAAATCAATTAATTAAAGACTACTTTGAATAGTTTAGCAGGGTAAGAAGGCGACCTGTCCTCATCCTGAACTGTGTAAAAAAAAATCTACAATTGCATATCAATAATTGAATGAAAATAAATGGCGAAATGTGCAACAGAGGATTTGTACTGCAGTAAGTCTTTGAAATCAACCTGCCAGGCTGGATGGAGAGGATTAATTACCTCCTTTACAATGGTGAGGTTCAAATTTCAATCATATATTACTCCTTGTTTGTTAGATATGCTACTAATGATTATTTTCATTGGTGATTTTTTATTTTTCGACTGATCAATTGATTTGTTAGGTGATAAAAAAATGAAAAAATATCACAAACATCACTCATATCCAGCCCAGGGCAACCAACAGTCCCAAAGATATTGAATTTACAGTGATAGTAAAAAAAAAAAGAAAAAGAGAAACACACATGGCTTTTTGGCACACACCTCCTGAACTGTGAGCCACAGAAGCCACACCAATTTATACTGAAAAAGACTGCGAGTTAATGCATTTTTTTGAGAAGACATAAAGTATTTGGATGAGTCAGAAAAAAGTGTAGTTTTTTCAAACTGGTTCATATTCTTCTAGGTGTTGTAGTTTATATATCTTATATTGTGTTGAGCTGAGACAAGACTAAACTCCATTGTACCAACTCCTTTAAAACCCTGAAGCAGACTGATGGTAAACCACTGTCCAAATTTGGTCATTTAATTCCTCATCCCAACATTCGCCGCTTCAGATTCCCCGAAACTGTCGAGGCACAAATGACAAAGACGATGCCGTTCGGCTCATTTTACCAGAACGGATGTAAGGTGTTCGGAGCACGAGAAGGCACTTTGAAAGCATTCCCGAAATTATTATCATGCAAACAGACACAAGCAACAACTCTGCCAGCCAACCTCTTCCCCTCTTTCTCTTCCTGTCTCCTGTGTCTACCCACACACACACACACTGACAACGAGTTGTTTGTGAGGTTATTATCTAGCAGTGTCAAGTGGCTGGTCTTGAGTCCGTCATGCCACACTCAAGCCTTATCTGTGCAGACGCCAAAGCTCTGGTCTGTTCTCCCATCTCCATCCTTCTTCCTCCCTCGAACCCCCCCAAACGCCTCTCAGACCCGGGCTGAAAGGCTGAAAGGATAAACGCGTTCTCTCTTCAATACATCCCCCTCCAACACAGTCGCAGAAGTTGGAAGCGTCCCTCTAAACATGACTTTTTCCACAAGGTTTAAAGGGTTTTGATCCTCACAGTGTCAAAACTCTAAAAAGTCTCCTTCCACGTCCTCGCAATAGTACAATTGCTCATCAGCGACTGATTTACGAGGCTTTGTGTGTCACATAATAGCTTTTGTAAAGGTGAGTCATACATTAAACAGCATCGTATACAAAACTGTAGTGAGTGGGTTACATCACTCCTGTGAGCTCGGGAGGGGAAGTTACTCTGCGATGCGATGATTATTATTACGATATCCAGTTAGATTTATGGTCTGAGGTTCATTTTCTTAACAATTATAAAGTAAGTCAGTAACTGGTTCAAGCCTCCATAATGGGAGTTTGGACAGATGTGAACGTATTGGTGGGGAAAGTGACAGAGATGGATGTTTTTAGGTGATTTCAAAGGGCTCTTGAGGGAGGCACCAAACATCTTCAAATAACACCACAAATACTGTACATCGGCATGGTTTGTCTCAGGTGGGTTTCGTCGGCATCCACGACAACATTACATGCATGCAGAGCTCCGAACAAAGTCTTGTAACACCTTCACCAGAGAGCCTGCAGGTCAGCACGGGTCGAGGATGCAACAGATGCAGTTCATCCACGAGCGAACGACAAGTGCTGATAGCGAGCCACAAGGACGGTAAGGGCCCCAAAGATGTCTTCTGAAGCGCTGCCAATACCGCCCTAAACACGGCACAGCATGGCGCACAGCAGGCCCGACTGTGTGCGAACGAGTCGGTTTGGACTGAGTGGAAACCTCGACAGAAGATTGAGGCGCCTGCTGTGTTGACAGAAACACGACTAGAGTCACTGTCTGATTGATTTTGGAAAAAGCAAATACAAAAAAAAAACATTAAATGGAAGCTGTAGTAATGAAGTAGTGTATGAATCCAGTAATGCAGCAGCTTAATAGGCTGCATGACACTCCTTCAGATATTAAAATCTCACAGAGAATCCATTTCCCGAACAGGATGAGGTTGAAGCAAACCTCATCACTTATTCAGACCCGTAATAATGGGACGATATCGCATGATAACAACAGGAAATGGATGATATTTCTGGATAGTGCCTACTATCAGGGACACACAGGGTGAAGAAATCTTTCTGTCAGTAAAAGTCCTGTTCAGACAATGTTAGGGTGACTGACAGAGGTTCAGACAACAATGAGACTCTCCTGGATTACTGTGTTAGAAAAAGTCTTGGTCTTCCATGGAAAGTCAGGAGTTTCTCAAGAAGCACAAAAGGCTTAATTCACTTTCACGCTGCACTGACAGCAAACTGAAGCTGAAGATTGGAGTGATTACAACTGATCCTCTGCTCATATGTAAGCTATTGAGAATATTATTCAAAATTATTTCAATTGGGAATTTGGAGCAGTAAAAAAAAAAAAAAATCAGCCATCAAAAGAGCAAGTCCTCCCACCTCACAACATCTGTCTTGCCAAAAGTATGTGGACACCCCTGTTTACATGTGGACTTTTGTTGATGGGCTTTAATGTGAAAATGGCCCGGTACACAAAGCCAAGTCAATAAAACAAAATGTTTTCCCAGTTTGATGTATAAAAACTTGACTGGTCTGCACAGAGCCCTGACTTCAGCCCCCATCTGAGACCTCCGGGATGAACTGAAACACCAAACATGAGCCAGACCTCATAACCCAACATAAATGGCCAAACTCGCTTAATGATCCTGTGCCTGAATGGGAGCAGCCAGGCTCCAAAACCAGATGTGAAGCCTAAAACCAGAAGAACGGAGCCTGTTAAAGCAGCAGATTCCCACAGAGTTGGTCGTTCATTTTAGTTCCTTAGATGAGAAGAGCGCACAAAATGCACTGATGGGTGCAACGATCAGAAATGCTTTTCTTTGCAAAGACCCAGAGCCCACACTCCCTCACTATTATTATATATAGGACACAAAAGGTGTGAAAAAAGAAAATCGCTTTGCCTTTAATCTTCAGGAGGCAGCCAGGATGTCAGGTGGAGTTACGGAAAGGTCTTGACAGATTCTGGCTCAGTGGGATTTCCTCCTCCCCTCCGCCCAGCAGCAGCAGCTCTTACATTTATTGCCTTTGTAAGCATTTTTCAATGACCCCGACACGTTTTTTTACCCCACAGGTTCTCACTCTGTCCGTCATTTATGACGCTGGCCTCTCGCCTTTACCAAGGGAAGTGTGTAGGTCTATCTGTGTGTGTGTGTGTGCCATCACTCTTATGTGGTAAAGATGAGGATTTAAACCTAACGAGAAGGAGAATGTGATGTTTCCTCAACATGCATGCGTTCACGTCTTGCACAAAGAGGCGTTGCAGTTGGATGCAACAGTGCCGTAGACACAGTGTGTGATCACAGCTGTATGGCCTTTTCATTAAAAAAAAAATAATAATGATGATGTATTGTGAGAAAAAGTGGAGGGAGACAATTACAAATGAAGCCACACAAAGGAGGAGAAGATGCTGCCGGGGAATCAACAACCCACGGTGCGCGTAACCAGCGTGCACACTGGCCGTTCATCTGCGCGCAGAGATGGTAAAGGGACGCTGCTCAGATCTGCAGTCGCTCAGTCCAGACAGGAGGAGGACAGAACATCCTGGCAGCGTCGGTGAGAGAGAAAACTGTACAGCTGGTTGATCGAGGAGCCCTGAGACGTACACACACGCACAAATACCCACACTGCCGACTCTCACACTCGTGTACACCCTTCCCCCAACTCACGCAAAAACAGAAGACGCGTGGTGTTTACAAGTGTCAGGCGCCCCTCCACTCACCGCCTCCGAGTCTTCGAATCCATGCAGGTACAAGTTATCGTACATGGAGGAGCAAGGTTCCAAAGGGCAGCTCCTCGGCGGTGAAACGGACGGAGACGGTGAACGGTCGACCTGATCTGGACCGCAGAGGATGGACGACGGAGGACAGGGGAGTGACAGAGCCCACCAGCAGCAGCCTCTCTCCCTCTCCACATGAAGGTAGACCACAGAGCAGCAGGGCCACACAGCAGAGCAGCAGATAGATTTGAGAGGTGTGGGGTGGAGGGGGCAAAAAAGGAAGGAAAAAAAAAAAGAAAGAAAGGTGGAGCCCTGTGTTTTCCTGATGCTGAATTTCAATGTTATTGCCCCGGAGCCGAGCGAGCGTTGGTTCCCATTATAAGGCAGCCTGCTTGTCTCCAGAGGCAGAGCGGACCTGGCATTTCATCTGCCTCCCCGAGCTCAGATCGCACAAGCCAATCCCTTCCTCCAGCACCGGGCTGATGACAGAGGTGGGATGCAGCCTGCCGATTGGCTGATAGCGGCTCCAGTCAATAAGAGTGAGTGAGAAAGAGGCGAAGAGAGAGGGAGAGAGAGAGAGAGGTCTGCAGCCTGAGAGCAGCATTTAAAAAAAAACAACAGCCGATTGTGTGTATCCTGTGTGTGTGTGTGCTGGAGGTGATCTCTTCACCTAAACACCCATTTTCAAAGACTGACGTGTAATTTGCACGCAGCAGGAGTCACGGCAAAGGTGAGCGGCTGAGTGATGATGCTTTAAACAGGAGGCAGACCTGCTGCTGCGTTACAACAAGTGTTCATCATGTCTTTACAGCGTCGCGAACGAGCGGGGCCATAAAATCAATCCATAAATGTCTCCTACAGGGAAACTGATCATAAAGGAAATCAGTCAAGAAGAGGGATGGGGTTTAAGTGTGAGGATGAAAGTGTACATGGAGTAATTGAGGAACGGTGAGGATGTTGTTTTTTTATGATCACAAAGACAAATATCTGCTTAATTTTTTCATTTTCAAATCCTGACTGAGGCTCAATTTGTTCCCTGACATTACTAAATACTTACACTTCAATTATTACTATTATTATGTATAAACTTTAAATTAAATATAATGATTTTTATGTTTCATTTCTGTAAAAAAACAGACTTAGTCACATAGTCACATATTGGGGAGGCACTGGGATAGTGGAAAAACATCTCCAACCTCCACACTCTAAGATAAAAAAGAAAAAAAAAAGGCTAACTAGCAACTGAAATGTCAACAGAAACCAAAGCTAAATGTTTTACTTAAGCAAAATCGCTGTAAAAGCTGCCTAGTTGTAAATCTAACATTAGCATTACACTAATAGTTATTATTTCCCTGCACGCTTTTATCTACAAATTAAACTATGCAACTCCTGTGCAAAACAATCATGTCCACTGTTACTGTTAAATAAACCAATAAATCTACAAAAACATAAACTAATTACATTCATTATAAATCTATTTTATTTTATAATTCAATCCAAGTGAGGCTGCGAGTCTCAGCTGCCTCTCTGACAAAGTAGAACAACAGCGCCCTCTCCTGACACACCAGGTTACAGCAGATATACCTGCTCCCCTCTGATGATGCATCCTCATCGTCATCTGCCACAGTTTTCTCTTAACAAGCAGCTCTCCAAACAGTCACATAATCATCTATCAGACGCTGGAGTGGAGGAGGTGCTCGTTACTCTACACTGACCCGTTGTCTGGAGAGCTCAGAGGCTCTCGGCCCTCTGTGGCCTGTTAAAATGTGCCACAGCAGATCGAGGTGAGGCCTTTAAGAAGAAGTGAAGAAGAAGGAGGAAGGTCTTTATGTCATTTTTGAAGACTTCACAATATTGATTTTAAAGACAGAGACGAGACTCAGCTCATAGTTCTGCAGGATTATTCAATTCTTCAATTATCATTTAGCTTCAGCGTCATTTGAGAGAACAGAAAACAAGTTTAAATGTTGATTTTATTGTTGATGAATACAGTAGTTGAAGTGGTGCTGAGACAATTAAAGTTTCTGTATGTAACTCTGAGAAAATGCTTGTTAACACTGACACCTGTAGCTGATAAGCCAACTGCAGTCAGCACAAGTATCAGCCAAAACAAAGACGAGACACACATAAGACTGATGTCTGACAGAGAGGCATCATGATGACCGGATGCTTTTCAATAAAGTTGTTTAAAAAATGTTAATAGCTTTCTAGCCAGCTTTATCAGTCACTGTCTGTCTATTTTTTTTTTTTTTCATCGAGAGGCTCAGCAGCTGGATGATGACACTGGCGGTGAGCGAACCAGACAGACTGCTATAAATAAGCTGCGTCGCCACACTCGAGTATTGATGTGATTTTTATAAACGGATCAAAAGGATGCTAAAATAACAACATCTTGATGCAGATTTGTTAAAAGTCTGAATTTAGGCGTTGTCAGGTCTGTATGAAAGATGAGAGCACATAAACGTCTGTTGTCCCAAGAAAAAAATCCCGGGTCCTTCACACAGAGATCAGTCCACAGGGTGTTTCAGGCAAAGAAAGTCGGAAAAGGTCGTATTTTTTAAGTTAAAACACAGTTGGTACATGTAAATTGTTGCACACTGGACCTTTAAACGAATTAACTGATCAATTAATTGGTTTTGGACTGTTAGTTAGAAAGAACGAGAACTTTAACTGAGAGATAAAACCACTATAAAAAACAATCAGAGGATGAAAATAATTACTAATAACAGCGCAAGTTTATATGCATGAGCGGGTTGCAGTTATTTGTTGTAACTTTGAGTACTTCTTCTGTTTTCTATTCACTGTTAGTGGGTAATCTTGTTAGGGGGACACAGATTTACTTGAAGAGGTGCAGGCAGACCGCTGCAGGTGCTCGGTGTCAGCGTGAGCCATGAGCGCGGTGGCCCCGTCAAGTAATTCACAAAATAAGGGCCGCTGAGTTGAGCCATGTGACCTATAAGAGGGATTAGCAGCTGGAAGAAGCCTTTCCTTATCGCTTTGCAGAGTGAAAGCTAAAAAAAAAAAAAATTAGGTTTAAAGGAAGCTTCTGTTGAACGTATTGTGATTCGGTGGTGAAATTTAATTTGTGGGAGAAAGCTGCGGCGTCAGAGGGGCTTTGCCATCCCCAGAATGAGACTTCATTAAAAATCTGCAGGCCTTGCATTCACACACATACGGACTTTAACTCAGATGAGGTCACAGCTGCATTTCCGCCACAGCTGTAAAGTCTTTTCTGCTCTAAGATGACAAGGCCATTAAAACCTTTAACAGCCCCCGCAGAATTCATTACTGCATGATGGTTTCTCACCAGAACAAGCAGCGTGTACAGTGCATATGTTTCCTACCCGTAATAATGAGTTTTTTAAATATATTTTCAAACCTAAAACAGTGAAACTTGTTGGGCTTGTCTTTGACATCAACGTGTGTCCAACAAATGTTAAAACTCTGTTTACCTTGTTTATTCAAATCATCTCAAGGTGAACATAAATCATATGATGCCTCTGTGAGTTATTAATGTCAATTTTGATGCTTCATGACTACAGTTATAACATTTACTATTAGTTTTTTTAATATTATTTTGTCATTAAGAGTAACATGTATTGTTTAATATACTGATACTCTGCCCTTCCATCGTTCATGGGATTAATTGCATCTTTCGTGCATGTATATTTTAATCTCCGAGAACAGGCCCGACCAGCGCCCTGATATGAACGTGAGGCTGCCGTCATTGTGCAAACAAGCCCCGCGTTTCGGCTCACTAAGTCGGCAAACACAAATATCAAATCATGCCGAACGGGGGCAAAGGTCGCCTGTTCCACTTCAATGCCACGCCTTTGGATTATTCCTGAGAGCAAACATCTGCCCGGCGCTGGCATCCTCTTATCACGGAGCTCAGAGTTTGACCACCATGCAGGAGAAGAAAAAAAAAATTAAAATCTGTCCACACGAACCGGCAGTGCTCGATTCACCGTCTGGGAGAGTCAGCTTCGTACCAGCAGCACCTCTCTGAAACAGATCTGGTGGCACCAAGTATGTAAGGCGGTGACTCATGCTGATCAAACATCATCTTCTAAAACACAGTCTGTCCTTTTTCTGTGAGATCAGCTGGATAACTCACTGTAATTCATTTTCTGTTTCTCTCTTTTTTCATATTTTTTTCTCTTTCTGACTCCTCTTTCCCTTAAATGGACAACCCCGTCCTCTCTTCACAGTAACACTTAAAGTCAATCTGCAGTGAAAACTCCACTTCCCTCCAGTTGTCTCTTTTCTCTGAGCGACGGGCTCCTGAACATGAACACGCTCCTCTTTCTCTGCCAAAGTAAACAGGGATTTTCTGAGATTTTTGGTCGGCCTCGTGTTTGCTCCTCTCGCTGGTTTGGAAGTGGGTGAAGTGAGATCAGCGGTTTCGAATCACGATCTGATGCCAGTCGCGGGGTCGTTCGCTCCCGTTGCCAGCACAGTCAGTCAAATGTGATCGAAACCAACCACGCCCACGCAGTCCTGACGAGGCACATTAAAAAAAAAAAGAACTGTAACTTTGATTCTTGTCCATTTAGTCATGAATATTTAAGACTGTAGATAAATACTTGAAATCTGATGCTTTTCAGGGGCTTTAACGTGCACTCTGTTTTTGCTCTCCAAGTCAATTCCCCTTTCAGGAATCAGATAAACAAATGAACATGAATATTTTATAGTACTGAAAAGCACAGAAGAGGATGAAGAACTGTGATCCTGTCAGAAAGAACTTACTGTAAATTATTTTAAATGTCCTGGAGGAGAATAAAAGGTGAACAAAAGCTGCGTTCTTGTCAGTTTCCTGTTCTTTGCTGTAAAATACATCGTACTTTCTGCTGAAGAGGAGGAGGAGGTGCGGTTTCCTGCTAGTCAACCCTCTGGGCTTGACCCCTGTTGTTGGAGGGCGGCTGTTTCTATGGATACACGAGGGAATCAAAGGGAGCCCACCGCTCCTCTTCTCACCTGATGACGATCGCGCCATGGCGATGACATGAATCTCGGCGGGTTTGTCGAAGAAATCTGCAAGCGCGTAATAAGTAAAGAGACATATCGTGTGTGCATTTCTGCGTCCTTCAATCTCGCTTTGATTGTTTTCTTTCTTCTTTGTGAGGAAAGGTCTTTGTTTCCCTCCTTTTTGAATGTCTGTTTGGTCCTTTGCTGCCTGTTGTGCCTTGTTTTTTTCTTCCTTCCTGCGAGACACATAATTAGACCACGGCGATTTCACGCAGCGGGCATTCAATAATTGATGAGAGACGTCCATAGGTTGCACATATGCTGCACATACTGGTTTGTTAGTAGGTAAAACACAATCTATTTGTTCAGTTTAAAGGGTAAAAGCTCAAAATATTGCCTTTAAAAGATAGAAAAGTGACCTGCAGCGCCTCAGGAATCTATTCACACGATAAAATCTCACATGTGCAAAGGAACATGTGACTTGCAGTGGAAAATGGGGCTGCTGCGGACCCGAGGACTCGACACCGTCATGAATCACATCGGCCTCTCAGATCTGACGAGCTGTCGCGTGCCTTTTGTCGGCATGTCCACGTGAAAAAAAAAAAGGCCTCCAACCTGATTCGTATTGATTCGACTGTGGCTCCTCTGGGACACACATGCCATCGAAGGAGCTGGAGGTCAGGTATGGAGGAATAAAAGAGGTGAGGGGAGGGAGGAGCCGATGACACTATCCTCGTGTTGCTGAACGGCCTCAGTTCCCTTGGTAACTTGTTAGCCAGGGTAAGTCCCTTTATGTATTATGAATTACAGAAGGGACTTAATAAAGGAAACCAATTTGAATTTGTTTTACAGTGGCACATGTAAAGGAGGCGGCGGCGGCGACTGTATTCAAGCGGCCCCACCTGACCTCATCTTTATGAATAATTCACAGCCGGTCCGCCTCCTGAGCAGCTGAGCGGGCTGAATTCCCAGGCTGATACAAATCAAGGTCATCGATTCCCTCAACCACCGTCCTGGCAACACATTGTGTGATGTTAAAGTCCTCCTGCTCGTTTCTCACTTAGACGTTAGACTTTTACGAGCGACGGCTTAAAGAGTTTGACGGACGGAGATCAGAGCCGGCGCTTTCTCAAGTCGCTCAAGAAAGACGGAGAGGCATTTTAATGAGAGCTTCTTCAAACAAATCCCCAGATGTGTTCACCATTCACTGTCTGTACTGCACATCAGTCTAGATACTCACAGAAAAATAGTAGTTTCACCATCATTTTAAATTGAAATGTTGTGTTTCTGTACCACCTCTGTTTGTAGTAAATGGGATCTTTTGGTGAGGACGGCTCAAACAACAAAGAAAAGATAAATATAGGAAAAAAACATCTGCTAAACTCTGTTATTCCATATATCCTAATAACTACTGGGGGAAAAAAAGTAGTTTGTCCTGCAGGTGGTGCCATAACAGAAGTCATACCTAAATCAAAAAGGTTTGATATGAAGTGTACGGAGGCCATTTTAGGACATGACAGACCCAGATTATCAGGCTCAGCGCTGCAGAGTTCATCAGTCTAAGTCAGACTTTGGCCTCAGTTGAATGCACAGCTTCTCGAGTGTTTTTGCCAGGCTAACTTTAATTTAATGCAGCTATCTATGTGAGCCGATACAAAAAAAAAAAGAAACTGCATTAGAAATATGGATATATGTTAGAAATATACAATCTACTACACAGTTTGTTCACCCCGTGGACAAGAAATAATCTTGCTCCATTTTGTTCTCTTTGGCGTCACCTGTGGCGGTAAGCAGTAATTACAGGTGGGGTTTTTTTTGTTTTGTTTTTTTGTTATTTGTCCTGTTTTTTTGTCTACAAACTGACTAACAAACAGGCAATCTGCAATTCCACCTGGGCACTACCCCAAAAATAATGGTCCACCACTCAGGTTGAGTAGATGCCGTAGAGCTGATGCTAACTGTGGTTTTGCTATTTCGACTGTTTGCCTTCATCTGAACAAAAATTCAAATATGTTTCTTTTTCTTTGGATCCACGCTTGTTTTGGAGGTTTCACCATCTGCAGTCATCGATCTTTTCTTTCTTTGTTCAACCATTGTAGCTATTTTCCAGAAAAAAACAGCACGCCACTTCACACACAGGTGAGTTGAGGAGTGAGTCTGTTGTGTTAGCTCCGCCTACCCTCTCTCGTGGACCAATCACTGCTGGGTGATGGAAAATGACCAGAGTCACCAAAGACTCCCAGTTTGTAAGTCTGCAAATACTGCAGGTCTTCATCAGGCTCAGTAGCCTCATTCAGCAACAGATAGTGACTTAATAATAATTTAATTATGTAAAATGATTTCTTAAAGTTACCAAATTAAGATATAAGCAATCCTTAATTTGTTTATATCTGCACATTATGATCAGATTTCCGGTAGTGGTGGGCTCTACTTTCAGCATGCTAACACACCACATAACCACAAACTATATAAAGTCTGTGGCTAATACACATTTAAACAACCAGATGTTGACATGCTGAGATTTAGTCAACATGTCTGAACATGCTGATGTGTGCATATAATGTGTGTGTGGTTTGTAAGTAAAGTTGAACCTGTTACAAAACGGGTTTCCACACACTTTGCATGGAAACGTGTCATAATATTTTATAATATTACAGACTAACTAACTGTGATATCTCGTCAGCCACACAGCTAACAGGGCTTAAACTACAATAAAAATGCAATAATGTGAATATTCAGGCTGTAAATGGTGACCTATTTTTTCATGAATATCTCTGACTGCCACTATTTGTTAGGTTAAATATAATAATATAATGAGCCTCGCTGCTGTGTCCCACCTGTCTGAGGATGAAGCTGGTGGACGTGGTGCTGCCGTCGGACCTCTTCAGCCGGCTGCGTCTGGAGTACGTCCCTCTGTTGGCCTGCTGAGGACAAAACCACACATACAAATATACTTTTTTTTGTTGTGATTCTATTATTGTAGCACCCTCCCTATATTTATCCCTCACTCTCTCTCCACCTCTAACTCAAGGGCACCCTCCCCAATCCAGCAGCCCCATTAAAACCAGCATCTCAGCCCCCTCCTGCCGTGGCTGATCGGGCTCCAGCTCTCTCCAGCTGCTACTTGTCGTTTGCTGTGACCTGATTACATCAAGTCCGTCTTTTGCTGCTTTATTAGGCTGCCATACCGAAATCCATCATGCTTTTCTTTTTGCATCAGCCCCCCCACCACCACCAGCACCGGAGGAGCTGATGAGGTAACACTTCACCTGAGATGCAGAAGGAGGAGGAGGAGTGATGAACGACTTCTCAGCTTCTTCTGCCTGTGTTTTGTTCTGCACAACATCTGGGCCAAGTGGATGCTTCTTACTGCTGCTTACTCAAAATGCATTTATTTATGACTTTCAGTTAACATTTATATCCACTATTGGCTGATTATTTTTTTAAAAATTGTTGAAAATTGTGAAAAATTCTCTATCATGACATCCCAAAGCGCAAGACGACGTCCTGAATCCCGCTTTTTGTCCGATAAAGATAGATATTCAGTTGACAAGTGGCTTTTTCCGGAGCCTTCGACCACACATCAGATTACTGAATTTGCTCCGTTTCCATGGAGTTGTACGTTCAAACAGAAGCAGCAATTACTCACGCTTGAGAAGCTGGAACAGCGTTTATGTTTTAAAAATGACAAACGGTGAATTAGTCATCAAGATGCACTTTAATTTTCTGTCAAACAACTAATTCATTTATTAATTTGCAAATTCTCTCTGCTCTACAAATATCAGCATCCATTACATCAATCATTTTCTGTCGCCGGTCCTTCCAGTGCTGTCTGTGTTGCACTAAACATCTTATTTATCTTATCACCGTGTCATTGATTGTATTTAGAAAAAAAGCAGCCAAGCACAATCCAGCTTATGTCCGATCATTTTACAGTTTGAGAGTATGATGCAAGTTTTCATTCAGTCTGTAGTTTGTGTTTTATTCTGTTGTATTGCTTTATTAGTTTTGGCTTCTTACTATATTTCCTGACCTGCCTCATTTGTTTCATGATTTATCAACCTTGCTGCTGAAGCCGGAGTTTCCCTTTGGGACCGGTGAGGCACTCTGTCGCCTCTGTCCACTGGGATTGTTAGTACAATTAGATAATAAATCAATAAATTGATCCAAAGAAAGTTAATCTGCAAATATTTTGATAATCCTGTAATCACATCAGTCTTTTTTTATGATGCACAGATGTGAGGATTTGCTGTTTTTCTTTTGTCATATGAGACAATAAATGAAATACATTCAAGTTTGACTTTTTCTGGACATTATACAGCGTTAACGATTAAGATTGATCAATAAACAAATTACTTGTTTATATTTAACCATACTGTTAAATATCAATCAATAAACAGGTCTAATTTCTGGCTATCATGGATCTTTAAAGGACTTTTGCATCAATAAAATGACAAAATTTGATCTGTCCTGTATTTATCTTGCTTGTTAAACAAAAGCAGACTGCTGTGGTAATCTGGTAACACTGTACATTGGATTTTCTGCAAGAAATAACTATATTATTTTATATATATATATATATATATATATATCTATAAAAGCAGAACATTCAGTAGGGATTCGTCTGCATGCACACAGGACAGGGACAGCAGAAGTACTGAGGAGACATAAATCACAGCTCGCTCGCTCGCTCTCAGCTCAACTCTCCCACAAACCTCCTCATGCATGAGGAGAGGAGCTCCATCAGAAAGAAGCTTAATAATTAAGAACCTCATTTCATTTCTTTTTTTTCTTCTCTTTTTTCTCTGTGAATAAATCAGACTCCGAGCAGACAGCAGGACGGCTGCCTCTGCCTGATTAATGCCCCCCCCCCTCATTGGGAGTGATGCAGGATGGAGCTTCAGCCACTTAAAGAGCAGGAGTTTAAATGTGGAAAAAAATCTCAGCTACAGAGGATCATAGCAGGTGATGCACTCCTCCTATAACATCTTTATATTATATGTGCATCTGTCTTTATAATGCATTAAAATGAGTATAAGAGGAGGAGAAGAGGGGGGGGGGGGGGTCGTACCTGGAACACGGGCTTCTGCAGCCCGTCCCCAGCCTAGCCCGTGTCGGGTGTAGATGTGTCGGGACATCTCGGCCAGTTCATCGGTCCAGGGCGGAGGCTGCCGCTCGGTGCCGCTCCACTGGAAGTGCTGCGGCTCCGGTGGGGACAGTGGACCGCCGGCTCCAGCTCCGATCCGGATCACGGCACCAGGAGGAGAGAAACACACACACACACACACACACACACACACACACTGAAAGGCAGCAGCGGTGCGCGGATGCGGAGATGCGGAGATGCTCTGAGTGCGCACAGATGATGCTGATGGTGATGGAGCCCGCTGATCAGTGAGAGCACAGATGCTGACCCACACACACTCTCACACTCACACACTCTCACTCACTCTCTCACACACTCCTCCCCCCTCCCACCGCGCTGGGCTCCTGTGGTGATGTGATGCGTTCAGGGACAATGCGCAAATTCGGCACCGCAACCTGAGATGCGCACCAGCAAAAAGGAAAAGTACCATCATCCATCTCTTTTGTATTTAATATATTCAAAGAGGTTCATTAATAAATGTTTTGTAGCCTATTTAGATATAAACAGTGTACTTAGTCTGTATTTTACACCTTGTATTTATTATATCTATTATAATAATTTTTTTTTTGCTCCATATTTTACATCCTCATGTCTCATATCCACTTACTCTTGTTCCACTAATACAGTACTGCACATCTGGTGTTTTTTAATCCTCGCTGCTCTAATTTGTTCAGACATGTCTTTGTATTTTATCATGACATGAACTACGCACACACTGTGAGTATGTTCACGGACTAATGGGCCATCGTGAAATCTCTCCTTATAGACTTCAGAGGCTCCAGATATAATAAGCACATCATATTTACAGCTGTTTGTTACCGATTTGATGGATGGGTTTGACTGCACTTTGACAGGGTTACAACTGAAATGAAAACTAGCTTGTTTAAAAGCAGGCATACTTAGTTTTTAATTGATTATTAAAATTATTTAAACCTTAACGTCTCTAATTTCGGAAGTTTTACGAGCAGCAATTGAAGGCAGCACACACAAGCAGCATGACCTGGCATTTGGCTTTAGTTCAGGTAAATTAACTCTCTTCATGTTATATAAAAAAATTAAAAAACGCAACAAGCCTCATAAAATACTGAGAGAATACTACAAATAGTGTACACTGGATAATAAAAAAAAATCCATCCAAAAAAAGAAAAATAGAGATATGTTTATGATATGACAATTAAAATTTTTTTTTTCACATTTACCAAGATGACTGTTGACTTTAAATTGATTTTATGACAAATAGAACATACTGTAATACAAAGAGAATAAACTTAAAGTGTTTTATGTGCATTTATAGCCCAACATGACCACTCTGCTGATTCAGTGCTGCACTCCTAACTTAAAAATAAAACAGTCCACTTTTATCTCAGCAAACCAAAGCAGGGCAAACAACAGATGATAAAATCTCCCCAGTCGTCCTCAGCAGAAAGCTACCAGCTGCAGTTTTTTTCTTTCAGAAAGCCTTTCCACCGTGTTCCCATCCCGGTGGCATCCTGGAGAACAGCCTGCGGTGTCTGTCCTTGAACATTTAATTAAAGCCTGCACTTTGCCACCAGAATAAAACTGACATTTAAAGGAAGAAAAGAAAAAAAGAAGAGAGCAGAAATTATAAAAAGACCAAGTTCAATGAATAAATCATGTCTTCTGGGTAATGATCATATTATTGTTCATCATGTGCAGCCGGTGATGTGTTCAGGGAACATGGAGAGGGTAATTAGCTGGACGGTTGCTATTTTAATCACATTCCTGTTAATTGCATAAATGTAATTACTTCAAGGCATCCAAAGGGAAATAAAAGTAGATACCACCCTTCGATACAGGTACATTTCTTTTTTTTATTTCAAAGAATATTATAAGTTTGCTCTGTTACAAAAGCAGTTTTAAAATCCTGGATAAAGGAACTTTTCCTGGAATATTTTTTTAATGTACAGAATTATACATATCCAGCGGAGACTGAAGTTACTCGCCAAAGTTGTGTCCGTGTCATTCTTTGATTTCTACAGGGAAAAAAAAAAAAACAAGGCATCCAGTGGTAAATGAATACAAAGCTAAGGTGCAATGTCACTGACAAGACCAGGTATCTTACATCTAATATACAATGCCTTTGATATGAGGCGCGTAAAGGAAATATAGATAGTTCAGACTAAAGTTATGACTACGAAGATACTGCAACAGAACTCTATTGTACTCTGAAAGCGGCTTCTTAATTTTAACCCCAAAAACTGGAAGGAAAAAAAAAAAAAACTTCACTTCTTTCTTCATATGAACACCCACTAATGATTTCTTTCTTAAAAAAAAAAAAAAAAATTTCCAATTTACATTTCGCCTCGACAATGAAAGTAAAGGCAGAAGCAAAGTAAGAATAATAATTACACATTCTCCAACCATGTAAATTACAGATGTATAATGTCTCTATATATAAATCAAAGTACAGGCAATGTCACTGACAATTTTGTGAAATTTAAGTAGGTAGACATGGAAAATCAGTATCATGCATTTGCATAAAACATGGACTCTTAACAGGTTCCTCTAAAAGGAAGAGAGCCCACGTGTGAAGATGAGAGGCAGGAAGGTACTGATGTGAAAATAATGATTAAGAACAGATGCACCATTTCATCAGATCAAGAAACAGACAGAGAGATCCAACTATCGATTTCTCAGATCACCCTAAAATCTGAGGGTGCAACTCGGTGATGTCCTGCAAGGATGAAGAACCTTTTTACTGGTAAGCCCTCAGACACATATGTACGTAACGCATACATACATACGGAAAACAAACACACAAAAAAAAGTCCTTTTAAATACCTCAAATGCAACAATATTCAATAGTCACAAACATAACTAATAACTGTTAACATACATTTTTGATAGTTGAAAATGTAGTTTGCACTTCAGAAATTCTGTTCAAAGACACAGATCAGCTACGGTGATGGATGCTGGTGAGAAAGAAGAAAACAAAAAAAACAAATGGAGCTCCTAACTTTTCAATCACTGTGTGTTGTTCTGAAGCGAGCACGCAGCACGCCCTGTCCCACAAGACGAGGAAGTGCTGGCTTTGCAGGAGCTCTCGCACCGATCCAGAGCATCTCGATAAGGTAAATTCACCTACCGGCTTAAAAACAAGATGGTCGTTAAAAACTAAAAGGAAAAAAAAAAAAAAAAAAAAAAAACATTTAGGCCACGTTCACATTAATGCGGATTTATTTGGAAGAGCTGTTTTCCAAACTACGATGTGAGACTTGTGTTTTCATTTTGATTTACTCCATTACAGCTGTGTTTTTCAGTACGTTTTACAAACATCTAACAGAACAGAGATGCTCCAGGTTCGATCGATGCAGCTGTGTAAACCAAAGGCTTGTGTTTCATGTGCGTTTTCACGCCGCGCGCCTGTAATTATATTGATCTTGTATTAAGCTGTATGGGCAGCCTAAACTAATCTTCTGTGCAACACACTGAAGATATCCGGTGTTACAAGCGTGCTACTGTGTCACCAGAGCAGCAAGCGTTTTAGACTTTACATGGAGAGAAAAAGAAGAATTTTTAGTACATTTATCTACATTAGTGTGGACATGGCCTGAGTCTCTGTCGCCACCTCAGAAAAGGACTTGATGTGTGAATTGATTGAAGGTGGAGGGGGTCAAATCAGAAATAGCGTCGTGTGGGAGGAGCATTATGTTGAACTACAGATGGGAAATCGCTCATTTCTCCCAATAATTAGGCAACAGGCTGCTCATCACAAGGACCTGCGCTGGTGGGCAAACCCTGCTCTTCTTCTGCGCTGACCGGTGACGTTTGTGAAGACCAGTGCTGCGTTCACTGTCAGCCAGGAAAAGGAAAAAAAAAAAAAAGGAGGTGGAGGACGCCATGTTTAGCCTCACACGAGGGTGGCTGAAGACACGCACGCAGAAAGAGTCCTGACTCTGATGAACAGGAGACCTGTGCGAGTTACACACATCACTTATTTCAACTTTCGCAAGGGGTGTGTTCAAATCAGCTCATCAGGCACAAAAAAAAAAAAAAGAAAAAAGAAAAGAAAAAAAAAAACACACACACACAAACACACGGTAAGCCCCATGAACACATCACTGGAAACTGAAATATCTGGAGTGTGTGTATTCATCTCAGGTCTGCTGTCAGTCAGAGTTTTACAGCAGAGGCTGCTGATAATACGCCGCCGGCTGCTGGTGAGGAGCCTGGTGAGGGGGAGCGGCCACGGGATAGGACACGGGGGGCATGTTGGCGTTACAGTGATAGGTGGACATGTCCATGGTCACGCCCGCCTGGGGAGGGTACGGCGCTCCAGCAGCTTGGGTCATGTATTGAGTGTTCATCCCGCTGCTGTGAAGAAAACACAGGCGTGACACTTAGTACGAGTGGGAAATGTGGAAACGGAGTCTTAACATGTAAAAATGATGAATAAATCTTTAGTAGATCCACTTAGATCTCTTCTTAGATCTTTATGGGTCTCCAATGTAGATCTAAATTTTTACATCAGCATACTGTGGCAGAAGGTGCTATGTTCAAAGTCATAAAAAAGGCAAATACAAATCCATATTATTTAATCCAGGGCGGGACAAAGGTTGAATACAATCATTTATTATCTTTTAGTCAAATGCTCTTGTCATGATATGGGAATCTCTCATTACATTTTACTAAATTCTTTTGTCCAAACTATTTATTTCACGCTAATTGTAATTAAAAGCTAACTAAATCCAGTGTTAAATGTTTGTTTTTCACATGACAAGATCTTCTGATGTAACAGAGGAACTCATTGCATTGAACAACAATTTGAAATTGTATGAGTCATTTGCAGACATTTACCACAAAATGATTCTAGTTAACATTATCACACTAACATCACTGAGCTCTAATACAATTACATTCTATTCGAAGCTGCGTCCATTTTGAGGATGGTGCGACTTTCTCTGGGACTCACTCCAGAAACAAATATGTTTGAGCTTCAGCCAAAAATAGTAAGTGTTGACAAGCTAGGTGTTTTTATACTCATCCATCCACTTTTCTCTGCTTATCTGCATAAAGTTCTTTACACTGAGATACAAAGAGCAGCTTTTACCATCTCTGAAACAAAACAGATGAAGAGTTGGTTTTATGAAGTTGTACTTTCACAGATTTTTCTCCTAAAAATGACAATTTAATGCCACTAAGCTATGAGGAACACACATACAGAAGTGAAAACATACTTTCATAAAACCTTTTAAAACAACACAAGCCCTTTGTCAGTGCTGCTCTTCTCTTCTATCTATAACTAGGTAATAATCAAAGCTAGTAACTCGTTAATGCCAAAGATCTGAGATCTATTCGTCACGATATGAACTGTGTCATTATTCGCCTTCGGAGAGTTTCTCCTCCGACAGCTTTACCGATCCTTTCTGCAGAGGTGGGGCTGTTCTCTTACCCCATGTATGGAGGCTGAGCAGCTTGGCTGTTGGGTGGGGCCGAGACGTTGGGGGGCAGCGAGTGCAGCGGCCCGGGCTGGTCGGTGGGCAGAGTGTAGGGCTGCGCGGAAGGACCCTGGGGCATCGCCGGGGGCAGGTAGGGAGCGCCGGCCGGGCCGAGGTAACCCTGAGCAGACCAGAGGCAGAGGAGGCAGGTCGGCTTTAATAAGTGCTGACAGCACGGTTCAACATCAAAACGTCACAAACTAACCGGCTGAAAAAAAATGAGAATAAATCCCCTCATCTAACCCGAGAGAACTAATGTCAAACTATCCCTATTACCTCGGAGTAAAAACAAAAAGCACAAAAATTACAATATTATCTTTAATCAGAGTATTATCAAAAACTGATGCCCAAATGCTCATTCAGCTCTGTCAGATGAAAGTTTCAGACTCTTTCCATTTCCTCAGAAAGTTAATATCACCTGTTTCTGTCCCAGTTGAACCTCCCAATTCTAATAAAAGAGAAGTCCATCATTGAATGTTCGGCCTCCAAAAAGCATCTGGCTACTGGGAGTTAGACAGAACACGAGATATAAAACACCCGGTCGATGCTGTATAAATAAAGTTCAGACTATTTCAGTAAGCCAGGCAGTGTTGCTGTGTTAGTTTTCACACTTCATTCAAATTATGAAGACGCGCTCCAGCAACACACAAGATGCACAGTGGCTTTTGTAGAAGCTTATATAATGGATAGTATCTGGATTTTACTTCTCTAAATCCTAAAGTATGGTGCTACAACAACCTGGTGGGGATTTTACAGTACTCTGCAAAAACAAAAAAAATAAATAAAAACGATGAAGGGCAAAAAAAAACTAACGGAAAAAAAAAAGAAAAATCAAGCAGCACTCTGGTGTGGGCCTGCCCAGTGAAGTAGACATTTTTCTAAATCTCGGTGGAGAGACAGTGACATCAATCATTACAGAGAAAACAGCCACTGCCAAGAAAACCGAGGCAGCCTCCAACTCTCCAGGGAGGAGAAGAGGGGAAAAAAAAAAAAAAGGCTGACTGAATGTCAAGCCATCAGGGCGAGTGTAAGGAGCGACAAGACCGACTGCTTTATCGGTTAAACAAACAGAACAGCGCAGGATGTGAGAAATAAAACAGCAAAGCATAATCACGCGACTGCACAGAAAGATTTTTCCTCTAAATTGGTTCTCTGTTGTCTAATTGAGACAAAAAATAAATAAATAAATAATAGAATCAATAAACAAGAGCGAGAACCAACATGATGTTATCGTTCGATTATGCAGGGTGCTCGTGGGCGGGCGCAACGGTAATTAACGCATAGTTTATCAGAACAAGCCTCGTCTTTAACGCAGAAAATCTCCTTCAGCTTTCAGTGTGCCGATCTGTGACCCAACCTCTGACTGAACCCGTCCTTAAATTATGCATGACTTCTGCTTTTTATTGACCCAGCATGCTTCGCAGCACAGAAAAAAGACAACAATCTTCAACAAATGATCTGGTTCAAAATTGTCCAAGCATGCATGAGGTCAACATATTAATTTTAAAGGGGAATTAAGCCCCCTTCATTTAGCAACCTCTAACTTCTAAAAATGCAGAATAATGTCCCGCCATTGTAGTATTGATTGACTCAGAGAGGCTTGTAATTTTAATGTCCTATGACGCACAGCTGCATAAAAACAATGTTTAAATGTAAATGCTAAACACAAGATTAAATAATCATTACGGTGAGAGTTTGGGCAGCTTTAGTACATGTTTCTGACCTGCATGGCAACAGCTGAGCCGGCTGGTCCGTACTGCGTCTGCATCTTTGAGTAGGCCGAGTAGAAGGGAGCCTCGTTCATGAGCTTGTTGTAAAGCTCCAGAGCCTCAAGAACTTTCACATTCAACTCGGACAACTCTGAGTGTTTCCTGCAACACGGAGAGAGACATTTATTGGACAAAAGTATTTCTGTAGAACAGTCCACATAGCCTTTAAGATTTCTCTCTTTATATTCAACATCAGAGGTGAAGTGGATTTTAGGTCATCTAAGACATACAGCTGGGCCTTTAATGAAATATATTGTAATAATAATTCTGATAAATACAAGAAGATCGTATCTATAACAAATTACCTGTCAATCTCCTGCAGCTTCTCATCAATCAGAGGGTTCATCTGTTCACAAGCTCCTGTTCAGATAGTTACAGTAAGGGAGGGAAACAGAAGCAGAGTTAGAAAAACTTGATGTAGCTCAGACTGACCGCAGCTGTCACTGACAGAGCGACTGGATTTACACCAGCATTAAGCTTCATACCCTCCAGCTGGAGCAGCTCTGGGGAGTCAGGAGCCGGATCTGCAGGATCTGCGTTCTGCAGCAGGGCCAGCGTTCGGTCCATCTTCCCCTGCAGCAAAGAAGAGAGCAGGTTTTAGCTTGGTAGTAGTGGTGGGAATCGTCAGTCACCTCATGATTCAATACAATCATAATTCAAAAGGTGACATTTCGATTATTATTCTTGATGCATCCCGATATCTCAATTTCAGATTTCTTTACATGGTTTATTTGTCTGTGTTATACATTTTCTCTTTTAAAAAGCTGGCATAGGTTTTATTATTTTTTTGTCTCTTGCAGCAGCTCTGCCATCTTCTTGCAGTTCAGAGGGTAAACACAGTGCACATATCCTACGTAGCAGCAGGATATTATTGACTTTACTGCACTGATGCAGAATTACAGAGCAAAGCACTGTGATGCATCATAGAGTAGATCATTTCCCCCACATCTACTTGGCGGTCCGACTGAGGGTTCTTTTGGGAGAGTAAGTGTATGTGCAACGAGGAAATGCCGTACCTCATCAATGAAGACGGGCTCGGGCTCAACTTTCGTTTCCAGGCTCGTCTCTTCGGGACTGGGTGCCTTTTCGATGTAAGTCACTGTGGGTGAAAACGTCGACTACAATGAGCTTTTCTGAAACCAATTTGATGCAGTTTAATTCAAATAGATGCTGGTATGATTTCTATAAAAAAAAGGTACAAAACATAAACCAGAAAAAACACTGTTCACTTTCAGATTCCACATTAGGACCGACCTGTCTCTGGCTCCGCATTCAGATTGGTTGTGACAAAGTTGGAGGGGAAAAGCCCCACTCCTCTGTGGTTCTCTCCTTTCCACCAGTTTGGATCGCTAAAAAACACAATCACAAAAGAGGAACATCAAGGAGTGAGCTTCTAAGAGCGAGACCGGTCAGAGGCGTCACAGTACAGTTACAGTGCATCTGGAAAGTATTCACAACGCTTCACTTTTTCCACATTTTGTTATATGTTACAGCCTTATTTCCAAAATGGATTAAGTTCATTTTCTTTTTATTTTAATTTTACACACACACCACATAATGACAATGTAAAAAAAGTTTTAAATTTTTGCAAATTTATTAAAAACAAAAAACTAAGAAATCACATGTACATAAGTATTCACAGGCTTTGCTCAGTACTTTGTTGATGATGTTGATGCACCTTTGGCAGCAATTACAGCCTCAAGTCTTTTTGAATATGATGCTGATGATGCACAAGCTTGGCTTGGCACACCTATCTTTGGGCAGTTTCGCCCATTCCTCTTTGCAGCACCTCTCAAGCTCCATCAGGTTGGATGGGAAGCGTCCAGTGTGCACAGCCATTTTCAGATTTCAATTGGATTCAATTCAAGTCTGGGCTCTGGCTGGGCCACTCAAGGACATTCACAGAGTTGTCCTGAAGCCACTCCTTTGTTATCTTGGCTGTGTGTGCTTAGGGTCGTTGTCCTGCTGAAAGATGAACCGTCGCCCCAGTCTGAGGTCAAGAGCGCTCTGGAGGCGGTTTTCATCCAGGATATCTACATAGGCTGGAGCTCTGACAGAGTGACCATCAGGTTCTTGGTCACCTCCCTGACTAAGGCCCTTTTCCCCCGATCGCTCAGTTTAGACGGCCGGCCAGCTCTAAGGAAGAGTCCTGGTGGTTCTGAACTTCTTCCATTTATGGATGATGGAGGCCACTGTGCTCATTGGGACCTTCAAAGCAGCAGAAATTTTTCTGTACCCTTCCCCAGATTTGTGCCTCGAGACAATCCAGTCTCTGAGGTCTACCCACAATTCCTTTGACTTCATGCTTGGTTTGTGCTCTGACATGCACTGTTAACTGTGGGACCTTATATAGACAGGTGACAGGTGTGTCTTTTCAAATCAAGTCCAATCAACTGAATTTACGTGACAGGTGGACTCCAATTAAGCTGTAGAAACATCTCAAGGATGATCAGTGGAAACAGGATGCACCTGAGCTCAATTTTGAGCTTCATGGCAAAGGCTGTGAATACTTATGTACATACATGTGATTTCTTAGTTTTTTATTTTTAATAAATTTGTACAAAAAAATTCAAAAAAAACTTTTTTCATTGTCATTGTCATTATGTATGTGTGAAGTTGTGTGTAGGAAGAAAATGAATTTAATCTATTTTGGAATAAGACTGTAACACAACAAAATGTGGAAAAAGTTGAAGCGTTGCGAATACTTTCCGGATGCACTGTAGTTTGTGGTGTCTGCTGCTGATCTACATAAATCTGCTGCTAAATGCGTCATACAGAGTGTTTGAAGCCTTCTAGTGTGTTCTTTACTTTATTTGTGGAGCAGACTTTTCTCCACTGTAAAGATGATAGAAACCAAACTGTGCAAAATAACAGCAGAGATCCTATAATAAAAACTTCTTCTGTGAGATTATTTGATTTGGGTTCACACTTCTTGGTGCTCTTTGAGACACCATCAGTAAAGGATTTATTGCACAGATCTGCATGTAGCTGAAGAAAATATTAACTCTGCTGTGATGCTTCTCTACGTTTAATAATTAGAGTATTTTTGCCAGGAAGTCTAGGAACATCACAGGCAAAGGGCTAAAATGAGTATTCTGAAAAAAAAAAAAGAAAAAAAGAGCTGATTCATGATTGAGCGTCTTATGAAGCGTTACCTGTCGTCCAGAACCAGAATAAGTTCTCCGGTTTTGAACGTCAGCTCATTGTCTTCGGCTGCTTCAAAGTCGTACAGCGCCCGCACTTTCCGGACCTCTTGGCCCCCGCCGCCGTTGGTGTAGTTCGGGGGGTCGGAGGTCAAGGTCAGGGGCCGCGTCTCGGCCTGCTGCTTTTGCTCCTGCAAGGACAGCTCGATGGCTGGCAGAGGAGGAAGGGAGAGAGCAGATGAAGAGGGGAAAGGAGGAGAGGAGGATGTTTGTCAAATGTCCAGCACACAGGGGCTTGGCACAGAGACAAAGAGCTCTCAGAGGACCGCTCAAATTTAAGATGAAAATAATCAATAATCAAGGCAACAAAACAACCTTTTGATGGATGGGAACATAAAACCCAGTCAATAAACAAGGTTAACTGTTCTGCTCTTTGTAAAAAGGAGTATTTTTCTGAGAATAATAAGCCTTTATTAGTCCCAGAGGGGGAAATTTAATCTGATGGTACAATCTGATAATAATCAGCCTGAAACACCCAGTACTGTATTTAGAAAATATGTGTGTTTTGTAGAAAATGATGTTAGAGCAGCAGATGTGTTACACTAATTATGATGGAGGTGAGCGTTGAGCCGAATAATGGCGTCTCACTTTACCTTTGGCCAGGTTGTCATCATCTGAAGCTTTGCTCCCAGCGGGTGTGCTGACCTTCCCATTGGACCCCTGTGGTCAATACAGAAAGATAAGGTCACTGTGTGTGTGTGTGTGTGTGTGTGTGTGTACATATAAGAGTGTAGCACAAAAGCCTGGAAGTGAAAAGTGAATTTCCAATGTTTGTAGTGCCACCTGCAGTTCATATTTGTTACTGCAGGTCGGTGTGAGCGGTGAGAGTTGTGGCTGCAGCCTTCAGGCAGAAACCCTGTACACAGCTGTCTCATTACCTTTTGTCTGAGGTAACCTCAGGCAACTCTCCGACGTAGAAATTAGGTTAAAGTGGATAAGAACAGGTCAACTGGACGCTGTTTTCTGGTGCTACACAACAGACCATATACAAAACAAGAGAAGTAATGCTTAATGCTGGCAGCTGGTGAAACAGAAAGTATTACAGAGGCTGGTCAATGTATAATCTCCATGTACAGTAAAAGGAGAGTCTGACATCCAGGAGCAGATTTACAGAGTGTATCATGTAAGAGGTCAGTCACTCACTCACAGACCGTCTTAATGGGGGAGGTTTAGTCTGGTTAATAACGGTCGATGATTGGATATTGAAGACAGCAGATGTAAGTTTCATAAAGATGGTCACAAGGTCTCAAGTGAAAGCGAAGCGAGCTTAAACAAATCATTGCAGAACTGAGAAGAAAACTTAAATTGTAAAAGAAAGAAAAAACAAATTATACCATAACGGAGGTTACAAAACTTGTAAAAACACAGATTTCAGATCAGTAAATATATCTGAGCGAACACACAGTGGACAAACTGGGAGAATCCCTGTTTAAGCACCATCTTTATAATCTTAATCAGTGCATTACAGAGTAGCAGAGCATATATTTTATATCACACTGAGTAAAGAGGATAAGGTACGGTTGCACAAATTGATTTTCTCACTAACTAAAATACATATAAAGTACACTGATATACTTTGGTTTAGATGTGAACACGTGCTAAGCAAATAAAAAAACGTATTTCTTTATTCATGCCACAGTGAATACTCTGTAAAAAGGTCAAATATATACAGATACTATTCAACACGACCAGCAGAGTGCAGGTTTGTGCCTGATGGGTGGAGTTTCTGTTCCATCAAAAACCGCCACACAAATCTTCACGTGCTTCTTAAACCAACATCAAGAAAACAAAAATTCATCCTGTACCAGCAGAGAGGTGGGACTGGGAAGCTCATTTGTTTTACACGGCTTTAGTAGAGAGCGGCTGAAAAAACCCAGCGTGCTGTCTGAGATGACATTAAGTCCAGAGTGACAGCCGAAGGTAAATAGTCAGAAGCGTTGGCGCAGCTTGAGTCACGCTGCCTGCTGCTGTTTGCTCATCAGCTGATTGAGATTAAATGTCATACCTGCTGCTTTGTGTGCCACCTGCTCTCCATTAAAAAGCAGGTTTCTCAGCCCTTCCCGCTATGTGACACACAGCGCATCGCCACAGCCAAACGGGGCACGGCGAAAGCGGCGACAGAGTGTGAATGAGGCAGGAAAGTACACCCTAGAGAGTTCTCATCATTCCTGTTTCTCCATCCATGTCCTGACAGGTCTGTTTATATGGTACGCTACTGTAGTACAGAGTTTTGTACTCTTATTTCTGTGGATATTTTGTCCACATTCACATCCACTCGGTGACTGCTTCACTCGAAACCTAATGCAATCCAATTCAACAGCACAACCATAAATTCCTCCTTAATAAAGAGAATGATCTTCACTTTTGATTGACACATTCAGAGACCTGTTAGTCTATTAATGAGGTTGTAGTTTGTGGTGGCGTATTCATGGCTGAGCTCTTATACTGGGTTTCATTAGATTTCATCCATTAATGTGACCACTGGGTATATTTATCCTGATTTAAATCAGTCATCAATCATTATTTGATTTTGATCATAATTGACATTCGTCTCCACTTTTATCAGAACCTGATGTTCAACCAGATGAACTCAGAGTTTGTTTATTATTTTGTTTTTAAGATCAGTGCTTCTGAACATTGCGAAAGGTAAAAAATATATCGCAAAACTCATAAATTAACAAGAAAGTTAGCCATCTCCACAAATTGTGTTTACTCCTTTCTCCCTTTGACAGTGGAGAAACAAACTCAGACTCATTCAATTGAAGAGGCAAAGCCGGCAATAAACAACAGACCAACAAAGGCCGTCTGTCACAGAGAGACTATGAGCACAGATGATACAGATGTAGGTCAGCTGCTTTACCACAACCTGAGAGCAAAGTCCACTTCCACCCCTGACACATATAAAAGGTTCTTGCATAACACATCACACACACACACACACACCAAACAAAGACTAGAACAGGAACCAGGCAGCAGCTCTGTCCACAGCATGGACACATAAATCCACAGGATTTTGTGAAACATGTGAAGAGGAAATTCCAATGTGAGAAACCTGCCATGCGAACGCAGACAGACGAGCTCCACCCAACGTGAACCTTCGCGGCAGCTTCACGCTGGTCTGCAGAGAAAACCACGTCCGTAACGACAGCCTCGGGCTAGACAGAAAGCATCCACGCGCTCATTTTGTTATCGTGGTATAAGGACCGAAACACTAATCAGGGAGAGAAAACCAGCGAAACAGCAGCGTGTGAACGGGAACTGCTAACACATGACATCTGGTGAATGACACTACAGTCAAAACACGCCAATTTCCAACATGTGAGACAAAGTGTTAAAATGCGCCTGGATAAAATAAACACTGCTAAATTTGGCAGGCTGAAAAGTTTTCCCTTGCCAACGGCCGCACTGGCAAAAAAAAAACAAACTGCAGTTCCTTTTTGTAAAATAAAAACTGACGGGTTTAATAGTGAAAGTGGCAGAAAGAATATGTTTTATTCCTTCTAAGAGGTGATGGACAATATAAAAAAGACTTACAGTGAATACTAATATTGCGTCACCAAATTGGCATTCACTGAGGACTATTGGGCTGCGGTGTGTGTGTTGATGTGTTCAAGACAGATGCTCAAGGTTGACATTAAAAGAACATGAAATAAGCTTTTTTCTTTCTGTAAAAAAAAAGTTTTAAGTCACTTGTCTATAAAATAGTTTAACATTATTTACTGTGCTATGGAAAAACGAAATTTTAAAACAATGATTGTAATGTTGTCCTATATGTTTAGATTTTTTTTGTCATTTATGTTCAGTAAAACCACATCACGATGGAGTGTAAATAAAAAAAAACACTCAACAAACACACACCCCGATGAAAGCAGAACAGTCTTTGGTTTGCATCTTTGGTTTGCGTCTTGCTTTGCGTAAGTTCTCTAAATCCAAAATTCACCCGCTGCATGACGTCGGCGTACCTGTGAGGATGCAGAGGGGAAGCTGATGCCCTCGTCCTTCAGAGACTTTATGGTGGCGCCAATGAGGCTCAGCTGTGGATCTTTCTGGAAGTCCTCCGCCCATTCGACCAGCAGAGCCTTTAGCTTTTCACACACTTTGGGGTGAGCCTGCGGAGGACATACAAACGATCAGATGTGGTGCTCTCACCTGTGTTTTAATGGCAAACAGAGACTCTATTGGCTGCTCAATAACAGGGCTCAGACAGGACGTGATTTATGACGATTGAGTTGAGCTTCTTCAGAGTGTGAGGGAGTAAATGTGGGAGTGTGACACCAGTCAGGAGTGCACGAAAGAGACAGGCAGATGTGGTTAGAAAACGGGATTAGTGAGAAATAAAAAACAAACATGTTTGCATACCCTGTTCAGCACGCTCCGTACTTCACTGGCAAACTCCCTTGAGCAGATTTCCAAGTGGAATATTTTGCCGCAGTTTGACACACAAGCACCGAGCAGCTGCAAGAGAAGAAGAAGAGATTGCAAAAATGAGATTAAACAGCAGGTATATACTCTATTATCACAAAAAAGGTGGATTTTTCAACCAAGGAAGATGACTATTTTTTCTTCCTACCACTCATATGAATTATTTACAAGAGATATTAATAGCAGGTGAAGATTTTGTAATTATAAATGGTTTTTGATCACAATAGGGCTTTAATTATCTGAATGAGTGAAGGGACCATGAGATCTAAATATAGAACGAGCCATGTGACAGTATTTGCTCACGATGACTCAAGCAGAGATAAAGAAACGGCTCTCATATTTCTCATCGGAGTTAAACCCTCCCAGTCGGAAAGCTTCCTGTCTGGCTCTAACAATGGGAATATTAGATTAATTACATACAGTTCAACCGCAGCTAAACTGAATGGTCAAATACTTATTTGTCACGCCGAAATCCAAAATCTACTGAACTTCATGTTTGTTTTTTCGACTGTTCAAGGAGGTGTTTTTTAGACGTGTGGTTTGAAATGGTTATTCAGTATGACGGAGTGACATTTTGAGGTTGTCGTTATCTTAATTGATTTGTAGCTGTTGCTTTGTCCAGCACTTTGAGATCAATTTGTTTTGTAATTCCATTATTTTTTACTTAATGTCAGCCTATGAATAATTTCCAGTGAGCGAATAAATTATATAGATTGGACCTTATGTCGGAGGCTTTTACTTTTACTTTTTAATGAGTTTGAGTTATCTGAAACTGACTTTTTGATGTAAAATTGAACGGATGAATTTAATTTGATAATGGCTGTGACGTGACTAAGACAAGGTTGTACTGTTTGCTGGGGAAGAGTTAGTGTCATGTGCTGAAGATTTCTTGATGGCGAGTCTTTCAAAGATGAAATTTGGTGGTATGGAAGCACAATAACAAACTCACATTGAGGGCCTGCATGGCAACATGAGGAACTTTGTGGTTGATTCTCTTCATAATCGATCTCAAGCTGTCCTTTGGTCTGAAACAGAGAAGAAGAAGAATTTATTGTTAGTACTGCGCTGCTTCTAATTATTCAAATTTCATTTCAAAACTATATACAAATGTACTGTACTTAAACAAGAAGCTACTTGCTGCTCAAATTCTTATTGGCTCTAATTATGTAAAAGGAAAATGCCTTTTTCCAGCTCACCCATTGGACGTCGTTCCGATCTTGTCGCAGATGTCCATAATGAGCCCCCAGTCATCTGTTGTGTTGTTTTCATTGGTTGCCTTCTCTGGAAACATGACAAACAGGGACACAGTGCATATGGTCCAGTGAGAAAATATCTTCACTGGCATCACGGCCGCTCGTCTTCAGACATAACGTGATCGTGGGCAGACATGACAGCCGCAGTGGACAAGTGTTATAATAGTAATGAGCAGCGAGTGCCACATTTCAGAGCTGGTTAATGTACCAAAGCCTGTCAGCCTAAAGTTGAAAAAAAAAAAACCTTGGAGGAGTCTTATAAAGCAGCTAAGTTTCACATTTTCTGCTGTTTCATTGTGTCAAAATTCAGGGTTTCCCCAGTGAACTGTAAAGATGGAAAGTCACCCTCACTTTAAAGCATTTGAACTCAATTTAATGGGTGACTTCCTAAACAAATAACAACACTTATTAAGCCTTTCCCTTTAAAGTTAATATTTAATGCTTAGTTATGCAATATTCTGTAAAAGTGCATTAATGTTTAAGATGGCAGTGTGTCTTTCTGTCAGGTGATATTGACCCACTGCTGCTAATACATCAGCGGGAAATCCCTCGAATGCACATTTTCCAGCTCACAGTAAACCTGTTATGAGTCACAACACTCATCATCCTGAATGTGCGAGAGTCAGAGAGCCGGGCAGGATAAACAGTGCAGTATTGTGTGGTCATACAAGAACGCCGATGTTGCAGTGAGGGACAGATAAGGATGTGACCGAGGTAGTTTGCATGAAAATTTACATTACGGGACGAGAAGGAGAAAAGACATCTACAACACAAATCAACCAACATGTTATAATCAAACTAACTCAAAGAGTTTTAACTTGAGGAATCTATGAGTCGATAGGCAGAAAAGAGAAGGACAAGAACTTATGATTATATTCAACATTCATTAATCTGCAGATTATCTTCTCAATGAGCCCAATTTGACATCTTTAAATGGCCTGTTTTTGTTTAAACAACGGTCAAAATCATAAAATATTTAGTCAACGATCACATGAGGTGAAGAGAAACAGCAAGGCTTTAAACATTTGGCACTTTTGCTTGAAAACTTACTTCAACTTTTGATTGATTGCTTATCAAAACTGCTGCTAATTAATTTTTTGTCAGCTGACTAATCCAATTATGATCAGAATCAGATTTATTGATAACTAGGTTTGAACATACACAGATTGGTACATACATTGATACATTGGTACATATCTAAACATAGTGAGTAAAATATGCAAGAAAAAGTAAAGATACTGTGAGCATTTATTATGAAGGTCCATTTTTATAAAGATGATGAAAAAATAAGATTAGTATAAGATTAATAAGAACTACAATGGAAAATAATGATTTAGTATCTCAAAATATTGATTTAGTTTCTTAAAATAATAAGAAGTTGATGTCTGAAGGCATCATTTTGAGATTTTAACTCATTGTTTTTTACTTATTTTGCTGAATCATTATTTCAATGTTTCTCATTTTAATGTTAATGACCAGGCAGAAATGGGCTTTCACTATTAATCTCTTCAGTTTCAGCTTGCATTGTAATATTTGATTAATTATTAAAGTAAAAAATATTAATAAGTTAATAATCTTTTGTTCCACTTTGTCGTTTAAAGACTTTACATGCTTGTAAAGGAAATATCTTCATGATCTTGACTGTTCAAATAAACTCAAATTGATTTTTTTCACTCACTACGGGCATTTTAAAAACATCAGCCGAAGTAATCCACATCATATAATCGATAATTATTATTAAAAATTCTGCTGTTGATACCAAATATGTGATCATTTTAATTACACAAACAACATGATGATGATGAAGATAATCAGGTGACTATTACTCACCAACCAAACTGATCATTAAACTTAACAAAAGTCATTGACAACCAGCCGGCCACACACACGGAAACTGAAACTTGTTGTTGTTTTTGTTGTTGATTTTACACAAACAAATCTTTCAGTGTTGAGCAAACAACAGAGAAGTCGAGCTGAGCCTCAGTTAGCTTCGACTGTTAGCCGCTTAGCTCCGACAAAAACAACACGCAGGAGGAAACTAAACTCACCGACATCCTGGTCGAAAGGGTTTTGGGCGAACAAAGGCATGCTGTCGATGTAAAAAGAGCCAGACTAGAAGAAGAAATAAAAAGTGTTGTTGTCTCCCTAAACACTAAATCTAAACAAGTGTCTCTTCCTTGTCCATCAAACTCGGACCAGTTGCTCTTCCGGAAACCTGGCTGCCTTCGAGAATGCCTGATCAGTATTATTTTGAAAAGTGTGTTTTATTACTTTAAATATTTTTAATCTGTGGTTTTATTACTGTTTTTATCACTATTATTGAAAGTAGAGCGTGTTCATAAAAACCATCCTATAAAATATTTTACTCAATAATTGGCACTTCAGTTTAACGCCTGTGTAAGGAGGTTAGTAAAACAGTGACATCTAGTGGATAAAATAATAAATAATAACAATATAATAATAATAATAATAATAATAATAATAATAATAATAATAATAATAATAATAATAATAATAATAACTCAAAGTACACCCTTATATTTTTCTGCTTACTATGTTTATAATTTTTAAAACAAATTTTATACTACTATATACTTTGTAGTATTTTCTAATTTATTTAAAATTCATACTTCTGACTTGAAGTGCTTATATTTTTCTACTTACTATGTTTATATTTATCAATATTTCTTGAGACCACTGTATATTTTAAAATATTGTCTATTTTATTTTTAATTTATCCTTCTTAGTTGAAAGACTTGTTTTATTTTTCTACTTCTAAGGTTTATACATTTTTATTTTTTTATTGTACTTTATACTTGATAATATTGTCAATTTTATATTTAATTTATATTTCTCACTTGACGTACTTGCTCATATTTTTCAACTATTTTTATATTCTTTGCACCAACAAATCAAAACAAATTCAAATGTCCAGAAAGAAAACAAAGAGAAATACAGTATGTGCAATCTGACTGTTATTTAAATGAAGGAACTGTACAGATTGTGTAGGAATATACAGACATGTTTTCCATGGATGTACAAAGGTTCACAGTATTAAGTACGAAAAATATATGCAATGTGAAAAGATAATTTAATGTAACATATAGAGGGGTAATAAAGAAACTACAGACTGTTTTTATTAAGTGCAGTTAGAATATGAAAGTATAAATAATATCATAAACTGGTTTCATTGCCAAGTAGGTTTTCACATACAAGAAACTTGTCTTGACATGTTGGTGCAAAAAATATAAACATAGTAAGCAGAAAAGTATAAACATTTAATTGGAGTAAGAAGAACAAGTTCTATATAACATATGTAGTAGACAGTAGAAAGACATTAAATATATATTTAAAAAATACATGAAATTAAGACAATGTGTGTAATATGAATGTTATCAGCACCAAGATTTTGGACACTTATAAAGGTAAAAGTGCTGATCGTGCAGAATGGCTAATTTCAAAATAATCTAAATTATATTATTAAATTATAATTATTGGTGCATCTTCATTTTAAGATTGCATAATGTTGATTTCAACTACTTTATACACTGCTGGGTAGCTTATGAATTTACCCCCCTTGGATCAACAAAGTCTTATCAAATTTTAGCCTATAATACACCATAATTTATTAGTTTATTAATTTATTTATATCTAAATTTAATCACCAATGACTGCTCCATGTAATTGTTGTACACATGACAAATAAAACCTCGAGGGGGCGCTCCCAAAAAACGACTCATACAATCAGAGGACTGGACAAAGAGCACAAAATAGTTCAAGATAGTAATCTCGTATTAGTTCCATTCAGGTGTGCGGACACTTGTGAGAAAATCAGATGGGTTTATTTTAAATATAAAAACACATAGTTCAAATAAACACTTTAGATTAATAAATAGAGTCGCACACTTAAATGATGGTCGTCTAAATTTAGAGTTGATATTTAAGTGAGCGAGCGACTGTAAGCGAAGACGGAAGTGAGGTGCGGATTATGTTCCGCCTTCCGGAAGTCGCTTCCTGGCGTGGCCCCCGTTCGTTTCCCGACTCGGTGAACCCGACCACCGCCGTCGTCCGGGACCAGAGACCGCAGAGGGGTTGGAGTCATGTCGGCAGCTGCTCCGGGGACCAGCAAAGGGGCCCACAGCGATGTGGCCCCGAAGAAGAAGAAGGGACCCGGCGCCCTGGCCACGGCCTACCTGGTCATCTACAACGTTGTTATGACAGCTGGGTATGTGTGTGTGTGTGTGTGTGTTTCCTCCTGCTAATGCTGAGTGTGTGTGAGTGTGTGAGAAAGCAAGATTATTTATTCTTTTTCTTCTAATATTATTTTTGGCTCATTATTCTGCACATTGCATGCAGTTATGATCATAAACAGTGCTGGCCTGCTGGGTGGAGAAATAAGTTCGAGTCTCTGTAATGCAGATTAACGAGACAGAAAAGATTAAGATTTATGGTTTATTGTCTAATCTGACACCACAAAGTGCTGCTTCACATCGTGCATTGACAGCAGAGTTTGAGTTTCATTCATTATCAGGTTAAAATCCTGCAAATTGCACTGAAATAATGAGAAATATAATGTGCAGGAAGAGATAAAAGAGCCAGATGATTTTTCACTTTTTTGAATATTTCATAAACTAAACAATTTGTCTGTTAATCGGTCATTCAATCGATTTGATTTAAAGTGCAGAATCACTGTGCAGCATGGCCCTAATATGCTTTACCCTTAATTTGAATTTAATTAATTTTAACTTAAAAATTAGTATATGTACGAAGCATGCAGCAAACAACCGTGAAAACAGAAATAGAGCAGCTACATTAAAAACATTCATGTTAAGTGGGTGTTAAAACAATAAAGAAAATTAACAGACTAATCAATAATGAAGGAAAAATGATAGTTGCAGCCAACGTTAGCAGCCCTATATCACTGAAAATAACTGATGGGATATTGAATTTGTCTGAAACTAAAATGTGAATTAAGTGGAAAGTTTCCCTCGCAAGTTTTTGGAAGAGAACAATTTTATTAAGAGTTGTGGAAACAACTAGGTTATGATATTAAAAGTAAGGAGAGTAATTTCTTTTTTACTAATATAATTTAATTATCCATTTTTAACTGTTTGCATCAGTGATGATTCAGCATTTTCTCATGTTTGTCACTTTAATCAATATGATAAATTTTACAGATACTGTACTTCAGCATTGGTCATCACCATTGGACATCACCAAAGTCATCTAGAAATAACTTTTCTGATGGATTTTCTGTCATTGCATGTTGTATTTTGAATGATTACAGTTGGATTTTTGTTAAAAGCCTTCATGTACGCTCGACCTCCATTTTATTGCCCAGCCCAGATATGGAGAAATCTCTCGCCATGTCATTTATTGCTCTGGCTTTTAGACTGTTGCACAACTGAATGGTGGGTGTTGTTTGCTCGCTGTTCCAACCAGTTAGGTCACATTGTGTGTGGCTCAGTGTCGATCGGGGCCTCACACTGCTCGCTTTGTACTGAGCACACGTTAGGGTGTTGTGCACCCACGTTTTCACCCTTCAAATGCAGCGCCTGCGTTCAGCGGCCTGTGTTCGGTTTCTGCCCAGCTGGCCCTGATATTGACATTCATCACTGTCCTGACTGAGATTGAGGCGTAAAAGATAAATGAGTCTTCAGTCTGTGAAACTAGAGGGTGAACTGAAACTGGCAACACGCACAGCGAGTCCATCCACAAGCCCCGCTCCTCAGCTGACCTTTGACCTCCATGTTGACGTGGAAGGGCTAATTTTGTGTTGCGTAATCCTTTACATCACATTATAATAACAACTTTTTGATCACATGTGCTGAAACGTTTATTAGACAACAGAAAATAACAATAAAAGCACTGAAATATGTAAAATATTGCCTGGCTCAATATGAACGTTATGAACAGTTTTAATATTTACACAAAAATAAACGATTTTTCATCTATTTGACCTCCACTTTAGGTAGTATGTTAATGTTTAAAGAAATTATGTCAAGTTATATCGACATCAGTATTATTGCTAATTGAATGTAATTGTGCATTTGTCTGCTGTGTCGGCAGATATGCAAAAAGTAAGTTGCATGGCCAGTAATTGCGTTCAATTAATGTTTTAAGACATTTTTACATTTTTATGTATGCTGGACTTTAATTTTTCTTGCAGGTTCAATACAGTTAATTGTTGTTTTTTATTATTATTTAAAATAATTTAATTTAAAGTAAAGTTTACTTGTGTTCTGAATTTAATGTTGAACTGTATTTACTTTTACTGTCATCCTTGATCATAAAAGTTAAACTGTAAAATATCCCACCCCCACACATTTTATATTATTTTAAATTGGAGAATTTGACACAAATGTGATGGTCAGTATTATATTCATTTTTCTTAAACACCAATAGGTATGAGTCCTTAAAGATCCATTACTCGAGAGTTTCTTGTCAACAAATCAGAGTCCAGTTTCACATTTTTCCGACAGAATGGCGATTTTGTATATCATAACTCTTCTTAAGCTCAATATTAATGTTATATCGTCATATTACACTTCGTTTTGCTCTCTCAAAACCAAAACACAACTCCAACACTGATTTCTGTTTCTGATTTCTGTTGATTTGATTGTCTGGTTAAATTTTTACCTTAACCGTATAGTGATTTATTTTCCCTCTGCTCTCCAGGTGGCTGGTGATCGCTGTCGGTCTGGTCAGAGCTTACCTGGCCAGAGGAAGCTACCACGGGCTGTACTACTCCATAGAGAAGCCGCTGAAGTTCTTTCAGACCGGAGCTATTCTGGAGGTGGGATGAGCGTGGCGGGGAATACTAACAAAATCACAATGTATTTGATTAAATACAGTATGTTTATATAAAGTTTCAAAGACAAGCATTATTGCTCCTATCAGCGCAAAACCTCCAATTTATATATACAGATATTATGGTACAAAGATTATTTTTATTTTTAATCCACAAATAATGTTTTTACCAGTAAATTAATCATTTACAGCACTGTTGATAGTATAGATACATTTATCATGAATGATTTAAGGAAAACACCAGTGAAGAGTTTGTCACTTAATGGATGACTTTATAAAGTCATTCACTAATCTGAGCCTGTTTCACATGGAAGAAAAATTAAAGGGTAAATAAAAGCTGGCTGAGTTTTGGATTCAGGTCTGGATGTTCAGTAGCTCTGATTTCAGAGGCCTGTTATCTGTGCAGTGTTCGGTATGTCCCCTATAACACATCAGCATGGTGATACATGTTCACAGTGTTAAAGACACAGAGCCAGAGAGATACTGAGGTTCTTTATAATACGTTTTTTTTGTGAGATTTTAAACTAATAAAAGTATAGTAAGGAGGTAAATAAAGTCCATCGTTCAAAAATAGGTAAAAGAGAATAGTCGAACTCTCTCACATGTGTTCATACACAAACATATGAACACTGCACACACACACATACAGTTCAGAGGATAAACAGCATGAGGTGTTTCAGTGATCCTGTCCAGACGCACTATAGCTCAGTGACAGGAGAGTTTTTTATATTTCAAGGGTTTTTTTTGGTCACATATTTAACATTTCTCCACATTGTGCAGTGAAATGTTTTGTTGCCTCCTTCAGTGCTGTGTTTGACATAATAAAATATAAAAAATACAGTATATACAGCAAATAAAACACAACAAATGACAAGATGATATGTGTATGTAAGTATTAAATATTATTATATATTAAATAATGTGTCAAAAAAATATGACAAGTCTGATGTGCACATTCAAAAAAGATTTGTCTTGAGAATATTTATGGGAAATAGTTAATAATATTAAAAATGAGCATGATTTTAGCATATTAGTATTAATAAAAGATTTTCAGGAATTCAGCAATAAATCACACGCGAGCCGTGCAAACAGGAAGCATATCCTGCTGGATGGTGCTGTACGAGTTAAAATAATCTGTTGTGTGCTCCACTTTGAAAAGCTGTTGTGTAATTTTCTCTTATCTCCTTCCACAGATACTGCACTGTGCTGTAGGTGAGTCTCTCCGCAGCCTCCACCCTCTCCTACACTGAAGGAAAACTACCTCAGAGAGAGTAACACAGTTTGTTATGTGGGACTGTATCTCTCATCGCAGTCTGACTCATGAAAATGTTCATTTAAGATATCTGTAATTATATTAGATTATATGAAATAAAAATATCTACACTACAGTTTTAATTTGATTGAGATGTGGACTATAAGATGTACATTTGCCCATCTGCTCATGTCTTTAAGTGTCCACATGCAGCCCAAAATACAGACCATCAAATACTAATGATGGTCAGAAGATATTTTAAAACAATGAAAAGACTTTTTCTTTGACAAATCTAACTTTGGAAACACTTCACCTTCAGTTTTCATGGCAACAGGTTGAAATATACCTCGATGTCTAATTACAGTGCAGCTGTAGATATCAAATGCCAAATGTGTATGTTGCTTTCAGATCCTGCAGGGTAAAAATACAATTATGTCACCAATTTAGCATATATTTTCCTCGATAAACTCTATAAATATTTCTTGCATATTGTTTTGAATTTTTATGGAGGCCATTGCTACTCATTTCATATAATTTGTAAAGCCTTGCATCATCTGACTATTCAGAATTATAACTGTGTGGATCTGAAAGTAAAATCTTGACTAATCTAAAAAGAATCATAGATCTCCAGCTGCAGCCTTACAGGTGTCTTAAAAGTCAATTTTACAGATCAAAATGTGTTTGCAGGCATCTCATCTCATTGTCAATAACTCTTCAGTGGTGATTTAGACCGGTCCCACTGTGATCACGACTCGTCAGATGGCGGTTGTAGATGCATCTCAGATGTAAATATGCGCAGACAAACAGAAGCTTTTCGTGTCTGAAGTGTTTGCCAAAGAGAGAGAGAGAGAGAGAGAGAGCGAGGAGACCGACTCTTGCCTGGCTGCCTCGCCGCGGCTCACGGTCCATTCTCTTCATTATCTGGGATTAATGAAGGATTATCCCGACTCCCTGCAGCTTCTGTCCACTCAGAGCAAACACACATACACACACGTTACTCTCACACTGTAGGGACCCCTCTATGACCAGTCAAAGACACTGCATCAACATTCATTTCCATCCTCTCCATGTCCAATTAAACATCTGTAATCAGTATGTTGTCCAGTTTATTTAGTCATAAACAAGGTATTTCCTTTTTTGGACTTTTTCCATGCAAACTGTTTCACTAAAGCAAGAAGGAAAACAACAATACAGCCCCTGGAAAAAATACGGGAAAGTGGACCCTGAAAACCAGCTCCTCCAAAATAAAAGATACTATTAGTGATTAGTAGGAATTAATTTCTCTTCTGTTACCAAAACTCAATTAAGCTGTGATCATAAATGTAAAACTTTCAGTATATTTAGGAGGATTAAGTACCATATTTCCATTTTCATAAAAATAGTGAAAAAAGAACTTTTTTTTTGATAAACCAATATTAATTTGATTATCAAAACTGTTATAGATTCATTTTCCATTAATTGACTGATTGTTTTGGAATTTTTAGCATCTGAATATCTAAGGATATGTTGCTTAAATGAGACTTAAACTAAAAGAAACGACCAGTCAGCACATTTTTTGAAAAGGTACTGACAGAATAAAAAAAAATGTTGAAAAGAGCACAAAACCATACCATTGACATCAAACACAGACATATACAGTATATATTATATATATTGTATATCCTAATTCATGTCTTCTGTCTCATATCACAGGAATCGTACCATCCTCCGTGGTCCTGACTGGATTCCAGGTCATGTCCCGGGTCTTCCTCACCTGGGCCGTCACACACAGCGTCAGGGAGGTAAGACGGGCTTCACTCCTCTTCTTCTAACTTATATTCTTTCATAAAACAGTCTGTGTAATGGACTTGGTGTCAGTGTAAAGTGACCGGCTGATGTGCTGTTTGCCCCGTTGATAGATCGGAGAGGAGTAACGTGTGTAAGTAACGTCAGACGGTCTTGCTGGAGGGTTGCAGGAATGAATCTGTTGAATTTTAGTGTTGTGAATAACGGATCTATTTTAGGTTTTAAAGCTTTGTTTCCTTCGTGTGTCTGTTGTACGTATGACGCTGTACTGACATTTATCTCAAGCTGTTCTCTCTCTTTCTTGTGTGTGTGTGTGGGATCTGTATTTAGATTGCGAGTGTGTGATAAGAGGCGTGCTTTTCTTTTTAACCTCTTATTTGCATCAGTTGTAACCTAATATCTGAGGACAGCCTGCGGTGTGAATCCGATCTCTGAGCATCCCAAACAAACCGCATGAAGAGTGTAGATTAGCCTGCAGCAGCGTAACGACCGCAGCATGATGCAAGCCCACGTCTCTTCCTTCTGTCCTCCTCCCATCATCCTTTGCGTGTGCAGGTGCAGAGCGAGGACAGCGTGCTGCTGTTTGTCACCGCCTGGACCGTCACAGAGATCATCCGCTACTCTTTCTACACCTTCAGCCTGCTCAATCACCTGCCATACCTCATCAAGTGGGCAAGGTAAGAGACATGTACACCTTTATGAACGATTGTTTCAAAATGAGGCCATTTAATAAGAGCTCGTTATGATGATTGTTTAGATTGTTAGTCATGTTAACTCCTCTGAACAGATATTTCTTTATTTAAGACTATGATGTTATCATCTTTCTGCTGTATTAAGGATGAAACTGATGACTATTTTCATTATTGATCAATTTGTCCAATAGTGTTAAGTCTATGAAATGACAAAAAGTTTCTTTTTATGTATAACCAGCAGTCCGAAGTCCTGAGATATTAAATTTGCAATGATGTTTGACAAATAAAACAGCAAATCTTAACATTTGAGAAGTTGGACCCAGACATTGTTTAGCCTTTTTTGTTTTGCAGATTGATTGAAACTTAGAAATCAAAAGTGCCAAACGTGTGCTGGTTTAGCCACTCAATCGTGAGCATTTGCTGCCTTTCTCTGTTTTATATCATCACTAAATTGGCCAATCTGCGTTTTCTTACTACATCTCCCGGGCTGTCAAACAACACAAGAGATGTAAAGACTTCATCTCACACTCTGTAAAGATGTGATTGCGTTTTTTCACAATGTGAAATAGACAAGAATATTCATGACTTAATTATATGAAATAATTGATAGATTAATTGATAATGAATAAAATCAACTAAGCTGTTGATTAAAAACTTTTTGAAAGTATTTAGATTGGTGCTAAAACTCCATCTGTATCTGTACCTGTGATTAATTATTTCAAACTATGCCCAGCTCCAAATTTCAATGAAGCTCTGAACAGGCAGAAGTGTGAATGTTGAAAATTCAAGGAAATTATAGTGAATATTATAGTAGGACAAGTGAAAAGCAACAAGTAAAATAAGATGTTTTTTCACTGTTTTGCTTGTTTCAAGTAGAAGTAAAAATGTTCTTATTTTTTTCTTTAAATTAAATTAAATTACTTTATGCAAAAGTCAATGTTATGCTACTATTTAAATGACCTAATTTAAACCCTAAAACAGACATGTGACTTCTTATAGATACTATAAACAACGAAAAGGTCGAGGAGGTTCATGAATGTGACGCCGTTACAGGAAGCAGTGATCACAGTAACACGTCACTCTCTAAAGGCTTTACTCCCAACAGTGATTCATTATTTAAAAAAGAAAAAATCTGATCTACAGAAGATGTGGTGCAGTTTCCACGTCTCTTAAACATCTCTCTGTCTCCTTAACGTGATTCATCTGCATCTTCAACCAAGGCAACAGTCGTTATGCGCCTCCCTCCCCGCAGTCTTTGTTGCTAGGTAGCAAATGAGGCCGTCGCTATATTGGTATTCCACTTTGAGTTTGAGTCGCACCCTGAGAGGCAGAAAAATTGGTTGTGCATCCACGGAAAAATGCTGCGACGGATCAGATGAGACGGTCGCTGCGTTTGGAGGGCTAGTTAAGGAAGAGGCCGAACGTTTTATTTTCTCCCTTTGATGTTCGTTCTCTCTGTAGAAGAGAAGGAGTTCAGCGTCTCTCTTGCGTGTAATTGCGAGCTTTCTCCTCTCCCTCCTCAAAAAGCCCTGATCCATCAACACTTCTGTGATCAAAAATTTAGAAGCAGCTTTATTTTCTTCTTCTTTTTTTTAATTCATGAACTTTTCTCACATGACATGACCTAATATTCATATCACAATTTATTTTGAGATTTGAATAGAATAATATATATCATGGTTTATAATTTATAATTTATGCCAACCCCTCCTTGAACCGCCACCTTACTGTGGTGGAGGGGTTTGTGTGCCCGAATTCCTAGGAGCTATGTTGTCTGGGGCATTACGCCCCTGGTAGGGTCTCCCATGGCAAACAGGTCCTAGGTGATGGGCCAGACTAAGAGCGGTTCACAAGCCCATCATGAAAAGAAGAATATCAAGGACCGTTACGTCCCCGGATTGGCGTTACCAGGGCCCCACCCTGGAGCCAGGCCTGGGTTGGGGCTCGCAGGCGAGCGCCTGGTGGCCGGGTTTGCCCACGGGACCCGGCCGGGCTCAGCCCGAAATGGCGACGTGGGCCCGCCTTCCAGTAGGCTCACCACCCGCAGGAAGGTCCATGAGGGGCCGGTGCAATGTGGTTTGGGTAGCAGTCGTGGCAGGGAGCCTCGACGACCCAATCCCTGGAACAAAACTCTGGCAATAGGGACATGGAATGTCACCTCACTGGGGGGGAAGGAGCCTGAGCTCGTGCGGGAGGTTGAGAGGTACCGGCTAGAGATAGTTGGGCTCACCTCCACATGCATAGCTTGGGCTCTGGAACCCAGCTCCTTGAGAGGGGCTGGACCCTCCACTACTCTGGAGTTGCCCAGGGTGAGCGGCGAGCTGGTGTGGGCTTGCTCATAGCTCCCCAGCTCAGCCGCCACGTGTTGGAGTTCACCCGTGAACGAGAGGGTCGCTTCCCTGCGCCTTCGGGTTGGGGATAGGTCTCTTGCTATTGTTTTGTGCCACGGGCCGAACAGCAGTACATAGTACCCGGCCTTCTTGGAGTCCCTGGAGGGGTACTTGATAGTGCTCCGACTGGGGACTCCATTGTTCTACTGGGGGACTTCAACGCTCACGTGGGCAACAACAGTGATACCTGGAGGGCGTGATCGGGAGGAACAGCCTCCCTGATCTGAACTGACGGTGTTCTGTTACTGGACTTCTGTGCTAGTCACAGTTTGTCCATAACGTAACACCATGTTCGAGCTTTAAGGGTGTCCATCAGTGCATCGGCACCAGGACACCCCTAGGTCGGAGGTCGATGATCGACTTTGTTGTCGTTTCATCTGATCTCCGGCCGTATGTCTTGGACACTCGGGTAAAGAGAGGGGCTGAGTTGTCAACCGATCACCACCTGGTGGTGAGTTGGATCCGCTGGCAGAGGAGGAAGTTGGACAGACCTGGCAGACCCAAACGTATTTGAGGGTCTGTTGGGAACATCTTGAGCCCTCTGTCAGGGAGGTCTTCAACTCCACCTCCGAAGAGCTTCTCACAGATCAGAGGGAGGCTGGGGACATTGAGTCCGAGTGGACCATGTTCTCTGCCTCCATTGTCGATGGGCGTTCGAAGTTGTGGACGCAAGGTCTCTGGTGCCTGTCGTGGTGGCAATCCCAGAACTCCGGTGGTGGACACCGGAAGTAAGGGATGCTCAGACTGAAGAAGGAGTCCTATCAGGACCATGTTGGCCTGTGGGACTCCTGACGCAGTTGACAGGTACCGGCAGGCCAAGCAAGCCAGCAGCCCGGACGGTCCTGGAGGCAAAAACTGGGTCTGGGAGGAGTTCGGTGAGGCCATGGAGGAGGACTATCGGTCGGCCTAAGAGATTCTGGCAAACCGTCCGGCGACCTCAGAAGGGGGAAGCAGTACTCTGCAAACACTGTTTACAGTGCAGGGTGGGGAGCTGTTGACCTCAGCTGGGGACATTGTCGGACGGTGGAAGAAATACTTCGAGGATCTCCTCAATCCCACCGACTTGCCTTCCAATGAGGAAGCAGAGGATGGGGACTCTGAGGTGGACTCGTCCATCACCCAAGCCGAAGTCACTGAGGTAGTTCTGTAAGCTCCTCGGTGGCAAGGCGCCGGGGGTGGATGAGATCCGCCCTGAGTACCTCAAGTCTCTGGATGTTGTGGGGCTGTCTTGGCTGACACGCCTCTGCAACATTGCATGGAGGTTGGGGACAGTACCTCTGGAGTGGCAAACTGGGGTGGTGGTCCCTCTTTTTAAAAAGGGGGACCGGAGAGTGTGTTCCAACTACAGAGGGATCACACTTCTCAGCCTCCCGGGAAGGTCTACGCCAGGGTACTGGAGAGGAGAATCGGCCGATAGGTGGGCACCCTCGGATTCAGGAGGAACAATGCGGTTTTCGTCCTGGTCGTGGAACAGTGGATCCAGCTCTATACCCTCCACAGGGTGCTAGAGGGTTTATGGAGTTTGCCCAACCAGTCCATGTTTGTGGATCTGGAGAAGGCATTCGACCGTGTCCCTCGTGGTATTCTGTGGAGAGTGCTCCGCGAGTATGGGGTCCGGGGGCCTTTGCTAAGGGCTGTTCGGTCTCTGTAGACCGGAGCAGGAGCTTGGTTCGCATTGCCGGCAGTAAGTCAGACCTGTTCCCAGTAATGTTGGACTCCGGCAGGGCTGCCCTTTGTCACCGGTCCTGTTCATAATCTTTATGGACAGGATTTCTAGGCGTAGCCAGGGGCCGGAGGGAGTCAGGTTTGGGAACCACAGGATTTCATCTCTGCTTTTTGCAGATGATGTTGTCCTGTTGGCTTCATCAAGCCAGGACCTTCAGCATGTGCTGGAGCGGTTTGCAGCCGAGTGTGAAGCGGCTGGGATAGAATCAGCACCTCCAAATCCGAGGCCATGGTACTCGACCGGAAAAGGGTGGTGTGCCCTCTCCGGGTGATGGAAGGTCCTGCCTCAAGTGGAGGAGTTCAAGTATCTCGGGGTCTTGTTCACGAGTGAGGGAAAGATGGGCAGCGTGAGATTGACAGGCGGATTGGTGCAGCGTCCGCAGTTATGCGGTCAGTGTACCGGACCGTCGTGGTGAAGAAGGAGCTGAGTCGAAAGGCGAAGCTCTCGATTTAGTCAATCTACGCCCCACCCTCACCTATGGTTCATGAACTTTAGGTAATGACCGAAAGGACAAGATCGCGGATACAAGCGGCCGAAATGAGTTTCCTCACCAGGGTGGCTGGGCGCTCCCTTAGAGATAGGGTGAGAAGCCATCACTTGGGAGGAGCTCGGATAGAGCCGCTGCTCCTTCATCGAGAGGGAGTCAGCTGAGGTGGCTTGGGCATCTGTTTCGGATGCACCCTGGACGCCTCCCTAGGAGGTGTTCAGGCGTGTCCCACCGGGAGGAAGGCCCTCGGGAGACCCAGGACACGCTGGAGAGACTATGTCTCTCGGCTGGCCTGGGAACCCTCGGATCCCCGGAGAGCTGGAGGAAGTGTCTGGGGTGAGGGAGGTCTGGGCATCTCTCACTCAGACTGCTGCCTCCGCGACCCAGTCCCGGACCAAGCTGGATGAAAATGGATGGATGGATGGATTTATGCCAAATTTACTTCAACTCACATGTTATGGTGTTTTCATGTCCTTTAATGGCTTGTTTTTTTTGTTTTTTGTTTTTTTTCTTTACAGACCATAGTTTATCAGTGTTTTAGGTCATATTTACTTGAATCAATGCCTACTTGAGTTTTTACTCCTCCACTTTGTTCAGAAGAGATTAAAAATGTTTCTAGTGTTGCTCTTTTTAATCTGATCCACGTACAGTCTTTTTTTTTTTTTTTAAACCAAGTCCAATCTGTGCCTTTTTATTTCATTTTATCAGAAACAATCACGAAGATGTGCGATTTATCGTTCCTCTCCCCTGCCTCCTCTGTAGGTACACCTTTTTCATCGTGCTGTATCCCATGGGAGTCACCGGGGAACTGCTGACGATCTATGCAGCGCTGCCGAACGTGCAGAAGACGGGCCTGTACTCCGTCACTCTGCCCAACAAGTACAACTTCTCCTTCGACTACTACACCTTCCTCATCCTCGTCATGATCTCCTACATTCCCCGTAAGTCACCGCGTAGATTTCACTTTTCCTTTTATAGTGACAGTAAACTGTAAATGTAAATGTAGTGACAGTAAACTGTAATGTAACATCTTTATTTTGTAATTATGACTTAGCATCATTGTCTCATAATTATAAGACTCGTGTCGTAATTTAGAGAAAAGGTAAACATAACCTTTAGACGACTCAACTTTCCCCTTTCCTTTTTCCATTTTCATCTTTTCATTGAAGTCATATGGAGTCACGCCACTAGACTTGAGGTTGAACCCTCCAGTCATTAAATCAGATAGTCACACGATATGATGAGATGATTACAAGATAATCCATCACATAATTAGTAAATAATAGTTTTCTCGCAATTAGTATTATTGCAAAATTCTTTACACCTGTACAATCTATTGTATTGTTCAAGAGCTTTGCCATAAATTTTGCTCACAATGTTCAGTTTTTGTTGACATTGTTGGAAATAAATAAAATTACATGTTTATTATTGAGGTCATGGTTAATGGTGGTGTTGTACTGGATTATATAATACTGAGAGGTGTTTTATTTTGTCCTCCCTGCTCACATACATAATTCAGTATGTAACTATGACCTCAGTGCTAAAACATGAAATTGAATTAACACCTCTCTGAAAACAGAGCATAATATTACAGGCATTATAAGAGTAGACTTTATGGCTGAGCAGTGTTCCCACTTGCATTAGATTGCACAGATCTACATAATAAAATTGAGTGTAAAAAAAGAAAGAAGGTCGTCTTTACTGTGATGTCAAACTCCCTCCATCTGTCGGTAACGTGCCGATCTTCCTCTTCCACCTCCAGTCTTTCCCCAGCTTTACTTCCACATGATACGACAGAGGAAGAAGGTGCTGGGCCACGTAGAGGACTACAGCAAAGTGGAGTGAGCCCAGCGGCGTTAGGGCCGATCTGATTGAGGGGGAAAAAAGAGAAGAAAAAAAAAGAAGAAACCAAAACAACCAACAGGAACGAGAGGGAGAAAATCAAGTCAAGAAAAAAAAGCCCCACCAGTTCTCAAAGTGCCAGAGCTGACCTGGCAGAAAGATCCGATCATCAAACAAATGTATTTTTCCAGCTGTTGTCCGGGTTGTGTAGGTGCTCACAAATCACGAACGAACTGGTGTTTTTTTCTTTTTTGTTGTTATTTTTATTTATGAACAAACTGCAGTTACTTGTGTTTAGTCAGAGAGCTTGCAGCTGTAAAGAAACTGTATTTTCACTCGGGATGCGGTCGAGCTGCCGTCCGAGCACTGAGCCGAACTCGGTCAGAGTGAAACTTTTAACTGGACGACACACTGATAAGACCCATAACCTCCTTTTTAGACATCACCATAGGAAATCGTAGATTTTTTTCACCTCCCATGGCTTGTCTTTTGGTCTCTTTTTAGAAAGCAGTTTTGCATTAGATGTATACGATGTGGAAGAAAAATGTGAAGACTAAAAGTGAAACTAGGTTGTCTGTAGGTTTTGCATCTCCGGTGTGTTTGTTGGTGCAAACTGTGGTCCAGATTTGTTTTCTTTTTTTTTGTTTTTTTTGTTTTCTTTCTTTCATTTCAGGCAAAAGTTTGATTACATTCCTAATTTAGTCCAATAAACCCTTTTTCATTCTGTGCTTGCATGGTGGTTGCATGATTTTTTTTTTCTTCTCTTGTGTTCGCTGCCGTTTGTTTGGTGTTTGCTTGGATGTGCTTTTGACTTCTGTCTTGGTTGTGTTTGCTTAAGTTTCCCTTTTTTGTTTTCCTCATTGTTTGATGTTTAAGTGTTTTTATACAGGAATAACCTGAAGTAGTATGTTTTTGCATCACACGTCCATCCAAGTGAGCAAACATCTCCTTCATCTCCTCACGTGATTGCATTATATATTTAAAAGTAAGTAATTATAGCATTTGTGGCTCCAATAGTTATACTTTGTCAACCACTTCAATTAGAACATGCACATTTTCATTCATGCTTTATTAAGCTCTCACTCCTCAGTCTTCACCCTCATATCTAATTAATTAAAGAGGTCAGTGTGTTTCATAAAGTGGGATGTTAAAAACCTTTTTAGGAACAGTAAAGACATCATGACTTAAGTTACGGGACATTTAAGCAAAAAAGAAAATTTAAAGCAACACATAGTAGCAACAGTGTTTTCCGATTAAATAAGCTTTGATTTGTAACTCAAACCAAACCATGTTGTAGCCCAAATATATGTTGGATGTTTAACTTTATGGACTTTTTTGTTCAAGTACAGAGTGATGTCACTTATACTTTGGAGCATAAATTATTTTAGATGAAGCTGCGTCATTCCTGATTGTTCCTGTCAGTGTGGGAACAGTATAGAAGAGACTAGTTTGTAATCTCGTAGTTATGCCTTTTCAGTGAGGTGAATCTAAAGATGTACAGCACAAAGAGACGACTGTTACTCAGACTAGTGCCACTTTTTCTTTACCTGATAAAAAAAGAAGACGTTTAGTTTGTAATGCTCATATTTGCTTCTCATTCTGCCATGGCGTCTCATTGTTTTTGTACATTTGCGACATTTTGTAATCCCAAGAATTTGATATATTGCTGGGTTCAGTTGCAGCTGCACTGTCAAAGAGTAACTTAACACCTGAAAGGCTGAAAAAAACACCCTGTCACTAACCTCCTTTAGTTGATCTCTAAGTCTGCTGCTCTTTTGATCGCACATCGCTGCAGTGAAGCAGGAACTTCAACCACTTGAGGTCAGCAAGAACAAGATTTTCAGCCTAAGTTACTCTTTAAATTGTCAGTTCACCCAAAGTACAGAGAACATCTCACACACCTCTGCTGGGATCAATCCATGTCGGTAGTCTTGGTTTTATTTGACTGGATTTTGAGATACCTGATGTCACCTTTGAGATTTCTGCTTCCATCCTGGTACACTGGAGGTTGAAAAATTACATAGAAAAAGTTCAACAGCCCCATCTATTTCCAGTAAGAGTGTCTTTGTCCACTTTAAATGTGGAAAAAAACTTCACCCATCATGCAGTGCAGCATTTAATGATGTAATTAATTACACCTGTGTTTGACAAGGTTTATTTCCAAGTAGCTTTGCCCTGGTCCGGCTCTGCAGCGTCTCCTTCAGGGGTCCCGCTCCACAGTGACTGACCAATGAGCTGTCAGATTTAATTTCTTTAGCAGATAATCATTTCAATTAAAGTAGTCTACAGTGAGCCCTGCAGGTGAAAAAAAAAATCAAAATAACTAACAAACTTCCTTCTACACTCCTTTTATTGGGGTGGTGGCTGAAATCTCAGAAATGGAAATTTTTGGTAAACTGGGTGAATTAACCCTTTAATGTTTCCAAGCCCAGTGGCTCCTGTCATGTGTCCTTTAAAATGTTCTTGAAAAACATCCATCATCCCCTTTAAAGTCTAATCATCAGCCTCAACCTTTAAAACATACGTGTTACGTCGCTGAAGTCCCGCTCGCTGTTATGATCATATATTTGTCTCACACACCTTTATTCTGTAGCAAAGTGAGCAGCTAGTGGCTGTAATGTCAAATCAAGCCTTTGTGCTCTTTTTTTCCCCTCCCATGAATGGTTGAGCATGATTTGAGGTCCTTGTTGGAAAAATGTCTTGCAGGAGCTGAAGTGCAGCTCGTTGTCAAACTGCATGAAAGAGGACATCTGGATGACTGAAATGATGGTCTGTGTTACAACCTACCCTTAAAAAAAAAAAGAAAGAAAAATGACAAAAGCATGGCATATGTTACTCCAGAACTGGTTCTACTGAATAAAGTTTTGATACAAATGTTTTGCATGGGGCCAGCTGACTTTGTACAGGTATGAATAATGAGTATATATTTACAATAAACCTATAATATGGGAAGCATATTCACTATTTTTTATTATAAATACACATAACTTACATGCACTGATTCCTGTATTGATGGTCTCTGTGAGTTATAGTGCACTTTTTATAATTCAGGTGGAAAGAAATGGATGGTTTATATGTGTTGATTAAATGTACCTGAGTACCTGTGACTCATTCACTCGTGCACCATGTAGGTGAGAACGTCTGCCGTACAGTTGGAAGGCTTCAGCAGCCAAATACAAAGAAACCCCAGAGTATCCTCAAAAACATTAGCTGCTGTGCATTCAGACTTCAATGCAAATGGTTTTCATGCATGCAGCGGGTCAGAGGGTGCACTTCTCTGAATGAACATGCTTTTCATCTGTGTGTGTGTGTGTGTGCGCTGTTGTTTCGGATCACGTCGCTCACTTGTGATGAGAGGAGAGCCAATCAGCTCACGGCGACAACTCATTCTGTCATGGTCACCCTGATTGAAATGGTGAAGACATTATCACATGCAGTCGTACATACATTGAGTACTATCCTTTAAGATTATAGATAGATTATAAACAGATAAATAAAAGGAAAAAAAATCCCCAAAACTGCATTATAATATTATTGTGAATTTTAGTTATTTTTAAGGGATGGTGTAAAATATTAAACATAAATTTTACAACCATTTTATGCATTAACTTTAAAAAAAATTATAGATGGGAAAAATCGAAAAGGATTAATAAACTATAGATAAATCATAAAATCATTTAAAAAATGAGATCTGCTGCATGTTATAAAAGTTTAGCAAAAGAAAATCATGCTCACCTACTTTTTCCTCTCATCTTGCAGGACAAGGATACTAAAATGGGCGACCGTACAGCTTTATAATAATGAGTCTGAGTGAGCCTATACTAAAGAGGCTTTCCCACTTATTCAGTATTTCACTTCTTTAAAGTTTGGGGCATAGAAAGAAGCAAATCCTTCTCTCAGAGGTGGTCAAAATCGAAGCAGTGGAAGCGGACATATCCTGACTTTTAGTCTCCACTTTGGGTCCTGCTACAAAAAGTACTGAATCTGATGTCTCTCATAATGCGACTCTTTTGACCCTCTTTTGCCACAACATGTGACAGTCCAATGTGACGCTCACTTACACAGCCACCTCTAAAGTACTGCCAAGCTGTGACTATTTTAATCTGAACGCACGACTCAAATAGCAAATTCAAACAAAACATCTAAGATATGTGGGTGGCTGAGTGTGTGTGAGTCCCACTCAGTGCACACCCAGCATGTACAACGGCAGACTGTATATGTGAAGGTGTGTGTGCACAAGTATGAGTCACACTACTGCAGCGCTCATCGTTTTCTCCCTCTTGTGAAAGAGAGAATGAAACGGTGCCGGTGTGGACTGAATCTTCCCCCCCGACACTCACCACATGTGTTTACAGGCCGCCGTGGGTGAGGGGTTTTTCTTGGCCTCGCGATGCAGCACACACAGCGTTCTGCATCTTCACCTCATCCAGCCACTCGATGGCACACGTCGTGAAAAATCTGGAAGGCCTGGTGCCATTTCAGACATCACTGAACGGCTCATGAGGTTGTTATGCGACTCAGAAGGCACAAAGCTCCTAATAAACAGTACGATGGAGCAGTGAAAAGGTTTATTTTTGCTAAAGATGTTTGTCCGAATGGTGAAAATGCCTCAGATGTGGATTGCTAAACAGAGCTGATCCTTGATTGACTGACTGAATCAGTGTTGAATTGACGTTTTCATGTAACCTCACTCATTCGTTGGGATTGTTCCTGTTTGAGTCGCTGAACGAAAATGTGAGCAGTAATTTTTTTGAGGTCTGGAGCTAGAAGATACTCTCATCCACGTAGATCCTGGGCGTATTTCTGGGTTGTGATGAGATGATCGTCATTGCCATGGCGTGTGCTGACATTTGCTTTGCGTAGCCTTAAGCATCTCTATGAATCCTACCTACTTTCTACTTTCTGTTATCCCTTTCTTTTTGTGTCTTAGTCTGGACCTCCAGTTTTAGAAATAAGCAAAAAAAGATTATATCAATGCCACATTTTGTCTGTTTTCTGTTTCCACTGCTTCGTCCGTCCGTGGTGTGTGCAGGTTTGTTGGCCCGCGTGCGTGCCAACTTGTAAACTTTTCCTACGCTTGCAGATGTGGCGGCGAGATGATCCAGAGGAGCAGAGGTGAAACGCTGTCCTGCAGCAACCCCCCACCCCTCTGCTGCGGTGAGAAAGTCTGAAAGGGGGCGTCTGTGTAACGGCATGCTCTCGGCTGCAGAACTGAGACCTGTCAGAAGAAGCTGCAGTGTCTTTGTTAGAGGCGGTTTTTCGGTCTCTTGTATTTTCAGAAGGCAGATTGTGCTGAACTGCCTGTGAGTGAATTCAGACGAGGAGGGTGGATGATGCGCTGTGGCTGACCGTGAAGTCATCAAAGACGTTTTTCTTAGAAACTGTATATCTTGTCCTTCAGAGCAGTTACATAAAAATGAGTTGGATAAAACTCTTTATGTATGTCCCTTGGTTAAGACATCTGTGGCCAGTTCAGTGAAAGTTTTATTTTATTTCCTCCTTTGTAGGAAACTGGTATTACACAGTTGCTGTTTACAGGAAAAATTTTAAAAGATTCCAGTGTTTCTTTCCTCTCCTTGTCCCCTCCAACCTCCTCTAATTTAATGCTATTACTTATTTTTGTATGCTCTTCTTCATTCTTATTGAAGATTTGGGTAGATTGATTCATGTGGAATAGATTTAGGACTGAAAAGAGATCATTCTGGTTAAGAAAGGTTAAAAAAGATATTGTGGATGGCTGCTGTGTTCAAAAGGAGTTTTTTTTTTCTCAGGCCTGCTCTTCCTGAGGATTACATGAGCTCCTCTTGAAACTTTTTCAACAGACACATGTGCGCCACAAGAAAAAGGCATCGACTGCTTATTCCTTTGCTGAGATGTCAGAGAGGTCAACACTTTTTAAACGCAGGGTTGAATGCCGAGTCAGACGCTGGCTTTGCGTAAAATCATATGACATGAAGTTTTCACATGCTGGAGCTTTTGATCATATCACGTCATCCTCGTCAGCCCGTGCAGGTTTGGAAGTTGAGAGAGAAACAACCCAACCTGCAGTGAGATCGGTGTAAACTGCTGTTTCCACTGACTGAACTTTCACTCTCAACTTGCATCTGTTGTCCTTATCTGGTCTGTAGCGCTTCCTTCCTGGTTCTGGAAAGAGGAAAATATTTTGGAGATAGAGTCACTACAAACAAAGCAGGTCCATTCAGTGAAAACAATGTGGTTACTGTCACTTTTTATTGTCCTTCTATATTCCTTCAATGTCCTCCTGCTTACTGGACTCATCTGTATAAAACATCCTTGTTTAAATATTTCACTTATAGTAATCAAGTAGTCTATTTACAGCATTCATTTTGGGTTTTATACATGACACCATATGGAAAGAAATGTTAAAACTACGGTAACTCTATTTTATTTTTTACTTTACTTCCATGATACTTTGCTTCGCAGTAACCTGTGCGATGTGTTCAGTGAAATCATGACGGGAAAAAGAGAGTAATTTTGCCTCAGTGAATTACATATTCTCCTTGAAGTTAAACAACATAATAATAATATAAAAATAAAATCTTTCTACTCACCCCTGATGGTATCTACTGTAGCCACCTCACCGTGTAGATAGATTTGTTTTTGCTTCAGTTTTATTTTGGAATATATTCAAAAGAAAATAGTCCCACAGAAAACTCCTCCCATTTCCCTCCACTGCATTAGGTGGCCTTTAAATAACTAGCTCACACAGCCTGTAGGATATTCGAGTGGAAATTGAAATAAAGGAGGGTAATAAGATTAGATTAGATTGACTCTTTCTGTGTGTTTGTGCGTGTGTGTATGATCTTGTGTATGACCCTACAAACTGCGGCTGAACAAGTTCATTTCACATTCAGATGATGGCAGTAGCGTTCTGTGTGTCAAATCGATGGGGGAACATCCTCTTGTTGCAGCATAACACATGAAAGCATTGATACAAAGCCATGACGCACACGTGTGTGGTTTGGATTACTGCGAATCATCAGATAAAAAGACACACATACTCCACATTAGGCTGAAGATGTGAAGATTAGATTTATTTAGATCTTTAGCTCAGTGACCACATGGACCAAAATATCTTCCTGGAGGGGTTTGAGACATACATTTACCTGCACCACACGTGATCCTGGTCAGATATGTGAGGATTCAATATTTCAGTGCTCAATAACTGAGCTGTGATACATTCAATGATCTCTCTGCTGCACCACTTTAACTCTGGGAAAGGGGAAAAATGAGTATTAGATGATTTTCTCAAGTAAAAGGAGCATCACCAGTGTAAAAAGTACATTAAAAGTGAGATCCTACAATTATATTTTTACTTCTAGATTCAAATTTTATTAGAAAAATAGACTTAATGTACTAAATTTGCAGAATGGCCCCTTTGATCGTGGTATTTTATGTATTTTGCTGTTGTATTATTATTGTTGGCAGCACTTCAGTGTAGATGTTCAAGCAGTTTTAAGCTACTTTATATTGAGTTTGGTTGTTTTATCTGTATATACATAATTTTTTATAAGCTGATGATTTGTTTTGTATGTCAAATCTCAATGTACAAAGAGCACCATGTGGCCAAAAGTATGTGGACACCCGCCTGTGTACTTTTTGTGTAATGGGGTTGTTTTTAATGCTTTAGGCCCGGCCGTTTAGTTCCACTTAAGAAAAATCTTAATGCTACAACATACAAGGGTATTTTAGTGTTACTTTCATGGTATTTCAACTGTGTTGGTTTCTCTGTTGTGCACCAAACCGGGCTCATAATAAAATGATTTTTCCCAGTTTGGTGTGGAGGATCTTGACTGCAGCCTGGCTTCAAAATCTGGAGGAAAGCCTGAACAATCACATTTATTGTCCACATACTTTTACTATAGTGTAAAGTTAGTTATCCGTACAGTAAGTCAAATAATTTGCAGAAGAATTACGCACGACATAGTCAAGTAAAGTACAAGAACCTCAAAACAAGTAAGTTAAGACTTAAGACCACTGAAATTTGACCTAAGATGGTGAAAAAAAACAGGAGAGCAGTCTGATTTGCCCAATTAAGCTGATTTAAACATGGTTAGATCTCTGTGTCCTCGTATTATTCAACAGTAAATTACTTTAGGTGTGTGTGTGTGAGAGAGCAAAAGAGAAAGGGCAAGAGAGAGAGAGAGCGAGCAAACAAGCAAGTCATAAGACGAGCAGAGAAAATAAGTTGCACAAGTTGGATCAAGATAAATTTGTATCTGATTTATATCTGAGTTCCACTTTTTATTTGGCGGGGACAGCGCTGAATGGGAGCTCCTGTTCTCTCCCTTAACAGAGTTTTGCACTTGATGAATTCCAAAAGGGGGCAAAAGGGAATTCAGCTGGAGGTGAGCCGGGTCCCAGCGAGCAAACGAGGCCGCTCATCACATGCCTCCAATTTACATCCATTAGCACACAATGGACACTTAGATGAGAAAAATGCTCTTTTCTTGTATGTAGATGACCACTGGCTGCCACCCAGGATGGTGTTCAAGGTGGCTGCACTGCATCCCACAACTTAAACTACCTTTATTTTTATTTTTTACCCTCCCTTCAGCTTTGATGACTGCCTCTGATAAGCCACAAACAAGCCCTTATCACACTGTAGGTAGGGAGGAGAGGATATAAAGGGCTGAAAGTCATGTGTTGTGTTTTGTTTTTTAATGATGGTATTGTTGAAATAATTGTAAAAAAATTGACATCACAAGTTGCCAGAGCTCACAGTGATGTCTAAATTAGAGTTATTTCATCCAAAAGGGTGGAGGAAAACGTCACATCTTCACATTTAAGAAGCCTTGACGCAGTTTGACATTTGATGAATGACTAAATCTATGAATTGATTAGGAAAAATCTGTATTTTTTCAAAATGGAAGTACAATTTGCGCTTCACATTTTACACCTGCAAAGTAGAAAAATCAATCAGGTGGGACAGTGATGGGAGCACACTGAAATGCACGTCAACAACAGAACAAAAAGTCTTGAAAAGTGTCTGCAAAAAAAAGAAAAGAAGCAATTTAAAGATGTAGGTGCAAAGACTCCATCCTTTTTTGGAGATAATAAGCTGCTTAATAGCTACAATATGGAAGAAAATGAATCATTTTGATGTTGGATGCCAAAGTCCAGGAGACCTCAGCTTGAGAATGGGGGCCAAAGGAGGACTTGTGGAAGGGGGGCACCATCCAGCTGTGAGCACGGACCCGCCCTTTCAGAGAGAGCCCCGTTGGGTTGGGTTGTGTTGGGGGGGTCGCACAGGCTCGGCTCGGAGGCGGATTGAGCAGCGCGCCGTCCAATGGGGGCGCGCCAAAGCGTGACTCAGCCCTTCTCCTTTTCCAATGGCAGCGCGGCGGAGAGGCGGGCCGCAGGAAGCAAACTTGGTTGAATGGCCGCCGCTGAGGGGGCAGCGATGATCGGCGTGGCGGCGAACGCGTTGTGATGATGCCGCGCTCCGAACAGACGCCGAGCGGACCGTCCGGGGCCGCGGGGGCGCACTTTGGCACCGGGGGGGACGCTGCGTGAGATGCCGGCGGTGCGCGGAGCTCAGGCTGCGAAACGGACCAGGAGGAGTCGCTCTCTCTCTCTGTCTCTCTGTCTCTCTCTCTGTGGGGGTGGGTGGGGGGGGTGATGGACAGCTGTTGGACACTGACTGACTGACTGAGCATGGACCGAGGAGCGGGATTCTGCCAGAGGAGGAGACGGAGGAGCAGCGGCTGACTCCTTCTTCTTCTTCTTCTTCTTCTCCTCCTTTTTTTAAAATTATTTCTCCCTCCTTTCTCTCTCTCTCTCTCTCTCTCCTCCGCTCCGTGTGTGTGCCAGGATCGTGATGATGCTTTCTGGCCAAACGTGAGCTGAGTGGCCCGCACAGACAGGTGCGCCAAGACCGGACGGGACCAAAAAAAAAAAAAAAAGCCAACATGGGATTCACATTTCTTTTTTATTTCAATATTTATCCATCCTCCATCTGTCTCTCTCACACACACTACAGGGAAACGTGCCCGCAGATGTTTGACGGCTCCGCGCTGTAATTGATGGTGCTGCGCGCCCTGATCCCCCGGGCACCGTCCGGGTTGCGTAATGGTTTCGTCTCAGCCGTGCGTCAGGCTCTCCGCGGATGGCACTTAATTGGGCCCGATGATGTAGAGCCGAGTCCACCTGGATCCAATGTTCTCTCCTCTGGTGGCAGCACTCCGGCTCCCCTGTGACTTTTGCGCATGTTCAATTGTTTTTTTAATTTAATTTTATTATCATTCCCAGAGCTTTTCTCCTCCGCGCTCCCGGTTATTGATTTGTTGGTGATGTTGGCCTTTTACAAAGTGTGAGCCGGTGACAGCGATGGGAGACTCATCCTCTGACAGACATGTGATCCGGCTCATCTTCGGGGTTAAATAGTTCCCTGACATCTCTCAGTGGAAGAAAAAAAAACTTTTCCTGCGGTGTTTATTTGCTGAGGCACGTTTTTTCTGTCGTCGCCCCCCCGCCCCCAAAACATGTCCAGATCAAACAGTGTTAGCCCACCCGGAGTCGGTGCGCCCGGGCTGAGGGGAGGGACCGAGCACAGATCAGCATGGGGGGAGTCTGAGGCCGTGGCCAACGGGTGCCCATACTCGGCCAGATCCCCGCGCAAGAAGCTCACCCGCACCAACAGCCGGTGGAGGGACGAGGATGACCCGGAGCACCGGCAGCCCGGGCGCGCCTCCACCGCCGTCAGCAGGGTCAGCTTCAGGTCCAGGTCGGCTTGGCAGGACCATGGCGAGGAGAACCGAGACCAGAGCCGCGCGTCGCCCAACCGCCCCGACGGCGAGGTGAGACCCAAGTCGGTGGAGCTGGGTCTGGAGGAGCGCAGGGCCAAGCCGAGGGCCGGCGACGAGGAGGAGGGGGTCATGCCCGAAGTGAACTTTTCCGCGGTGGCGTGCTGCGCCAGCGTCCTGCACATTTTCAAATCCAAGAAATTCCAGTCGGAGAAGCTGGAGCGCCTCTACCAGCGCTACTTCTTCCGCCTCAACCAGAGCAGCCTGACCATGCTCATGGCGGTGCTGGTGCTGGTCTTCACCGTCATGCTGGGCTTCCACTGCTCCGGCGGGGCGGCGGCGAGGCCCAGCGTGACCTACGTGGTGGTCTTCTCCGTGGCCATCTTCCTCACGCTGGTGCTCATGGTGGTCTGCAACCGGAACGGCTTCCACCAGGACCACATGTGGATCGTGTGCTACGTGGTCATCCTGGTGGTGCTGGTGATCCAGGTGATCGGGGTGCTCCTGGTGCAGCCCCGGAGCGCCTCGGAGGGGATCTGGTGGACCGTGTTCTTCATCCATGTCATCTACACGCTGCTGCCCGTCAGGATGCGCGCCGCCGTCATCACTGGAGTTATTCTTTCCGCCATCCACGTGGCCGTGTCGTGGATGCTGAACGGCGTGGACAGCTTTCTGTGGAAGCAGG